>JADFUC010001925.1:0-1200000 GCA_019722365.1 Lithospermum erythrorhizon
TATTACGTATTGCTCTAACTACGGAGTATTTGTTGTAGCTATGAATGAAAATGCAGGGCTTAGCTTGTTTGATTTTAGAAAAAAAAAATTGAGGGAGAACTTATAAAAGTTCGTTAGATTACATATAATATAATACTCCTACGATATAACAATTGATTAAATTTGGAACTATTACATAGTAATACTGCAGGGGAATTATTCTTACAAGTCATGAACTCATTAACCTAGATACTCTTTTGTCTTTAGGTTTGTCCATCACCGTCTGAGGAAATTAATTACATTTGAGAGTGCGGTGAGGACAACACATGTAAAGAGGCACCATTGGCATAGGGCATCAATACTCGTGACATTGCCTACATAATTACTCCACTTCTCACTTGCTTTTTATAATGAGGCACCATTTATTATTATTTTTAAGAATTTGTAGGGTAAAATTATAATACTCTCTCTTTCTATATACTTGTATTTGTAAATTTAAAATTTTGTTTCAATTTATTTATATTTCTAACATTTCAATACATATTTTATCATGTTTTCCTCTTTTAACCCTACTTTATATAATTACATTATTAATACCTCCAATTAATTTTCATGGAATAGTAGAGATAGATATTAAATCTCATCAATTAAAAGCTACACTTCTCTCTTTTGTTACATTATTATTATGTGTATGGGTATATTGTAGAATAAGAAGGTGATAATAAAGTGATTCAATCAATACCATTAATGCAGTTGTTTTGTATGTGATTCGATCAATATCATTAATTTAATCATTTAATTCTCTACTCAAAGATTTATAGATAAATCTGTATGATTTTTCAATCAACATATTTAAATTTAAAAAGACAATTATATAGAAATGAAGGAAGTATAAGATTATAAGTATTAAAAAACCACTTCAATATTATCTAGGTCATACTTTTGCATGTGAAATGTTCACGGGACAAGAAACTATTGAGCCTCGGGAATCATGTGTACTCCCTCCAATCAATTTTAATTGATATTCTTACATATTGAGATAAATTTTTTATTTTTAATTACTTTTCAATTATATTATTTGAAAAATTAAAAATTAATATTATGAAAGTAGTTTAAAACGAATCCAATTATATAAATTTTATATTTTTTAGAATAATTACACTGAGCAAATAAAGCTTTGGCTTGAAAAAATCAAATGATAATTTTGTGGATTGGAGGGAGTATGTTTTAGTCCTCCACAAGATGAAATTGTCAACTATCTGATCAAATTTTCACAATTCACTGTACTCTATAATTTTGAAAAATAAATACGGAGTATTAAATTGAAAAGATTGAACAAAATCAACTAAAATGGGAGCCGTCAAATATCATATAAATTCTTCTCCATTTGAAGTAGCAATAAAAACATTCCATCAATAAGCAGACAAACTTCAATTAGAAGTATCCTTTGCTAATTACACTTTTGTTTGGGAAAAACGTAACGTAGAAGAGTAGTAATTATAATATAGACGACCAGCTCCGGAGCATAGCTCAATTGATAAATAAATAGAGTACGTATTAAGTATCATCAATCTCTCATCTTCATGCAGTATGGGTTCGATTCTTATAATATTGATGTATATTCTGCGATTAACTCCTTCATAATATTTCAAAAGACGTTAGTGTGACGGTTTCACATTTTTATAACAGGAAGTACATTTTCATTTACAAAGTCTTATTTTTTACATGTTTGAAGAATCACGAAGGCACCTTCTATAAGTGAATCCAAGTTAACTATAAATTAACAACTTAAAATATGATCCAAGTTAAATTCTTCGTATAATCTAAAAAGAGATATAAAGGCGTGATTTAATTATAATTTGAAATAAAGCCACTATTTTTGTTGGTAGAAATGAAGACACTATTTTATCAATAGGTGGGGGCGAGCAGTTCAACCGGCCATGATCTACATGTGTCTATAGCATTTGGGTTTTTCATTCAATCTATATGTGTATGTTTTTATTCTCCTACTGTTTTACTCATTTTAAAATGTTATCTACATCAGTCAGTTCAATTTATTAATAGTATTCAACAGTATATTCATTTGAATAAGCTTAATGTGGACGGGTGCTATAATCACACTCCAAACAGTAAGTCTAAAAAGCATGAAATTATTATTTAGTCCCCTCTATTTGTAAGTGGAGGGGTGAGGAAATTTCATTAGGGATAAAAGGACTATTTTATCCGTTTTATGACATTGTTTCAGTGTGCTTATAGTCCTGGTCCTTAATGTGTGAATGTATAATATAATACTAGTGAATTCAAATCAAACAGAAGTGTTGCTTTCGATTCATATAGACAGGAGAATACTCCAATTGCTTTCATTGGAAACTGGAAAGTACAAACAAAAAAAATCACAAGATGGGAGTAGTTCATCAAGACAATGTAAAGTTGAATATGAAATTATATGTAACCCCAAAAAATTATATTTACTTGTAGTGATTACCCCACCCACCGCCCCCTTACAATGAGAATCGAATCCAGAACCTCTAAGTCACTGGAAGGTCTCCTAACCATTAAGCTGTTCGATGTTCTCTTACTTGTAGTGATTCTTGATTTCCTTTTGAATCTTTTGCATTTGATAGTGAAACAAGATGGGAGAAGAAGATGGCTTAAGAACTGTGGAGTGTCTTAGAGGGAGATTACTAGCAGAGAGATTAGCTTCAAGAAATGCCAAAGATGCAGCAGAACAAACCGAAAACAAGGTTTTTCTTATCCTCATTTCTATTTCTGTAGAAAATAAATACATAGTTGTTCACAATGTGATTGGTTTAGCTACAAACTTCAGCATTTTCTTGATTTATGACTTCAATTCTGCTAGTTGGTTGAATTGGAAGCTCAGTTAAAAGAGGAAATAAAATCAAGAAAGAAAGCTGAAAAAAGGCTGAAATTGTTGATGAAGAAGCTTCAATCCTTGAAAATATTGAACCCCTCGAACGTTTTTGATGAATCTGATCATTCTTGTTCATTCAACAAAAGCGAAGTCACTTCTGTCTCATCTTCTGTTTCTTGTACTTCTAATAGAACAGAAGCTATGAAAGTAATTAACCGAGGCTTAATTGAGAATATTAAGTGGTCAAATATTAGTACATCTAGCAAAGGGCAAGAAAGTATAGGACATGAAGAGACTATTGGTTCAGTTGGGGAGGGGACTTTGGGTGAGAACGCTCAAAATTCGAAAGCAGATGGTCAAAGGTAATCCAACTATATATATAATGCTGTTTGGTCAATTGTTATTGTGCAATTTGATTTGAGTTCCTCCATTCTGTTGCGTAGCTTAATTTCTTCAAATGAAGATCATAGAGATAGTGGAGAAGACGATGAATGGACAAATGATGTCGATAACTCAATCGCATTGGTCCCTAATGATCATCCAAATACAGCAGAACCAACTAGGGATGTTGGCGTCCTTGAAACTACTGTGAAAGAAGTTTTTGATTCTCTACGGCATGTTAAAGAAGAAATTCAGATTTCAAAGGAACAAAGACGAATGGTCAGAGTTTAATATAATGGTACGAGTCTGCAATTAAATGGTTGCTCATTGGAAGTAGGCATGGAAGAAGCCTCGTCTTCTCATAAAATGTGGCAGCCCTAATTCACCAATTTAGTATTTAATGTCTTCAATTTAGTCTGTGAATCACATTTTCATGTTCATTTGATTCATAGTCTTGTAGAATGAAACAAAATGATCTTGTACAATTATGCAGGGTTTATGAATATTAGGACATGTTATTCCATGTCTGCTAGGTGCCTATCATTCTATCAATTTGTTTGATTTTATTCATGTTCATGCAGCTATGGAATGTGAGAGATGGGGATAGTACATAAATGTATGCTCACTTGTTACATCTCTTTCCCCCTGGCAGTATCAAGGGGGACAGAATACACAAAGATTGTATATATTGTATATCCATTTTATCGGGTTTTCAATTTGGTTCACCTATATTTACCCTTCACATTACATCCAAGTTATGTGAATTATAGCTCCATCCATTTATGAAACCTGCTTTCATATAATACCAAAGAGAATCGCACTACCGGGGGAACTAGGAACTAGGAACAAGTAAAAAAGATAGTACATGAAGAAAAAAATCAGCTAAAGTTACATCAATAAAGAGAAAAATACTACCATAGCAATGATAATCTGGCATTCAATTGCCTTGTCTTTACAGTAATAGAAAATATAGTAAGCATTTCTGCTACTTCATCTCAGTCAAGATGTTAAAAACGAAAAACATAGCCGAAGAAAAGATCCCTCGATATTGTCTGCAAAACGCCTACTCAGTCTGGTGTTTGGTGATACCCCGAGTTAATATGAAATCCTATTAGTGCCTTGTTCTTGTAAATGACCACTAAAACTATCAAAGATAACACACACAAGATTGAAGTTGTACCAAAATTAAAAGTAGGCTAAAACAAGCTAGTGACTTGGCAGTTCCAAGCTTCATAATCAAGCAATAAAAGAACTACACAGTTGACTAATCAAGCCTAAGTTTTTCCAGTTGCACCCGGATGATTCTTTTAACATGTATACTAATTGATGCATATGGTATTAGCAGATAAGAACAGGTTTACCCATGTCGAGCGATAATTAGAGGGTAAGATAATGCAAAACAAATCCACCAAGACAACACCAAACAAGATGGTTAGAGTGAGATTCTTACGAAGTCCAAACAGCCAAATACTGATACTAAATTCATGAAACAGTTGCAAGACCCTTCAAAGAGATGATACATGCAAAACTAAACAGTAGATAAACGAAACATAGTAGGATGAAATATGCCATGTTCTGTATAAAACCTAACCGGAATCCGAATACCAGGAAGCACGGGCAAGAAAATCAGAAAATGCACAATGCAAGAGGGGGCAAAAACAAGAGAAAAAAGTTCGAACAAGTTCTACTAAAACTATTTGGGTGTAAAATACTAATTCCTGCAAATATATCGTAAACATAAAGACTTATAGCTACCGAATACAGCCCCTATATGTCATTTAAGAAGATATTCGGATACTAAGAGAATGCCATTACTTAACCCCGGTATCACCAAACTCTAAGAAGCTGTTTGCAGATCAGAAGACCAAAAGTTCATAATACCTAAACTACTTGTCCCGAACTATACGAACCATGTACACAAGCTACTAGTGAAGTCACTGAGTCACGGAACGAGAGAAACTTGAACCTGTCAATCTGGATGACAAACAAAAAAGACAGAAAAAGGCATCAATACTAATTAATTTACAAAATAAATAGTTTGAATTTGATGAAAATAGGTTTTATACTCTATATTAGATTAAAATAATGGATACTGTATCTTGCTGTGGTTTTGAATTAGGTCGAGACTCTGAGAACCTGAAAGCATTCAACTAGCATTAGATTATATCCTTGCATTATACCTCAAATTTTATCCAATTACATAAGCTCTGGAAATAAACCTGATAGCCCTTGCTTTCTTTTTCTCTTCCTCCAATGGATCTGCCTTTGCAGCCGTTGCTTTCTTTTTCTCTTCCTCCGATGGATCCGCCTTTGCAACTGCTCCAAACCTTTCAAGCCTAGCGTTCTTCTTAGTTTCCTCAGCAGCAGACACAGATGCAGATTGCACTATACCAAACCTGGGAAAGCAAAATTTGTCAGACGCACGTCCCCTAACATCCCAAGTGCAAAACCGACAAAGACAAGATGGGTAGATGACTACCTCTCAGCTCTTGCTTTCTTCTTCAACTCCTCGGACGACTTAGATGCTTCTGTTCCTGAAGCTGTAGGACTCGTGCCAAATCTGCACCAAAAGTAATCCTATATAAACCCCTCATGATCTAGACATTCGTATAGAACTTATAAGACGAATACGATAATATGAACAAAACAAAACACAATTACATAAACAATCAGGCTCTCGTAACACAACGCAAATGAAACATGAAGCTCTACACTACATTATACCTCGTAAACTCATCCAAACCTCTTCATGAATGTACGATAATGACACAATCAAAACATAAGAAAGCTTCAGTAAACACACAACATTAATCAGACGAGCATAATAAACTAGATAAATAAACTAGAACACGAAATCAACAACCCGAGGCTTCTAGAGCTTACATAAAGCAACACCAAAGTTATCGAAAATAAACATTACATACAGTGAATAAACATTTGCAGTAACAGAATTACATGTACTCTTAAGTGGATTAATAGCATAAAAAAGGAGATTAAACAACTTAATACCCAAACAAAATCAATGAATTAATATTTAGGTACTTCGCTAATAATTATCAAAATAGAATTCCATAACCTTACAATAAATAATAAAAACAAACAAGCTTGTTAACAAATTACCTCTCAGCTCTAGAATTTCTCTTTTCCTCCTCAGAAAGCTGAACAGGAACACCGAATCGTTCAGCTCGTTTCATCTTTTTCAATACACTATTCTTCTCACCTCCGTCATCGCTAGTGTTACTCGCCGGAGAGGTTTTATTCAGCTCATCTCCGCCGCCGGTAGAGGCGGGGAGTGGTGATTGAGGAGGATCTGATGGTGGTGTTTCGGTTAGGGATGGTGGCGTAGAGGTAGGGTTATCGAGCTCCGGTGCTGACGTGGCGGTGGCCATTTGGTGGTTGCGTGAGAAGTAGGCGGTTGAGATAAGGGTTTGTTTGTTCGATTTGGTTAATGAAATGAGGTGTGGTCAATTATATAGGGGATGATGTTGGTGTTAATGGTCGGGTAAACCGGCAAAACCAATCGAGAATCCGTTCTGTTTTATTTGAACTCATACTCATCCGGTAAGCTATCGATCCGGAATGGGTATTAATTACTAGCTTAGATGTCAGATTAGACTGAATACCCCAAAGTTTTTTGGATATATGTTGAAAATATTCGAAATTCGGACAATCTTAATTTTTCAATAAATGAGACTCATCCGGGGAGCCGGAAGAACAATGGTGCAGAAGTGTTTACCGTGAAGCCTCGGCCTATCAGTTCCCAATTTTTGCCGGAATATCGACTGGGACCTACCTATAATAATGGTTTCCATAACGTTACGGTCAAATTTTGGCTCGATACCGGATCGGGCGATAGCGACACTGACATTTGGTGGGGAATGAAAGGAGACGTGTCGAAGTTGTCTTCGTGGGATAAGTGTGTGCGATATCCTGCGTCGGCAACCTCAAACTGGATTGATTACTCAATTGAAAAATTGGACTCAATTATCCTCGGCTTAATTCCGTGCGATCGCGAGCTATGAAGCGTGTGTGATCCCAATTCTTACTTTATCTAGCTATTAATTACATGAAGCCAAGCTATTGGTTTCAAATTGCCCTACTTGCCTCTTTTTTAACACCAAACTACTTGACATCATGCAGCGCGGGTTCTAACCCAATTGCACTATTATTTGAACTACTGAGATGATTTTCTAAGAGATTCTTTGTAATGGTTTCTAACTTAATTGCACTATCGGTTTTGGGAGTGGATCGATGGCCGATATGCGGTCTTAATGACTATACTACCTTAATTGATTTGGGCCCATAGTTGTTATTTGGTGTTGTTAAAAGGGGAGGAGCGTTGAAATCGTTGGTTTTGGGAATAGTTAGATAGTTCGAGCGAATTAGATCGCCAAATAGTTGTTTATCTGAGTGAGCCGTTATCCTACCGATTGATTGCTTGATATGCGAGAAACAACATGTAGTCGATACCCATAAAAACCGAGTTGTATATAGTATATTACACATTTTATGTAAATACCCGCCAGACTGGCATCCAGGTCGAACTCGAGTAAAAATTAATTGATTGATACTCGAAACAATTGTGTGATTACCTTACTCGATAATATATATACCATTGGGCTAATACATGTGATCTGTATAGAAGATGCGAATCTGAATTGGTAAATATCTTTAGCGTAGTTAGGGAGTGAACATTAAGTAGCACTTTTTAATATTTTCTTTTTTTTACCCCGACATGCAAACATTCACCCATGTCGTTCTAGCATATTATATCTCCTTATTTTAATTTAATTAAAAGTTTTAATTAGTGATAAAAAAATAGTTAATGTTGGCAATAAGATAATACATAAGTGTACTTTTGATAGTTAATTGGGAGTTTAAATTACCAATAAAAAACACTTATCATGTTACATGTTGTTTAATTTTGAATATTCTTCTACAGTATTTTTTTGTAATATTCTTCAGTTCTTGTATTAGATCATCGTGACATAGGGCTTTTGATAGTTAGTAAGGATTTCGATTAATAATTATTCGTTAAAGGGGTTGGTGAAAGAGAATAGTACTATATATTTTGATTCATATGTTTTATGGTCAATCACGCTAATTTTGTGGCATCATATTATTAGTCTTTTTTTTGGGAGGGTTGTGGCATCATGTATTCATATTCTTCTACGGAATATTTCATTCATCGCATCATCTTTATAATATACTATTCTTTACTGTCATAACTCACAAAAGCCAATTACCAACTTAGTCAATTGTGGTTGCGGTTCAAGTTTTTAATCATAAAAAATTAAAAAATAGAAACTAGAAAGTAGACAAGTTTTTTACAACATGAATGAAGAGATGAAGAATTTGGTTAAAATTCATGGGAAGATTCTTGATGTCAATATTTGAAAAGTTTCAAAATTATTGTGTTTAAAATAAAGAAGAAAAAATGGGCCAAGAACTTTTCTCCATGTTTCATCATGGTAGCAATAAAAGTTATCTAAAACATTCTTTTACATGTAGAGACAGTAGACACAGTAGACTTTAGAGATATATACATATAACGTCAGATGTTAGGTAAGTACTCTCATCCACAATTATAAGGAAATATTTGACTTTATTTTTATTGATCGTAAATATTTTTAATGTATTTTATAATATTTGTAAAATATATTAATGAAAAATTTAATTTTAGCATTGATGTATTTTTTAAAATGTTATAAAATACAAAAAAAATATCTATAATACAGTTAAAATTCAATTATAAAAAATTAAAAAATTCAAAATGTTTCCTTATAATTGTGGACAGCATAAATCTATAAATATATAGCATGGCATCTCTTCGATGTAGCTCACCTTTCAAAATAATAAAAAACTTCAAACCCCCTCACACTGCAAAATTTCCATTTATACTAAAAATGGCCACAGAAGTGCTTCCCCCATATCTGGATTCGTCTTCTTCACCACCTCCTGTGTTTGATGGAACCACAAGGTACTAATTTAACTCTATTTGTTATATACAGACCGTTAAGAGTATGTCAGTATGTAGGGGTAACTCTAGTTAATACCAGGAGTAAATCAATATACGAATATAAGTAGATCGAGTTACACGTGCGAGAAAGGATAGTGACTAGTGAAGAATTCAGTCTCGCATTCATTGATTAGTGTAAGGTGTACTAATAAGCTCTTCTTCGAACTTCTATACAACTATAACACTCCTGCCACCCTAGAAAGATTGTCCGTTTTGAATTTTTGATGATTGAATTTTTTAGTGTTAACTCGAACATGTTTTATAATATTTCGTGAAAATATGTCACATGTTACTAAAATGATAATTTTGATTCAAAGTTAAAGAATCTTTTTCTTATCATTTCAATGATTGTTCAATTTCGTTTGATCTATTTTGTTGCTATTGGAAGGTTGTACACAAATTACCAATGCCCTTTTGCTCAGCGGACATGGATCGTGAGGAATTACAAGGTTTTACACGACAACCTCTGTGATGTTCTGTTCGTCTCATTTTGTTTGACATTTTCATTCAAATAGCTCAATTTATGTTTCTGTATTCAGGGATTGCAAGACAAGATCAAGCTAGTTGGTATCGACCTTCAAAATAAACCTGTTTGGTACAAGGAGAAAGTCAACCCTGAGAATAAGGTATCCTTCTCTTTACCCCGTATTTTTATATATGTTGTATAGTATTTGTCGAATAATATATCAAACTGTAATATTTTTTATGTACTTTACTACGGTCCCGTCATATCAAGCTTTACGATATAGGTGCCAGCACTCGAGCATAACGGCAAAGTCACTGCAGAGAGCTTGGATTTAGTAAAATATATTGATATTAACTTTGAAGGCCCATCACTTTTGCCTGATGTAAGAATTAAGATTGTTTGTCAATTATCATTGATATTCATAGATTTTAGCAAAAGGAAGTTAAACTCATTATGCTTCATCCCATACCTTTGCAGGATCCTGAGAAACAGAAATTTGCTGAAGAGCTATTTGCTTACAGTGACGAGTTTAATAAAACTTTGTTCACTTTGGCTAAAGGAGATCCTGCGAAGGATTCAGGTGGGTATCTTTTGTTTCGTTTGCTTAATTTAGTAGGATCAATTGCAGTTCTGAAATTATGGCTATATTACGCGAACCTTGATCGAAACTTATACTTGCATCAGCTGTTGCATTTGATCACCTGGAAACAGCTTTGGGTAAATTCAGCGATGGTCCTTTCTTTCTTGGGGAGAAATTCAGTCAAGTAAGTCGTGTAATTGCTGTACTTATATAGAATCAAAATCTCAGGCACTAAAATGACATGATCACATATATACCCATCAAAATTGAAATTTTGGATTGTTCGATTTTGAGTATTGATATCTTCATCCAGGTCGATGCTGCATATGCTCCGTTTGTTGAGAGGTTCCAACTCATTCTGCAAGAAGTGTACCAGACTGACATCACAGCGGGCAGGCCTAAACTAACAACATGGATTGAGGTAAATCTATTGCGGGTTTAATTTATTCCTCTGCCTAATATTTTCCATTATACTGTGATGTTCAATGAACCTTGGGGAAGTCCAAATTGCATGAAGCCTTGATGATTCAAGAAGGAAACTTGGTGTGTTAATGAAGTTTGTTGTAGAATAATTTTTTTGTTTAGCCATCTATTTTGCCTAAAAGTGTCCAATCAATGTATCTCGAAGATCGCCTATATTGTTACAATGCCACTAACGAAGACCAACTGCACTAGCGCCGCATTTAATGAGACCAAATCAATAATTATCTCAAAATGATTTTAGAAATATGTAGATATAAATTGATGTATTGTTCTTTCCAACGTTCTGCAGGAGATTAACAAGTTGGACGCATACAAGCCAACAAAATGTGACCCCAATTTGTTTGTAGACATGTACAAGACTCGCTTTATGGTAATTTCTAAGCTCTATACGATGGTGTTTTCCAGTCTTCCCTGAGTAGCTAAGTTTGATAAGTTTAGTGTTTATAGCTCAATCTTTCCTCTCAATTGCAGGGTTCGAAATGAGCTTGATGTGGAAACGATGAAGCAACAAAGATGCAAGTTCTTAGTTATATTTTAAAATTTGTACAAGTGAATAAATGAAGTGATCGAGTCGAAGTACATGTAACTGAAGTGTTATGTTAAGAGTTTCATTCAGTTAAATAATGTATCCTATGTGAGGAATACTTCTCATTATGAGCCTGTGTTATGCTGTTTTTAACAGCAAAAATTAAAGATTTCATCAATCATCACGACTCTCTTTTATCGTAATTAACTAGTGTGTTATAAATAATTGAAGGATAATTTTATCCTTATCAAACTTAAAATGAGTGTTGAGATTGTTTATAACTACGTATAAGTGTATAACAACATCCAATAGAAATATAGAACTGGTTAGATGGCTCATTCACAAATACGAATGAGTAAAATTTATAAACATAATAATATTACTACTATATTATGAAGATTTCATTTTCATCTCTTAAAGTTAATAATGCATCGATATGAATGTGGCAATGCGATCTCAATTCGGTAACATAATGTAAACCCATCGTGGATATCTGTATCATTTGTATATGAAACTCAATAATAATTAATAGTACCCAAAAAAAAAAAATTGGGATAATTAACCATATACTCCGTACTTCGTATTAATTGTATAGTATCTTATGGAATCTATCTTCTAATTATTATTTCCGGGTTTTTTATAGTTGTCGTTTCTTAAAATTATTTTAAATATGGTTTTTTACGGTTTAATATCTTTTTTTGACTAATTTTCTTTTAAATAAACAATCGACCAATGATATTATTTAAATTGATTGTCGTTTCATTTAAATCTTTTTTCTTTTAACTTTGAATTTATGTGCGAAATCGCAATGAAAAAAAAACGGAGGAAGTATTTTATAATAACGTATTCATGGGTCCTTAATACATTATAGATGCCAAAATTTTATATAATGTGTCCTTAGCACATATGTTGAGACATTAATTCGTGGAGTAAATAAATTACTCCATTTATCAAGTTAATTTGTCAATAGAATATTTATGGAGGTTGACCAAATATTTTTTATAATACTAAAATATCATGTTGTTATCAAGTCAATTAAAATATTTATCGATATAATTTCAATATGAATAATCTTATAATTAAATTATTGTGATTTGAACCTCACTCATTGAACCGGCGATTACATGGACTCGAACCTTACTCTTATCGAAACTAAGAGTATGATGCATCAATCTTGAGAAATAAAATAAAGTTGTTTATTGTTGACTCAACCCACGATTAAATTATAATTTTATATCTTTATAATTCGTAATTCTTATTGTTTGAAAAAATACAAGACAATAATTTCAAGATATTAACGACTGCTATAGAATGCGTCTGAGCGATTATTGGGAGGAGTTTCATTGAAGAGCAAAATAGTAATTTCATTTTTTTTTTTACTATTTCGATGTGCTTTTAGTCGAACTCCTTAAAATTTTAGAAAAAATTAGTAAGGTGAAAATAGATTTGGGGGGGCAAAATACAATTAACCCTAATTTATCCACAACCTATAAAAAAAAACCATCTTCTAGGGTTTGTTCATCTCCTTCACTAAAGTGATCGAAATTGGACAATTATTTTGGGACAATAAATAGTAAAAATGAGACCAATTTTGATGAAAGGGCATGAAAGGCCTCTAACATATCTGAAGTACAACAGAGATGGAGATCTCCTATTTTCTTGCGCTAAGGATCACACTCCTAATGTTTGGTTTGCTGATAATGGCGAGCGTCTTGGTACTTATCGTGGTCATAATGGTGCTGTTTGGACTTGCGATGTTTCCAGTACGTTATTATTAACTTCGGTTCATTTTAATTGACGTTTTCGTGTAATCGATGTTTAGGTTATTACCCGGTTCAGTTTATTTTAATTGGCGTTTTCGTATAATTGATGTTTAAAGTATGTTATTACTCGCTTCAATTCATTTAATTGTGTTTCTGTATTTAGTGTTTGTTATTACTCAGTTTCAATTTTTCTACATTCATCATTCTGAGTTCATTTCATTTAATTCCAACGTTTATATTGATGTTTCTGTTATTACTACCATCAATTTATTTTAATTGACATTTTCGTATAATTGATGTTAGAGTAAGTTAGTACTAGATTTGATTAATTTTAATTGACGTTTTTGTGTAATTGATGTTCCGAGTATGTTATTACTCTCTTCAATTTATTTTAATTGACGTTTTCGTATAATTGATATTTGGAGTATGTTACTACTGGATTCGATTCATTTTAACTGACGTGTTCGTATAATTGATGTTTTGAGTACGTTATATTTAATTTCTGTAATTTTTGTTGGTGATTAGTGTGTATTGTGTTTGATGTTTCTTTGATTGAAAAATTGGTTGTTTTATTGAAAGTTGAGCTCAAATTTTAGTTAGGAGGGGAATTGTATGTATTTATTACTGTTACTCCCACTTGAGCTTTACTTTTGCATTTTGTAACTTAATTGATTCAAATCAGAGTTATGTGTGCCAATTGGCACCGCAAAGTTTGTTAATTTTTGAGATGGAGGTAGTAAATTGATTCCTTAATGTCACTTTTCTCAATTTATGTGAAAGTTGCGAACCATGCTTTTATTTCATTTGGAACTGTTATGTTGGTAGTTGGTAGAAACTGAAATGTGATGGATATTCTTCTGCAGGGGATTCAACCAGACTCATCACTGGAAGTGCAGATCAGACTGCAAAGTTATGGGATGTCAAAACCGGAACTCAATTGTTCTCTTTTAATTTCAAATCACCTGCTAGGGCTGTTGAGTTTGCAGTTGGTGATAAACTTGCTGTGATAACAACTGATCCCTTCATGGGTGAAACATCAGCTATTCATGTGAAGAGCATTGCTGGAGACCTCAATGACCGTTAGTGGCTAATGCACCCTATACTTCTTTCATTCAAAGAGTAATGAGAACACACCCTATTAATTGCACACATGTAGTTGGCAATTGGTTTATTCTCTAATATTTGTTCATCTTATGTAATTAAATGGGATTGTCACCATTGCCAGATAAAGTTTTGTTTCTTCACGAACAAGAGTCAATTAAGTACTTATCATGGTATTCTTAATATGTTGAATTAGTTACATTCAGACCCTAAAACAAAAGAAGGATGCTGGGTTGTTCTATTTGGTGTGACATATAACCTAGACAGAGTCATTTCATTGAGCTTATCAGAACCCTTTTTCTATTTGATATGGACAGTTTGTCTACACCACTTTTTGCTCACAACTCAGATTCATCTTTTACTTTACAGAGACAAGCGAGTCTGTTATTGTAATTAAGGGCCCTCAGGGTAGAATTACTAGAGCTGTTTGGGGACCTCTTAACAAGACTATTTTAAGTGTTGGTGAAGATGCTACTGTTCGTATCTGGGATACGGAGGTCAATATTTTGGCCTTTAATTTATCAGCATCTCATGATGTCGTGAGAGTAGTCCTAAATTGTATATTTTTGCAGACTGGGAAGCTACTGAAAGAGTCCGACAAAACAAATTACTAAAATCAATTAAGTCCTTTACAGTCTGGGTGATTTGTCTGACTCATTTTGGATGAAATGCTAAGGTAAAACCTATTGCATCCAGCTTCTGGTGGTCCACAGTGTTACAAATTCATGTTAGAGTTACACCTTCATGTAACATTATTCATGTTTGCTTTTTTTACCTGATCTTTTCCAGCTGTGGGATATCAGAACATTAACTGTTATCAAGACTTATGTGACAACTGCGCCTGTCAATGCAGTTGCAATGTCGCCACTTCTCGATCATGTGCGTATCAATTTCTTATAAGCTTCAGACTGTTTCGCCTTCTTTGTCCTCTTTTTAGTGTTGGTTTGGAGAGACTTCTGCAAAGCCTATTGACTCTTTTCATGAACTCAGGTGGTGCTTGGAGGTGGCCAGGATGCAGTAAATGTCACGATGACTGATCATCGTGCTGGAACAAAATTCTGGGCAGGTAAAGCATTTAAGACCTACATGGTTTTGGTGGTTATCCTTAATATCAACAAGATCCTTGAACAAGAAATAGGTGGAGTAAAGGGACATTTTGGTCCTATTAACGCTTTGGCTTTTAACCCCGATGGGAAGAGGTAAATATCTTCTGCCTATGGTGTTGACTTAAAAATACTTACTCTCCCATGAACATTTATTATTCTGTTTCTATCGGTTCTCAAGTGGAGGCGAAGATGGATATGTTCGATTACATCACTTTGATCCGGATTACTTTAACATCAAGATTTGATCAGCACGAACCAAATGCGATTTGTGTTGTAATTTTGAACTGAAAGGATCTACTATCTGTACTTTGTTAGAGTAAAGATTTTGGTTTTGTTCTGTAGAAGCTTGTCTGGAGGGCGCTGCTTCAGTGTCATGTTTGCAATAAAGATGGTAAATATAATAAAATTAACTTGACATGTTCATGTGTTGTCTACTAAGATTATGTTACCATTCTATGTATTGTATGTTGTCCTCTTCATTCTCAATATCAAATTATCCACGAGAGAATGATTAGGAAAAAGTATTCAAATTAATTGACGTTTTTACTTTTTTTTAGGTCAGAGTTCAACTATAAATAACTTCTTAATGATAATATGAAATATTTTAAGAAAATAATATTTTAAAGAATTAAATCTAAGAAGTTTGTTTTTGCATGTGTCATTGAGACCGGAAGTTACGAAATTCTGTGACTGAATCTTGGAGAGCTGTCTTTAGCTTCTTAGTTTTAGGAAAATTTGTCAACATAATTATTAGTTTAAACCATATAAAATGATTAATGAAACAATTCCCATTAACATATTTACTCCAATTTACTACTCAACTAACAATTAAATCTTCAAATTAATCATCAAACTAATTACATTTGGTTATAATTTTTTTATTCTTCCATTTCACAATATTCAAGCAGTTAAGGTCATATTGTTTGGTTTTGGAACAAAAAATTAGGATATGGGCAGTGGGATTAAAGTATTTGGGGAAGTATGTTGTTGTCCTTGTTGAGTAAGCGTTCATTGGACGTTGATTTGATGTATTATTAATATGTTTTGCCTGATTTTGATACCATCTATTAAAAAGCTTTGAATGATTATATATGTCATCAACAGGGATGCATATGGTTTCAATGTGAGACCTCAAGATCTTCAAAGATATAAAGAATATGCAAACATATATAAGGTGATGAACTATTATCATTTCTTGTTAAGAACGTGTTTTCTTATAAAAGTAAACTAGTAGAGGTGAATATACTAAAATGTTGTTTGAATATCATATGTTTGAGACTTTGTTAAATCCGTTATAGCAGGATTTGAGGGTTAATGAAGGTTAATGAGGGCGTATATTTGTCAACCTCGGTTAATCTAGGTAAAATTGTTGATTACAAGTGAATAGTAGTTTAATGTGATTCACCTCGAATCGCCACAAAGCGAACAGACCATTTTGTAAGGGCCACTTGTTACTCACAACTTTAATCAAGATTCATGTTGCCATATACCCTCTAACTATATTTGTGCATTGTTTATCTGCATTCCTATATGTAATGACCTGTATACGGTATACATAAATGTAAATTACAATGTGAGGCGTAGTTAATTTGGAAGATTCCAACTTTTGTGTTGCCTTCTAAGATTGATATTTGACTTGCAGGAAGAGGAAGAAGAACGATTGCATAAATGGAAGTTTTTTCTTGAACAACAAGAGGTGTCTGTTGATGCTCATTCTTCATGTACAGAGAAGTTAGACAATGTAACGACTGAAACTGATAATTCTATAGACGAAAAACAGAAAATTAATGATGAAGAGGATAATTCTGTCGAAACAAATCACACATCTCATGTTCAGGCAACTAGTGACCCTGGAGAAAAGGTAGCAACAAGTGATCTCGAAGTAGGGGCGCCAGTTCCCCCAAAAGGAAAACGTAAAGTGGTACAAACATGGGCTGAAATAAGGTCTTCTTTGGGTGCCCTTGATTGTATGATGAGTTTTCGTGTTAAGAAGAACAAAATCACGAGAAATGAACATATAACCACTGGTGAACATCATCTTCCTGCGACTGAAGCTAAGTCCTTCTTTCCCTGGAAGCAAGAACTTGAATTCCTTGTTCAAGGAGGAGTGGCGAGGGAGCTTAGGGGAGAGGTTGTTGCCCTTCTAATGAGATTTCAAGTTTAGTAAACAATAGTGTCATTCTTTGAGGGAATCATTCATTTTTCAGGTCTGGCAAGCTTTTGTTGGTGCTAGGGCACGTCGTGTGGAGAAGTATTACCAGGATTTGCTGGCTCCAGATGGTCATGCCGGTGATGATCAAAAGCATGTCAAATCTAAGTTTGAGAAATGGAAAAAGCAGATTGAGAAGGTCATTAGATGCATGGGCCCTGGAATTTAAGTCAATCTTTTTTATTTGTAGGTTCGACCTCTTTTTGGACCCCAAATGGTTGGTCTTGTTTGAGAATGTCGTTTCTTCATTGCTAGTATCCTTTTCTGATTCATTTCAAATTCTATTTGTCTGCAACTTTGGTAATTTCTGATTTTCTTGTTACCCCTAAACTTTTTAGTATCTTGTTTGATTCCTTTTTAACATTTGATAAAGTACTTCCTGAGAACACTTTTTATGGGAGTCCAATGTAGTGAATGGAACTAAAGCTACATATGCTTGTGACAATGTGGACCTTTCAGTCTTTGTTTGTTCATTTCTGTCCAAATTTGCTAACTTCTTGCATGTGTCTGCAGGATTTGCCTCGAACATTTCCAGGACATCCCGCCTTGAATGAGAATGGTAGAGATTCATTACGAAGATTACTTTTGGCATATGCTCGACACAACCCATCAGTTGGGTATTGCCAGGTAATCGTGGCTCAAAACAGCTCTTGTTATTGTCTTCAAACATGGATACCCATCGGTTTGGCAAATGATTTTCTCATGATATCATCACATGGATGCTGTTAAATGTGTAATACTGATGTTCTCGATGCAATGGTTTGGAAATGTGAAGTAACAACTGTTTCACCATTTCTCCATTAGCAAGATAATGGTTCCCTTAAGCGTATGTCTCACGAGGTTACAAATCTAAAGGATGTTAAACTTGCATCTTGTCAAAGAGAGGACTCAGTGAATTCAGATAAAAACTGGTTATAGACTAAAATGATGTTTGTAGAACAAAGAGCTAGAATTTACGTTGTAGCTGGAGAATTGCACGAGAAATCCTATTGAGTACGTAGTCTACGTATGCAAACTACTCCCTCCAATTCAAAGCATAAGTTGTTTCTCCTTTCCAGACGATTACCATTAGTTTTTAGTCCTTACCCTAATTCTTAGACCATTAATATTATCTTCCCATTTCTAGAAGAAGTGTTGACCAATAATTTGTGGTGAATTTTTTTTCTCAAAAAGAGAATGCTATTTACATTTTAAATGAAAGGAGTGTTAAAAAACTAACCTGCAAGATGTACACTCACATGTCACTTGCGAATACACAGTTCCCTCAAATTTATGTGGTGGTGTTTTCTTCTTTATGCATCTATTTAATTTTATTCGTATACAAACTGTAGAAATAGATCATTACTGATCAGCTACATTATATGTTGTATCAACTTCAGGCCATGAACTTTTTTGCTGGTTTGCTATTGCTGATGATGCCCGAGGAAAATGCCTTTTGGTAAGCTCGAAACTCATTTAATTGCTTAGTCTGATTAGAGATGGTCCTGCTTTGTATGATGTTTCCATTTAATCAACATGTTCTGGAAAGTGGAAAAGATTAAAATTTTGGGTTAAAGTAATTTGTTAGTTGTAGGTTGAAATGACTTCTTAAGAGCTAAATTACAATGTTTCATGAATTGTAAGTCTTTTTCTTTTAAATGTCAACGGAAGTTTGAAGTTCTTAACATCTTCAGCTATATTTACAGTACATTAACATCATACACTAGTCTTTACTAAAACTTGCAGGACTTTGGTGGGTATTATTGATGATTACTTTGATGGTTGTTTCTCAGAAGAAATGACAGAATCTCAGGTTTTTGTCTCAAACACTACAGCTAGAATTACAGTTACCTACAATTGGCCAACACATCCTCATGTCATGCCTAACTTGGATGGTTGCTTTAAATTGTTAGGTAGATCAACTCGTATTTGAAGAGTTAATGCGAGAAAGATTTCCCAAACTCGGTCTGTTGCCTCCTCCATATAAGTTCCACGTTCACATTTTTCATCATTATGTATAGTTGAAAAAAGGTTTTAAACTTAATAATGCTTCTTTTACAGCCAATCATCTTGATTACTTAGGAGTTCAGGTTACATGGATAACTGCACCCTGGTTCTTGTCAATTTTTGTGAATATGCTACCATGGGAGAGTGGTGAGGACTTGTCTATACAGAAAAGTGACCAAGTTTTTAATGTCATTCTCATTAGTCCTACTCATGAAAATAGCTTTTTTTCAATAAAAACAAATTCCAGTCTCTAACTCAGTACTTTTCAGTTATGCGAGTTTGGGATGTGCTTCTATTTGAAGGAAACCGTGTTATGCTGTTTCGAACTGCACTTGCTATATTGGAGCTATATGGTACTGTAGTCTGCTCAACGTTTTTTTCGTCGACCAAAATGTCTCTCATTGAACTTTACTGCCTTTGAATGGAATGGAAATAATGTCGTCTATTTTTAGGTCCTGCTGTTGTTACAACACAGGATGCTGGAGATGCTATTTGCTTACTACAAACGCTCACTGGATCAACGTTCGATAGCAGCCAGCTTGTGTTGACTGCTTGTATGGGTTTTAACACTGTAACAGAAGATAAATTACAAAGTCTGAGAGAAAAGCATCGTCCGTCTGTACTTGGATTGCTTGAGAATAGAGACACAGGGGATAAGGTTTGTAAACAATCCAAATCTCTGGCTACTAAACTTGCCAGTTTCAAGCGCGATCATGGGCCTCTTATGGAGGAATCTGGAACGGATGAGAAAGAATGCAAGTCTTTAGCTACTAAGCTTGCCAGTTTCAAACGCGGTCCTGGACCTCTTACGCAAGAATCCAAAACTGATGAGAATTCAGGCAGTAAGCCTATCGCGAATAAGACATCAGCTTCAGATTCCCAATTTGCAAATCAGGAGGAATTCCTCACTGGCATAACTACTGATACTGAAGTAGATTCAATTCCAGATCTTCAAGACCAGGTTATATATTGCCATCTGTTAAGACATTCCTTGCCTTATTTTTCACTTATTGCATTGATATGAACCATTTATATAAGAAATCCCATGTATCTGTAAAAAAACCTGTGGTGTTTGTAGAACCCTTTCTCTCTCTTTGACACAAGCTTAAATGATCTTTCAGTCTGTCAGTAAATCATCTCCTGGAAGCAGGTTGTGTGGTTGAAAATTGAGCTGTCCAAATTGCTGGAAGAGAAGAGAGGTGCAGATCTCAGGTGAAACTTAAGTTTTAATGCATCAAATATCTCCATCACTTGGATAGGAAATTAGGAATAGTGCAGTTCTAATTGAATTGACCCCTTACACTTGTAAATACTGCCTCAAAGCTTCTGCTTCCGCATATAATTTCAAAATATTAAAATATTAAATGCTTTAAACTTCATGTAAACATTTAAAAATAATATAAAATTTTAAAAACTCAAGATGTTTATAGATACTAAGACATTTTGCTTAAATATAGATATTATGTTACAGGCAAAAAAGTAACAGTATATATTCAATCTCATTAATAAGGAAAACAAAAATAAAAGTTACATATATATGAAAATATTTTGAAATCAATGAAATAATAAAAATGTTTCAAATAAAGTTTTAAAAAATATTTTTTTTATAATTAGTATTATTTTGAAAAAATATTGCTAACTCTAAAAACAAATGTTAAATTCGATATTTTATAAATATCTTACATGCCTACAATTTTTGTATCAATATACACTTTTATCTAAGAGAAGATATATTCTTAAATAACAAATTTTTAATCTACTTAATCTCAAAATAATATACAACAATATTTATAATATTTATCTCCTAATTTCAGAATTATATTAACGTTTCGTTTCTATTAATCCAAAAATAGAAACATTCAAATTTTAATATATGGCTCCAGTATTTAGTTCGAGATTCCAGAGGTATCTAGTATCTAAAATGTAAACCTACACATTCCGTCTCTTACAAATTCCTATGGGGGTATGACAAAGGGAAAGACTCGGTATGAAAAAGTATTATTTCTCTATTACAGTGCAAATTCCTTATTTTCTTGATATTTATCCTATACTCTGTAGTAACTACTTGCAATGCAAATTCTTTTATATTCTTTATTTTCTTGATATTCATCACATACATGTAGCAACTTTTGCTCATCAGGGCCGAAGAACTAGAGGCAGCCCTCATGGAGATGGTTAAGGAAGATAATCGTCGAGAACTAAGAGTAAAGGTTAGTAGTCAATATATTCTTCTTATATGTGCCTATCAGCTAAAAATCTCCCTCAAATAACTTCATTCAACTGTTAACTGCCATCTCTGTAGTCTTATATGGATATATCATTAACTCAATATATGTCATGACTTTTGTCATTCAACCTTTGTTTTATGGGAATTTCCTAGATTTCAACTGGCAACTAATCACTTTTCAATTCGTCACAGCTTGAATTATTTGAGCAAGAAGTTGCTGAACTACGCCAGGCCCTTTCTGACAAGAAAGAACAGGAGACTGCGTTGCTCCAGGTTTAAATATGTTCACCACATTCATGCTTTAGGTGCTAATGCGGGTGGAGCAACAGAAATTATTATATAGTCCTATATTTGAAATCTCCACTTTAATACTAAACGTTCATGTTATAGGTGCTAATGCGGGTGGAGCAAGAGCAGAAAGTGACGGAAGATGCTCGAATAAGGGCGGAGCAAGAAGCTGCTGCTCAGAGAATTGCAGCACATAAATTTCAGGTATGGTATGTCTACCATGTTAATAGGACTCGTCTTCTTTTCTCTAGGATACCATTTGGTTTGATTGTCTTGGGGTGGTTTTCACACCAGACAGATAAATGTGACTTCTCTTGCTCCACAAAGAAATCTCTACATTTCCTTTTCATTTACTTCACACGAGATGCATAGATGTTGAGTGTATTTGACAGTACTTAACTCGCAAACGTAACCGTCCCTTTTCGTTTTTCTAACTCTACAACCATTTCATAGAGACATCATCAAGTAGCATGCAAAAGTTATATTGCTGACAATTATTAATTCTTTTGTAGGAGAAATATGAGAAGGTTATGGCCACGGTTACTGAAATGGAGAAGAAGGTGGTTATGGCAGAATCCCTATTGGAGGCCACATTGCAATATCAATCTGGACAATCAAAAGCTTTATCTTCTCCAAGGTTTCAATTAATGGTGTTTTGCAGATAAATCTGGTGCCTGAGATTATACTTGTGCCTGAACTACTCCAAGTGATACCTTGTGAATTAAAAGTGAATTAAGATGGATTAATGTTAAAGGTGGTATCTAAGAGGCGATGCAATACGCATAGTACATTTAATTTTTTTCAACTTTTGCTTGACAAGATTTCTTATGCACTACATGATATATGTGTGTATATGTGTGTTGTAAAGTCTTTATATGTGGTTTGGTTAATAACCAGGGCTGCTGCAGCTCCTCCGCGGAGAACAGGTATCCTCTCATTCGGTCTCAATTGGCGTGATAGGAACAAGGTAAATTTACGTTTACTTTCTTACTCAAGTATGTCAATTAATTTATCACCATTTAAGAAGTTTTTGGTAGGTAAATGAACTGATTGATACACATTCTGCTTCAAAATAATTAAGAATATAACTAACCTTGTGAGAGTATTAAAGATTTTTAGGCTATACCCTAACACTGTCTTTTTATTCAAGTTCTTAAGCCTGTTAATACCAAAATGTGATGAATTTATGTTGTTATTTATTTGAGTACTTACACAACGATGTAACAGGAAAAGTCGAATAACATGGAAGCTACAAACGACAGTAAAACTACTAATGAAGGATCGCAAACGAGCAGCTCGAAGACAGATAGTAATGGCCATCAAGATAATAAAAAGAATTCATAGACGATAACTGGCACCGGATTAAGTCAGTTTGCTGTGCAATTAGCTTCAGTCACTTTTTTGGTAGTTGATATTGTTTATATGCTAGTTTGCTAGGTATAAAAGAAATTGTTACTAGTTATAATTTATTACTACTCCTTCATCAAAAAACTTGTAACCTTATGAAATGTTGCAAGTTACTAGCCAGTTCCAATTTGCCATAATTCTCCATGTAATAAAACAAACTTCAAAAAGCACACTGCTAGTATGTTTCAATATTCTACTGATTTCTCCACTTACATTTTTTGGGAGAGGTGGGACAAAGAATGAAAAAAAGAGACTAATCTATTAATGAGAGAAGAATCATCACCATGTTTCTCCTTTGATGTAAATTTAGTGTCCAATTTCAAGATCATTCATAATTTTGCCGCATTCTATGCCAATTGAGCCACATTTAATGCCTGCCTCATTCTTCACATGAAAGTATCTCAATTGGACTTTCTATGCCTTTTGTGCCACAATAGACATAAAAGTAAGAGCAACATGTGAACATAATCAAGAGAGACGCAAATATAATGAAACAAATGAGCAGACAAACAAATGTGATGAAGAAATACTTTAACCTAATCTGAAAGAAATGTAAACCTAACTCTAAAGGCTAGAGAGCGTGGGGAAGTATTAGTTCTGAATTTGCTCTGATGGTTCGTCATATGGTATACATATATCATTCATTAGTTTCTAGTTCTCAGCACTAAACTTTCATGATAAATCAAAACTTGTCATTAAGCAATAAAGGTCATACAAGCAATGAAGGTACAAAGCTTTCATTATTCTTATTGCGAAATCTTAAGCTGCCTTCACTATATGATAAACCTTGCGAGTAATACATCAGAACAAGTGAACCTTAGAAACAGCCAGATGTAGTCTCACAAATGACAGGTAACTCCGTAACTTCGTCCATCTATGTTGTATGCAAATGGACAGAGAGTTACAAGTATGCATCAGTGCACTTCACGCCAACATCCAAAATTGTGGTACAAGAGTAACCAGATAGACGAGCATTTTTTAATGCTCTCTCCACTTCAGAGGTTTGTCTAATGACTCTAATCACTTTAAGTGAATGTATTATTGATTCAAAACCACGTTAACATTAGTTAAGAACTTAAGATAAATGTTTCATGGACTCATTATAGGTCTTGAATCTGAATGTGTTCCAATCTTTGAGACTATTCTTCATCAAACCTAGTTTCTCAGAAGATCTAAACAGAAAATGTCATACTCTTAATTCATAATTTATTTATTTTGATGGCTAAAGAATTCAAGTATCGGGGGCAAAAAAATGATTTCAAGATCCACACTGAAAATTTCCATTAAATATTAATTGTCATCTATATCACAAAGCATCAAAGTAAAAAGTAGTTTCGATAAATGTTGAAACAGATTCCTTTCACAATGATGTTCCAAGTAAAGCTCATTACAAGTTTTGTTAAATTACGGGGATACCTGATGCCACAGGGCAACTTCTGTGGAAAACAGGGGAAATATGTTCACTGCTCATCTGTTTCGTCACTTGAAGAATTGTCTTGTTCTATTTTTCTTACAAATTGACCTCGCACACGTGGCCGCATCTCTGCTAGTCTCTTTCTGTTTTGGTATCTGAACTATAAATAGAATGAGGAAGCAACAAACATGATGATTCAATTAACAGTACCTTACATCAACCACATTAACAGGACATGTTAAATGGAACATTACCTGAAATCACCCCATACATATAGCTGTACCATTAAACATATATATAAGGGTTAATATTGCCTTTTGTTTTTCTTGTGATACACCTGAGTTGTAGCCAAGCTTTATAAACATTAAGTGGCAGCCAAATGTCTCTATCTTAATCAAAACTAGCCTTGCATCAAGTTTTTCAATTGCATACATTTTCATTTTGTTGTATTTTGTATCAAAATGATAAAGAGTTCTCCAAAGCATCTTAGAGTTATAAACAAAGTTATTAAAATCTGCTTTGAAACATCTCTCCTTTCGTTTCTGTCGAATTTCGCCAAATAGCTTCCATTTATTACTCCCAGAAGCACTTCGCCCAAGTTATACTTTTGAGGGATTTATTTTAATAGAAGATTTATAACTACAATGGGGGCATCAAACACTGAGTGACAATTTCTATTGCTAGACATCAAGCTGGTCGCTTTCAAAGTTGTGGAAATGATTAATATGATAATGGTGGTGGCATGCGATGTGGCTGCTTAAATTGAGCAAGCGATTATATTGCTGGAGCAATCAATGTTGAAGATTGTACGTCGGATTGCTTTACCACGTTCACTTGTGTGCTGCAGTGTATGTCATTCTTCACAGGTTTAAAAGCCGATGACGGGTGCAAGCCATCGATTGTTGAAGTTGCTTCAGACTGGAAAATTAGAGGCCAAAAAATTCTGTCTGTAGAGATTCAAACTATTACTGCATCGTTTTGAGCTAGGATACAGAGGTGTCTCAAATGAATGACAATGGATATCAAAGTCCATTTCCTTTCTTCCACCACCTAGGCTTTTATCAATTTCAGAACTACTTCTTCCAATAACAATGCAATTAGGAGTCGTAAATGTAGTAGATGCATTATATCTGCAAAACAATCAGGAAAAAACATAAAGATGAAGCAATTATAGGTTCCAACTCATTATTGAAGTCAGTATAGTTCTACAATAACAAAATATTTAATATAAATAATATTTTTACAATGTCCAGACTCCAGACCTTGAAAAAGCTGAAAGCTCAGAGTGCCACAATATGTTGTGGTCACCTTGGACATCTTTTCCCGTCTTTCGAACTCCTCTAAAGAGCTCTACGCTCAGCTCCACAGTTGGTTTTTCAGAATTGTTAGGAATATAATTCATTTTGTCTAGTCTATCAGTGTGTTCCAAGAAAGCACCAGATCTGTTAAATTTGAATTCAGGACCAGATGTGGTAGTACAGACTACTTGATGATTGTTGGATTGACAGTCACCTTTGGAACATTCCAAACTCTTATCTTTCATATTTCCATTAATACTAGGATCTATTTCTAGAAGAGCATTCTGTTGCGCACCGATGTGATTGCTTGCAACCTCGATTGCATCAGATTTCCCTTCAAGCTTTACCGTTTTACCTGTCACCAAGCCATGAAATTATGTAACATGACGGAATTAATAAATGATACAGAAAGTGAAACAAAAAGGAGAAATGTGAATTATAATCATACCAGGCTGCAGTAGTTGCCTATTTCCTGCACCGATTGTCTGGGACTGTTTGATCGCTGCCACGTCAGCTTTTGAATAGATTACTTGGGCACAAGTACTATCTTCACACGTAGCTGCTTGATCCACTTTAGACATTTCCTGAGAGCTGTCAATTTCTGTAGGTTGCTTTGTCCAAGAACTCTGCATAAAAATCAATTCAAGCTAATTGGACATGTTTAATTTAACTATCCAACTCTCAGGTCGATAAACAATTATAAAGGTCATAGGCTGCCTCAACCTTGGAATCCAGGGCACAAAATAAGCAATCTGATAAGAAACAGGGACAAAGTAGAGGGGAATGTATGATTTTTTGTTAGGTCTTTCTATATTGCAAATTCAAGTGGAGAAATATATGTCATAAACCTCTCAAACAAATATTCATCCACATATCATCTCCAACCTTTTTTTGGTTTGTGGAAACTTATGTAAGAGAAGAAAATAAATACCATCCGTGAACATTACAGCTTTTTTACTACAGGAAATGGCATTTAACATATATACTTAGATCTGCTAATAAATACGGAGTATATAATACATGGTTTCTTTCTTTGACGAAATACCCAAGTATGTCTAGATTCTACAGAGAGATTAGAGGCTTGGTTTTTCCATCCAGTAACAACAGTCAAAGTTGACAAACCTCACATATTTGTTGTCTCCATTTTGGTTTCCAATACAATCGCACCACAAACTTGAATCAAAATGATTTAATTTCAAAATGATACAGTTGAAAGCTTTTTCAAACCTTCGGCTATTAGCAATGAAAACATTGTTTACAAATACAAACTTATTACCACAGATCAAACAATAAAGGCACTGCAAGTTATAAAGATGGAACTGGAACAAATCATTACACAAACCATTATAGATGCAAGGGGAAAGTAATAACTTTATGAAGTCATCATGTGATTCTTTATTTCACAGAACAAGGGAAGTTACTAGAACAATTCTTCATGCACTGAACAATACAAATTATTTAACCACCGAACTGGGTGACAAGACTTCCTGCATATAACATAAATTTTTTTTAATATTATTAAAGGTATTGACATCTTCAGAACCATTTTTCCCATTTGGAACAGAAACACAAGAAAGTGACATAAGCTGGCACGTTTCTACTGAAAAAATTAATATGAGAGATACACAGTACTCTTGGTAGTTATTTGCAACCTCTATACTTGTATCATAAAGGTGTATGTATGCGTAACCTAAATCGCAATAAATATATGAAGATTGAAGAGGACTAACCAACCTATCTAACAAATAAATGTGATCTTTCATGCAAAACGATAAGACTTCAGTACCTGAGAACCACTTCCCTCATCACTCCCATCCCCAATATTTATAGCATTGCCTCCATCATGTTCCTTATCATTGCTGCCACTGTAGTTCTCTAAGTTTTCACTGCTTTTCGATTTAATCGACTTCTGAGTTTGGGAGCCGCTTTCGCTTTCGCTTCCGCTTCCGCTCGACTAAGTGAAGACAAAATATTTATTAGTAGACAGATCATTAAAGTAAGTGTATCTAATCCTTGAAAATCGCTACGGAATTTATCCATTTAAATAATATTAACGTGTACTGTTAAAGTTAGTGAAAGTTTTCCAATTTCTCCTTCAAATCACATGCAAAAATTTATATTTTCTCTAAAGAGTTCACATAATTTAGAGAAGCAAATTTTCCATCATATAAAGGAAAAATGGAAAGCACATTTCATGATACAACTACATAAACAAAGTAATCAAACCGATCTACAAGGCATGAAAAATCTGACGAATGAACCCAAACCAATTCAAAACTGAATGGTCTACCATATCTATTCACATTCAATATATGGCCTACAAATATCACAAGTACTCCCAGGGCATGGTTGTATTACTTACACTGTGGCATCTTCGCCAGACATGCTGCCATAGGTTCTTAAGCTCATTTTTTCTTATAGGTTTAACCAAAAAGTCCACAGCACCTTTTGACAGACATTTGAAGACTAGTCCCATTGAATCATGAGATGACATCACTGTGGAAGCACCACCAGACATATTGGTCAATTGTTTTACTTTTAAAGTTTTGTATTTACAAAACCGTAACTGTGTTAGAAACAACTTACTAATTACAGGTATATTCTTTCGTGACTTATGGCTCATAATCTTGCAAAGAAGACCTATGCCTGATACACAAGGCATGACCACTTCAGATAATATCAGATCCACATGGTTGGCTAGATCTTCCAAGACCCTCCACGCTTGCAATCCGTTGGACGCTTCAATCACTACAAAAACAAATTAAACGACAACATCTTCACATCAATCAAGAACAAAACCAATCAATTCTAAAACTGCAGATGTAAAAGTTTCATGAACGACGATTTCGTCTACCTCACTATAAAAATTCATATAATACCTTCATAATTGCAATTCCGGAGGAGTGCTGCGACAACATGTCTGGTGGAATCGTCATTCTCCACTAGTAGGACCTTAATAGTTCTGATATGAAGAAACCTTTCCCAACAGAATGGTGCACTCTGAGATTGTAGCTGTTGGTGCTGAGAATGCAAACTCCCTTGGCCTGCTTCTCCTCCAATACTAATCTCCTCGTTAATCTTCAATTCGTCATTTTTCAACGAGCCTTGCCCCTCGCCCACATTTGCATCTTCAACTTTCTTCTCTTCATCCAGTGAGGCTTCCTTCTCCCCACTAGCATCTCCACCACCATTCATTTGAACACTCCCTGCCAACTAGATTCGAAAACACTAAGGATAAGAGAAACACCATATAAAGATTCTGGCAAAGACCTTCGATCACTCCATGTCAACGCTCAATCTACACAAATACCACATAGCTTCATCCTCTAGAATCCAAACTTCTTCATCAAAACACCAATATAACTCAATCAATCAATCAATTCTAGCCGTTAGACTAGAGATAAAGATAAACTTCACCCAAATATCAAACCGAACAGTTCGCTTTTGTGCATGCAAAATTTCTCAAATCTCAATTGATCATTCACCTAATACCCTGTATTCATATAACACAGTATTAGACAAATACAAATTATTTCCTCAACAAATAAAATCTAAAATTTCCAATCAAAAGACACCATAAATATATAAATATATTTCAGATAATTAAAATTTACTAAATTAAAAAGGTTATTGAGCAAACTACTCAAACATTTAGTTAACTAATTAGAACACTCTTTTCACTAGTGTGAAATTATTCCGAAGAAATATCCTAAGCACAACACATACCTGAAATTAATAAATTAAATAATAAATTGACCAAAATTCAATCTTAGAACTAAATTGCAAATATTTGCACTTAGTTGTAAGGTTGTAAACAGCACAACAATAAATTCAGTCTTCAAAACACATATATCAGACCTCAAAATTATTTAAATTAACATAAATTGAGCAAAATATCTAATCTTTATGTGAGATGAAATCATAACATTTTTACTTAATAATAAGTCTATATATATTTTATGTATATATATTTATATATCTGAAATTAGTAAATTAAATATAAATTGAGCAAAATATTCAGCCTTTTGTGTGAACTAAATTGCAATTTTTTTTCACTAGTTGAAAACACAAACACAATAAATAAATAAATACATATATCAAATAATCAAAATCGTAAAATTAAAGACACCTGACAAAACATTCAAACTTTTAAGTGAACTAAATATCAATAATTATCCAATTATTTCAAATGGAGAACACAAAGCATGAATACCTTCTGAGCTTCATCGATCATTGATCCACTAACTAAAACTCTATATCAATGAATCCAACCAAAAAATAAATAGTTAAAAATTATTTCACAACTTAGATCTACTTCTAAATTAAATCAATTCTGGAATAATTTAAATATTTTTGCAAAATAACAATTAATTTAATTTAAAGCTTTGTGAGGCATTTTGTGCTTAAACATACATAATATTCTACAAAGCTCTTTGAGAAACCCAATTAGCTATTCGAGGATCACCATGGCTACTGAGGCCCGATGAACTACTAAATTTAGTCGAATGGTGGTCACGGATATTACTGAAGTTCTGGATCGAGTCACTGAATGGCCATTGATATCAGTGAGGTTCGATCGAAAGTCATTCGAATGGCTGCCTTACTGAGTATTCCTGGATCAGCCGTTATAATTACAAAGAAGAAACAAAATCTTTAAGTTTTGAGATCATTGAATAAAATCTTTGGGATTTTTATTCATTTTTAATTTTGACGGAGTAATATTTTGTGTGATGACGTGGAGGAATTGTAGGACTGAGAAGTGCCACGTAGGAATAAAATGCTGATGTGGACTGAATCTAAATACGGGTTTTAAAGGCTTACCTAATCGTGGTAGAGATTTGGGAAGGTGGCATGGATAAGTTTTTGGATTGGAAAAGAGTTTTAGATATTTTTTGTTTTCCTCTTCAAACAGTAAAAAAGTCAGTAACATCCACTGTAATTTCATACTACTATTGATGACTTTTTTTTTTTTTGGCCATTGAATTATGTCAAATGTAATAACATGGGGCAATATCTTTTTTTTTTTGGTGTATTTGCCAAAGAAAAATGCTCCCCTCCATTTTACATTATACATCGATTTTAATGAATTAATTAACTTTATTTCAATCCATTTTCTTAATTGGTTGCTGAAATCAATTTACCACACTATTAATTATTATTTCAAAAACAGTAAAATTTATATAGGAATTGAATTGCTTTAAAATACTTTTTATAGATGACTTTTGACAATATAATTAAAGAAAGAATAAAGATTATAAAATCAATTAAAATAAATTTGAATAAGATTACTTACAAACAAACAAAGAATTTAACTATGGAATTTTCATTTTTTTTGCTAAAGCCCAGATGAAAGGGAGTGTATTGTGATTACTCCTTTTGTGATTTACTGTTCATTTGGTTAATTTTTGCCTTCACTTTACATTTGGCAATGCAAATTGTATACTATGTCACATTAAAGTTTGCTGATAAGTTACTACACTCACCAAGCATGATATGACTAATATGAAATGAACCTATTAATGTTCAGTGAACTTTAATTTCCTAAACAGGAATTATATGAGATAGTCTTTGATTAATGAAAATTGAAATTTAGAAATAATTAATTTATAAGTGTTGTAACATAATGTTGTAGTGAATAATTTATATTTCCTCCATACCTTTTTAATGTTTCCACTTTCCTATTTTAGAAATTCTAAATTATATTCTCATTTTACCAAAAATAAAAGATTAAAGTGGAGTAATATTTGGATATGTGAAATAAATAAATTTGCCTTGGTTAAGTTTCTCATACAATATAACAAATTCGAATATATATTTAGGAACGGAGAGAGTACTTAGACTTATCCAGCGCCAAATCACTTCCTCCTCTAAGACCTCAAATACCCACTTTTTACCACCACAAGAGTACATATTCAAGGCTATACAATAAATTACTTTCTCTCCTTCCACATCACTCCAACATATATATTTTTCATTTCTATTATTTATATATAATTATTAATTTAATAATATTACTAAATAATATTATACTTTAAAAATATATATTTTAATTTAATATTTTAATTATTTTTAAAATATTTTAATAATTTTTTTTAATATTTTTTTTATTTCATATATATTTCAAAAGTATATTTTTTAATAGTATATATTTCAAAATCCCATAACATTTTAATACAATAAATAATATTAAATTTTTTTTAAAAATAACACACAATATTATTCATCACTCGAACTGAAGACATACATAATAAAGAAAACATACATAAATATTGAAAACATACAATAAAAACACACAATAAAAACATGGGCCACATGATCCATGCAAGCTTAAAAATCTAATGTAAAGCTGACAAGTTACAAACAGAAAACTTCGATTTTTTTGCTGGGTCTAAACATACAAACCTAGCCTCTATTTATGTAGCCTCGAAAATAAAAAATAAGTAATTTGTTTTTTTTTTTCGCTAATTATCGCGAAAACAATTTAAAAGAGTGAAAAAAACCACGTGTCGCGCGAGCTGTAGCCAGCTGCAGCCCTAATAATGTGGCGCGAGCTACAATCCTTTTTTTTTTTGTTTTTTTTTATTTCAGACCACTGAGCAAAACCAGATTGCTCCTGACCAAATTTTGATCCCTTGCCCCACCGGCCACCTGAATTAAATCGGATCCTCTCATGTTGAACCATCCCCTCATTAATCTCTAATCGATCCCCCTCGCTGCACATAAATTTCTTATAAGTAATGTCTGTACGTGCACCACAATCTGGAAAGTGAATAATCTATCTTATATATAATGCAGTTTACGATATATAAAGCTGGTAGCGCTTGGACGATCATACTAAAAGTAAGTCAAATTTACTTTTTTCTATTTTAATTTTTAGTAATTAATCACCCCAAAATTCAAATTTCACAATTATTTTCCCTTTATAACAACTCGATATCATACTCCTAATTACTCACTTATATTATTAACAAATTTTATATAATAAAATTTACATCACATATAATAGATTCAATTATTTAACTTCAAGATACTCAATTATATAAAATCACCTTTTTTCCTTCATTATTTATACAATAAAATATATATTATGTACCACCTAATTAACTGCATTATGCTAAACTTCCACAAATAACTAGCTTCTACTAGTTCACTAAAGCACAAACATAACGTTGTGGTGAACAAGTACTTTAGAAGGAAAAACAAGAAGACATAAAGCAGGCAATAAATTTTCCAGAAAAAGAGTATTTTAACAGAAATACTATCACCAGAATAAGATAACACAAAATTCATAACACGCGAGCATAAGGAAATTGTCTAAGCTCCTCGACCAAAACATAAACCAAAGTAAACATTTGTTTCAGAAAAACATAGCAATAAATAGTATTAGCACAGCTCATACAGGAGCTGACCAGAAAAACAAGAACATGTCCAGATCATTTCACACCCTTCTTGGCTGCAGCCTTGGTAACCTTGGCTCCGGTTGGGTCCTTCTTCTCCACACTCTTGATCACACCCACTGCAACGGTTTGCCTCATGTCCCTCACGGCAAAACGACCAAGTGGTGGGTATGAGGCGAATGTCTCCACCACCATGGGTTTGGTGGGAATCATCTTAATCATACCGGCATCTCCGTTCTTCAAGAACTTGGGCTCCTTCTCGAGTTCCTTACCAGATCGCCTGTCGATCTTGGTCACTAGCTCGGCAAACTTCACGGCAATGTGGGAAGTGTGGCAATCGAGCACTGGTGCATATCCGTTTCCGATCTGACCAGGGTGGTTCATGATGATGACCTGGGCAATGAAGTTGGCGGCCTCCTTGGCTGGGTCGTCCTTGGAGTTGGATGCAACATAACCACGCTTGAGATCCTTGACTGCAACATTCTTAACATTGAACCCAACGTTGTCACCGGGAAGAGCCTCAACAAGAGCCTCGTGATGCATCTCAACGGACTTAACTTCAGTGGTCAGACCAGTAGGACCGAAGGTAACAACCATACCAGGCTTGATAACACCAGTCTCAACACGACCCACGGGCACCGTTCCAATACCACCAATCTTGTACACATCCTGAAGTGGCAGACGGAGGGGCTTGTCAGAAGGCCTCTTTGGCTCTGAGATCTGATCAAGAGCCTCGAGGAGTGTTGGTCCCTTGTACCAGTCAAGGTTGGTGGACCTCTCAATCATGTTGTCACCCTCAAAACCAGAGATGGGGACGAAGGGGATCTTCTCAGGGTTGTATCCGACCTTCTTGAGGTAGGATGACACTTCCTTGATGATTTCATCGTATCTGGCCTTGGAGTATTTGGGAGTGGTGGCATCCATCTGGAAGAATCAAACAAAAACAAACACTAATAAATAACTCAAAAAATCAACGAGTTCGGTATAGTAGATACTCTCAGCTGAATTCATTAAGTATACCTTGTTACAACAGCAAATCATCTGTTTCACACCAAGGGTGAAAGCAAGAAGAGCATGCTCACGGGTCTGACCATCCTTGGAAATACCAGCTTCAAAACCACCAGTGGTGGAGTCAATGATGAGGACGGCACAATCAGCCTGGGAGGTACCAGTAATCATGTTCTTGATGAAATCCCTGTGTCCAGGAGCATCAATAACCGTGCAGTAGTACTTGGTGGTCTCGAACTTCCACAAGGCAATATCAATTGTAATACCACGTTCACGCTCGGCCTTAAGTTTGTCCAACACCCATGCGTACTTGAATGACCTCTTGTTCATCTCAGCAGCTTCCTTCTCGAATCTCTCAATCACACGCTTGTCAATACCACCAAGCTTGTAGATCAAGTGACCAGTTGTTGTCGATTTTCCAGAGTCGACATGGCCAATAACAACAATGCTAATATGAATCTTCTCTTTACCCATATTGATTCAGCAAATACTCTGGTCACATCATATAACAAACTCTTAGTCATTTTAAAAAAAGCAAACACCCGCACAACACATTCCTAAATATCAACAAAAAATATGCAAATTCAACTCTCCTTCACCAACAATAATTAAAGGATTCATGAAACATAGCTACATACAAATTGAACAATTCAATATAACATACACGCTCAATTTCAATTTCATAACAAGTTTTGACGCATACAGATGACCAACATTAGTCACATGTTTGTACACGAAGATATAAACTAACATAATTAAATTGAATACTTGCTGTATCGAGAACTTCTATTAACAATACAAATTCAATTGCTTTCATCTAAAACCTTCTAAATAGTAAAAAATCATATGAAAAACACAATATTTCATACATATTCGCTTAATTATGCACAAATCTAGAACAACCTAAGCCTCTTTTCAACATAATCAAACATTACAATAAAATAATATCACAACATCAATACAAATAATATTAAACCTTTAATTGACAAAAATCTATTTTTAATAACATAGTCCAATTTACTAGCAACCTTCTTCATATAGATCGACTTATAAGAGTAGTCCAAGCATAATCGATCACAAACAATAATAATTAAAGTAATTAAATCCTGAAAGTAAAGTAATACACATGAATAATAATAATAATAATTAAACACGTAACAATAATTGAATAAGATAGATGAATAAAAATGTGACCTTGAGAGGGGGAGGGGGGGCAAAGATGAGTGAAGAAATGGGGGGTAATATACGAGAGAGAGGCGAGCAGAAGGATTATGTGGAGAGGAGCTAAGATATATAGCGCAAGTGTGAGGTTGTGGTCAGTAGGGTTTTTTATCAGCCGTTGGATCAAAATGATCTCACGGATGAAATGCTATTTTTATTGGCTTTGACCTAGTATTAGGTTACGCTTTAGTCACCTCCAACGTTTGTTTTTGTCATTTTGCAGCACACTCCCTTTAAAATGATAAATGTGTATTCTGCCCCATTTTAATGTATAAAATACACTAAATCCCTCAAATGTGTCAAACTTTACCCTATTATACCTGAGTTGTTATATTCACACCAAAACAGTAAGCTGTTGAAGGAACGACTATTTCTCCCTTATATTCAGAAGTTACGCTGGGTAGCTATATTAAATTACGCTGCCAGAAATACTATTTTAGCTCTAAAAATACTATTTCATACAGATATTGGATCCTTACACTAGCCCCCCTCCATTTTTTTTGGGTCATAATTATAGAAAGGTGTTCAATCTTAGCTAATTCGTATGTCAAACATCTAACTAATTTATTTATAGGGTTTTCAATTTATATAATTTGGTTTTCACATAAAGACAAGACAAACAGATGCTAATGTTGAAAAATATTTTATGAGAACACTGTGCAACTAATATAGAAATGTTTCTTATGTTATGTTTGGATCTAGGTGAATCTATATAAGAACATTAATTAACCTGCAGGGCATAACTGTAGAAATGTAACAACAAATCATGACTGGACAATAATTTTCGCCGACGGCACTATACGAACGCATTAAAAATATTCGATATATATTCTCGCCTCCTCCATTCCTCCCTATAAAGGATTATATTTATGATAATTTAGCATGGAAGAATTAATCAAATGTATTCCCAAACAAGAAAAATTAATAAATTATCCATGATTCCCCTTGATCTTCCTCAAAATAAACAAATCATTAGAGATATTTCATTGTTTGCTTTTAAATATGATATATTATTTTTAATTTTACTTGTTAATATATGCCTTTAAGGTTATATATTAGAAAAATCATATATAATAAAAAGAGATAAAACTTATAAATTGATTTATTGGAAGGGCATGATACATTCTTGATCACCTTGTGTTTGGTTGAAAAGTTTTACAAGGGAGTCGCAAAACTATACACATATGATGTTTTTAGCAAAAACTAAATTACATTTCATATATTTTTAACACAATAAACACACTCAACATCACTAATTATTTAATGCATTCGAAATTAATTATTTTCTTTCTTTATGATATTAATTATCATTTTCCATTGGTCTCTACCATACAACTATAATTCACAAAAAATTTGTTTAACTGGAATAAAATATAATTTTTCAAAATATAATTAAATATTCTAAAATAAAACAGTATGAGGGTACTTCACAAAAAAGTTTGCTCTTACTTCGAGATAAAAACTTTTTAACAACAGACTACCTATGTTATGATAACTTATAAACTCAATAATTTTGTAATTAATAGGAATTGATATAAAGAAGTTTGAAATTATGGTATTCTGCAATTTCAACCATAATTCAATAATTTATAGGTTGGGAATCAAATAATACAATCATGATAATGTAAGAACATTTCTCTTATTAAGAGATCAAATTTTTGTTGTTGTGGACCACAATGTACTTCAATCTAAACTCCAAAAACTTATTTCACAATTTACCTCTTCTTTTAGATTATTTATTCTTACCAAAACAACGAAGCACTTAATCTCCAAATAAGAAAGACGACCTCATGAATCTGGCCCTGTAGTTCAAAATTACGATTTAATCCACGACATGCATGCTATGCTGCATCAAGTATGACCGATCTTAAAAACTAATATCAAATAATCAATCAGAATCCCTACATTATAAACAAAATTATCATTTCACCTCACATTCATGATCTACGCCACCTCTTACATCTATTTTATCATTCTACTTGTTTTCTATCTGAAACAATTTATTTACAAATTTAATGTATTCTGCCACAAAATTATAAGAAATTATTTTATTTAAAAAACAAAGTGATAATAATAAAATAAAAGGAAATAATTGACGAAAATCAAATAAAAATGATAATATTAAAATATGATAATTTTAACTGAAATATGAGTCGCTATCACCAATTAACTCACAAACAACTAATGTACTATGGGTTATGTCTGTTCATTCAACCAATAGTATTTTGATATAATAATTATACTTTTATTTTAGGTAATTTGTACATAAATTTAAAAAATAAAACAAATAAAATACTAAAATGAAAATATCAATTAATGAAAACATATAATTTAATCAATTAATAATTTAATAACAAAAATACATTAAAAATAAAAATATAATTTTATATATTAAAAGAATAAATATTTTAATACAAAAAATTAAAGGATAAAAATAATTAAAAATAACAAATACGAATAGTTTATTGTCTTCGTTAAACGGAAATAAATTTTATGCTTTATCTTGATTTCTTCAATGAAGCTACATTTTCTTAAATGAACTTGTTTTAACCATGAAACAACAAAGTTAATACAGTTTTACATGATCTCAGAAATTGAAATAAGAAATGTAATTCAAGCAATAAATAAAAATAAAGACGTTAACTTTCAACTTTCAAGACAAGTTTCCGCAACGACAAGAAAATTTTTGAGCCGCAAGGACAAGTCCAAGCACCTCTAATTATAAAAAAAAATGCAAAATATAAAATAGTCTCAGATCTACCACAACACTTCCCAATAGCCTAAGGCAAAAAGGAATGTAGAAGTAAAACTCTCAGAACATTACTACCAGGAAATAACACAAAGCAAATATCAATCCCTGAAATAAACCACATCATTTCACACCCTTCTTGGCTGCAGCCTTGGTAACCTTGGCTCCGGTTGGGTCCTTCTTCTCCACACTCTTGATCACACCCACTGCAACGGTTTGCCTCATGTCCCTCACGGCAAAACGACCAAGTGGTGGGTATGAGGCGAATGTCTCCACCACCATGGGTTTGGTGGAATCATCTAATCATACTGCATCTCCGCTCAAGAACTTGGGCTCCTTCTCGAGTTCCTTACCAGATCGCCTGTCGATCTTGGTCACTAGCTCGGCAAACTTCACGGCAATGTGGGAAGTGTGGCAATCGAGCACTGGTGCATATCCGTTTCCGATCTGACCAGGGTGGTTCATGATGACCTGGGTAATGAAGCTACGGCCTTCCTTGGCTAACCTTGAGTTGACAACATAACCACGCTTGAGATCCTTGACTGCAACATTCTTAACATTGAACCCCAAGAAACACCGGGAAGAGCCTCAACAAGAGCCTCGTGATGCATCTCAACGGACTTAACTTCAGTGGTCAGACCAGTAGGACCGAAGGTAACAACCATACCAGGCTTGATAACACCAGTCTCAACACGACCCACGGGCACCGTTCCAATACCACCAATCTTGTACACACCTGAAGTGGCAGACGGAGGGGCTTGTCAGAAGGCCTCTTTGCCCTGAGATCTGATCAAGAGCCTCAAGGAGTGTTGGTCCCTTGTACCAGTCAAGGTTGTGACCTCTCAATCATGTTGTCACCCTCAAAACCAGAGATGGGGACGAAGGGGATCTTCTCAGGTTGTATCCTGACTTTGAGACATACTTTGATGATTTCATCATCTGGCCTTGGTTATTTGGGAGTGGTGGCATCCGATCTAAAGAATCAAACAACATGAAACATTCATTAATAAGCAAAAGGAATCAATTAGCAGTCACTCAAATACTATCAGCTGAATTCATTAAGTATACCTTGTTACAACAGCAAATCATCTGTTCCACACCAAGGGTGAAAGCAAGTGAGAGTATGCTCACGGTCTGGCCATCCTTGGAGATACCAGCTTCAAAACCACCAGTGGTGGAGTCGATGATGAGAACGGCACAATCAGCCTGGGAGGTACCAGTAATCATATTCTTGATGAAATCTCTGTGACCAGGAGCATCAATAACGGTACAGTAGTACTTGGTGGTCTCAAATTTCCACAAGGCAATATCAATTGTAATACCAATGCTCACGCCGGCCTTAAGTTTGTCCAAAACCCAGGCATACTTGAATGACCTCTTGTTCATCTCAGCAGCTTCCTTCTCGACCTTCAATCTCCACGCTTGTCAATACCTCCAAGCTATGTTGTGGTGATCATGACTGGCTGTTGTCGGATTTTTCCAGAGTCGACATGGCCAATAACAACAATGCTAATATGAATCTTCTCTTTACCCATTCTGAATTAGTACTCTGAGATCATCATAAAACATATAATTAGAAAACAGAAAATTCACAAACACAGAAACCATCCAAAAAACACAGATCCAAACAATTAAATACACTGAATATAGGAATCATCAAAATAATAGTTATCCCTATAATTTCATTCATCAAAAACATAAATCATCATACAATTACATACACTGAAATCACAGGGAATCATCAATTTACAAAATAACATCCATGAGCAAGTTCATCATGAGAACAAGTCATAAAAACATAATCATAAAATACATGCTCCATGTCCAATTTGATTACGAACATTTATTCATCAAAAAATTCAAGCTACCTTAAAGCATGATATCAATTGAAGTGTCACTTAACTTCCTTCAAATCATAATTAAACAAATCATAAAATTAATTTAAATCTCAACAAATATTAATGTAAAAATTGATACCATAAAAATTGTGATTTAATTTCTGAACATCATCATATCTAATACTTCTATTTAATTTATTCTCCGTAAAATGTAACTATAATCTTCATATGAATACAAAGTAGTAGCCATCAACATGCAAACAAATACCCATAGATCTACATGATTTTTTCTACTATCTCAAATAAATTAATAGATCCGTATAATAAAAACATAGCATATTTAATATTCCGTACAAGCTTAAAGTCAAACAAACCAATTTTAACAAATTACATATTAAACTCAAAATAATAAATTGATATAAATCTACACAGATCTATTACAGTTCATGTACTAGCTCAACAGATTCACACATAGATCATATAATTTAATACAATAAACATAACTATCATTGAATTCATAAACAAGCACAAATAAATATATATACATATATATTCAAAAATGATTGATCAATAATGATTATTAAATAATATGGAAAATTGAGAGAGGAGCTTACGGAAAATGGAGGAGCTTGTGTGCGGGGGTGTAAGAAGAAAATGAATGAATCGAAGAGGAGTGTGTATATATAGTGTGAAAATGCTGAGGGGACTTTAGGGTTTTTTTGTACACCGTTAGATCAAATTGATCCGACGGTTCAGATTTGATGATCAAATATACTCTTTGTGCCCTAGAAAAATAAGCCGTCAGTGGGGCATTACTCCTATAGTATAAAATGTGATGGGTCATGGGGGGTTCATGAGATATGGACTTGGGCCGTTATAGTAGAAATGAAATTTCTAAGTATCGGAAAGAATCGACTGACTGCCAAGATAACGAACATAGTAAAGTAACATTATACCCTACTCATTAACTATCGAATTTGCCTATCTAGCCAATATTGAAATGTAAGAACGAAGCACTTACCAACACCAATACCAACCCGACAAAAAGAAGTATCTACCTTTTTTATACTTGAGGCTTAAACATCATGACTGAATTTAAGTATGAAAAGCTGAAGGTCTATATTAAATTGCTTAAAGTGAAGTCTACTGTCACATTTAAATTTAAATTTTTAGGTTGATTATATGTGTCTTTACTAGTTAACATTAAGATGTACCATCTAAAGCACAATTCCTCTTGGGAGTAGCATCAGTTAGAGCTGCATTTTCATAACTCTGAGCATGCTTTGATGTACGTAATGTTATGACATCTTGAGCATCAGAGAACCGCCATGGTACCATCTACACCGGTGGATTATGGCTTTGCAAGTAACTAAACCTTTTTCCAAATTATGTACCAAGGATCATCAAGACACTTGTAAAAAGAAGGTCAAGACCAACTTCAATGTTCATATATTAGTTATTACAGCATATCGTTTCTTTGTATTTATTACATCCGTGAAGCAACCAATAAATGTTTAATTTTCATCTCTTCATTTTAATTAAAAAAACACCATGTTCGTTTTCTTATTTCTGGAGAGAAAGGAATGAAAAACAACTCTCTCGAATGATGAAAGTCTATCCTTCGTTCTGCAAAATCGTTAAGCATGCCAAGTTGGATAGTTCTAGGCCAACCACCAAGTAAACAAACACAGTTCAAAGGCTATGCCGCAGCAGACTGCTTCTCTTCTTGTTCATCAAGGTTAAGAACTTCAAGCAACTTAGGCCAAGATTCTGGAATCCCTCCTGGCAAATCAAACTCAAGCAACTTCCCTTGGCTACGGTAGAACTCCTCCACTGGCTGACTCTGTTGACACCAAGAATGATGCAATAAAAATCTCATACATAGGTTAAATATAATTGAAAATTAAAGTTCTTATAGAAACAGTTCAAATATAGAGCAATAAGAAACTTAAGAAACAAGGTATATGGTGATAAGGTTTGCCATTTTAAAAGAAGTCCAAACTTGTATTCACTCAAATGAAAAGAGTAAGCGAAGATGGGTTTTAGACTATTAAACCCATTATGTATAACTGAAAGCTGCATTTACAAGTTACACAGTTGCACCATCTTCTTTTTTTAGCTACTAGGCTAATACATGAAAGAACAATGGTTAATTTGGGGACATGAAAATGCATGTTGTTATCACATTAATGTAAGAGTAACTAATTAACAGGCTGGTTAGAGGGAGGATTACCCAACTAAACTTCCATTATTTCAAATGGATGGCTCTACAAATAAATAGCCAAAAAAAAGAAAAGGAAAAGGGATGCTACAGTCTCAGACTTGCAGCAGATTGTGTAATTACAACATAGTAAAGGAAGGAAAGATGAGGGGACACACAAATACGTTTGCAAGGTATCTCCTGATAGAAGTTCTCTTTATGTACTAAGTTTAAAAATTGATTGTTAAAATAAAGCTATAATGTTACATTCCAAATAACGACTAGACTGATATAAGCAATTGGGTACTCAATTAAACAAATAAATACAACGATTCTGTTAAAAACAGATAAATTCTATTGTTACATGACAGTTGGCATGGCTGTTCGTTGAATCAGAGTAGGTCTACACTACCTCTTGCATACATGTATTCCAAATGGTACCAATTGACGGTTCAAGACTTTTCAAAGAATAAATCTAGATAAACAACACAAGTACATCACCTACTCTCCTTGAGTATGAAATAGAAAACATATGCAATACCTTTTCATTGTATATGCGAAGCCTTTCCTTCACTACAGCTTCAGTATCATCAGACCGAGTAAAAAGTTTTGATTCACACTGTGGAGGAGGGAGAAGTGGGGCCATCGATATACTAGGCCTCCCATTTTCGCCCTCAGCATTGATAGAAGCCACATTGAAATTCTTTTTGCATTGACTACAAACCCGTCGCCCTAAGCATTTCTCAATCAATACACCCTCGGGGAGCTTGAGATTAACTACCAACTCAATGTCAGTTACATCATCCAATATTTCCTGCGGATGCATAAAACAAGAATAGTGAGAATCAAACACAAAAAACCTATCTGATTTTCCAGAACACTTTAGCACGATGATAAAATATTCATTTAGATCATATAGACATCATAGCTGATTTCAATAGAAAATTTCAGATATCAAGTATATATATGCATCTCGGCAGCACATTAACTATATGTTTGCAAAAGACTTTCTGCTTGTCTGACAGTTCGAGGAAATCCATCAAGAATAAAACCAGCTTCACCTCTAGCTTCCCCGGCCTCAAGCCTCTTTGATAACAAATTTATAATTATCTCATCTGAAACCAATTTTCCTTGGTTTACAATCTCCCCCAGCTGCAACACAATTCATATAATTATCAAAGTAATACCATGAGATAAACTCCATAATCTCATAAAGATTTCCAAGTTCCTATATTTAAAAGGTTGACATTTTCCTCAAATGAATCAATAGATTAACGACATCATCAAACTTATGCATCACTGCACATCCTCCTACACATATTTGCCCAAAAAGGAAAAATTGAACATAATGGATACTATTTAAAGAAAATTACATACTAGTACACTAAATACTTAAAAATCTAATCTTTTCAATAACCCAAATGCTTAAATGCAATAACCAAACCATCTACATTTCCATTTTCACAGTGATATATGAAATGAAAGTATATAAGCAGACATATAACATCTAACTACTTAAAAATCTAATCTTTTCAACAACCCAAATGCTTAAATGCAATAATCAAAACATCTTCATTTTCATTATTCGTTTCTTTATCCAAATCATGTCCATTTTCATTTTCGCATTGATATATGCAATGACCCAACAAAGAGTTTTGGTAAATGAATACGTTGTATTCACATAGCTAACCCCGTTCAACGGGATCACCAGTATATAACTATATAAATATTTCTATATATACAATCAGTCGAGCAAACATAACAATTAACACATATACATAACTAATAATAATATTTCTATATATACAATCAGTCAAGCAGACATAACAGTTAACACATATACATAACTAATAATAAGAATATATGAGTATATGAAAAATTGAATATTTGTGGAAAAAGATGCATACTTGTTTGGAAAGTGGTCCAGAGGAAGAGAGTTCTTGACGGACAAGATCACCAGTGGCTATATGGGGGACACCAAGGAACGTGGGAGTCTACTAAAGTGCGCCTGCTCACACCTGGATCCTAAGAACAATCTTATTGGATGTTTTTTGGTTTTGGATCTGCTCTCTGTGGGGTCCACTGGGTGGTGGTGGAGAGGTGTCTCCGGGTGATGGTGGATTTGAGGAGGCGGATGACGGCCGCCATTTGGGGGGTGGGGGAGAATGATCGAAGAGAAGAGTTGCAGATGGAATATTTGTGAGGATATTCTAGGAACCAATATACACACCCAATGCAATTTTTAAGATTTAAATTAACGAATAATGATCAGAACAATGCTGGTCATTTTATCCAGACTCGACTCGACATGTACCATCACTATACAGCCAGTACATCATTCGGGAGACCCCAAAAATCGAAATAACTCACTTAATTTTTCTAACTTTATCCGCTTAAAAGTGATTCAACCACACAATGACTTTCAATCATTTCCGCTTCTAACCAACTGGAGCTTTTAAAACTCTATAAAGCATGCTTTCCATCGACTGCCTTTACCAACCAATAAGCGCTTGGCTCAAAAGCCCTTTACTAAACAAAAGCGTATAAGAATGGGGATTTCAAGGCTAGAAAGAAAAAAGACACTTGCTTGCTAGAACCAGGCGCTATGAATGAATTAGCTTGTTCGAGCAGAATCTACAAATATCTATTTTCTCGCTTGCTTGTGAAGCTTTCTGCTCGCTTCTTCAACCGGCCGCCCAATAATCTAGCCGACAAATTATAAAGTGAGTGAGGCTCGAGCCTCGATGTTGTTAACCAATTGGCCGTATGTTCGAATCCTACTTGGGGAGATTTGATCCATTCCGAAATACATATACTTATAGTATACCAACGGATTAGTCTATTCCTTTATGAAAAAAGAAAAATAAGTGAAGCACATTTGGCACTGGTACTAAAAGATTAGTGTTTACCTCAAATCATGCACAACTTTAATCACCATCATCATAAAATAACTTATCTCGAAGTTTGTGTACTAACATTTAAGTGCTTTTCTTCAATAGCGGGACTGTAACAAATACGCAGAATGCTGAAGATCATAAATGAATTTTTCGTTCAACAAATGAACTAATTTATAAATATAAAATTACGAGGTGATATTTATATTTAAACTAATCACAAATGTCATTTATTTACTGTTATCCATACTTGCCATAAATTAACTTTTATCACCGAATAAAAAAATAAAGGCTTTAATAATTTAAAATTAAATTCGACAATATTTTCGGAAGATGATTTACAATTTCCTGCCGTTCTACTTATCTACCTCGCGCCAATAAAACATCACTAAACCTCCCACATCCCCACTCTACCAAAATGGCCGACAACAAAAAACGCCGCCGCGCCCCAAATCCCATTCGCTGCCTCCATTCAACCCTCTAAACCCGACTCCGTCCTCCTCAAAATCCTCCACGACCTCAAAGCCACCACCGCCTCCGCCGCCTCCTCCTCCGCCACCTCCCCCGCCGCCCTAACCCTGGCAGACCTATCCCTCTCCACCACCAAGTGAGTCTCCGATCTCTGCAACTGTCCAAACTCCATCTCCTGTCCCTCTTGTCCCCGAACTCGATCGAATCGTCCTTAAAAACAAATCCACCGATCGATTATTCGCGAACGTCTCCACTGTACGCAAAACCACTATCACCACGCGTATACTTCAATTAATCCACCAGCTTTGTTTGAAGAATATTCACGTTACTAAAAGGGATTTGTTTTATACTGATGTGAAATTGTTTCATAGATCAGAGTATACTGTGCTGATGATTGCTTATTTTGGGGTGCATGCCTGAGTTTGAATGCTAAAGCTTGAGAAGGTGGTGTTGGGAGGTTGATTTTTAGTGATAATGGTGATATGATCGATTGTACGAAAATGGGGATGGGGGGGAAGGCGATTCCCCCGAATATCGATCGGGTTGGGGATATGTCGAGTGATGCGTTGTTTATTCTGTTGGTGGAGAAGGATGCTGCTTATATGCGGTTGAGACTGCTTTTAATCGGTTTCGTAGGCTGTCAGACTGCAAAGGGCTGGACAAAAGAATGAGGTTGTTTTCTTGGAGGAAGATAAATAGTGGAGTTGTGTTGCCTGTGTTGGCTTTGTGGATAGTGATCCTATGGGTTGAAGATTTGCCTTGCTTACGGGTGGATCGAAGAATATGTCAACATGATGTTGATTTCACCTATTATTAAGGGATTAGTTTAGTGATTGATGGGGCATCCCCGGAGCAATGTAGGTTGCCGATGAGTGAGCAGGATATTAAGACAGGGAAGGATTTGTTGGAGGAGGATTTCGTGAAGAAGAATCCGGGGTGGGTGGAGGAGTTGAATATTATGGTGAAGAGTAAGCAAAAGGCTGAGATTCAGGCGCTGAGCTCGTTTGGGTTCCAGTATTTGTCCGAGGTGTATTTGCCAATGAAACTGCAGCAGAAAGATTGGCTGTGAATCGATCTCCGTTTGCTTCATACTTGTCTATAATATCAAGCATATGGTAAAGTTGCCGGTAAGCGTATTTAATCTTTTGACGTTTGGGGATTGAAATGGCGCGTTGTTATCATCTCATCATTTGTTGTTGTTTATTTCTGTTTGATGTGTTATGTATGGTGTTTGCTGGATTCGATAGGCCATAGCTAATACGAGACAATGTTGCATTTATTTTGGATCCAGATGTTATGAATTATGATCTTGTTTTGTGTCGAAAATCCAATTGCAGCTGGAGTAGCCCTGAGTTATTCATAATACTTTGATAGCCACTGGTTGCTGTCCCTGTACTCATCCTTTAGTTACGATTGGTGTTCTTTTCCGATATATACCTCTGATCCAAGAATTCATTTATACACCTGGGCCACTTGAACCAAATCAATGTACTTAGACTAATAAATATAATGAAAAATTAAAATGATAAATGACGTTTTTTCTGGGATTCTAAAAATAATCCTTGAGCCTCCTAAAAAATTTACACATTCCAAATTTATAATCGCCCCTTATAATATTTTTTCCCATATTCTATTTCTGACATTTCAAAAAATCTCTGAACATAATGATTTTTATATTTTGAATTTAATAACGAAGTTAAGCTCTATTAAAATATATATAAAAAGTTCGACTCCTAAAAATTTAGAAAAGGATAAATTCAACCAATTACCTAAATCCAATTTTTTTTGTACACACCCTGATCTCCTCAATTTTTAATGATCAACTTAAACACAACAAATAAAAAAAGAAGATCTGAAAAATTAGAAGTCAAATTATTATTTTAGCCTCCATATTTGTAAATGTAGTATTTGAGGAGTTTCTACTAGGTGGCAATTTCACATTTAAAAAAGGACTCATATAATGGCTTCACTTGAACCTAAACGGTTCCTAATGAAGATCAAATCTTTATCAAACAGTTTCAAATTTGTACAATTTTTCAATTAGAAGACAAACCCTAAATTTGTCCACCATGAATCCATTTATTGAAATTAAATAATTCAATTTAGGGTTTAAACAAAGAGCCTAAAGCAACAACCATTACATTTAGCAAAAAAAGCAAAAAGTTGTTGAAGACAAAACCTTTGGTCTAAAGAACAAAAGCAAGTCAAAAAATGTCCAGAAATATGTACAAACCCTCCAGCAGAATGTACAACCCAAAGTTGACCCCAAAAACTCGATGCGGCACAACAACTAAGCCTTTACCGTGTTTTGTGACTGGGATGTTGAAGAACTGATTTGTTGATTTGTTTAAATGTTTTATTGCTCGACTCGTTGATAATGACTTTCCAGTTATAGTGTTGGAAGTGAATTGAAATTAAAGAATTGATGGGAGTGTGGTTAGAATTGGAGTGGAAAAATCCTTAACCGTTGTTATAGATTTAGCTAAATGATTTTATCACTCCACTCTTTGATAATGACAATCGGGTTATAGTGTAGAAGCTGATTGAAATGAATGAATTGATGGGGTGTGGTTACCGAGAATTGGAGTGGAAAAATCGTTACCCGTGGTTTATAGATTTTAGTTAAATGATTTTATCACTCCACTTGTTGATAATGACACTCCGGTTATAGTGTAAAAGTGAATGGAGAATAAGGAATAACTGTAGTGTAGTTATCGAGAATTGGAGTGGAAACATCAGTACTCGTGATTTATTGATTGGTTTGGTGTGTTGCAGAAAAAGAAGGATGAGGAGAAGGCTAGGGAGAGAGAGCTGAACGAGCTCTTCAAGGTTGCTATCAGTCAGCCTAAAGTTCCATTGGGTATTTTCTCATCCTGTTATATTTTAAAACGAGTACTAGATAAATCCCTAAAAGTTTTGTTAGTTTGGGTTTTGATGGTCAAAATTATCAATCTTTGCGGACTTGAGTATAATTAGCACTCATAACTTTGATTGAATCAAAATTGTTACTTTCATAGTAAAGTTGATTAAAAATGGTATCTTGTGATACACAAAAATGTTGAGTTTAAAAGTCAACCATCAAAATTCAAAACTTGTTAATCTTCATGGGATGGAGGGTGTAGTTTTTACTCTATTACTTCGTATAATGTTTGTATTAGTGTTTGTTTCTTTTTTAGTTCCTTATGTGATTTGCACGCTGCCTGCTTGGTATTGTTAGCTAATCTCGAGTCTTTAGACTTAAGAAGATATTTGTGTTTGTGAAATGCATAGACAGGGGCCTTTGTAATTACTAATATGGTTTTTTGGCTGATCCAGGTGTTGATCCAAAATCTATATTATGCGAGTTTTTTAAGCATGGGCAGTGTGCTAAAGGATTTAAGTGCAAGTTCTCACATGATTTGAACATCCAAAGGAAAGGAGAGAAGATTGATATTTATAGTGACAAGCGTGATGATGGTAATTGCATGCCGAACTGTATTTTCTTGCTCTTGAAGGCTTATTGTGATATTGGTTTGAAAAATTATTATTATTATGATTATTTTGTAAAATAGAGGAAGGGAATGAGACCATGGAGGATTGGGATCAAGAAATGTTAGAGAAGGTTGTGGAATCTAAAAGTAAGGAGTACAACAAGAATAAGCCAACTGACATCGTGAGTTGTCTTCTTCTTCTTCCTTCCCTCCTTCTCTCTGTTGTGTAAAGGATTTTCCCTCTTTGGAAATTTATTATTATGCCAGTGGATCAAGTGCCTGATCTGTTAATAACACCTACATGAAGCTACTGATTGTTAAGCTAAAGATAACACTTCTAAGTTGTTTTCATATTATTATGGACTTCTTTCTTTTAGAGTAGTGTTTTACCATAGCGATAGACTGGTATGCCTGTTTTGAGAGTTGTTGCCAGGTATAGATTTCTAAACTGCTTTCATATATGTAGTATGTACAGTAGTTGGTACCTGTAGAATAATCTTAGACTAGAGCTAGACTATATGATTACTGTGAGAGTTGACGGAGTTGTCATCAGCATGAAACCTGGAAAATTGATATGAACCATGCTTTTATTTCTTCTATCTTTTTTTCCTCATCTATCAACGGTTTTCAGCTTCTATATCATGTTTGACTGAGAGCGAGAATTACCTTCCATACTGCAGGTAATGAGAATGTATCGTACTTTTGTCAGCAGTATAAATTGTCAATTCATCTGTAGGTATGCAAGTACTTTCTGGAAGCAGTAGAGAAAAAGCAATATGGTTGGTTTTGGGCATGTCCAAATGGTAGTAAAGAGTGCCATTATCGTCATGCCCTTCCCCAGGTGTGATGTTTTAAAACCAGATGAAGGTCCTATTGAGAGGAAGGTCAGAAAGCAGCCAGCTGAGGATGATTGAAAAACCCAGTATTGCCTCAACTTCCGCAATACTATCTCACTGCATTTAATCTTCTATATTATTCAGAATTTACAATAATGAGTTTTACTGTTTGCCCTTTTCAAGGCAGCAAATTAACTGCATCACTACCTTTGATTTACTGGATTGTTCTAAGTGAATGGAAAAGAAGAAGACAGAAGAAATCTAGACTAAATTGGCTGGAACAAAGGCAGAGCAGGGCAGAATGATCGGATGAGGTATTTTACGATACCGTTATTCTTAGGTATACTTGGTAATTATCTGGTTTTTTAGTTTCTCAAGAAACCACTCACACATTGTTCTTTCGCCTTTAGTGGCTCAGCCTCTTTCTTGTCAGATGCTATGGGAATTTGTTTTGTAGATGATGCTGAGGCATGTCATGACACAAGCCACCAGAGAAGACCTCATGAAAGCGTTAGTGCTTATATATGGTTATTTTGTTGAGTAGCCATTAGTTAAGTGCCTTTTCTTTTTGAAGACACTTCGTGTTTATGAACCTATCTGGTCGACTGATTGTAAACAGGGGAAGGCATTTAGTTTGAATGAGCTGTTCATGCCAAAGTAGGCTGTAATAAACATATGGTTTATGAGCTGATAGTTTGATGCTTTAATATTCGTTTTTTAGGATGACAAGGATTCTTCTGTGGATGGGCCAAGTTCCTCAATGGCAGGTCATCGGGATAATGGTAACAACGACGCTGATGAAGACATTGACGTTGATGATGATGATGATCTGGATATGGATGAACTGAATGAACTGGAAGCTAGCCTGGCAAAAACGTCTTTGCGAATCAATGAACCTGGAGCATGAGTCTACTTAGAATATTTTCTCGAATTTTCTGCCAAACCAGCAGAGGTAAATGTCACAACGATTGAGGCCGACTTCAAGTCTATTTTGGTGAGAGATTGTGAGAGAACCTTATGTTGTTGATAATGCACTTCCATGTATTAGGACTAGAGTGGCAGAGTTCACTGTATCCTTTTCTTTGTTGAATTTTAGTGTTGGTTGTTGAGTTGCATTTGAGTTATGGTTGTGAGGCACAGACCTTGAATATGATAATTTATATCAGTTTTGTCGAGGAGATTATGAAATGTTTCCTAATTATGATTGCTTCAATCCATTTCTTTACTTGTTATCTGGCAGAAATAATGAGTTCTATGCAAATGAAGGGATCCAAGGTAGAACATCTATAGCACCCAATACAAGTTAAAAATGTGACATTCAATGAAGTAACTATAATATTTGTTATGGGGTTTAGGCAGACAATCAACCATTATTAGAGATTCAAGTACCTCCTCCATAGGGATTCTTCAGATAATTATTACTTCACGAGTATATAATACAAATCAGTACATTCACCAAATTATTGCAACTACAAATGCAAATAGATACTAAAATAAAAGATCGTGATTAAATCCACATATGTTTGATAAATAGAACAATACATTAAGTTCGAGTGGAGACCTATTTGCTAATTGACATGAACTGAACCTGTCAAGTTACAATTTGTCCACATAAAAACAAATAAAAACCATTATATTCTTTTTTGCTATAATAAAAGAAGCAATATCTTGAAGTATATAATAATTCATTTATTCTTTTTCCTTGAACAACTTAACTTAGAGTCGGGCCTTCTTTTCGCACTATTCGGGATATGAAAATGGTGGTCCAAATGGAGGATCCTTGGTTTCTTGCAACATCATAACTAACTAGACTCTGAATTCCTTTGGTTCTGTTTGCTTGTTATAGATGAAGCAACGTTGGCACAATTCTTCCGCGATTTTCAAGAGAAGGCGAAATATCTCAACTTTGATCTTGCCTCGTTTTGGAGGTAAGCTCGTTAACTTCTCATTCGATGGCTTCACAGTAACTACTTGGTTGATCAATGTAGTCATTTTGAATAACAACTTGTGGAAACAATGCCCTTACTTCTTTCAAGCTAAGTGGAGTTATTTGAGTGCAGTATATATAGATAAGAAACAAGTGAAAAAAAGTATAAAGTTAGATGGTTTTTGTGTTTTTGAGATCAATGAAGCACATTTATATACTTTAATATTCTAGAGGTTATATGGAGTTTCATAGATTATTGCTACAAAATGCTGAATTTATAGTAAGCAAATGGAAGTAGTAGTTTTTGCAAGTCAAGAAATAAAGCATCATGATCATTGTAACACGGTACAATGAACGCGTATATAAATTGAACATCATCTAAAGACCAATGATTTATGTTCTCTAAAATATAACAAGACTTATTGTTGAAAACAAAGAGGGGTCAGAGCCCAAGTAAATTTTCTCCTAGTAATGCTATTTCACCAGAACTGGTCTTTTTAATAAGTCTTTCTGTGATAATAATGTGACTAAGGCTGATTTTGTTTTACTAGTCTTTCCTTGGTTCATCAGGTAGACATAATGGACCCATGAAAAAGACTGCATCAGCCATCAAGGAAACATTTGATTGTTGGATCAGTATTATTGAATTTTCATTACATTTGCCAAAATAATATATTTTCAGCATCAAATTTGGACACCAATTTGGTTTTAATCTTTTTTCAATTGATTGGAGGCTAAATAAACATTTCGACGTATAATGTGGGCATCAAATGTTGTTTGTGGTGTTTGGCTTAGACATTATTGAAATGTGTAATTGATGAAATGCATAGATGCCGAAGAGACAAATTAAAACATCAAATATTATTATGTTGATGTGATTTTAGTATAATGACGGTATGTATTATTCTATTTATGTTGGTGTGCTTTTTTATTCTAAAGACTAAATATAAAAATACATTATTATGTCGTAATTTTTATTGAGATCATTTTAGCAATTATATTAACTTGATATCTACGAGAGTCGTTTGTAACGCAGTTGTTAATTTTATTATTTATTTGAAGCAGACAAAATAAAAACCTACTATAGTATAAAATTCTCAAATTGCATGCTTTTATCAAATCAGCAAGGGATCGACCGTCCAACATATGTTCCTGTCAAGCCATTGACAATTCATGGTATACTGACTACTGGCTGAGACGATCTTCGAGACAGCCTCTGCATTTGGTAATCACTGAACTTGATTTAATTCTTGACATTGTTCCCATAACTAACCTGACATGCCATGGGCCTTCGATGACTCAGACCTGGCCCCTGACTCTGATACGACCGAAATTGCAGTTTCAGCCAGAACCTGCATCGTCAGAGTGTACACGATTTCAGTTCAGATTGACCGGCCCATGCCGGGGACCTACTTATCACTGTTGCCTCGGAAATTGAGCTGCGAGACTCGGGTTTTAGAACCGCTAGTAGACTTCACCTTTCTCGTATTGGGACTCAACAGTACCGCTACATTTGCCAAGTGACTTTATACTGGAGCACAGATTTGTCTTTGATGACATTTGATTTATATTAACCCGAGCCTTCAAGTTCTCATGAAATGGGATAAGAAAGTTGAGTTTTGCTTGGAAGAATGCACGCTCTTTGCTCGTACTACAAATCCACCTTTAGTAGCCTTTTTTATCGCTTATCACGTAGCGGTGTTGAAAACATTTGTGTAACTTGGATATAAAACTTTAATCAAAATATATTTTATACAAAGATCTATTAGCGTTTAAACCATGAACTAAATAAAATTGAAAACTTACATGATTCCAAATGTAAGTTCTCTATCAACAAATCTTCACAACTTCTCCTCCTATAAATTCCACCTGAAAGCACTCCAATCAGCTCTAATGGCCCACACACTGTGGCTGAATCCTTACATTCGATTCGCTAAGACTAAAGTGACTGATGAAAATCAAGAGAAGAATTTTTCAATTCTCCTCTTGAATTTTCGACCACCATGGAAGAGGAAAAAGGTGGCTAGGTTTTTTTCCATCTTTTGGGAAAACCTAATGTCTTCGCTATATAAAGCCAACCTAAAATCCCAACTACTTTACGAGCCGACTGCTTAATTTAATTAAACCGTTAAGAAATTAAACACTAACAAGTTTATTATTAAGAATCAACAAGTCAACTAACTATAAAATTAATTTAATTGATTAATTAATTACTCCTGTTTATTCAATTTATATTTTACATTATCAATGTAAATTCCTAATTGAAAATATTCGTTGATTACAATCAACTATCATTTTAGAATGCAGCTTTAATTTCATACATGAAATATAATTCCAATGCCATCAGACGCTAAGGCGACCTTTTTAGCTCGGGGATAATACGGCCGTGATAATAATATAATCGACCATTATTATTATTATAACGATTGTGCGCTGGGACTCCAAGAATCGGGCATAATCCACTAGATATCTCGAACCCGACTAGTAATACTCATAATTACTATACGAAACTGCCCGCTTACGTAATCAATGCTCACTAAACTAGTAAATGAATTGTTACAACAATCGTCGTTTGAAGTAAGATAATAAATTTAAAACCAATAACTATTATTTCAACAAGCCAAATTTGTTTTGCATTTGACCACTGATTTGATTTAAGCTAAAGAATGTGACGCTTTAGCCAGACATAAATGCAATTTCAAGAAATTATTATCAGAAGGGATGCATCAAGATGCATGCTGAAGATTCAACTCATTTATTAATCGGTCGATCGCATACGCTTAAGAAATGTTTCTCGCCTCGGATTCCAAATATATGTGGACCTAACGTTTCAACAAGAGTTTCCTATATACGAACTGATTAATCAAACCCAGATTGCGTATTCATGCAAAGACGGCGAATAATCGCGCATTCTAAATTATTCGAATATTCGTTGCTTCGGTAAATTGTGATCAAATTCTCATCGTGATTAAGTTTCAACCAAGCATCATCGGCCATAAGAATCTTAATTGAAGCGCCTATTTTAAAGTTAACCGAGATGTTTACTACCCACCAAAGCCATGCTTTCTCGCCATGATTTAAAAGATGAACTTGTAGACTTCGTGCGCTGCCCTCTCAGATTTTTCTCGTGCTAAGCCATGTATTTCCTCGAATGAGAATCGCTTTCTCTTTATTTTCGAAAAATATGCGGTTTATATAGGTCTCTGCCCTCACGATTGGCCGGGTTCATTAAAAAGTGGACGCGATCTTTAACTGGCTGACTGGCGACGATCTCGAACTGGGTTTGGTAATTACTTGGCCAAGCAAGAATTAAAATAGCGCTCTTTTTATAAAAGTTGTCAATTTTTCTATTTCAAATATATTTTCAGATCGACCCCGACCTTTGTTCTTTATTTCGATCCCATAACTTCTAGCCTACTAACCCCAAAACTTCGTAGCCTTCACTTCCAAATTTTGTATTGATTTTATCCCAATAAAATTTTATTCTTAATTTAACCCCAAATTTAATGAACATTTAATCCAATAAGAGTTTTTTTCAGAAACCCTGTTCGCATAAAGAAGATTAAATTTAAAGGCTCGACGGTAACCCTGCAAATTCACATATTATTTTTAAGAACTGATTTTAATTAATTTCGACAAGCGATCTTAATTATTTTAATTATTATTTTTTAATAAATTTTCAGTATCTATCGTTCTTCTTTGTCTGCCGGCCACTATAGATGCATAAGGGGACTCTGTCAACAAGTGAGACCGGGTTGTCTCCCCTACTTTTGTGTTGGAATTAAACTTGTATTCATGTCATTTATAAATTATAATTACTCTTCTTTCGGGTCATAACTTGATTAATTACAGATAAGACAACTTTACTATGATTGGTATTAAAAAGTGACAATTATGAAGAATCCGTACACCTCCATCAATGCATATTGGAAGCTATTGGTGATATTAAAAAGTATGAAATTATCATACTAACGATTCCTTAAAATTAATGTTCTGGGATATTACGAAGGAGTTAATTGCGAGATGTGTCTCAATTGATCAGGGGACTAGAGCTTTATTTTTAACTACTTCAATACAACGTTCACTTATTATGTGAGTCGAACCCACACTACATGAAGATGAGATGATGTCTCTAATTCTTTACCAACTGAACTATGCGGGCAAATAGTAATGATGATATTCTTATTTCTTTCACATGATACAACTATAAGAATTCATGAGATGATGCCTCTAATATTTTACCATCTAATATTTTACCAACTAAGCTATGCGGGCAAATAGTGATGATGACATTCTTATTTCTTTCAATGATACAACAATAAGAACTAGAACAAGGAATAAGAACAATACCATAGATACATAAATAATTACATATATTCAAGTTACAACGTGACGAACACTTCTTACGATATTACAACAATCACATTTTTATCAAGATAAATATAACATTAACTAATAATATAAATCCATCCTACTAATACAACAATGGTGAAAAATTACAATAATAAGTGAATGTAACGAGCACACTTTGGTGGTGGCATGAATTAGAACATGTATATGATAATTAGGCCGGCCATGCATCAATCATCATTACTTGATTCACTCGCATTAGTCACGTATGCAACAACTTTGGCATAATTTTGCCATGCATTTCATTATATGGCGAAATATCTCCACTTTGATCTTACCTCGTTTTGGAGGTAACCTCAAACTCTTCACATTATGTGTAGCCTCGACAACTTCAATAAATTCTGTCATTTTAATAGAACCTCTGGAAACAAATGCCCTGTTTAATTTGAGTGTACAAGCACAAAAATATAATGTTACCTATATATAGTAAGTTGGATAATGTTGCTTGCCTAGTTTAAAAGGAAGGCTTCTTTTGCTTTTTAGAGTGTATTAGCAAGAACTAGTAGCCTCACTTATATATAGCCCAATGCCCCAAGTAGATATAATACAGATAAAGTTCTACTTATTTTCAGCAATTTTTAGATATATAAAATTACGTGTTTTTGTGGAATTTAACTTTTATATTTAAAGAGGAAGTTTCTCAAGTCAAGAAAGTATAGAACATGCACACGAGTCGTGACTGATTATCGACTTTGATTGATCGTATGTAGGAGCACGGTACGCGGGCGCATATATGTATTGTCCATCAAGTACAAATAATTATGTTTCTGAAAAACATCAATATGATTTCGTTCGATTCGTATGAAATTGAAGATCAATTTGAAGTATAAGAATAAAAAGTGAGTTAAAATTTACTAATTTGGTTGAAATGATGAAGGTTGTAATTTTAAAAAAAATATATATGAGCTCAACTTGAATAATATGTTATAATTTGTGTAACACTCTATGTTACACTGAGATAGACAAGCAAACGAGACCAGTTTGGGTCCATATTTGACCTTGAAGTGCTTATAAAAGTTTTTTATAACATAATGAAGACTTGCTTTGGCCCTCATTTGTTCCTTTCTCAGGTAGCTATAATCCACTAGTGAAAAAGACATCTTCCACCATCAAGGAGACATTTAATTGATGAATGATCTAAGAAAGATACCAAACATGATTATAAATAGTAGGAAGCTAAGGGTTCTTCTGATGTTCTGCATATAACCAAAGACAAGATAGAGTAAGTGGACAATAAAGCAAATAATATTATGTGTATAATATGATGAATTGAATGGAGCAATGAAACATCAATAATTCTAATGAAAGTTAGTAAAGAAATGGTCCATCAAATGATCAGACTTGATGTATGATGAGCATGCATGCCAGTATCAAGACAAGATAACAAACAAGTTGGTTCACCTTTGGAAATTATGTGTAATACTTCTTTCTATGAGAAAGTAATTGTGTCTTTAAAATATTAAGATTTTTGTCATGCCATGATGTGAATATCATCTAATTAGTTACTTTCAAGTAAATCCAACTTGTTTGTATTTATGAAACATCATTCTGCAATCCACTATCTTATATGTCTATTGTGAGACATAGCTTTGACACACGAATTCAACTCTAGCATCTTGAATTCTAAATTGAGCTAATACTGATCCCTTATAGTATTGTTTTAATTGATTTTTTTGAATGAAAGATTTCTTTAATACTAAGAAACAGTTTAGTTTCAACCAACTTCACCTTATGAACAAGGGTTGGTGGTGGGGTTGGACTAGCCCTGTCTTGTACTTGACTTAGTCAATGCTGTTTGAACTCTTAGATGCTAAGACACACGAACCTGTAGAAAGTTGAATTAGTAGAAAACTAGATAAAATGAAGTGGTTATAGTTAGCCACTTAAAGAGGACAGATTATAGTTGAATTAATCAAAGGAGAAAGAAACAATGGTATAGTCTGTAAATCAAAAAACAAGCCTAATAAATCTCACTCTCAAAAGTAGTCAAAGTTGGAGAATCTCTACTTTCACTCCCCACTTTGCTTTTTTCTGTTTTCATTTCCTTCATATACTCCAACTTAATATCGATTTATGAAAAGTTACATGCAATAATACATTAATAAGTATTAAAGGTAAACATGTAATTGAACATCACAAAAGGAGTATACTTATCCGTTGATAGTGTGTAAAAATTAAACCCAGATAATAAACATATAAATTTTTATATTTAAAAATAAATTCTTCTGAAAAATAAGGTACATCCTATTTACACTAAAACTTGATTTTCCTTTTCATTATTTAATTTTAAGGATTATATAGATTCATAAAATATATACCTATATCTATAATTAAACTATGCATAGTGTAAAATTAAATATAAAAAGCGAAAAACCAAATCATCATTAAATAACAAAATCCTTAAGATACAACAATAATACTTCCTAATTCCAACATTATATCTCTCTCGTTAAATACAGTGAGAATCTTCAGTGACAGACTTTACAAACCCCACTATTGAAAGATAAAATAATTAAAAAAATCCATTCTTTTTCGTTGGATATTGTGATATGACGAGAACATTGAATTAATATAGTGGTAGATCAGTAGTAATTTTCATATATTTTTTCTATTTCAAATTAATTGACGCTAGACATGGCCAAAAGATTAAAACAAATTATTCTTTATTCATTAATCCAAAAAAATATAAAATTGATATAATTAATTTGTTTTTAAAAATATTTTATAATATTAAGTTTTTTTGTAATTTTCATAATGCATATAAAAAGATTAATAATTAAAACATGCCTCTAAAATCAAATTCAATTAATTTGAAATATAGTTAATATTTAAAAGTCCGTTTCTATTCTCATCATGCAAGAGTATATTGTTGTTTTTTCCCTTAAGAAAGAATATTGTCACACGCCATAATACACTCACTTTACATATGCTCACTTTTTTGCATCATTTTTATGGTATCACCAATTTTCTTTGATTCTCTTTTCCATTTATTGTGAAAGTAAAGAGAAATGGCAAATGGGGGTTTGCTTATCTTACTGCCTCTTCTCCTTCTCATGGATTTCATCACTGCACAAATGCCAGGTATCTTTGTTTCACCTGTTTGGTATCGTGTTTATTTTCTGCTTTTAAATTTTGTCGTTTAGTTGTCTTAGTGTGTTCTACTTGTGATAAAGATGAGTTAATTTGTTTTGAGAGTGATTGGTTCTTGATTAGTAGTAGCTCATTATTATGGCTAGTTTTACATGTGAATTGCCACTCTTCATTATTAAGTGTCTTGTTGTTACTCATGTTTGCATACTATCACATGTTTTCTGTCGTCCTTTAAAGAAATCAAGGAACCTTGGGATGCAAAAATAAATTTTTTTAGGTATATGAATACAAAGCTGATTGGAGACATAATATTCATATAGTTTAATAACTCACTTAGTGGGACAAGACTTGATTCGGTTTGGTGGGAAAAACAACATCAACTTGGTAACTGTTCTGGCCTATGTTCTTGAATTGTAGGATATTTCTTAAAAAATTAATCTTGAAACAGTAGTTGAGTGCTAGAATAGTTCTACAACGATTTATCACTCCACTCGGATGGAGTATTATATTGAATAACTAGAAGGAAGAAAGGTTCTTAACTTGCATGCTATAAGTATTATTTTTTGATGTTTGTAAGTTTGAGTTCAATGGAATAAGCTATTTGTCCTTTTCACAAGCTAAAGGAATGAGAAGCACAGAAACAACTTTAGAGTTGGAGCTAATTCTGAATTATTTTCAGCATTTCTCTACTGTCATTTGATTTTTTGAGTCTTAAGATTCTGTCGTGTAAGAATAGATTGGGCAAGGTGAAAGAATAAGTACATTTGTACTCTTGCAATCATGCTAGTTCTAAATACACATTGCACAAGATCAAAGATCTAGGGACAATGCACATTTCATTGGTTAAGTAGATGAATGCTGAAACTGAAGTCTCGCGATTCTTTGTGTAACATGGTTCTTTGCCCAAGGATTAAAGTATGTCCAACTAGAATTCATGTCTTTAAGATGAAGTCCTTAGAATTATTTGGTAGTGTACAATGTGTTATCTCACAATATTTATTTCTCATTGTTTGTGTTTCCCAAGGAAACTTAAATCACAAGTATGCTAAGGTTCGTTATTTTAGGTTTTGTAAGTTTAGACTGTGGAGGTAAAGAGAATTTTACAGACATCACTGGTCTCAATTGGACACCTGATAGTTCAATCATCGAGGGAGAGACAGCAAATATAACCGTCTCAAATGAGTTAAGGGAACAATACACAACCGTGAGATACTTTCCAGCTGATGACAGAAAGTATTGTTACACATTGAATGTTGTAACTAGGACAAGGTATCTTGTAAGAGCAACTTTCTTGTACGGAAATTTCGATAACAATAACGTGTATCCCAAGTTTGACATTTCCATTGGGCCAACTCATTGGAACACTATAGTCATTTCGGATGCTAACACGATGGAAAGCCAAGAGTTAATATTTCTAGCCACCGAGCCCACCATAAGTATCTGCTTATCAAATGCCACAACTGGGCAGCCATTTATCTCAACACTTGAGCTACGTCAGTTTAATGGATCTCTTTACATGACTGAGTTTGAGAACCAGTACTTTCTTAGTGTGTCTGCAAGAATTAATTTTGGATCCGATTCAGATGCTCCAGTCAGGTACACAAAAAAAATTATTTTTGGAGTTTTTTTTTTGTGTCTGTCTACTATTAGTACTATATATTGCATTTCAACTAAGTTAGTAATGATAGTATGGCTACTATTATGTACATGGAATGTTTTTTGTTCTGTTAGGTACCCTGATGACCCTTACGATAGAATATGGCAATCAGACTCTGTAAAGAAAGCAAATTACCTTGTTGATGTTGCTCCTGGAACTGAGAAAATATCAACCGCATTGCCCATTGATGTAAGCAATGGTGAAAGACCACCAGAGAAAGTTATGCAGACAGCTGTGGTCGGCAGAAATGGATCATTAACATATCGGTTGAATCTTGATGGCTTTCCTGCTTTTGGTTGGGCATTCACTTACTTTGCAGAAATTGAAGATCTGGCCCCATCGGCTGTCAGAAAATTTAGGCTTGTACTTCCTGGAGCTCCTGAACTCAGCAAGCCCGTAGTGAATATTCAAGAAAATGCACAAGGAAAATACCGTGTATATGAGCCAGGGTATTACAATGTATCCTTCCCATTTGTACTGTCTTTCAGATTTGGGAAGACATCTGATTCCACAGAGGGTCCCCTCCTGAATGCAATGGAGATAAATAAGTATTTGAGGAGAACTGATGGGTCTCTAGACGGTAACGATCATTTTGCTTCTTCAAATTGTACACTTCTTATTGACTGGTAAGCTTTCTTATTTACATTTCATTGAGTTGCAGCACCTTTGATTGCTGCTTTAACTTCACGCTACACAACAGCAAATTGGGCACAAGAAGGTGGAGACCCTTGTCTTCCAGTCCCTCGGTCATGGATCAGCTGTAGCTCAGATCCCCAACCAAGGATAACCTCTATGTAAGTATTAGCATTCTGATTTCATGTATAGTGAAAACTGCTGGGGGCGGGGGGATGAAATTGGCCGTCTTATTACTAACATCCAGTCTCATCTTTTAAATTCGATAGAGCTTGAGTGATCATTAATATTCAATCCAAGGGATGGTATCTTCTCTATGTGATTGATACCATGACCCCTGCCAATAATTATGCTTTCTTTTCTAACGTGGTCAATCCTTTGCTTCTGGCACGTGTGCAGTAAATTGTCCAATATGAATCTGACAGGAGGTATCCCTTCAGAGCTGACGAAGCTGAACGGTTTAGTTAAGCTGTAAGTGAATATTATTGGAGCTCCATTTCTTGATTTGATAACAAAATAAACCATCCCCTCGCTCCTTTGCAGGTTTCTTGATGGTAATTCACTAAATGGCCCGATTCCTGATTTTAGTGGATGCCCTGATTTGGAAACAATGTACTCCTTGTCTCTCCTTCCTGACTCCTTGTTGGTTTCACTTCTTCCCCCCAACATTTCAGTAATCTAATTACCAAATGATGTGTTGGCCATTGTAGACACCTGGAGAACAATCAATTATCTGGAGAGCTGCCTTCCTCTTTAGCAAACTTGCCCAATCTCAAAGAACTGTAAGCTCAAGGGATTTTTTTGTTATTTACTTACTGCTGACAAATCTAAAAGCATACCTAAAATCTTGTGTTGTTTCTTGTGCTTTCTGTAATTTTTTCCCTCCCAAATTATTTACACATAGCAGACCAAAGGGTCGCGATCTGTTCCAGGAATTTTTAATTCGTTGACAGCTATTTTCAAATAGATATATGAATGTTATTTTGGCCTGATATTAATCCACTGATACAATGATGATTTAATGTTTGCAGTTATCTGCAGAATAACTTGTTATCAGGAACTGTGCCATCACGCCTTCTGGATAAGGGTCTAACTTTGAAGTGAGTATCATGGATTTTCGATTTGTGTAACTTGTTATTTTCTAACTAATAACACAGACTGTTCTTTTCAAGAACTAACAGTATGCATATCAGATATCTTGAACATTAGTTAGGTCACCATGCCCTTTGTACTAATAGTAAAATTGACCGTGTTTTTTATGTCAGTACTGATGAGAAACTCTGAAAGTCAGTATTGTAAAATTTTATTTGTTCTATCTAGATCAGTTTAAAGTATTACCTGATTCTTATTGTGATGCTTATCACTATTGTGGAAGACATGCCTTCCGGAGTAGAGAGTCTTTGACAACTAATTCTAATAGTGGTGTGCTAAAACATTTTCTTTTTTGAAGGGGGTTTATAATATGATCATGTACTACATATGGATTTTCTCTCATCTTCATGGTCTTGATTTACTTGCTCTAAATTATTACCATAATGCCTGCAGCTATACTGGGAACAACAATCTTCATGCATACTCCAACAGTGGAAACCATAAGAATATCATCATTGGTGTGTCAGTTGGTGCTGCTATTCTGCTTATCGCTACTATTGTTTCTTGGATGCTGATGAAGAAAGGGAAAAAACAACAGGCTAAAAAAGGTTTGGCCATTTGAAATATTTTTGATCTACTAATTTCTCATTCATTATTGAGGTGTTCCGATACCGACTTGAATTTTGTACATTCTGATGGGTAGGTCGGCTTGAACTTGGTTTACCTTCTCAGAAACATGTTTCATCATTTGGAGATGCTGCAGCAGATGCTGCACATTGCTTCACTTTATCTGAACTTGAGGAAGCTACAAAAAATTTCGAGAGAAAGGTCGGATCAGGAGGCTTTGGGGTTGTGTATTATGGGAAATTAAAGGATGGGAAAGAAATTGCAGTCAAAGTTCTGACCAATAATTCATTTCAGGGAAAACGAGAATTTTCAAATGAGGTAATATCTAAGTTTCTTTTTGTTGTATCAAAGCTTTTACAACCCAAGTTTCTCATAGTCTTGTTTAAGGTAAAGTTGTTTTTTGCTTGATGAAGTTGAAACGTATTTTGAATTTCGCTTTTAAAAATGGCAGAAAATACTAACACAATCAACTTTAATTGAGATTAAACTTTTTATCCGTCTCCAGCATGCTCATTTTGAATCTGGATGAGCATTGTAATACTGAGTTAAGTGTAATGTCCTGATAATTTGTGATGCATGCAGTGAGGTCATTTATTATGCATGGCCATGGTTTAGTTTGTATTACAATTCTTGTTCATCACACATAATAAACACGCTCACTGATTATTATGAACTTGTGCAAATGTCAAACCTAGGTGTCTCTTCTCTCAAGGATACATCACAGAAATCTGGTACAGTTTTTTGGTTATTGCCAGGAAGATGGCAAAAGTATCCTTGTATACGAGTTCATCCATAAAGGAACTCTGAAAGAGCATCTTCATGGTAACCGTTTGTTGCTTTCACGTACAAAGATTTCTAACAACTTCATTAATTACATTTACATTTTATTCAGGGCCTTTGTTACGTGAACGAGGTATTAATTGGATCAAGCGCCTTGAGATTGCTGAAGATGCTGCAAAAGGTTGGTGGAGCGATAAACTTGATATACACTTACTTGAAAGAAGAATCATACAATCTTACATCAATTAATTTGGACTTAAATTCTCAATGCTTATTTCAGGGATTGAGTACCTTCATACTGGATGTGTTCCATCCATAATCCACAGGGATCTGAAACCTAGCAATGTTCTTCTTGACAAAAACATGAGAGCCAAGGTTTCAGATTTTGGTCTCTCTAAACTTGCTGTAGATGGTGCATCCCATGTTTCAAGTATCGTTCGGGGAACTGTTGGTTATTTGGATCCTGAGTAAGTCCGTTTTCCTTGGATACTGAACTCTGAAAATGATCATTGCCCAATGTTGGAAAGATAAACCAAACTAAATCTTATCTCACTAAGTGGGTCTATGTTTGGTCATCTCTTCCATTAAGCTCATAAACTCTCGGTCCTTCAATATTTAGTTTGGAAAGGTAGATTAAAGAGTGTTGTCCATTGACTGTGTACACAGTATTATCGAGATGCCAAACACTTAATCAAATATGCCTCTCAGAAGGCTGCTCTGCTACCATAAGATGGACCTAACCATTTTTAATTGCAATAGATATTCTATACTTTTGATCATTTAAATAACTCATGCAGGTACTATATCTCACAACAGTTGACCGAGAAGAGTGATGTTTATAGTTTCGGAGTCATTCTCCTTGAGCTAATATCAGGTCAAGAAGCCATCTCTAATGTAAACTTCGGTGTGAACTGTCGTAATATAGTTCAATGGGTAAGATATCTTGTTGAGAAATTCACGTATATGTCCTTATCTTCTTTTTTGACTATCTCAAGTATTCCAATATGCATTTCGTGTGTTGGACACTTGTTATTCTCAGGCAAAGTTGCATATCGAGAGTGGGAACATTCAAGGAATCATCGACCCTGCATTGCGCAATGGTTATGATATCCAGTCCATGTGGAAGATAGCAGAGAAAGCGCTGATATGTGTACAACCCCATGGGAGCATGAGGCCATCAATCTCAGAAGTGATCAAGGATATCCAAGACGCGCTATCCATTGAAAAAGGGGCAGAAGCAGCAAGAGAAGGTAGTTCAGATGATGTATCTAAGCACTCTCTCCATTCTCCTACGAACCTTGGCTTATTAGATCTTGGAATGAGTGATCATTGCTTGTCGATTGACGAGTCCATTTCGCGGCCATCTGCTCGATAGGCTTTGGTAGCCGGATGGCGAGTCCTGATTCGAGTACTTAGTGGAATTGCTAGTTAGCAGTGTAGAACTGTACATAATTGTTACTCTAGAGGAAGAAGACAGTTGACAGTTTTTTGCTAGAGGAATGTGTTGTACATTGTCCATTGTGGAACTAACTATGTTGGTGTTTCTTGATTCGTTCAGATTGTTCTCTAAGATTTTACCTTAAAAAAGTTTATTTTTTATGTAATCATACCTATTATTGATTTAATAATATACTCCGTAATATAATTTGAAATCGATTATTTAATTTAGAATTAATCAAACTTAAAAGTAATATTTTAGTCAATTTTATATTAAATCGAATCGAGCTGAATCAAACCTTACACAAAATTTACTATCTTTAGGCTCATTGAAGGGGCTAGCATTCATGACCCTTTGGATAAGCTTTTAGAAGATTTGTATGATAATCTAACCTGTAACTATAATTGATAATAGATAAAGATTAAAAAACACTTCGATTATTACTAGAAATTAATAATATTACGTCATTAATTTTAAAGGGTTATCAAATTTTAAATTTCGATAAGTTAGTATTTAAATTTTATACTAAAAATATTTGAATTATAATATTTTTTATATATTTTATCACTGAAATTATGCATGTCGAATAAAACCTCAAATTTTATTAATTTTGATTATGGAGAATCAAATTTGATAATTTTTGAGACAATAAGTTTTTTCTTTATTAAAAAAAAAAGAGAAAAGGAAAATGAGTCCTACTAAAAAAGAGATACCTTTTGCCATGATGATTATCACCTCTTGCCACACTCAAACTATGAAACTATAAATATATATGTACATATTTATTGATAATTATTTCAACTAAATTATATTAAATTCCACGAAAAATTAGCAAACTTGAGCCTCACACAATTGAAAACCCTAGGGATTTCTTCAAATATTTAACTTACCAAAACATCATCAATTAATTAATTTTACAAACCAAGAAAATATCTTCTTCTAGGTACCAAAATTCTCCAATTTTATATATTTTTTAAATTTAAATTAGTAATTTATTTGGGTGTTTTTGGTTGATTTTATTGTGTTAGATGGTATTTTTTGCATGTTCACATGCATTTATATAGAGTAAGGTTTGAAAATTGATCAAAAAGATGGTATTTTTATCAATAATATTAGTTTCTTGAAGCCACAGTGATCATATTTGACCTTTTGATGGTTTTTTTAATTAATAAAAAAATACCCAGATTTTTAATAAGCATACTTGTATGATGTAACATGGTTTGTGAATATATGAGTACCTATATAGTTAGTGTGTGTAGTTTTTGAAGTTGGTATTTTTTTTTTACGATGGTTTTGATTGCTTTAATTGACCCTTTGTATTGTATTAAATAATCAGTTTGGGTTTTGCTATTTGTAATATTCCTTCGCTTTATATGGCGTGTTTAGCTTTATTAATCTTTAATGTACTGCAGGAACCTCCCCATGACGATAGACTGGTATATGTCGAATTTTCAGTAGGATGTTTGAAATAATTATTATTTTAATGTTTTTTGGGAGATGATTCTGATGAATATACTATATTGATGGCTATGATTGTAGATCTTGTTTCTATATTGATTTGTCAGTATGACAGCTGTTGTAATTTGGGTAATCTGTTTTAGAAAATAATCTTGGAAGTTTTGGTTAATGAATGTGAGTATGGAGGAGACTGATTTTGGTTGTCTAATATGTTTGAAGTGATTCTATTGGTAAATGGAAACTCGAGGCCAAAAAAGAACCGATATAGTTGAAGAACTGCCAGCTGATAAGCGCGCGTGTAGTTCTTTAGACTTCAGGCCGAGCACTTCCAGCTCTTCAGCTCAGACTCTGATGAGTCCGCCCAATGAGCCTCGTGATGCTGACATGGATACCTCATCATCAACTTCAGGGGCACGCTCAGAAGGTGATGCTGAAAAGGACTCGGCTTATGGTTCTTGTGATTCTGATAACAGCTTCAGGGACTACCAGAGATACCATTCACGTGGAGATCACAGTAAATTTGAAACAGTTCTTTCAAATCTAAGTAAGGAGGAGGAGCAATCAGGGCAGTTGGCAGCTCTCACTGAACTGTGTGAAATGTTATCTTTTTGTACAGATAGTTCCTTATCTAGTTGGATGGCTGATTCATATTCTCCGGTTCTTGTAAAGTTGGCAAGGCATGAGACCAATCCTGATATAATGCTTCTAGCTATTAGGTCCATAACTTATCTTTGTGATCTGCATCCTAGATCTTCAGCTTTTCTTGTTAGACATGATGCAGTTCCAGCTATATGTCAAAGATTAATGGCTATTGAGTACTTGGATGTTGCCGAGCAGGTATCTCACAGATTCGTATTAATGGATAGTTTGTGTTAGGATTTCTATGTAGAAGTTCCCTCTTTTTAAAAGTTATGTCATGCACTTAACTTTTATATTTTTGTTGAAGTGTTTGCAAGCATTGGAGAAAATATCTCGTGAGCAGCCACTAGCTTGCTTGCAGTCTGGTGCAATTATGGCTGTTCTTAGTTATATTGATTTCTTTTCAACAAGTGTGCAGGTAATAACATGGATAATGTCTTTTTTTTTTAAAGAATGAAGTATAATGAATTATATCCACATTCTAATTTTGATTTTTTTTTCCTGCGATAGAGGGTTGCACTTTCCACTGTGGTAAATATTTGTAAGAAACTTCCTTCAGAATGTTATTCATCTTTCACGGAGGCTGTGCCAATTTTGTGCAATCTTCTTCAGTACGAGGATAGACAGGTATGCACTACTAACCTGTATAATTTTTTCACAGGGATATCCTCTAATTCTAAAAAAATTCCTGCATAATATCCTTGGACCAATTATAATATGTTTTTTCTGTTTTAGCTTGTTGAAAGTGTTGCTACTTGCTTGACAAAAATGGTGGATTGTGTCTGCCTCTCTCCTGATATGTTAGATGAATTCTGCAAACATGGCTTGGTTCAACAAGCCACACACATTGTAAGGTTAAACAGCAGGACAACACTAAGCCCACCAACTTATGCTGTAAGTAGATAGTTTGGCTCTACTTTCTGCCGCATGACAGTTCTTTATTATCCTTTTCACTGGTTCTGTTGTCTTTCTCTATTTGGGGTTTCAATTTTTAATTTTAGATATGTGTTTGCAGGGGTTGTTAGGTTCACTTGTTAAGCTGGCCTCTGGCTCTAATTTGGCCTTCAGGGTTCTCTATGAGCTGAATATTAGCCATATAATCAAGGAAATTATTCCTACTTGTAACCTTCCTCGTGGTCCACCTTCGATGGTTAAGGCTGATGATCCATTCAGCCAGGTTATAATTCTTTTCAGTTATCTCATCCTGTCACTATATAATTTTTGAAGCTATTCCTTGTTGGAGTTGTTTCCACGGAAAACTCTAAGGAAACTAAATTAAATTCATAAGTAACTTAGGATTGTGTTAGCTGACAATGTGACATCTTATGTTAGAGTGGAAAAGGGTTTCATGCTATTCTTATAGCTAATCTTTGTTTGTAACTAAGGGTCGATAGACTAAGTTTCATGAATGTTACTTCTCTACATTTGCTGTATCTATACAGTATGCCTCTAGATACCTTCAAACTGATTTTTAATAAATGATTTGTAGGTTCTCTCCATTTAGGTGAGAGAAATTATGTTTGCTGATGTGAATATCAATGTGTTCTTCAATGGGTAGCTCTCAGAGGCATCTGTTCATTTACCTTTTAGGAGCTGTGGTGAAAAACCTTAGTTTCAGTGGGGGATATGAAGGATCTTTCGTGTAGGACCATTTAGGATGAACTAGCTGAATACTACACCCAAAGCAAGATAGCAGCAAACTGGAATGGATTGTATTGCAGTTACCCAACCCTAAATTAAAATTCAGTCTATATGAAAATAGTTGAAGCTTGACAACAAATTTAGAAGCACCTGAATACTTTCCTAGATTAATCTTTTAATTTTTTCTTCCTTCCTATAGCCTTTGAAGTTCCTAGTCTTTGGAAATAGATTATATTTCTTCCGTCAAATTCTGTTAGCTTCCTTTCTAAGTGTTCTTAAGATTCTTAAATCCATAATCAATGATAAACTGGTTGTTCTTTTCACGTTTTTTAAAAGCAGGTCTATGAAGTACTAAAACTGTTGAATGTGCTCCTCCCTGCCATCCCCAGAGAGCAGGATGTCCATCAACCTGCAGAGAAGGAAGCATTTTTTATCAGTCGACCTGATCTTCTCCAGAATTTTGGAGTTGACTTACTTCCAGCCTTAATGCAGGTTTTTAACATTCTTACTCCAGATTAGACAATGTAGTTTTGCATATGTACATTCTGTGGTCTTTTAATTCATGCTCCTTGAGTAGGTAGTTGATTCAGGAGCAAATTTGCATGTAACTTATGGGTGCTTAGTGGTTATCCACAAGTTATGTTATTTCAGCAATCCTGAGATTCTCCATGAATTTCTCAGAAGCGTCAACATTTCAAGGTGGAAGGATTTCTTTTTCTTTTGTTAAAATGTCCTTCCCCCGTTCTTATTTGAATGACCTATCTCATCCCCATACATAGGTCATTCAAAAAAGAATAGATAAATTAGTACACCCTTCCAGTGTCTGCTTACTGTCTCGTCCTTGCTGTTTTACAGTTTCTTGGCTGGAGTCATTACTCGAAAGGATCACCACGTTTTGCTGCTAGCCCTTCAGATAATTGATACAGTTCTCCAAAAGCTTTCAGATGTTTTCTTAAACTCTTTCGTGAAGGAAGGTGTCTTTTACGCTATTGAAGCTCTTCTATCACCGGAGAACTGTTCTCAATCAATGGTTTCTCAGTGTAGTAGCTCACATATGCCTACTGATGCAAGAAAGAAGTCAGCTTCAAAGGATTCATGTGCTTGCCTATGTTCTTATATGGATTCTCTTCAATCTTCTCCAACACCTGAAAATAATACTTGCAATGTTGAGGAAGATGCAGTTCAAAAGCTTGCTGAGCATATAAGAACCACATACCACGGAACAGAGTTGATCCATCTGGAGAGAGGGTGGACTGGCGTACTCCATAAGCTGAAATCTCTATCCACATCACTTTTAGATCTTGTGAATACATCTAAGAGGGACCCTTCTAGTACTTATCATGAAGAGTTCTGTAAAGTTTTGCATGAAATTTTGTCAGAACTCAATTCCAATGATCCAATTTCCACTTTTGAATTTGTTGAGAGTGGATTAGCACATTCGTTGGTTAATTTCCTTTCTAATGGCCAGGATCTTAGAAGTTCCAATTCTGAGTTGTATATTGTAGAGAGAAGATTTGAGATACTTGGGAAACTGCTTCTGTCTGCATCAGGCGCCCCTCTAATGAATTCTCTTCATGTACTAGTGCAAAGATTGCAAAATGCTCTTTCTGTAATGGAGAATTTTCCAGTGGTTCTCATCCATACTCCCAAGTTGAGGAACTCATATGCTGTTGTTCCTCATCAACACTGTACTTCCTACCCATGTCTAAAGGTGCAATTTGTTAAAGGAGAGAATGAGACTCGTCTCGGTGATTATTCTGGAGATGTAGTGACTGTGGACCCTCTTTCTCCAATGGATGCAATTGAAGCATACTTGTGGGGAAAAGTAGGTGAACATAAGACTGAACCCTACGCTTCTCACGACAAAAGTCAAGAAAGGGATTCTGATAGCAAGTCCATTGATGAGCAGGAAGTGCAGGTTTGTAATTTATTTACTGAATGCTGATTCATCTATGAACTTACAATTCATTTATAAGTTTGTCACTTCTTCAAATTTTATGTCTTTATGTGATTGCTTACCCCTTTGGTAACTTTATGTTATTCAGGAAAATGATAATTTAGCTCCATCAGCAACTGGGGAAATAGCCAACTCAAGTATCAATTCTGCAGATTTGGAACTTCATCATTGCGTAAGTTATATTGAATTTTAAAAATAACCTGGAACGACTAATTGCAGCTATGGTCTTTAATATATAGGGAGGAAGGGATTAGACATTTAGACCTTGATGAGTTTGCTAACTTATCTTAGATGCAACATTTCTATAAAAAAATTATTGTAACTAAAGGTGCTGCTTGTTACTAAAACTATCTTACAATGTCATTGTTGAGGACAAAATCTGCAATTTTCTAATCATATGAACATTGGTATGTGCCTAATATCTGCAACACTCGTGGAGATGATTACCTTAATATCTTATTACATTTCTCAGTTCTGTAACCTAAATTTTCTTGCCTAATTGTGGTTTTTGCTAGGCTATAAACTGACGGGTCCATTTTTTCTGTCTCTTGTTAGCCCAACATTATTTTTATTTTCAATTTATAGAATTTTACACTTATAGTGCATTGTTCCATTCTCAAGGTTCCTGGTGAGAGCGAACAAAAGGCTTCTCTATTTGAGGAGACAAACAATGCTTCTGTTTCGTCTGGCAACAGTTGTTGCGAGGATGTCACTCCAAAGTTGTCACTTTACTTAGAAGAGCAACAATTGGACAATGCATTGACACTATATCAGGCTTTATTACAACTACAGATGAAAAAAGAACAAGATTTTGTAACAAACACAAGATTGTGGAATCAAATACACAGAATATCTTTCAAAAGAGTTCCATCAGGGCATGATTGTGCAGCACATCTATGTCATCTTGCTAGCAGTCCTCCTTCATTTAACCAAAGTAGGTGGTGGCAGTACAGTCAATTATTCTCAGGCTTGCTTATTACAGAAGTTGTTGATGTGGAGGAACCTAATCCAATTAATGATATACTAACACTTCTTAGGAGTTTGGAGGGCATAAATAGACTTAGACTTCATTTAATGTATTGCGAAAGAATATTTTCATATGCTGAAGGTCGAACTGAAGATCTGGACAACTTGAGGTTAGCACTTCCTATTTCCCAGAAGGATTTAGTGAATACCAAATTGACAGAGAAACTAGAGCAGCAAATGCAGGATCCTTTTGCATCATATGATGGTGGGATGCCTGCATGGTGTACAAAGTTGCTGTCTGCATGCCCATTTTTGTTTTCTTTTGAGAGCAGATGTAAATATTTCCGTCTGGTAGCATTAGGCCAGCGTTTGGGCCAGTCTCATTCTTCATCTCATAGTCACGCTGGCTTGACAAGTCCTAGGAGTCAAAGCAATAATGGATATTATCCTCGTAAGAAGTTTATGGTTGATCGTGATAGGATTTTAGACTCAGCCACTCAGATGATGGACCTCCATGCCAGTCATAAAGTGATCATTGAAGTGGAATACAACGAAGAAGTGGGCACTGGTCTTGGTCCAACACTAGAGTTCTATACATTGGTGAGCCATGAATTTCAGAAGTATTGCCTAGGGATGTGGAGAGAGGATCACCTATCTCTAGGGAGCAAAAAGGGTGTAGAGGTGGAAGACTTTGGAATATTGGTTTCACGTTTTGGGCTCTTCCCTCGCCCTTGGTCTGCAGCAGTGAGTACATCTAACAGCAAGGACTTCTCTGAGGTCCTTAAAAGGTTTGTACTACTCGGACATATTGTGGCAAAGGCTTTCCAAGATGGAAGAGTTTTAGATCTTCCATTCTCTAAAGCCTTCTATAAACTTATCCTTGGGAAGGTAGCTTCCTCATTTGAAACTTTGAAGTTATCTGTAATAGTATCTGATACTAGTATTCACTTTACTTGCATATTTTCTCTCTGCAGGAATTGTCGATATTTGATATCTTATCCTTTGACCCTGAACTTGGTAGAGCTCTTCTTGAGTTTCAGGCCCTTGTTGAAAGAAAAAGATTCAACGAATCAATTGGCCGAGACAAATTAATGGTAGACCTTGACTTGAGCTTTCGTGATTCAAGTATTGAAGATCTCTGCCTTGACTTTACCCTTCCCGGTTTTCATAATTATGCACTCACGACTTCTTCAGACTTAAAAATGGTCAGTATGCAATTTCAGGGATTTCCAATTGTATGATGTTCATGAAGATGCATGTGTGATATTATTAACTTGTATTGACTTTCTCAGGTGGACCTCAGTAATTTAGAAGAATACATTTCTCTTGTGGTGGATGCCACTATAAAATCAGGAATTTCCAGGCAAATAGAGGCTTTCAAATCAGGTTTCACTCAGGTTTGTGCTAATATACCTTATGGTGCTATATTGATTGGCTCGATGGTATCTGGTGAAGAACACCACATACTTCTATAGAATCGTAGTATCCAGCTCTTGTACTACCAGCGAAAAACATCTCTATTTGATCAAATTCTGTAGTGATTCTTCCATGGATTCTGTAGACACCAAAATGCTCTATAACGAAATTGTTAGAATTCAAGTTCCTGAGCAGACATTACTGCTGGTGTTCCTTGGAATTATTTTTCTAAATGCTGATGCTGTTGCACAGTGTATTATTGTGATGCTTACCTGTTTTAAGCTAGAGTTTGTTGTACATATTTTCTATTGCTGATCTTGTCCCTTCATTCACTTTTTGGTTAAGTCCTCTTGAGTTTTTACCATTTTTCCTGTTGGTAACACCTGTTTGATTGGTCGTATTCTTGAATGTTGGACTTATCAATCATGCAATTTTCATTTCCATGTCATCACCCTGAATCCTTTTCATCGTTTATTCAGGTACTTCCAGTCAAACATCTTCACATATTTTCTGAAGAAGAATTTGAACTCCTGATATGTGGGGAACGTGAACTTTGGCATGTATGTTTTCCTTTTTTTAGTTAATTTAGCATCACTTTTTTTTCATTTTTAGCATGTTGCTGTATTTTGCTAACGCTTTTATTTCCATTATGCAGGCAAGTGACCTTTCAGATCATGTTAAATTTGACCATGGATATACTTCTAGCAGTCCTCCTGTTCTAAATGTTAGTATTTGGCTTTTCATTTTTTGTTCAGGTGCTTGCAACATCCCTGTCCATGAATATTGACCTGTTTTGCAAAACCGTGTAGTTGCTGGAAATTATGCGAGAGTTTGATTCCCAGAAGCAAAGAGCATTCTTGCAGTTCGTGACAGGGGCCCCTAGGCTCCCTCTTGGGGGTTTGGCATCTCTTAACCCAAAATTGACTATAGTCAGAAAGGTTGGTGCTTACCTATACACCCATCATGCCACATTTACCAATTTTAATCAGCCCTAAGCTGAAGAATATGATCTGACTCTGACCATAAGGCACTTTGTTTCGACAGCATTGTAGTGTATGCCCCGATGATGACTTGCCAAGTGTTATGACCTGCGCGAACTATCTGAAGCTGCCTTCATACTCTTCCAAGGTTGTATGATACTTCTTTGCTCATCTCTCGACTCCCTTCGTCGAAATAACTTGCCTGATGAATTGTATTTCTCTAATGCAGGAGAGAATGAAAGAGAAGCTAATATATGCTATAACTGAAGGTCAAGGCTCATTCCACTTATCATAGCTTTCTCCGTTTGCCGCCCCGAAGTAGAAAGTCCTGTGTAAACCTAAGGTGATGAGGTGCTTTTGGTGTACATGCATATGGTGACTGATTGATTCTGATGGTAGACAGGCTTGGTTCACTAGGAAGCTTGGTGACTGATTGCAGTTAGTAATGTAAATGAAATTAGCAGGTGGTTTAGTAATATAGTAATAGGTACAAGTATTTATCAGGTTCAGAAGTGTGGGGGGTTGTATATGGAAAAGACTTTGCGGTAGGAGTTCAATGTTTCCACTTTGACTATATATGTACAGCAGTACAGGTCTTTGTCCAGATATTAATACTTTCATGTTTCCACTATTAAATATCCATTCAAGCTTTTAAATGTAAAATGCTTATAAACTACATATAATACTTCTATAATATATTCTATCCATCTCAAAATTTAAGGAATATTTGACTTTGTACAAAAATTAAGAAAAATTGAAATTTATATCTTAAACATCATCTCCCTATTTTTTAACTTTCAAGTTGGTCAAAACAAGAATCATTTTGGAATTTTTGTCTTGTGTAAAAACTCCTTTAAATTTAATTTTGGGAAGGAACGAGTAAATATTTTTGCATATCGCTTTTATCTACTAAGAGCGCGACACGTACATCATCAGAGAAAAATATATTTTTATATAAAAAATTTCAAACAAATAGATAGAAAATACTAAAAAAATTCATGATAAAGGATAAACTTGACTAATTACATTGTTAACTTCTTTATTAAAAAGAAATATCAATTTGAAATTGTCATTTTTTTTATTCATTACTTAAAATTAAACAATCTTCGCTTTTCATTTATTATTATTTCTGTCTACTTTGCTTTCTTAAATTTAGTTTTATTATTTGCAATATTTAAACATATCTTCATATTGTTTATAAAAGCTCTTTCCATAAAATAAATTATTTTCATATAAAATTATGAATTACTTTATCATCACTACACCGGAGCATATAACTTTAATTAGATATGTTGTTCAATATTATCAACAACATTCTAATCTATATAATATTAATCCTCATGTCTAAAAAAACAAAGTAATAAAAAATAAATTAATAATGAACGTGTAATGAATGTTAATATTAGGAGTGCCTTTTTTGTTTGTTCTACTTATACTACCATTAAAACTTAAACATTATATTACTACTTCATATTTTATTGATTTCAATCTTAAATTTTAAATACTCCGTAACATTCATGTTTCCTATATATAGATATTGTATATAGATAAATAAGGAGCTAGTAGTATATTAAATAGTTTTTACTTTTACATATGCACAATAATATTTCATATAAATTCATTATCGAAAAGCAAAAATAATTGTCACTACATATATATCAAATATCTAAATTGAATAATGGTCAGATAAAGTTAATTATATATTATTTTATAGGATTCAATTTTCATTCAATATTAATTAATAACCAATTGTATATGCGTATATATTTGTTACATCATGCTATAAGAAGAAGATATAATGACAATAACAGATAAATAAATTATTTTTATTCAATTTATGCTCAATAAACAATAATATTTAAATTGATCACTTACATATTAAAATACTTAATAATTCTTTTATTAGAAAATATATATTTCAATTTTCATTCAATGCTCCGTCCGTTCCAATTTAATTGATCATGAAGCAAAAAAATTCATTTCTTTTTTACTTCATTATAAAGGATTTCAAGCCAACTTTATCTTGATCTTTATACTTTTGTTCATTAATAAAGTACTTTTCATTTTCATGATTAACTAAAGCGTTCTTTGAAAAAATACTTTTTACACTATTACGTCAATTTGAAAATAGCCTCTTTGTTAGCATATTGTTAAGATTGCGACTTTCCCTTATCCCACTTCTAACATGAGTATTTTCAAAAATATTAAGACACATATAATATGATTATTAAAAGTGTAAAATCATCATACTAACGACTCTTCTTCTCGACCCCTCGAGGTCGTGGTATATACGATTATCATATTGATGGTCGTGTGTTCTCCACAAAACAAGAGGACACAAACATCCCTCACGTTGTACCTTGATTCTCCACCCAAACTAACCCACCATAAACCCTGTAATAATAATATCCAAATCCCCTTTATCTAAACCCCTTTTTTCCCCCAAAATTCAAATGGACTTATTGAAATGAACACAAAATCACCCCTTTCTTTACCCAACAAATTCACCACTCATTGGGTGGCGCCGCCTCTTCTCTCCACCACCACCTCCGCTACCTCAAGAACACCTCCCCCCCTCCGTACCCAAGCCACCACCAACACTCCAAACTCATCTTTTTCAACTCACAAATTAATTGTTTCACCACCAAATAATCAAGAAAATGCACTTTTATCACTACTTCGCCAAAGAAAAACTGAACAAGCTTGGATTTTGTATACTCAATCCACAGATTTACCAAACCCAACATGTCTTAGCAGGTTAGTTTCACAATTATCGTACCAAAATACCCATTTGAGCCTAAGATTAAACAACCAGTAAAAATCAAATCTTGACAAGTTTTTTGGGAAATATGTATATAAAAATGACAAAGAAAATCAAGCACGTTGTTTTTTGCTTTTTTTTTTCCAATCAATATATGATCATTTCTTAGCATATAAATAAATAAAAGTCAAATATTGGCAACTGTTTTGGGATTGGGAGTTAAAAGTAAATAAAAATAACAAAAAACAGGGCATATATTGTTTTTTTACATCTTGTTTAATCAATATATCATCTTGTCTTAGCAGGTTAGTTTCACAATTATCGTATCAAAATACCCAATTGAGCTTGACACGTGCACAATCAATTATTCAACGTTTGAGGCAAGAGAGGCAGCTTCATCGTTTAGATGCAAATTCTCTTGGTTTGCTTGCTGTTGCAGCTGCAAAAGGGGGGCATATTTTGTATGCTGCTTCAATTATTAAGTCAATGATTAAGTCTGGTTATTTACCTCATGTTAAAGCTTGGAGTGCGGTTGTGAGTAGACTTGCTGGTTTAGGTGATGATGGTCCTGTTGAAGCGATTAGGCTTTTCGGTTCAGTGACGAAAAGGGTACGTGAATTTGGTGATAAAGATGTCATTAAGGATTCGAAACCGGATACAGCTGCATATAATGCTGTGCTTAATGCTTGTGCGAATCTCGGTGAGACTGAGAAATTTGTCGAATTGTTTGATGAGATGGTTGAGTTTGGGTGTGAGCCAGATGTTTTGACGTATAATGTGATGCTTAAGTTGTGTGCTAGAGTTGATAGGAAAGATTTGCTTGTGTTTGTTCTTGAAAGGATTCTTGAAAAGAGGATTCCTTTATGTATGACGACTTTGCATTCCCTTGTTGCGGCTTATGTTGGGTTTGGGGATTTGGGGATAGCTGAGAAGTTGGTTCAAGCTATGAGGGAAGAAAGGAGGGATTTTTGTAGGATTTTGAGAGAATTGAGTTTGAAAATGTATGATGGGCAAATGAAGGATGGTGATGTGTTTGAGAAGCTGCTTCCGAATTCGATTAATTGGAGGAACAGTGAGCCACCTGAGTTGAATAAAGTATTTACTCCTGATGCTAGGATATATACTACTATAATGAAGGGTTATATGAATCAAGGCCGGGTTAAAGATATTGTGAGGACACTGGAGGCGATGAGGAATCAGGAGGATACTGCTAGCCAGCCGGACCATGTTACTTATACTACTGTTATCTCTGCTTTCGTGAAGGCAGGTACAATGGATAAAGCAATGGAGGTGTTGGCTGAAATGACAAGAATTGGAGTGCCCGCTAACCTTGTCACTTACAATATTCTCCTAAAGGGTTATTGCCAGCAGTTGCAGGTTGACAAGGCAAAAGAGCTAATCCGTGAGATGATTGATAGTGTAGGGATTGAACCTGATGTTGTTTCCTACAATACTGTGATTGATGGTTGTATACTAATTGATGATAGTGAAGGAGCACTAACTTTCTTCAATGAGATGCGATCAAGAGGGATCGCTCCTACCAAGATCAGTTACACGACATTGATGAAAGCATTTGCATTATCTGGTCAACCAAAGTTAGCTGGCAAGATTTTCGATGAGATGCTAAAAGACCCTCGAGTTAAGGTTGATATCGTTGCTTGGAACATGCTGGTTGAAGGGTTTTGTAGATTGGGATTCGTTGATGAAGCAAAGAGTGCAATTGAGAGGATGAAGGAGAACGGTTTTCAACCAGATGTAGCTACCTATGGAAGCTTGGCAAATGGAATCTCCGTGGCAAGAAAACCTGGGGACGCTCTATTGTTGTGGAATGAAATAAAAGAAAGGTGTGGGATGGAGAAGGGCGGAGATGATTCAAGCTCTTCACCGGATGTCCCACCATTTATACCTGATGAAGGGCTTTTACATACGCTTGCCGATATATGTGTGAGGGCGGCTTTCTTTAAGAAAGCATTGGAGATCATTGCTTGTATGGAGGACTATGGAATAACAACAAATAAGAGCAAATACAAAAGGATTTATGTAGAGATGCATTCAAGAATGTTTACTAGTAAGCATGCATCAAGAGCCAGAGTGGACAGGAGAAAGGAGAGGAAAAGAGCTGCAGAGGCTTTCAAGTTTTGGTTGGGATTACCCAACTCTTACTATGCAAGTGAATGGCTATTTGAACCAGCAGGTCCAGAAGAATAATTGTAATATCAGATCGTATTCGATAACCCCCACACACACCCTCTGTTTAAGTGAAGCCCTCAAAAAATGACGTGATATCACGTTGGGATGAATCAGATTGTATATATGTCATATATTGGGAGTAGATGGAGAATTTCAGAACTTGTGTTCTATACATTATACTAATGTTGATTAATATTTTTGTCTTTTTAAAATACTATTCAAACAACTAATAAGCCCTATAAACTTAATGTAAGTTGTGTAAAACATGGATGAATGAAGAATACTAAATATAAAACTATAAATATTTGGCAAATGGATCAATTTTGTGCTTTGGCTTGATTAAGATAAACATAAACCCCGAGCCTCAAGTTTTAGCTACTTGTCACAAAAGCCTTGCTAGAAATGCTTGGATGTGATGTATGAGCTTACTCCATTTAATTCTAAATACTCATGTGTGAACCATTTTATTTTAAAAGATAACTTTAATGATTAATAACTTTACTTTTACATTGTCAAAATTACATACATTAATATGCTATAACAAAATAATTCCAAGTTATAGTAAACTTAGATTACTTACTATATACTTTCTACGTTCAAAGATCATTCACTCAATTTTTTATAAATATATTTGTTTGTATTGTATAATACTTTATGAAAACTATATTAATGAAAAATACATTTCAAATTCTTTTCATTGATATATTTTTTATCAAATATTATATAACACAAACAAATATATTTAAAATCAAAATTTAAAAGATATAACTATCAAAAATTAAAAGTAAAATTTTTTATGAACGGAGGGAGTATATCATATTGCAGACCAAAACAAGTTTGAATTATAGTGGACTAAGATTAGTTACTATATCTAGTCTCTTAATGCATATTCAATGTACTACAATAATGTCCTAATTCTTAATGCACCAATCACCAATTCCAACGGTGGATAAAAGAAATCGAAGTACTTCGACTTGTTATATCAAATTATCAATTACTTCGTATCATGAATTGAAACAGGAATCGACATGTATGATCAGGAACGAACAAATAATTTTAATATGAAATATTCATTTCGTCATTCAAAATGAAAAAATTTAACGTTGGACAAAATAGTTTTAAAGAAAGGCTAAAAATCGATTGGGATAAGTTTTAACTTGAAACCTTCTCAAAGACTAACCATCTAAGATACTTTATTTTAATATAGCGTGATTCTAGATGATTTCATTCATGTGTATGATCCCACAATTAACTTAGTAGATCCTCTATAGGGTTCATGTACAACACCCAAAACACCTAATAAGATGTTGGTCAAGTGTTATTTTAAATAAACACAAAAATAAATGACCACTTATAATTAACTTTTATCGAAAACGATACTTAAGATTTACGAAACGAATCAGAGTATGCGATCCTGTTGACTCACCAATCCAATTTCAACATTGGGCCTCCATCAAATACCAGCCCAGCCACCCACCACAAAAGTCCATAAACAATCCCAAAATTTCAATTCTTGAAACCGCCTCTATCACACTTCAAAATATTCAATAATTCATTTTCAAAACGCTCTCATTTTCTCATTTCAATTGTCCAATTTCTTTAACACTTTATATAATTTAATAAACTTTATCAATATTTAAAGTTAATCAAATTGAAACCAACATAATTTTTTTTTAAGTCTGTTATGGAGGACTCAGAGCATATTGATCTTGATAATAATGGCTTTAATCTTATTGATTTCTCTTCTGAAAATGATAGTCTTTTTTTTATTGTTTCACCGATTTCTCACCAACCCAATTCAGCAGGTAATTTTCTACTCAATGTTGAATTTTTATAATTTTTTAAATTTATTTCCATATTTTTTGTGAATTATAACTTCTAGTTTAAAAATTGGATCTTTTTCAGTCAGTTGGTTATTTTTAGTTGTAGAATTGATTTTTTTCAAGTAGATTGTACTAATTTTGTTCCTAAAAGATTGTACATTTTGTTTTTATTCGTTAAAAGTAACAAACTTTGATGTTTTAATTGACTCGCATAAGTTTGATTGAATCGAACTTATCATGTTACTAGTGAAGTATTTCGAAAAATACCATCTTTGTATTTTTCATAAAATATTATAGAGCAGGTGCAAAAGTATTTGAGTTCAAATAAAAAGACCATCAAAATTCAAACTGTATCGATATTTTCAAATTGAGAGGATAGTGTTACTTAGATAGATTTAGCGGATCTAATGATAAAGTTTATCTTTTTGTTTGATGTATAGGTGTAGTGTTTAGTTATTGTTTTGGTGCTGAGAATTATTTCTAGATTAATCGAATTATGTGAATGGTATAGTTATCCAAATTACATAGTAATTGGCTGTTAGTAGTAGAATTTATATGATTATTTTGTTACGTAGACTTGAATGCTTAGACCACTTTTTGAGATTTCGGAGTCAGAATTCTTTTAGAACAGTTGGATTTGTAAGTATTAGTTTGCCTCTGCTATGTGAATACATTTGAGGATATTTTGACATTGCAGAAGGTGTTTTATACAGATTTTAGCATATTTTCCTTCTTTTTCATTCGGCATCAACAATGACTTGTACTTAACTGTGAAATGATTCGTGTTTTTGTCGTTGCATTCTGAGATCATACACCATTTGATCCTTTCTACAGATTTTAGCATTTCCTCCATGTTTCTGAATAAGTAATCATGTTTACTCGGTTAACATTTTTCCCCACGGCCTTCAGGATTTCAGGGAGATTCCACAGGATTTGAGACGGTAGGAGATACAGATTCTGGAAACGGCAATGATCAAATTGAAACGGCACCAGAATTGGCCCAATCAGGAGAGCCACAAAGGATCAGGAGTGGAAAGTGTAATTTGCGTAAGAGTCTAGCCTGGGATAATGAGTTTTTCACCAGTGCAGGTAGTATATTTACATGAGATATAGATGGAAGGAAAACTTGTTTAGTCTCTGAACTATAACATTGAATATCTCCTTAAAACTGCAGGTGTACTAGATTCTGAAGAGCTGACCAGCATGATGAATGGGCGTGAAGCTGTTCGTAAGCAATTTCTACCTGGAATTCAAGAAGATATGCAGCGATCCACGGACTCAATCTCCACCCTAGAAAGTGACAATTTCACTTTGGAGTGTCTCGAGGCTGAGTTATTTGAGGATATTAGAGCTTCTATCCAGAAATCCAGTTTAAGTGCAAAAGGTTCTTTTGGTACGAAAGCAATTGTTCAGGGCGGTGATAAAGATATATCTTGTAAGCACTTATTACTTCTTTACCTGATGGCTTCTGGAACAATTTCTGTAGCGAATAATTTTTATAAATTAAGAAATGGGATATACACAACAGTGAGGTCTCTAGCTGTAACTTCTCATAAAATTGTATTATGAGAATACGAGATCTCTTCTGTGATCTCTCTCCTAAGAGTTAGAGTATGAACGGAATACAATAATCTCATTATTGGTTAGCTTGTAATTTCACCTGTAAAATTTGATTAGTTACTACATTTCAAACCTGAGTTATTCTGAAATTATTGTTGCATTGTGATACAGCACAAAATGGGGACACTGTTTCTCAAAATCAAGTAAGATTACTACTTTTCCGTTGAAAAGATTACTTCAATAATTTCCGCAACATTCAGATTATATCATCCTTTTAGTTTCCTACTCACAATGTCAAATAAAATGATTTAATCTCTTTTGAAGCTTAAATCAATTCCTGTGATTAAGAAAGCTATTGGGATGGATAAGGTTGGGTGCCAAACTGCAGCCGGTTAACATCGATCCAAGGATCAACAAAAGCAGTCAAGCCAGAATCTACTCGTTCAGTGGTCCCAAAGGTATGGCTTTTGTTACTTAAAAAAATTTATCATCTTTACGTGTCTGCAGAAGGGTGTAGATTATTGAAGGGCGTCTTGTGACCAGTGTTTTGAATTACATCCTTCCATTTTATAAGTTAAAATAAACGTGAACATGTGTTTCTTTACATAAACTAGTACTACTTAGTTAATAGTGATTTTGGAGTGGTCACTCAATTATGCATGTTCCTTAATGAAGCCTGCTGTTAAGACTGGCGAGCTTGCATCATCAATTACCAAGCCACCTAAGGGGACCAGCAAATCTAGTTTGACCACACTTTCAGGAACAAAAGTTACATCTGTGGCCTCGGGTCTAAAACCCAAAAACACCAACGCTAAAACTGGTAACGTTAAATGACTTTTTATGTTATTTGCTAAATGGTTAAGTCAACATTTGCCTTAACTAAATTACCTTTGAATCCCAGTTTCCGTTAAAGGGTCCCATGCATCAAAGATGACTTCCTCTATTGGTCCCGGCAGAGTTTTTCCAAAATCTGCATCAACGTTGCAGCCCTCTTCTCGAGAATCTTCTATGGCCAGGTCACAATCTAATAGATCTTCGAAAGGTGCAAGTGAGAGTTCATCATCTGAAGACAGAGTTAAGCCTCCATCGGCTACTGTGATTAGGAAAACTCCCCCCAAAACTGTTAATTCACCTTCCCCCCGAGCCACTCCCCAACCTTCCTCAAAAAATTCATTGAAAAATAAAGCAACATCTAAGAATTCTGCTGTTTCTGCTTATCTGATGTCAACCAAAGTAACTGAAAGCATATCACCTGCTACTTCTGTCAGTGAATGGTCTTCTACATCATCATCATCATCTTCTGCTGTCAACCAGAAATCTAACAAATCAAGGTCTAGTTTTGGCAGCAGTTCATGCAGATCTTTAGATGGTGATGCTCTTCCCTTGAATCTAAAGTCCCATTCTGATCAGATTTCACGCCGTCAAGAAATTAAGAGATCTACTGAAAGCATTAGGAAACCTTCATCACAAACTGGAGTAGTTTCTGGTTCGACTTCAATGAACCCAACAGGTTTAAGGATGCCTTCCCCAAAGATTGGATTTTTTGATGGGGTAAGTTTCTATGGTTTTCTGAAGTCTATATCTCTTGTACTAGAGAAGCTTTTCCCTTGTAAATTAGTTCCCTTTCATATATTCAATAATTGTTAGTTGTTAACAGTCTTAACACATATGAATTTGGGATGGTAATACATGGAGAAAATTATTATTTATGCAGGTCAAGTCAGTTCGTGCATCAAGTGGCGCTATGCAATCTCCGGCTGGCTTGCCAGTTGCATCGGCTAAAGTTGGTTCTGGTGTTAGCCCTAGAGGGATCACAAACAGTAAGAACAAAGTCGGTAAGCTTCCACCAGGACGAGTATCAGCAGCAGGGAAGCAAGAAACAGAAAAGCCAGATGCCCCTTTGCCTTCCCAAGGAAACTCACAAGTTGATCCACTTATTGGTGACCATAAGAAGATGGTTGAAAGGAATGGGAATATTCAGGAAAATGGTAGTGAAGAACATGATGAGGCTAGTCCAAAAGAGAACCTCCCTGTTACCAAGAATGAAATGGTGTTTGACAATCAACATATTTGAACATTTTGTGTGTGATACTCTTGTTGGCTCTGTTACAGTCCATTAAAACTAGGTTATCAAAGGGAGTACCAGACTTAACATTGAACTTCCTAATATTTCTTTTAACTTTTAGCTTCAGATTTGCAAAAAAAGAAAGGATCATTTCAGATATCAACTTAACTATAGATTGAAAACAAAAATTCATTACAATAACCAGATTGATAAAACAACCATCAGTTCCAAATTGAATGTAAAAGGCACAAAACTGCAGACTGCAAAAAAATTATCAAGCAGACCTATGAAACTAAGATCTTGGTTTCTCTTTCTTCTCCTTGAAGAGAGCCAGAAGAGAAACACCTGAAACCTTAACCACCTTGAACCTAACACCAGGAATATCTCCCACAGCATGACCTTTACGACCAAATCCAGCAATCAACACCTCGTCCTGTCACATAAATACGCAATGGCATAGTCCAGAGCAAAAAAAAAAAAATACAGTTTCAGCTCATAGTCGAGTTAAAATACAGAAGGAACTCACATTTTCTTCGATGTAGTTTAAACAACCATCATTAGGGACAAAAGCAGCGATCTTCTTTCCATTCTTAACAGCTAACCCTAGCACTTTCGATAGCAGAGTTGGGCTGCTTGGCCTCAATGCCTCTGCAATTTGAATAGTCAATTAGGAATTCGGCAGATTATATAAGAAATATCAGAACCTTAATAAAAGGAATAACCCCAACATTTTCTCAAGAACAATCCCCTTTGCATGGGATGAACCAGCAAAAGGTTTCTTCCACTCATTTCCAAGGTGAGACTTCTTGTACGACTTATCAGCCCATCTTTGTCTTCTACGGTGGGATCAAGAGCCATACCTGCTCCATTTGTAACAATATTTGATATTAGTGATTAAAAAGTCCCGACTTCCAACAACTAATGACCATTATGGTATATCCTGTCAAAAGACAACTGACAAAAGCTTACCAAACACAAAGCAGCACGAAAGAATAACGCTAGATCATTATTATCACAGTAGTTTAAGCAAACGATAAATTTCCTCTAGATATGTACAGATGCACTATATATAACATAGCAACAAATAAACAGGTTACAAGTAATTGATTTGTGAGCAAAACCATTTTATGATTACTTAGAAGAATTGATTCACAAAACAGATTAAAAATCCTTATAATTCATCAAAATGATCATTACACTAACTACATTTCTTATTCAACGAGGAAGTTATTGATAGTTATTGCAGCTCATCTTAAGTCAATTAGCATACAATCCGACCCCTTAGCCCACCCTGCTTAGGTGTGAGCCTCTTTAGAGGCATTAGGAGTTAATCATATTGTGTAATTCAATCCATTCTTTATTTTTACTATAAAAATTTGGCACTAGTCATTACAAATACTCGAACCCGGACTTCTTTCAAAGTAATATCCCGTGCCCACTAGTCTAACGCTACTACCATCTCAACTTTAACTTGGGTTTTAATAATTAATTAAAATAACTTAAGTATGACCATATATTAATCTGATTAATGTAAGTACTTTTAATATCAAGAATCATTTGTTAATGTAATCCATAAAAAGAAATACTGAAAATAATAATGAATTACGAAGATTTAATTAAAGATAAAAAAAGACAAAAGTACCCCATGATTGCAAAGTGAAGGTGGATAGCTACTGAGGTTGAAGATGAAGTTTGTAAAACCCTAAACTCAGGAAATACATATCTTTATATATTATTATATTGGCTTGCATTAACCACTATGTACTACAGTACTAGGATCAATTTAAGATTCTAACATAATAATGGGCCTTCATCTTATCATATCATATCATAGTTTATTATAAAGAGCACTTAGCGCACGCCATGGTCATACGTTTCTTCATGTGCGTGGCATATTATTATTTTTTTTTGGATTTTTTTGTTGTTTTTTTTAAATTCGATAAATTAATACTCGATTATTTAATAAACTCTTTAATATATTTCGGCGTGTCCTCGTAATTTGATGCGCCGCTAAATTAATAATTCGTGTTTTTTTCCGCTCATTTTCCTTTTTATTTTTTAATTTTTGTCGTTTGGTTAGCTTTTTTCCTTTTTTTTTCTTTAAACTCTATAAATTAATATTCTGCTATTTAATAAACTCTCTAAAATAATATTTTGGTCAGGTCTCGATTCGTATATGCTAAATTAATAATTCGTATTTTTTCCGTTCATTTTTCATTTTTTTATTTGCAATTATCAACCACTATAGAAGCTCGATAAATTAATACTTGATTCTTTAATAAACTCTCTAAGATAATGTTTTAGGCCGGTCCCGACTTTACATGATTAGTGTTTTTTCGCCTTTTTTCAATTATCAACTAAGCAAAAATCAATAAATTACTTGATTTTAATAAACTTTATAAAGATAATATTTTTCGCCATTCCCGAATTTTAATAACAGGTGTTAAGTTTTTTTTAACAATTATTATCTACAATGTAAGCACGATAAATTAATACTCTTTAGTAAATAACTCTAATATAATAAACTATCTAATATATTACCTTAATGGCCCCGACTGTGGATGTGGTCCTTGGTTTTTTACAATTATCGCCTACAATATTTTGGCGGTCTCGACTCTGATAAAGGCTAAATTAATAAGTCGATTTTTTTTCGCTCATTTTCCATTTTTTTATTCGAAATTATCAACCATCGCGTAGTTTCGATAAATTAATACTCATCTTTAATAAACTTTCTGTAAGATAATATTTTTCATACCACTGGGGAATAGGCTGTGTTTTTTTTTTTTTACAATTATCATATACAATGTAAACCTTATAAATTAATAGTCGAGTATTTAATAAACTCTCTAATATAATATTTTTGTTCGGCCCCGATTGTGACAGGTGTTAAATTAATAATTCGTGTTTTTTTCCATTCCTTTTTCATTTTTTTATTTGCAATTATCAACGTCAGATAAACTCGATAAATTAATACTTCAATTATTTAATAAACTCTCTAAGATAACATTTTTTACTTATTCCCTAACTCGATAAGGTGCTAAGATAATATTTAAGTCTGGTGAAACTACTCGAGATAAGTACTAAATTAATAATTCATGCTTTTTTTCATTTTTTTTACTACGGTCATATCCTAATATCCTTTTTCGTTTCATTTTTCATTTTTACGGACCTGTCACATGCGACTATGCTTTTTTGTTCTTGTCTATTTTTTTTTCACTCATGAACTACAAGAAATTCGAGCAATTATCATCGTGGATGCGCTAAATTAATAATTTGCTAAAAATATGAGATAATACATTTTTTATAATCTATAGACCCTATATAAAATATAAATTAATAATTCCTTATATAATACTCCATATTAAATTTTTTCCCTTTTTTTGGGTTTTTTTTGAAATGATCATTTTTGCAATTATCAACTGCAGTAGAAACTCGATAAATTAATACTTGATTATTTAATAAACTCTCTAAGATAATATTTTCGCTCACCCCAACTCGGAATAAAAAAGCAATTAACAATTTGTATTTTTCCTCGCTTTTTCATTTATTTTTTACGCTTTTAATATAATATATCTTTTATAATTTCTATGTAATTTACATAAAATATATAAATTAATAATTCCTTATATACTACATATTTACATTTAAAGATTTATGTTGCTCATGACAAATGACTCAATTGTCTTTTTTTATTTATTGAACTCAATTTCTCGCCTTAAATTTCATCTCTAAATTTTCTTATCATCAGAAGAATCTCCGTATTGTCGCATTAATAAAAGAGACAAGGATTCTTTCCACGCTTTCATTCGACATACGCATACGTATTGCATAATACTAATAAAGTTTGAAAATTAAGTATTTGACTATAACTTAACAAAATATTAATTAATGTAACAAACTATTTCAAACCTAATTTTGACCGATCGCTAATCTTTGATGATATAATAACGGTTAGTCCCGTATTAGTTGTTCAGATTGACTGGGCCAATTGGGTCCGCCGGCTAGTCTTAGTATTATAAAGAGCCTTGTGCGTTTGACAAACTCGCGATCATACGTTTTGCAAGAGTCATACTTATTTTTGCTTTTTTTTTTTTGTTAATAATCGATTATTTAATAAACTCTAAGCGATGGCAGTCCCGACTTGGGATAGGTCCTAAATTAGTAATCGTATTTCTTTTTTCTGCTCCTTTTAATTTTTTCTTCTTTTAATTTTGTTTGTTTTCACTATCAATTACAAAGTAGAACTCACATTGGGCCACATGCTACAATGCATTTTTTTTCAAGTAATTTTTTTTTTTTTTTCCGCGGTTATCAACTACGTGAGAAACGCAATAAATTAATACTCTATTATTTAATAAACTCTAAAATAATAATATTTTTGGGCTGACACCCACTGGGATAAAGCACTTAATAATTGCGTGTTTTTTTGTTCCTTTTTAATGTTTTTTTTTTGCAATTATCAACTACAGTAAAAACTCAATAAATTAATACTAGATTATTTGATAAAGTCTTTAAGATAATTTTTTTTTATCAGTCCTGACTCAGGGATAGGGTGCTAATTAATAATTCGTTAAGATTATAAGATAATACATTTTTACAATTACAAACTAATGCTGACTCAGCTTAATCTTTCACGACATATACTGCCATTCCATTTATTTAACACATTTACTCACAATCAATACGCCCGTTAGCTATATTATTTTTTAAATACTTGAATTCATCATTGACATTTTGATATTATTTTAAAAAATTAAAATCGATAATTTATTTCATGTACAATTAACTAAGAGGTTATTTATGATCAATACTTCAGGTCGAAAAGAAAAAATATCAATCAGAATTAGTTGAAGAGTGTAATTTATTAGTATGCTCAAGTTATATGTATATATTTTTATATATAAAAGTATCATTAGTTTATGGGTGCTGCTAGCAACAAATCTAATATACTGCATCATTAGTTTATGGGTGCTGCTTGCAACAAATCTAATATACTGCATCTTATGTATTGTTTGCAATTCGAAACTATTGTGTTGCTTATAAGCTTTGATTATCTAAATGGGCTAAAAATACATATTATAAGCTTATGAGTTATGACTATTTTGAACAGGTCACAAAAGATGAACAACTTTCCAATTTTCCATCAAACAAAATTGAGATTTGATAATCCACAATCCAAACACAGCCTAAAAAGCTACATCATTCATCAAGAACTCCAAACAATGGTGGAGAGAGATGGATGTTATAGTTGTACACTAAGGTTGCTTCATGGTAGGAACCATGGATCTCTCTGAAAGTTTATCTCCGTGCAAGGTGACCTTCCAGCTCTCAGCTTGAAGCATAAACACTGATAGCTTTTTCGGCACAACTGCATACATGTACAAAACACAATTACATCATCATCGGCATCTTATGATGTTACACTAGACATATTTTAAGGGAAAAAAACACTTGGCGTTGCTTGGCAGGTTACAAATATTATTTCACATTATGATTGTCACTCATGTAGCATCAACTCTGATAAATCTTATTCTCAAAGGAGAAATATCTCTCAAATAACTAGTATAAAACTAAACAGAATCAACAATGACAGAAAAAGTAAATCAACATTACACAGCAAAAAATGACAGGAAAATGTATGCACCATAACTTAGCAGAGGTGCTATGAATCCCCAGGCTATGTTTACCTCGAAACTTATTATCTTGCGTAATTATCCCAAATGTCTCTGCAGAATCACGAATAACTATGCCATGGACCCCTCTCAAGGCAGATACTTTGCAATCAGCAACTGCATAAATAAAGACATAAATAAATGCAGCACAAGCATGTCTGCTGCAGTATGGATACATTATACTACTAGAAATAACAAAATGCAGTATCCTGACAATACTTTTAAATATACCACTGATTAGAACTCTTATAGCTTAAGAGATTACTAATATCCAAATATTTATAGATATCATTCCCCGTGCATGACACCTTAGAAACTCCAAACTTGATCTCCATGTTGTTCATATGAGAAAAGTCTGAATGAGATGCTAAAAAGGAACACATAGAGAATGGGATGTTCACTCTTATTATAATCTAATTATCTGATAAAAAAGAACACTTATAATTTGAGCACGATCACCCACAAGGCCACAACTAAAAATCATGATCATGCGATTGTTCCTTTGCTTGTTTGACTATGACATAGGTAAATAAAATGTGGTCAAAAGAGACTTGAGTATAGCAAGAATTTTGACAATTTTACAGCAAGAATGCACTACCCTTGTTACTAGACGGTCATCTCTCAAATTTCAGATGCTATCCACAATAGTTTTTCATAGTCCATAGAATCGGTTTTGAGGTATTTTATCACAACACTGTCTAAAAGGAATTTCATGAAATAATAACTTCTAATCGAGAGGGACTATTCCTGTTACCTAATATAATTGCACCGTGCAGATCTGCATTAAGGAGACATTTCCCCAGTTGATCTTTCCTACAAATTTAATGTGGATACATCACAGAGTTTATATCCAAGGTAGACTAGAGGTGAGAAAAAGTATAATATAAAAACAAAGAAAAAGAAAAAACTAATAATAATGAGTCACTAACCCCATTATTTTCACCAATTGGGTTATATAGCTTTTCCACATATCATGAAGTGGCCTAAACAAGTCAAAGCTGCATCCATCATCATGAAACAAATTACCAAGATAATTGTTACATACTATTGCAAGCTAACGCGGATAGAACAATAAGCATTTGTATGGCTCAACTGTGCATGCATGGTTACTGACAATTCAACTTTATCAGTAAGACAAAATAATAAGAAACATAATCCTGCATTGGCTTTATGTGGCCACATATATTTCAGGTCCAATGACAACGTTAAATAACTAAGGCACATCTCTAACATTTAAAGATTTCTGAGCTCTCGAATTAGTAGAAGTCAAATGCTGCTATAAATAACAACTTGATGAAAACCCTAAACCGGTTCCAGTTAATTTCCCAACTGTTTCAAACATGAACAGCAAGAAACAAATGAAAAATTCCTAATATTAAGCAGGAAAGTGTAACAAAAAAGTAGCAGCTACATCGGAAAATGACTTGGTCGTACAATCTCCAATAAAAGAACAAGAGTGTAGGATATAAGAGAAAGACATGATCTCACTTATGATATTCTGTTGGTAGATCAAATGATCCAAGCTTTTTATGTTGCTTATGAGATGCGTGCTTCTTAGATTGCTTAGCGCGTCTTTTTGGAGCGCGTGATTGGGCTGCTCCAGACATGCCTCCTTTTTTTTCATAATTATCAAGGAGGATTCCGTCATCCTGCTTAGTCCTACCTTGTAAAAACTTTGGTGCGACATCACCATGCTGAAAGTAATCATGCAATATATAGTCAACAGTGGACTTAGGATTGGTGATCTGCAATTAATATGTAGAAAACATTTAACGCAAGGGAGAAGTGGTCATTCACAAGCCCAGGAATATACTTACCTTATCAGCAGTTGCAAGATTCTCATTTACTGGATGAAATAGTTCACAATATGCAGTATTAGATAGATCTGAATCTGTAAATTAGGAAGGTCAAACTCCATTAGTTTTAATTGGTCTTTGGACAGAACTAAGAAAGCATATATGCCATTTTTAATGTCCAATGTAGGAGAGCAGAAGTACCTTGTCTAACAGCATGTCCAATGAAAATCACATTTCCTACACATGACCATAAGCACCGTGAATAATGACACGACATCCAAGTCATATTAGAGTTTCGATTACACATGACAATATGCAAAAACCTTGTTTTCAGTAATGATATTATACAATCTATTCAAGTTAATCGGGCAATGCATTGCAGCTAGTGAGAAGTGTAGAATTTTTCAAATGTCAAGATTTTACTCAAAAAACAGTAAACTATGTGAATCTCAAATATTAGAGTTCCTGTAAGTTAAACCAGCTACTAACCCTAAGGCATTAATTCGAGGAGATAATAATTAAGTTCATGAAAATCAAGTTAAAACAACGCTAACCAAGTAATTTAAGTACATGATGTCCATTAGAATCCAGTTAGTTCGCCTTTAATCAGTCAACTAACAAATAGGACAACCCAAATGTTTGAAACAATAATTTTCTTGATAGATTTCAAGTTCAGATCAGATAACTGATGGTTTATTTCCTTCTTTTGTACGAATATTATGTTTGCTACGACAGGAGAAGTATCAAGGCAACTACCTTATATCAAGATTTTTTGAACAATTGGAAAAAAGAGGACAAGTATACTAGATATCCTGTGTTTTATAACTCAAGTATGACAAGATAATACTACCTGCATCCCTAAAATATTGTCTAATTTGTTTATTAATGGTCAAAATTAACAAAATTTTCCGTCTTAATTAACACACATAACTTGATTTGAATTAAATAATGTTAATCGTAAATCACGTTGAAACTACTATCTTTTGATATATTTTTTTACCAAATATTATACAACCTAAACAAAAATATTTGATATCAAATTCAAAATAGTCCGCCATCAAAATTCAAAACTGGATAATCATTTTGAAAAGGAGTGAGTAGATTATTAACCTTTCATTCTTGGAACGTTCAATGCCACGGTGGATGCATCTTTACATGGAGACTTGTTGTCTCGTTGAAGTTTCACCTTCTCCTCCAGTGGCCTTTTCTTGTCCTTTTGTTGCTGAAACCGAACCTCTGCTTCTGCTTGCTTGAACCTCAACTCTAATGCATCCAAAGTTCGTTTCTTTTGGTCTTCATTATTTTTAGGTGTCGCCATTGTTACGATAATGCTTCTTCAATTCTATCAAAAGAACTGATTTTTTGTATGGATTTCAGCTACGCCTTTCGTCAATAAGATATTATCGAGTTCTTTCATGGAAGGCTGAAAAAGCCACCATTAGAACACCCAAAATACAGTTTGAAACAACATACAATCTCCAATAAGGAAACAGTTAAACTACAGAACAACTAAATAAATACTATCACCATCCCAAAAAGATTGTCTACATTGATATTCAATAGTCAAAATTAAACTTAGTTGACACAATAATTAAATTTGAACCAAAATTACAATGTTACTAGTAAATTACATTAATAATACTATCTTTTTTATATACTATTCACCATATTATACAACAAATACAAAAATAATTTATTTCAAATTCCAAATAACCCATAATTCTTTTTTAACTACAAATTAAACCTTCCAACTGGTCCATTATATATATCAGATTTAGATATATATCATTAAGTACATATTGATATAAGCAAAAAAAATTAAATAAAAAAACAGTATATAAATATTGATAAATCACGTGGATTTGGACATTACCTTGTGGAGGTTGAAGATGAGCAGAGTATTAAGCTGGAAACTATTGTGGGCTGTCGTTATAAATTACCCGATTCGACCGCTTGAAAACATAACGGGCTGTACTCGATATTCGGTCGAGTATACATGAACGGGCACTGTTATGGTGTAAACTTTTTTTTCTTTAATTTTTTTAAAAGTTTTTACATACACGTACAAACGTATTCCAAAAAAATTTTATGAACAAAACGATAATAAATATACTCTAACGTCAGAATTTCAGATGTCTACGCAGAAGTAAATGTAATTCCTGCATGACTATATACGCATTCGAACACATTTACGAATTTTTACGTCAATGGCCAACGCCTGGCCACCCCTGGATGATAGTCAACCCCGACCAACTTCAAATTTATCAACCGACGACATTTACAAAGTTTGCACATAATCAAACCCCGCATGAACATGTTTCGATCAATATCCGAATTTTAAAAAAATAGATATGTATATTTTAAAAAACTAATATATTTATTTGGGTAATTTATCACAAATATCATGAATGAATTAGCAACACCCGATCGTACTGTCCGAAAATACTCGACTGTACTGTAATACATAATCTAATTAAGCATGACTGATTTAAGATCAAATACTAAGAAAACACTTAGTATCATAAGGCCTAACTCATTTAAAAGACATAAAATATTAAATATTCAATTTCATATAACATGGAGTAAGTGAAATTTCATTGCAACGCCTAGATGAGGCAATACTAGTTTAAATGTGCAACAAAAGCTTATGCCAAAGAAGAGGACGTCTCAACGTATCATGTATGCCTCATGCGTCCGAAGACCCCGGTCGCGAAGCTTATCCGGGGGATGTTTTTTATTTGCATTCACGCCTTTTAGAAAGAGCTGCTAAATTAAGTTATAGTTTGGGTGAAGGAAATATGATCGCCTTTAATTGTGTTGGAGAATAATTGCAAGAAAAAAGTAGAATTGGATGGAAATTCACATTGTGAAAGGCAAATAAAGGTTATCCTTAAGTGACTAACAAGTATTACAATGAATTTTAAAAGCAATGCTGCAAGCAAATACTTATCTAATGCACTCACTCCAAACAAGCTCCAATTGATGAATTATATAGGAAATTAAAGAAAATGGTCTAGAGAAGTTGAACCTCATAATCAAATGACATTTAATAATCACATTTCTCATCGTTCTTGCTGCAATATTCATAAGCCTAATTAACTTATTCCTCCATTTATTTCACTGTCTGCGATAGAGCGAGTATCCACCCTCGGGGGGCCTGAATGCCGCCTGGGCCTAGCTGGTGAGTGGGGAAACGATAGCCGTTTCTTTGCAGGACCGACTGATCCCTTTTCTGGTGATCCGTTTTCAACTTCCAAAGGACTCTGCAGCCGTGTTTTTGCCTTTGCAGAACGAGTGGATGCCATGTAACTAGGTATAGATGCAGAACTTGCCAGGCTTTCATCATCCCTCACCGATGATCCAGCAATGCTATGCCTCCTGTTTCTTTCAGATCGCACACTGAACAAACTCCTTGCATCATCATCTTGGTTCAATGCACTCATTTTGGGACTCGCGGGCTTCAATTTTCTATGTGGTACTAGTGGAACCGAGGGTGTAGAAGGAGAATGATGGTTTGAAGGATGGAGCTTTCGGGTGGCTGGTGAAGTTAAGTCATCAGCATTGAGCTGATGGAGAGCAAAAGACTTGGTAATGTCTCCGACACCCATAGTCTGACTAGCGCTTCTAACAGATAGATTATCATGATTGAGTTCTTTCTCTGCTGTGCCCTGGATTTCAAGTCGCCGAGCAGCCATCCATCTTTCTAACCAACTCCATCCCCAGTGAGGATTAGTTAGATCCATAAAGAGTAAACTCGCAGATCTTGATGATTTCTTCCAGGTTTGCTGTTAATATCATATATTCAAATTAGGAACTTCAAAATTAGAAATCAAAGGTTCTTAAAGACAAAACATCGGTGTACATTGAGGTTAAGTGGATCAATGAATAACAGGAGTGATGTGCCTCTGACGTTGAAAATTTTATTATGTTATTACCTGATGAGAATATGAATAAGCTAGTGCTTTTTCACGTCTCATAGCGGCTTCATATTTATGGAGAAGGTTTGCTTCAATTTGCTCCCTCGATTGCAAACTTGTGTCCCAGTCCTCCCCTAGCTGTCACATTGCCAAGACAATGCTTTAGATATGACAATAATATATACTTCTCTAAATAAAAATAAAAATCATCTACAACAAGAAACTAAGAAACTGACCTTCGAGCTTTCAAGGTCCTTGGCACGTTTCTGGAGGAGCTGTCTCTGAAGTGCTTGATTCTCTTCTAGCATCCTATCTCTTCTTGAACGTATTTGGGCTTGCACACGGGATAATGTCTGCATGCATTTCAGAGCGTTGGCAGTTTGACGCTTGGCTGTAGGTCCATCTACGAGTGTTTTCAATCTGACAAGCCCTCTCAAAGCTCTTAAAGCTCTCCTTGCCTGAAACAAGAGTTACATGAGAAATTACCACTAGAGTTTAGCTTAGGCAACAGATAAAACTATTATGTCTTAGGCTGAAAATATGAAGAGGGCGGGTTGGAAGACATGCATCAGTTTGCTATCAAAGGGAGTAAACTTCTTATTGTCTATCTATTGACAGAATTAGTGGCCTACCAGGTAACCTCGAAAAGCAGTTTGAATCTTTATTGCTGCCGCTTCTTCCTTGGATTTTCCTGCATACTGCGGCATTACAGTCAGTCTAACAACCTCAGCAGCAGCATGAGCAGCAGCAACAGCAGCCTCGGCAGCTGCAGCAGTTGCAACTGCAACTGAATAAGCATGTTTTGTCTGCTCATTTTCTATCTCAGTCACTTTTTCCTCTTCAACTGGAGAACGAGGATGAGGATGAGATACTGCTACAACATCTGAAGCCGATGGATCAATAGCTGAGACTGTTCCATTGGCTACACTTGTCTGATTTGATTTAGCTTTCTAAAATTAAATGAACAAGCACATATCAGATACCAGTCTATATCACCAAAAAATACCATCAAAGCAGCTGCAATGTGACAAAAACAAACCTTTTCTCTCTTCCCTTTTGAATCAGGACTGAGAGCCTTCTTCAATGAAGAAAACCAACTTCCTTTCCTCCCCATCTCTAGAAATGATGTAATTTCCCCTATTTAAAGACCAAAACCAATATAGTTGCATAAAGTTCAACCTTTAAATCGATATGACAAAATTTCTATAGATTCACATCATTAATGAAAGATTCAGACCACCATATCAGAGGACTTCAAGCAAATTGAAAATCTGATATGCTCATAGCTGGATCAGGTTCAATCAGCTTACATATTCAAAGTTGCATTAAACTTCGGAAACAACCTCCTTGTTATCACAGGGTAAGGTTGCATACTACCCAACACTCCCCTGTCCCGTTTAGGCTGGAGCCTCTTCAATGCATTGGGGCGTGATAATGTATGTATAAACTCGTGTAGTCTACCTTAAAATCTTTCAAAATTATGTCAAACAATTCGATTTGATCCCCCTGTCTCCCTTATTGCAACAAAAGACCACGTATGAACACAATCCGATACATTCAACTTCAACAGTTAACTTCATTCTCACTCGTGACTACATACATAAAACCTCATCCATCTTTCTTGAAAATACAAAACATGCCATTACATTACAAAATTGCATAAAAACGTAACATTTTACAATGAATTCAGACACCATAATATGTAGAGCATTACCTTTGAATGAAACAGTCAGATCTCAAGCAAAATACCAAGTTCTTGATTTGTATCCAAGTCAAACTAAAGTGTCCTTAAATGGTAAGTTTTGATATTATATGACTGGTCCTTACAAATAAAGAGGAGAAAACAGATTACATTTGGACCCCTTTCTTCACTCACTCACTGTTAAGAAGCCTATTAGATCTAGTCATCTAGTTGCTTTGGAAGACTTCAACAATAAACGGAAGATGAGGAATCAGTTAACAACTATTTTTGGGAAAAGGCATGTGGGGTCCACTAGAGTTATCAAACTCCAATACTAGTACTAGATTTCTTTACCGTTAATATCTTGTTTTTCTACATGGCTCAAGTATGATTATTAGATTCTTTGGGATATTAGCAACCAATTGTTTAGAAATTAATATTTGATGAGCAATTCATTATAATTGACGTGCTGATTTTCGATATAAAACTTTTTACCATAAAATTAAACAACTCTAATATTGAGTAGATTTTAGTAGTTGGTCACTACTTGATCCAATGCTTAGTAATGTTGGAAGTCAAGGACTGTGTAAATAAATTGCCAGCGAGTTAGTGGTCATTATGATATTCACATGTTAAAAGGTGAAGTAGTATATCTAGGAAGATGAAGTAGTAAGGTGTATAATTATTACTACCACATTTACTTGTTTTACCTAATCAATTGTTTATGACATTAGAGGAGTAGAGGACCACTAATCTGAAATCAGCAATGCCAAAACAAGAGGGAGCTGAATGAGGGACCACGAATATTCGTAATATCAAGGTCATCTTATGTCCTAATTGAAACAAAATTAACATGTTTAATCCAATTAATGTAGTCAACAAATGATCAAGATTGCACGCAGGGTAGTTTGTGGAAACAATTCTCATATTGAAAAAATGAAGATTTACACGTTGGTTTCTAAAATCATAACTCATAAGTCACTTTTGTCATCAAATAATTTTATGATACAAGGCATTAATTCTTAACAAATAGATAATGTAATTTCATCTCTTTGTTTGTATAGTTGTGGAAAATCTGTAAAGGTGAGAACAAGAAAAGAAAGTACACAATTTCAACTCCAGGATTCCTATAAATAGTTTGATTGAGTTTGTAATTGATACTAGGTGAAGAATATTAGACAATGCCCTCTTTGTTATATAGAGGGTGTTTGGCTAACCTTATTTTTTTTTAGCTTATAAATGACCAACTTATAAGTGATAATATAATTTATAACAGCCACTTATAAGTTATTAAATTATTTTAATTTGTTTTACTAATATAATTCAAAAAGTTTGATAAAATTGCTTATGTAAAGTGTGAAATAACTTATAAAGACATAATGCCATTTATATATCACCTTTTATCTTTACGATATAAATAAATTAAGAATTTAATATTCGTTAATAAAAATAACTATAACTAAAAAAGAATGTTTATTATTTTTATTTTTCTAATAAAAGAGTAAATGCTAAAAATTGGTATAACTAAAATTATATCTTTATGACTAGTACTAAAATCAATAGATAAATACAAGATAAAGCTAAATATTGCCGGATAGTTAAGTAAATTATTTATTCAAACTAATTTATAAGTTGAAGTAAAAAAAATTAAAAAAAAGTTAATATTTACTACTTTTATTTCAACTTACATATTAAACTTGCTAGCCAAACATATTATTTTGGCAAAATCAACTTACAAAAATAAGCTTATCTAAACACCCTCATAAACTAATTAATCTGTGTTGTCTTTTTCACATCCTCCTAGACTTTTACTTATCTCTCCTTAAACCAACTCACATCTAACAGAATAACTTGAAAACTACTCCACCAATAGAATAAAGGAAACAAAAGTAGTCATTCAAACATGTAGGAAAAGAGAGAATAATTCTGACTCCTGAGTTTTCTGACTTTGAAAAAAGTTCAATGTCTCCAAACCAATACATAAAGTGAGTTCACAAATCATTTTAGTAAAGTATAAAATGGAATGTCGTACAAAATATAAAATAAGATTTAATGCCATAAAGACTTAGAGCTCGAAGCAAACGACAATGCCATAAAGACTTAGAACTTGAAGGAAACGATCTGTTTTTTTTTTTAAAGATTAGACCACTTAAATCCAGAATACATGTTTGTAATAACATATTTTTTGGTGGGGATTGAGTGCTCATCTATAACTGCTACAAAATTTTCAACTCTCCTGACCCCCCACACACTTAAAATTATTGAGTTTTATATCATAATACATGACAAAGAGTAACAAATCGAAAGAGGAAAACTAACTACAATCTATTAATAAGTTTCACATGCTGTCTAGATTAGAGTTATTTATGAACATGTTAATCTCTACATGATAGATTAACTCTTAATCACCAAATGCTGATATCCATCTTCAAATATCACATGTTGGCTAGAGTGAATTAGTTTATAAATATGTTAATCTCTACATGACAGAATCACCAAGTGCTTTTAAATATCAAGATTCCAAAACAAAACTTATAATAACTCCATATTTTTCGAAAGCATCAAATATCTCCGTATCTGTTGCCGTTGTAGAGATACTCCCATAATCTTCAATCTTAGCAACAAACTGACTACCAATTGAGTGTTTATCCAGAATATGTTGTGGATGTCCTCTAAAATGATCATGAACCTTAGAATCCATAGACACGCCTATTTGTTTGAGGTATTCTATTGGCTTAATGAGTGATGGTTGGTAACAATATTCATTCAATAACTCTATGAATGAATGGTCACGTAATCTATCATCGTTCGCCTACATCATTTTTCCAAACCAATACAGCAATTGAGGGAAAAAAAAGATCACATTATCAATCATATATTGGACTGATAATCATAGATGCTCTATATTGGGCCATCTAATCATTAAGTTAATCTATAATCATTAAGTTAATCTATGAGCTATACACAAAAATTAATTTTTAAAGAAAAATTCTATGAAACTTTCGAAAAGTTTGTATTTTTGAATTTATAGAAACGAAACGGTAACATAATTTCCAAATTATTTTGATTTCAAAGAAAACTACTTGAGTTTCCAACTTTTGTTACACAATATATTATCTTACTAGGAGATAGATATTGCACATATTGTTATGAACCATTTTGAGATTGAGTAGATTAGAATTTGTGGTTTTGAGAGTTATCTTCAACTAGATAGAACTATTAATATATAATGACTCGAAAATTTTCTGACGTGCTAGATAACTACAATTGTTAATTAACCTCTGTTTCGATTTAACTTTTAGATATTTTTTTCAAATAATACTAATTATGAAAAACCTTTTATTTAAAAGTCCAAATTTTCATTAAAAATGTATTTGAAGCATTTTAAATTATATACCATTAATTTCAAAATATTTTTCTTTATGTTTAATTTAGTTAATGATGTTGAATATTTAAATTTGTTATAAATTATATATTAAACAAATAATACCACAATAGATAAATAAATAATTAGTATTATTAATTAAATTATAAATAGTGTAAATATAATAATATAAATAAATAAATAAATAATAAGAATCTATACTATATATGACGGCAAGGGGCGGATTGCCAAGCACAAAGTGAAGTCAAATTAATGTATTTCTATTTTACCTCCTGATAAATTTTTATTTTAATTTTCTACAAGAATTTCTTCATTAACCGCCTAACAAAGATATATTCTCCATAAACTACTACTATAAATATTATTTACTACGCACATCAGAATTATCAACAAGAGAAAATAAAAGTTGCTTCCACAAATTCCCTCTATCTTTATTTTTTCAAAGTAACTTTTTCATCTTATTTCTTTTATTTTTTTTTTAAATTTATTTATTTTTTCATTATAATTTTATTATAAAAATAATAAAATACCTTACATTGCATGTGCTAACGCGCATTATATAACTGGGGTATAACGCCATTAAATCTATCCTATATATAATCGGGGAAGCCGATAATTAGAAGGCTTTTGAAGCCCCATGTTCTCAAGTGTCCTTCTTTATAGGAGGAGAAGTTATCACTATTTAGTTTTCATAAATATTTTCTATAATAACTACCCCGAATATCATTAAGTAACATTTTTATGACCATCAATAGCAACTAATAGATTTTCGTTTCATTTCTCACGTTTTGTGTGATAAAAGGTCTCAAAATATTAAACTACTGTAAGTTAATTCATTCATTATTCAGTGATTTGTATGATGAACATGTATTTTTGTAATTCACAAAAAATATTTTGTCAACATAAGTTCATGTAAAAAAATAACGAAAAATCATATATAATTTCTGCCCTATTTAATGATCATGTAAAAATTTTTCTGCTCCTTTTTATCATCATTTACTTTTAAATACAATATTTTTCATTGAATTTTAAAATTCTTTAACATCATTGGTTTGTTCCCTAAATATTCTTTAACATCACTGGTTTATAATTTTGTTCTTTCAAAATAATAAAATTAATTATACTCTTAATAAAATAATTTTAAACTATATGACAAGAATAGTGATTTAAATAAAGATTATATATCTAAGCCGATAAACTAAATCAGAAAATTTAACTACGCATCAAACCGCTAAATATTAATTGCTCATGTAATTAATTGAACAATGGGAGTACTATCTTATTAAAATGAAGTCAAAGTCAAAATTATGATATCAATTTCTTTGAATAAGATTCTCCAACCAAAATTGTGCTCAATAATGACAACTGACACACCTTATGATGCAAACACAATACCATTTACTCATCGATGCATCATATATAAAATAATTGATCATTTCTTTCGCAATCATCATGATTAAACGAAATGGGAAATCGGAGTTACAATGGATCGAGATCTGAAAATAAATAATATTGTTAGTTGATTTTGCAGGGATAAAATTGGGTAAAAGTAATTTTGGAGAGAATTGTGAAATTTGTTACTTATTTGGTTAAGAGGATAAAAATAAATTAAGACTTACGATTTTTTAACTTAAAAAATTTATTAAGAATTTTAATAATATCTTATTTTATTCAGAACAAACTTAATAAAAAAATATTGATAATTAAATTTAAGTTCTTACTAATTTTGACAAACACCCCATAAGAGTATCTTGAGTTTCCAAGATTTCACTTTATTTATTAAATGTTTATATAATATTCCCGAAACGTTTCTTATTTTTATCATTCTAAAACTATGACAAAAAACGAAACTTTGAACCATGCTATATATCAAAGGACCTAAACAATTTGGAACACTAAGTATCTAAATGTTCAGTGGGATAGCCACTGTTCCTTCTTTGATCGATTGGAGGATGTGAAGTAAAAAAACTCGAGACAATCATCCCTTCAAGTAAAAGTAAGATATAAAAACATCATGCAATGAGTTCTGCACCAGATAGTAGTTGAAAGATGCAAATTCATCACCTAAAGTATGCATGCAGCTTTCTACCAAGTACTGTATATTGCATGTTCAGTTAAAAAAAAAAAAAAAAAAAATCTGAAGCAGATTCTATAAATTGTGCAAAATAGTATATTAGGAACCCAAAACACAGCATATCATCTCATTCAGAAAACAAGCATCTATTCAGAGTAGAAACATGAAATCTTAAGTACTTGGAATGCTAAGCTAAAAAGGCTTTCTTGTTTCCAGCAGCAAAATTTTGCTCATTTTTCGAAGGAGGCAACCTCAAGTTTTGCACACCCACACAGAGTAGAACTATCTAAGTCAAGCCTTTTCCCATCAACCTTCCTCTCAACCCCTTCAACCGCACCCTTCAAATAACCATCTTCCGAGGTAACAACCGACCATTGATTAGGCTCGGCAATGAATTCCTCCCATTCCTTCTTAACCATAGTATCCTTATCAACACTAGATTTCCTATTCCCAACTTCTTCATTCACAACACTATCAATTCCAACATCTTTTTCGAGGTTATTGGACCCCTGCAACCCCAAACCCTGCACAAACTTAAGCTCGTCGCCATTTACATAAAACTTCCCCTCACTACCACTAAAATCGAAAGGCAACGGATCCAAACTCAACTTCCCATTCACATAAACAAAATCATTAACTTTCACATGACAAGCAACAATATGAGCTAAATCACCCTCAAACACAATAGGAACCAACAAAGAACTCGAAAAATTACCATTAAAAATGCAATCTTTTTGACCAATTAAAGCAACAGCAATATGTTTCCCATCTGGGGTAGCTTGAAACTGAATGGGCATCTCAATTTTCCCAATTAAATTCACAAAATTCACATTCTTGGATTCATAGAATATTTCACTAGGCTTAGGCCAAGTTAAAAGCTCTTTCTTTAAAGATTCTTTCTTCAAAGCTTCTTTTTTTATAGTTTGTGACCAACTTAAAGAGGGTGATGATTTGGGGTTTTTGGGTTTTTGAGATTTGAGGGAATTAGTTGTTGATGTGGACTTTGAGGTTGTGGAAAATGGGGAAAATTGTTGAATGGAAATGGTGCAGTTTGGTAATAAAAAGATGCATTTTGGTGGTGTATGAGATGGTAATAAATATTGTGGTGTTGACATAAATCTACGTATGAGATTCATGTTGTGAAGAAGTGGATAATGTTGTCTGAGAATTGCAGAAGATTAAAGAATTGTGGAGAAATTGAATTGGGATTAGGGTTTATGCAGAGTAAGGGGTTTTGGTTTGAGCCTCCGAGGGAGAGATAAGCTTCAGTAACCTGAGTTGTTATACACACACCCAAACAGTGTTTGTTTGAGGGGCAAATGATTATTTTGTTCCATGATTTTAAGTGTAGTAGCTTATGTAAATTATATTCATGATAAAATAATTATTTACCCTAAAATTACTATTCTACATAGATATTTGATTTGCCCCCTAATTTTAACGTAGTAGTTACGTAAATTATATTCGGTGATAAAATACTATTTCAATCCTAAAATTACTATTCACAGATATTGGATCCCGTAAGTAACGCATTCTTCCCATTTTTTGGGCTTGTCGCCTGGGATTAAATTTTTATTTCAAAATACTTGCTTAATGTAATTATTTATTATTTTTTTATTATCAAATTATCAATCAACCAATCATATAGTTTCAACTGATTATTATATATTTACCATAAAACAAATCGAGAGAATATTAATCCAAGATCACTATTTATTTATATGCAATAATTTATTTCAGTAACATTTTTATTTATATGCAGTAATTTATTTCAGTAACATTAATCCAAGATCCACTATTTATCATATAGTCATTGCACTATTTATTTATATGCAGTAATTCATATTTCTGAAGTGCCACAGAGAGACCCAAATAGTGTTTTTAGGCATACAATGACTATTTTACCCTTGATATCCTCGTTTTCAAGTATAGTTTGGTGTTGAAGGGAGTTTTAATTAGGAGAAAAATAACCATTTTACGCCCGTGTTCATGTACATAAATTACAATTATTTTAAATTAGATATAATAGTAAATATCAATATAAAAAGCGTTAAAATCCTAAGAGCCAAAGCCAGGAGTGAAGCGAAGGGTTAGTATGATGAACGAGATATGTCAAAAAAATGAATGATTGGTGAAAGTTCGTAGAAAAGTCAGAGAAATATTGACCGCGGCCAAAAAAACGATTTAATTTTATTCTAATTATAAAATATTTTAAATGCTATTTTATACTTAGCTTTAAGATAAGAAATAATCATTTTATTGTTTAAAGTTTAAATACGTTTCCGCGAGCAGTTTTAAATAAAAAATAAAGATGCCGACCACACGGTAAAAACTATAACAAGGACGTAACTAAAAATAAAAGGATAGCTCAAGCGACGTCTACTAATTAACCAAAAAATTATCAAATAATAGAAATGTAACATATAATATAGCATAAAAGTATAACATAGATCCAGAGCTGTATTGCATATTCCATTGGTCAAACAGAAATATGTAGTATTTTCCAAGTACAGTTTTCCAAAATTTGACCTTGTGAAGGGAGGGTCTAAACTATATGGCTATTGTCCAAAAATGTAAGAAGTGACTGTTCGATTGTCAACCAAAAACTAAGGGAACATTAGATAACAGTACTTTATGCATTAAGCATGTGAAATAAGCAGGCAGCGTCAAACAATCTCTTAATTGAACAATCATTTCAAGAATGAATCTTGGATCCTTTGACACCCTCCATTGAACAATCTTGTAATGACCTTCTACATCACAGGAAGCTACAAATGGGCAACTCAAGCCATTGCATATACCTTAAGGTTGTCTAGTCTATTCTTCTTCGTCTTTCAGTTTTGTAGAAATCGCATCCCTGTGAGGCCTGTGCTTCTTCCATTTTAGCTTTGGCAAGGACATAATCCAACTTGGAACCTCGCAGCCAGAAGCAGTCATCACATTAGCTACATTTCTCAAGTACCGAGTGTCGGCCTCGGTGTATAAGGTGATGGCTTCCCCACTCCTACCTGCCCTGCCAGAGCGTCCTAATAAGGAAAATATCAAAGTTATTAGCCTGTCATTCTTAAAACAGGGATGGTCAATGCTCAAAAAGCTAAACAGCACCAAGTTATATATCATAGCCAGTACAAGAGTGCATTATCGGGGACAATTCAGACAAATAATGAGTTTTATTTTATGTACACAGGTAAAGGATATAACCGCAATAAAGAATACTCGGTGGTGAAGACGGATTAAAATTCTCAACTAGCATGGTATTATATAATAGTCAAAATGTCAATGCTCAATGATAGATTTCCAATTTCAGTGTTGCAGCTGTTGATGTTACTGGCAGTTATGTAAATATACTTGCCAATGCATCATTTAAACTCGGATAATATAGCAACCATAGTCTCTATCACATACGGTACAAGCTATGATTGTTCCAAAGCTAAGTGATTTACCAATGCGATGGATATATGCTGCTGAGGAATCTGGGAAATCATAATTAATGACACAGTTAATGCCTTTGAAATCCATTCCGCGGGCAATAACATCAGTTGCTATTAAGACCCATGTTTTCCCAGCTCGGAAATTGTCCACAGCATTTTCTCTCTGCATGTAGATATACATTACAACAAGTACAGAGTGCAACTATCAAATTAGGGACAATAGCATCTTCTGGACTCTAGAGTACCTGACCTCAGAATGCTATGCTTAGACTAATTCAAAACACAAACATTACTACAGATTGAGGAAGGTACCTGTATCTCATTCAAATCAGAATGTATAACATCCACTCTGATATCATCAAATTTCAGTTCATCATGAAGTTGTTTTGCTCGCTCCTTGTTTTGGACAAATACTAAAACAGGTGGATTCAGGCTCTGCGGTCAAAATTTGTTAGAATGAGTTAGAAAGGGAAACCAGAGAATAGTAAGAAGTTGGTATAACTGAATGAGTAAAGCAGAAACCCGGTTATATATAAGAATGTGCAAAGAATGCTCTATAGAATGTCAAACAAGTGCCTCTTTCTCACATTGATGGTCACATAACGATCTAGAATAAATTGGAGGTGGTCATTCATTGAATGTTACTTAGGGACAGTTTGGGGATTTGTAGGCAAGGGCGTATAACTTTTAGAGCAAGAAAGAACCTATAAGCTCTAGAGCCATCACATAATTTATTATTCATTGCTGAAACAACACCAGTTCTACGCCTCCTCCCAAACACCAAAAAAAGACATAAAAGAAGAAAATACAACCTAAAACAAACAGAAATGCAGTGAAAAAAGAAAAGTATCAAAGCAGAGTCAGTGGTTCCATTAGTATTTAGCGAACAAAGAAATTGGGTGGGTACCTCAGCGAAACACTGACGAAGAGCAAGAAGCTTCCCTTCTTCACTCCCAACAAATACCAACTTCTGCTTTATAAATTCTGATGCAGAGTTCCTGATCTCGTTAATAAAATAAATGAATTCAAATCAATGCCAAGATCTGAAGAGAGTGAAGACTTGATCACATGCTAATATGTTTTTATTTATAACAAGTGAACAAGAAAAAAAATATATTATACAGCAGCATGAAAAACACCGTACTTCCTTCCAATTATTACTCGAATAGCATCATGCATTATGGTACGTGCAAGCTCTTCAACTGTATCAGGTAAAGTTGCACTGAATAATGACCGCACTATTGACGGATTCGAACATGCTTTGACAACTGAATCCACCTGCTTTACCAATCCTAGCTCAAAAAGCTTATCAGACTCGTCAAGAACTAGAAATTCTACCCTGCAAAATTAGAAAAGAAAAGTTGATGCAGACTCAGGTTAAAGTCTCTCAGTCCACAAGGGTTTGGTTCAAGCATGCTCATTATATTAAAAAAAATTATAATAAGGCAACTGATGTATGAAGTCTCAACAAATATTTTCTGCAACATTATTGAGAATCCTATACAGAAGATCACGTTTATAAAAAATTAGAAGGAGCATACCGACTTAAATCAAGCTTCTTTTTCCGAACTGCAGCCCGTACTCGGTAGGGTGTTGATATCAGTATATCACACTGCAGTTTCGAGAAGTCTGCAGATTTTACCAGCTGTTTCGTCATTAGCTTGATATAAAATTTATTTCTTTTAGCCAACTTTTTGCACTCCCGTGCAGTCTGAGCAGCTAGCTCTCTAGTAGGACAAAGGATTACAGCTCGAATACCATCTTTTGATGCATGCTGATTTTATGCAGTGTTAGTCAGATAACTAAACACTTGCTTCAAAAATGATAAAAAATATTTGTAGTAGTTATACCTTGAGTCTCATTAGAATGGGGCACAAAAATGCAAAGGTTTTACCAGAACCAGTTGGAGCACAAGCAAAGCACTCCCGTCCCTACATAAATTTGAGATTTGTACAAGGATGCAAGATCAAGAACATAAGAAAGATATAGATGCAATTCATTTTCTGAAACTAAGAGCCTCATATGAGAGATCATACGGATAAGAGGATTGGAATAGCCTGCATTTGGATTGGCGTCAGTTCTCTAAACCCAAGTTCGGCCAAATTGCGAAGTAAGTAAGACTTACATTTGTATCTGCACAAGCCCAGACTCATAACTTGGGTCAATCCATCAAGATCTAATAGAAATATTTAATCTTTCATATACTAAACAAAATAAGATAAACAAATATGCTGAAGATAAAAGTTAGGGAGTATTAACGGTGGTAGCTATGGTTTTTTTAGCTAAGTTAGTAATTTGATTACTAATAGTTACTTCTGTTGTAGATAACATGTCAAATGAAATAAAACTAAAGAATACCGTTGATTAAGAATTTCACAAGTTTAGTTACCAACACAGGTTATCTAATGGGAGTACAACGAACTCCCAAGGGAAAATGATTGTAAGCAGCAGAAAGTTCTGAAAGAATATGGGTGACGTAATTCTATGATAGCAGCAAAAAAGTCAAAATCACATTGTATCATTGTGCTCATAAGCTGATGGCTTAGCAAAATAAAAAATGTACCTTGATTTTAGTTCCACAAAGCTTTCAAGAGGGGAAGGGATGTTACTTCCAGAGACATGAATATTATGCTTCTTCCGGGAAAGTGCATCTCGCTGAAGCCATTATTCACAACAGGAAGAAACAGACACTTCATGATGAGTTATAAATTATAATATCATTCTAACAGCATATTACTTAGTTCTAACAGTAAGATGTTGAAGAGACCAATAATTTGTTGTCACCAAGTGACCTCCTTAAAAAACCGAAATAAATATACCTCTAGTTGCCTAAAGTATTCCTTTTTTCCTTGCGAAATTTCACTTTCCTGATGGTCATCTTCTTCATTTTTAGGTTTTCTGTTGCAACGCTTGAACACACTAAAACTTTTCACTGTTTCCAACACACAATAAGACAAAGTAATTGAATTTCAAGTCTGGATTTCGAAATTATTAGTTCAACAAGACGAAGGTAACACAAAAGTAATAGGAGTGAAACCATCATGCTCATTTAGCTTGCGCTTCCTCTTCTTATTGCCCCTTGCTACATCCAGCTGCTCACCATCTTTTGTTTCCACATTAACATTGTCCAAAAAATTCGGATTTTCCACCGTATCTTTTTTCCCCTAAACACAGTCAAAACTTCAACTAAGAAAACTAGAACAATTCATATATCTACATTATGAATTAACATTAACATCGAGGGCCTTTGATTTTCTAAACATAGACATAAGTAATATTCGTGAATTAACATTAAATTATCTTTGTGATAATACAACCCCTACCAAAAGATTGAATTTTGAACTCAAATATTATTATCTTTATTCCTAATTTACAATGAACATGATAATTATGATTGGAAATAAAGTTATAAAATGGAATAATGGTAGTTAATTTGTGTTAATAAAAATGAAATTCACCTTGAATCTGGATATATCTTTGGCGAATCTTTTGCGATCGAACGATATGCCGGAAAACAAGAAAGAGTCTGCCATATATGCTAGTGCTTGGAGTTGGGGAGGATTTTGTTGGTTTAAGGTTTAGGGTTTTAGTATTTTCTGGAGTAAAACCTTCCTCTGTCTTCTTTCTAAACAACTCCGAGGTAACTCCTCGCAGAAAACGATTATTTCATTCCCCTATTCGTAGCTAGTAGTAGCTAAGAAGTTTTATTGCCAGAAATCGCCATTTCACTAAAAAATATTATTTCAAAGCACATGACAATAAGTTATTCTAATTGTGGGCCCGTAGATTGGCCGGGCACGTTCAAGTTTCTATGTACTCCGCACTAACAAACTATAGAGTAACAATTTATATGCTGCAATTAAAGATTCCGTCCTTTCAATTATCATGGTAAAGCTTCTACATGGTAAGTGGCCCCTCAATTATCGCATTTTATTCTCAACAAATAAATACGACTATCGTTTTAGGGAAACAAATAAAAAAATACTATTTGGGTGTGTATAGTATTTTTAGGGAAACAATTAAATGAAGTGTAACGTTTATAAATTTGGCAAAATCTTTGGCAAATCTTTTTGCTATGAAGTGTCACGTTTAGGGTTTGAGTCCCTGTTTTTTTTTTTCTTTCAACCCATTAGTTTTGTATTTGTGGAACAAGATCTACATTAATCTAGTTCAAACTAAATCGAATTTTAATAATTGAATTCGATTTGATTTAAATTAAAAGCACATAGGTAAAGTGAATCCTCTTGGCCAAGAGTTGGTAATGGGAATGAAATCTTTGTTTTGCTACATTTTTCGTAATATTTATTAGAATTAGCAATGGCTACTTCTACACTTTCAAGATCAGTTATGTGCTCAATATTCGATGTATTTTTTGCCCAAATACTAAAAGCTTGCAAAATGAATGATATAGATAAGTTGCACTCTAGCATGGGTAAAATGAACCTAAGTAATTTCGAAATGGTTATATGCAATAATCCAAATTGTTACATAGAATCCATCTGCTCAAAATTCATACCCACTAAAAGATCATACAGCATAAATAACAGTTCAGCTGAGGTAACAAAACGTTCTAAATTGTCTAAAAATTTCATGTTGAGGTTCTCTCTTTTAACTGTTTGCAAACAACAGACAACTTAACGGCATAAACATCTATTGGCGAGGACAAATTGCTGGTCAGCTCAAAACAGTACACATTGAATTGGGGACGCAACCCCATCAAATATAAGTATCTGCAAAACTATTCTCCAGGAGCTGCAACACCTTGCTTCAGTCTTTCCTTCTTCATCTTCTTTTTGGAGATTGGCTTCTTCTTTTTCGGAGGAAGGGTTTTATGTGCATAAACGTAGAGCACATAATTGCCAACAAGGAATGTCAAAAGAAGCCCGCCAATAACAATTAAGACAATCAACCCAGGATTGAATCCTCCAACTTCAACATTGTTGCCAGCATTTTTCTGTCCATCAATTCAAGGGAGATTGAGGATTAGAGATGAATGACAGACTATCCCTGATCTTCAATTCAGGTAACATGGGTATATACCATAAAGATAATGCACACGTAAACCTTAGGCTGATTTGGGTCCAGTCAATCATCTAAAACATACAAGTGACGTGGTTTAGATAAAAGAATTATTCTAAGTGACATGGCCAAAACCTCAACATAGCAGGTCAATAGAACCTCAAACAATTCTAAGTTTTCGTTCACAGGTGGCTAGAAACGTATTTCAATCAAGTATGTGGATGAATCCTGCTACTCGGATGTGAGGAAGTCCTCGACATCAAATTACAAATGATACCCACTGCATCATTTGCCATTAATTAGCAATATCAGACAACATATATGATTGCATGTTTCATTTAATTATACGTGATGTACATTTTTATTTAATGATTGGCATCCACCAGAGATATGATAGTAAGAGAAACCAACATGCACCAGCCAGTTTCTTTAGGGAAGCAACTTATGTTAGTCTTGCAAATAATTAAGTCAACTTCCTCTACTATATTTGAATGACATACTTAAGATTTTGTGCAAGAAAGTGACATATTTGCTTATTTTCAACATTTTCCACCATTACCCTTTCATACTAGTGTTATACTGTTACAACTTACAAATTTGCCGTCTTTGATGTATTAATCAATATGGGTTCCTTAATACTCTTATTTAACTTCAGAAAGATGTAATAATACATTTAGACTAAGTCAAGTACACTCCTTAACTTATGTGAAAATTGAAGCTAGTTCATTCAAATAAAAGCGGAGGAATAAACATATTATTTTACACCATAGCTGGTACTCAAATCTTAATCAAAGCAACATAGGCACTGTATGTTCCTTAATTAGAAGCAACATAGTTGCAGAATGTTACTACTTTACTCTAAATGGACAATGCATGCTCATTTCAAAATATCCATCGACTCCAACAACAAAAACGTATGTGTCGGGGCAAAAGCCTCAAGTGCTTTACATGGTTATACCTGCCAATAAGGGTGTGTTTAAACACCTTCGCAACTGAAAACACACAAAGTGGTCACCAGCTTTAAATCAAACTGCAGTTCTGTTCAAACTTCAAACATTATTGGATGACACAACGCAACCCAGTACTCCCTCCCTATATATCATGGGACTCCATCTACTGCTACTTATCAAGTTATCATGGATCCTATGGATCAAAGCCTCAAGGGTAGGAAGTCGACAAATGCAAAACACATTTTTTCTTTCTTAAAATAGGATCTCTACTGGTTCTCCACTTACCCCGTAATATTTTTTTTCTTTTTTTAAAGAGGATCATTAGCGTTCTCCACTTACCCAGTAATTACTCGAACCCATAAAAGCAAGAAACCATGATACACCAAACAAAGATGCAATTTTTTTTTTCATACTAGGAGTATAATTCACCTTTTAAATATTCACATCAGGCATTATTTCCCCCCTCAAAGACTTATCAATCACCCTCAATAGAATCATAATTAATTTTATTATCAACCCACCATTCTTCTTCCTTGACCAAACTAGCCACAAAGTCAACTCACAATTTTATTTTATCTTATTTCAAATTTCCCAAATGCACCAAACAAATTGTAAATAAATTCCTTAAAAAATCACACCAGACCATCTATTAACACATACGGAGTATCATTCAAATCTAGAGATCAGAGAACGGGCTCCGTTACCCAACCCAAAGGGGGCAATGTGATAAGTTTAATATGATTTGATCCCACCAACATGCATTTTTTTTTTCGGAAGCTCATTTCATAACGTACCAACTTGGTGTTCCGGAGGCGGGCGTTACAGGGTCTATATATATTAACGCAATAAATCAGTGAATAACATAACAAACAAAATTTAATTAATATAAACTCTAGATAATTAGATTCTATAAAAAGCTAAAATACATTATAATAACAGATCTATAAAAATTAAAATAAAGAACTAATAGAGCAATTAATATGAATATTTAGAGAGAGAAAGTACCGTGCCATCGCGATCCATTGAAGGAGAAAACGAAATGATGGAGGTAGAGTCGACTTTGTTCAAATACTATAAAATAGGGGAAAATAAAGGGACTTATCAGTTTTTTCTGCTCATCAACATAACGCCCCCCACCTTAATTTTCTGTAACAGTTGACACCCGGTGATTAAATATTTAAATGCAATCATTATATTAACTGCTTTTAATTTTATCCGTGACTAGATAGTAGATTAAAAATATTGAAGTCATTAATCGATTTAAAATAAAATGAATCTGACTCGAGAATATGATCTTGATGGGTATATAATAAAATGATTAAATTTAATTGTTTCCTTAAAAATATTTGATAGCCATATTTATTTGTCACGGTTAACTAATTTTGATACTCCGTAAGTTAATTGCAATAACCTTTGAAATAAATCATAATGTCATGCCAAACAATAAAACAATATTTAAAACATTTGGGTTTGAAATCTAAGAGAGGAGAGGTGAGTAATTGAAATAGACCAGCAGAACATTGCATTTTTCTCACTGTATAATTAATTTTTTTTGATAAATAATGCATAACAATTCAAATGTTCAATACAACATTGTTTGCATTGTGATCAACACCATCAAACAAATAATCCATAGAATTAAAAGTTTTAATTGTTACATCAAGCAAGTTTAAAAAACCATATTCAATTATATTTGGCGAAAGGACAACCTCATTGTATAATTTTAATTAATTTAATGACACAATTGGTGAAACCTTGAATTTTTTAACTAATAGGTGAATCATTATCGAGCTTGGATGGAAAAAATTAATGAAATATCAAAAAAAATATTGCAAAAAGATAATAACTCAAACATAGAGTATACATTCAAAATGAAACAATTAAAGGAAACTCATGATTCACTCCATTTTAAAAAGGAAAAACATTCTTTGAACTATATTTAAATTTATTCAAACATTGGACATGGAAGATCAAGAGTCTCAAACTCTTAATATATGTCAGACATAATACAATAAGAAATTACAAAGCATTTTTACAAATGCGACACTGTTACTCAAGCATTAACAAATCGACAATCTTTTCTAATTTCTCCTTGAGTTCCAGTCAATGGATTATTCTCGGATAAAATCACCATAGCTCTTGCAAATTGGGCATGGAAATAGCTATTATCAGCAGCCATTTTCTTGACATAAGGAGCAGTAGCTTTATCAGATGCCAATTCTTGATCAATTACTAGTAGCCCTTTGTGTGCCAAGATGTTTTTGTAGTACATATTATCTAGAACCATTGTTGTTACGCGATCGAATCTTGAATACTCCACTGCCACAGGGTTTGGTGTAGCGGAGGGGCAACGACCTTTTAGGTATGTCGCATATGCAGGGTCCAAGGATGGATCAACTGTAGGGTACAATCTGTCAACTATGTTTACGCAATGAACTCGTCCCACCGAATGAGCACCTATTATAAGTTACAAACATCAATATCCAACGATACTTTTTAAGTTACATCGATCAATTTCCAACAAAAAAATAGTGAATTAGAATGATCACCTATAAGAGCAACCGCGCCTTCAGTATCAACACCAACGGATTTAAAGATCGAAAGGAATGATGAAATCGAAGCGTTATGATTGGGAATGTACTTCTCAATCTCACCAACAAAACTAGTTCTTCCATCTCTTCGCCCTGTTTTCATTAACATGCGTGGTCCTCCTAACTAATCAACAAAAGGGATTTGATAAATTGAAGTCATAATAATTATAACTCCGGATCAGATTCTTAAGCTTAAAACATAAAAACGGTTCTTAAATTTTTCTAAATCATTTTTTTGGTTACTATATCTATTACTAATATATGTAAGGAGGATAAGTTGTATATATGGTTACCAGGGGAGAGCCTTCACTTGCTGAAAGGGCAATTATATCAGCACAAGAAACAGTTTTGGGACATTTTGCTTCCAAGGCAGCCTTAATAACATCAATGTACTTCAAATTCCTCATACCAAAGTTTCTGTTAGATGTCATCTCCGACTTTATCCCGTTTTTTGATTGTAGCAATAGTGATGCATCGCATGACTGTTCAAAAATATGACAATTAAATTGGAAGAAAGTTTGTTGCAATAGTAATGCATGAGATGTAACAAAATATGACAATTAATATGGGAAAGACAATGAGTCAAGTACGTTTGTAGTAATAGCGATGCATCGTAAGACTTCAATTGTGACAACTAAAATGCGCAAGGAAGGACGTATGGTAGCAATAAAGATACATGACAATTGTGATTTATACGAGGATATCGCTATATATATTTTTAGATACATCTATTATAGTTTCGCTAAAATCAAGCGACTCATATTTTCATTTATTAAATTTTAAATTGATCAAGACATGTATCATTATTTTAATAAAGTGTAATATAATATGTTACTCTCCATTATAAATTAGAATTATAATAGGTGAATCATGTAGTCAAATAATAATTACCTTGACAATGCAATCATGGAAGAGAGTTCTGATCCAGGAAACAGCTGTGTTTCCATGCTTCTTGTACAGCGTGTAAACTTGCTGCTTAATTATTTCGGGTGCTTGTGGGCAACTCTTGGCATAGTAGTTTAACTGAAGATCTATTTGTTGCTAAAATTCATACTTACATTAAAATAAAAGTGCTTTTAATTTCTAATCATTTAAAAACAGTGCATGTGAAACACAGGTCTCATCCCCATTCCAAAAAGAAAAAAATTGTTTAAATTTGAATTATGGGTTGTATTATTTAACAGATAATATTGTATAATAGTGGTGAAAGAGGATATCAACATATTTTTTAAAATAATCTAGTGATGTTGAATTCTCGATCTTTACCTTACACATGAAACGATTCTAATCACTACATCAAAATTTCCAATCACCAAAATATTAACGTGATATTTTTAATATACTTAATTTAAATATAAGAATGAGTGAGTATTAACTAATGCTTGAAAGTTTGTTGAGTTGAACGTACACAAATTAAATATGATAATCTTCGATCTACTGTATTAATGTAACTAGGAAGTAAGTCAATAAATTAAATTGAGGAAAAAAACAAAATGGTCAGGAATTAATTTAGCATATGAATATGACCAAGGCCTAAAAGCATTGGAATAATGTTGAAAATAGACTAGGTGAAAACTATTTTTACGTAGTGTTGACCAGGAAAGGTAGATTCTGTGTCGACTGCATGAACTAAACTACTCCGTAGTAAATAATACTTCCTCCAATTTTTTATAATTATCATTTTAGCAAAAAAATTTTTTTATAATTATCATTTCAAAGATAATAAATGGTCTTTATTTTTATTATATTCCTTTGACTAATTCTTTCTCTTGAAATAAAAACAACCACAATAACATATTGCTTAAACTGATCATTATTCTATATTTTCTATTTATTTTGATTAATTTTCTTTTTCTTAGTTATATGTATAATGTGCTAAAAAGCTGATAACGAAAAAATGGTGAGATTAAGAAACTTTCTGTATGTTAATCGGTTACTATAATTAATTGGACATACAAAATTTAACCGTCCACAAGTCAATTTTATTGATGTCAAATGCTCGTTAATAAATGGTTTCTCGATGGGCGACGGGTCCATATATATCTATTTGATTGATAGGTTTGGTTAATAATACGGAGTAGCTTATAAAATAATTAATTTTGACAATACATTACTTAGATAGAAAAATATTTTTGAAAGTATCAAGCTAAGAGATTTGAACATATACTTGAATAAACTAGATTGCCATTTATGTGAGAAAACTAACCACTAAAACAATTTAAATGAAATAAATGATGATACGAGATTAATGTGAGTAAGAGGAACGCCAACAACACAATTAGACTTGAGCTCCAAATATATTAGAGATCTTATGGCTTAATTGATTTATGCCATTAATTGTAATAATGAGAGACTGTCTAAATGCCTTGTTCCTAAGCTTGTTTATATAGGGAGGGATATGTCCTGTTGCCTAAGGATTTATGTAATTAAATTAATCAAATCTATCATATTCCACTACTCAACCACTTCATTTTTTTGGCTTAGTTTGTGCTTAACTGACGCCCAAAGATCTATTCAACAAAATGTTAAATAAACCCTTGGGCATAGCTTAGTGGCTTCCAGAGTTTTGTTGGTGTCATACCACCCTCAGGATGAAGATCCGAATCTGTGTGGGGACAGGTTTGACCCCTCAGTTTGCAAGCAGAAAAAGAGAGCTCAAACGAGACCCACACCTAGAGACATCCAATACTACAAAAATACACTTAGAAAGAGTTAATTCACCGAAAAGCACTTGCAAAAACGCCTCTAAAAAGCACTTAGAGGACATCATGGAAGGCCACCAAGTTTTAACTTAGAGATTTTCAAAAAGCGCCTCTGTTGTAACTTAGACGACGCTCAAGCACTTCTAAATGAAATTATTAAAATAAAAATAAAAGTCTCCGATTTAAAATAAAAAGCCGATTTCACCCCCCCCGACCTGGCCGCCGAGACTTCTTCCGCCGACCTCCTCCGCCGACCCCCTCCTCCTCCGTCTCGACTCTCCGGTCGACTCCTCCACGCCGCCTCTTATTCCCTCCTTCCTCCCATGAAGGCTGCCGCGCCCCTCCCTGCTCCGCCTCCGGTCGACCTCCGCCAGCCCTCTAAACTCCCTCCACGTCGCTCCCTATTCTCTCTCATAAGGCCACGCCGCTCTCTCTCAGCGGCCTCCTTTCGAACCTCTACTCTCCGCCGCACCACCACCACCACCACCACAGGTATGCAATTAATTTTTCATTTTTGTAATATTTATTTATTTTCAGTTTTTTAATTTTATTTTTAATTTTTTTAATTTCTTATGTTAATCTGAAATGTATATATAGTTCAACTTGTTTAAATTAATTGTTTATGTTAACTGAAGCTATATATAGTTTTAATTATAATTTGATTTATTTTGAGTTTTAGTAAATTGCATAGTTTCAAGTACTAAAGATGTATGATTTGTGCTCGGAATTGTTGGCTATGTTCGTTGGTATATTTTGTTAATTTTTGCACTTATGATCTATTTCAGTAAGTAATTATGGATCGAAATTGACGGTTGTCAATCGCTTGTCATGCTAATATGAAACGGTGTGGAAGGAGTTTATTGAAGTTGTTTCTAATAAATGCCGAGGATGTAGTACCGCCTATGTCCTTGGCTGGTGCTGTTTAAATCTAAGTACGTTAATGAGATTTAACCTGAAAGAGCATTTGATATGTAAATCTACATGATAATAAACCATACTTGTCGGACAATTCATGAAAAGATGAAAGTTGATTCAGGGTCCACTCCGATTTAAGCTCGAGAAGTGGACACGATGAGAGCGAACGAGGCGTTGTGAGATAATGTATGCTACTCAAGGGTATTAGGCGAAGATTTTATCGATCATCCCGACCTAAATAGAATCGAATACATGAATCGAGTAAATAATCCCACTCTATTTACCTTCTTAGATGGCGATTCATCGGCAAGTTAAAACATAGCCTATTATATGAATATTCATAAATGAATCAAACATTTGTTTCGACAGTTACGGTTATGTTTCTCAATAAAATGTTTAAGAATTGGCGATTTTATAACATATTTGAATTTGTTTTTTATTATCTTTGTTGTCTTTGCGTTTATAAGAAATGTCTATATTAAGGAAATTAAAACAAAGTTACAAATTATAAACTTAGAAGGCGCTTCAAGAAGTGTCAGTTTCAAAGAATTCACTTAGAGGGCGCCTATATTAACTATTTGTATGCTCTAAGCTTAAAACACTTACATTTATAATTGTGACGCTATACGCTTTGTGCTTTTTGAAGTGCTATATATATTTTTGCCAGAATGATCCGCGATTTACCCTCCTTCACGACGCTGCAGCTATTTAGAACGGAAGTAAACAGACCGCTTTGATCGCTTAACAAAAATGCGTTAAATAAGTAGTTAATACTATGGTACTACGTCCATTATCCCTAAAAGATTGCCTAATTGATTTTTCTAATGTCAAAATTAACAAATTTTATAATTTTAATTTACATATACAATTTAGATTTGTATTCAAATTGTCATGCTAATAGCTATCCATATTGATATTTTCATCAATATTTTTTTCATTAAAAACTGCCCTTATTGCTATTACAGCGATTTAACATCCCAAACTTCATCACATGAAGAATATCTTCTTGACACTGACTAATTTTAATGGTTTTCTTCATCAACATTATATATAGAGAAAAAAAGAGAGGAGAATTTGAGATCAAAATTTTAAAAGTCAATTGTTAAATTCAAAATCAGATAATATTTTTGAGATGGAAGAGTACTTCATAATTCAATTTCAAAGTCATATTGTTCTGTACTTATTCTATTCAATGTTTCAGCAATGTATTATCCACATTGGAGTGGTTGTGAGAAAACTCAATATATGAATATTAATTGAGGTCTCTAGATCGAACCCATTTCCTTAATTTATTATTCAATATTTTCTTTTCAGCTTTTAGACTTGTTTATGTCGGTTTAATAGTGATTAAAAATATTTAAGAAAATATAATTATGTAACATACTTTGAAAAGAAGTAAAAAAATATTTATTGCGGGCTTCTACCCACATTATTATAACGATATTATATATATATATATCCTAGGCAATTTAAATTTTTATACAAATTTATGTCCTTATACTCATAAAATTATTGTAGTATGAGCTATATATTAAAGTTTTAATTATATTATATTTGAATAAACTGGCAAAGTGGATTCTAGAATATACTTATTAATTTCTACTATATTATACCTATAAAGTTTGAATATACTTAACATAATTTTAGTTGATCAGTCAAATCTCTTACTATTTGGAATTGTGGAAGCAAAGTAAGAGAGAAGCATTATACTTGACATCGCTCAAGATTATCGATAATTTAGATGATGGTAATTTGTTTCTAGGGGACGCGAATAAAAGTCATGGAATCAAATGCCACCCAGTTTATTTTGATTAAAGTTCTAAAATCAACCACACGCAAGATCGTTTTGGGATCTGGAGACTATGTATTTGATGAATTATTGGATGACATTTGGAGCATGACCAACATTTTAAATAATTATATTCGATGACTACTTGTTCCAAGTCAAATAAAATGTAGTAAGAATTTTATGATATGTCTAACATGTTATCAGATCCTATATTTCTGTTAATTTTCAGAAGAACAATTCTATATCTGCATAGCTAATAATATGTTCTTTGCTCAAATTCATTCCATCTTCTAACATTATTTTGAATAATATAAAATTAAGGATTCTCTCCTACTTATAAAAGTTGCTGAAATATGCTTTTCTTTTCTTTCACATTATTAATTACTATATTATCCTTTATTATAATAATTTATTACTGAAAATATATTTCTAAAGTTTTAAAAGGACCTATAATAATTCAATATACAAATCAAATTTGAATAAAATTGCATAACACCAAACATATTGGACAAAGTATCTACTCTCTTATATTATATATCCAATAGTTTTGATTATATATATATATATATATATATATATATATATATATATATAGTATATATGGTATATATATATATATATAGTATATATAAGGCCACACACTACCTACTATATCTTTTATTATCAACATTGTATTCAATATTATATAAAAAATAATGCATCAACATATTCTAGCCAATAGATAAATGTTTGATATAATACTACCTTTATTTTTATACTATAATTCCCTCAGCTTGGGATAAATTACCAAGTAATTCCATTTTAATGCAATGAATTAGTTCATCTATACTAAATTTTTTATATGATAATTATTCAATTATAAATTAAAAAACGTTTCTAATCCAAAATTACTATTAAAGAATATGATTTAAATTATTATGTGATATCTTGTAATATATTTCAAATAACAAATTAAAAAAAGCCTGGCTGCTACATATCTAATACTCCCTCCATTCCCAATAGATTGTCAAGGTTTGAATTTGAATTTTTCACAAATTAAATGTTCAATAATCTAAATATTTTTATTTATGTTGTATAATATTTGGTGAAATGACAATAATACATTAATGTACTTTAATATTGGATATTAAATTTATTAAAATCAAAATATAGTTTATGGATGGAGACATAAAAGTTTGTCACTTGAAACACTTAAACTGCCGACGCATTAATCATTTTAAAGATAGTAGAAGTAATAGATTTGATATTTTTATTTCAAATGAATTTTTTTTACAGAACATATATAACATGTTAGCTTTATGCTTAAATAAAAATATCTTTATCTATAATCAGATGCAATAATTAATTAGAGTTGAATTCAATATATGAAAGAAAATTAAAAATATCAATTACATTTATGATTAATAAGAATTAAAGAACCGAATAATATATTGGGTCAGTAATAATGCTTTATATTAGCTAATTTAGATAGAGAATGTCATCAATATATACCTAAATACAGCATTTAATATGTATTATATGATATAATCCACGCGATTGATTTAACATTCATTTGACAAACGTAGAGATCCTCTACTTATTTGACAACACTTCTTGTGACCCTTTATATTAAAGTTATTTATATTATTATTAAAAAAATTATCAGACAAGATATAATTTTTAAAAGAGGTACGCTATCTTTTATTCCATTGATTTCAATATTATGTGAGGTCTATTTGGAATATTTCACATTCAACAAAGACATCTAATATGTGGCTTCAAGTATTATTTTGTGACACGTGGGCTAAATTGAGAGAATTTATAAAAAAGTCTTGATATTAGTTTTGTTCAATATTAATAGATTCAATCATATTAATTAAAATAATATGATAAAATGAATAGATAAAATAAAATTAGAAGGTAGAACCATGAATTTATATCATCAGAACACTGAGAAGTGATATTTTTCTAATAATAAATAAAACAACATAAGGCAATATTTTTATTAAAAGAGAAAAGTGATATTTTCTAACAATAAATAAAATTATATAATGTGTATTTTTTAATTAAATTCAAAATGAAAAGGAGTATGGATAACAAAAATTTAAATTTATTATTGAAATTATATTATTAAAAAATTATAAGGGATCATATATATAATTATGAATAAAATGAATTATAATATAAATCAAAAGTATAATTTATAAATTTTATTAGTATATATAAATACAACTCACCACGTAAAGGATAGTATGAGAGACTTGAAATTATCACGTTCCGAACCATTACATACTTAACTCAATAATATTTTGGAGACTTGAGATATGATGTCATTGATTAGAACATACTGTCTTGTTTATTTATTTAATGCATACATTACAAATTTGAATTAAGAGTCAACTAATAAGGATAACTTGGTGGTTGTAGTTTCATTTTCATTTCCGTTATGATTATATGAAATATTTTGTTAAGTGAATAATGATGCAAGTGATAAATACAACGAAACTACGCATTGCATTTTCATCTTAAGCAGTGTTTGAGTCATATTTTGATACTCTTCCAAATTGCTTTGAGAATAAATCTTATATCAATTTAGGCATAAGATACCATCATTATCGTTTAGACAATTAAACATCCAACCTATCAAAAGGAAACTCCGGTTACATTATGATGATTACACATTTTCAAAATAGAAAATGAACGTTTCCTACTTTCCTTAAACAAATACAATGAGTAGTCTAATCAACATCATAAATGAAATAGTAATTAATGAATAACAACCAATTAAAAAGTAACAATCACCCTCTTAATCCTCCATGCTACCAACTACCAAGCCAATATGTACTGGATTAGCAAATGTAACAACAGATCAAGCGGCCCATCATATGTAAGATCCAACGAGCACCACCCATTTATAAAAGTCAAATCAAGAACCAACTGATAAATCCTACGAGCCAAGGATGCTTCTAGCAGCTCTTGAGCCATGGTGAGACGGTTCCAGCAGCCGCTAATTACAGACTGCTTGTCTGATGAAGCATATAAAAACCTCAAAAAATCGAGGTCTAACCCAACCGAAGCAGACCCAGCAATTTCACAGGAGTATCATAAGGATCATGAGCATGACACTGATGATTGCCGGGTTTTGAAGGCTGAAATAGTGAAACTCATGGGCAAGAGAGGTATCTAAAGGAGTTCGTAGAGAATACTCCCTAAGAACGCCACGGACCTTCACCGGAGAATGAAAGAAGGAGTCAAGCCTCGACGGTAGTAGGGCGATTACATCATTTCGGGAGATTGGCGTGAGGAGAAGATACCTCCAATTCCTAAAAGTAATACGCTCGAATGGCTCGCAGATAAAGCTCGCACCAATGGCCACCATGTACAAGGAAGGATAAATTTCTTAAAGAGGAGTCGAGGGATCGGCATGGCTCACGAAGATCCCTAATAATCACCCAGAGTTGTAAGCTTTTTAGTGGCAAGAATGTCAGGACACAGGAGTCTCGGTGGATATCTTATAATTTGGGGGGGCGATGATCAATGGGGTTACCCCGAACCTTTTAAAACCCGCCTCAGACGCCTCTCACGGCCCATAGAGACTCAGATATCCTGTGGGGGATATGTGATTGACCTACAAATGTGGAGTAAGCCCAAGAACCGACGACAAGAGCTCCTTCACGGTTGTTGATATATCCGACAACTGCCCATCTACGACCAATCCTCACAGCCTTGAGAGCAATCATTTCTCCGCTCCATTTGAAGATGAAATTTCCAACCACGGAAGGGAGCAAGCAGGAGCTCCGGGATCAGAAGGCTTAGTTTGTTATCGCTATCCGCACTCTGGTGAAGATCCTCTGAGTCCAACCCGACAAAAGACAAGAACCTCTCCAAGAATTTAGAAAGTAACTCTCCCCGTAAGAGTTTTGAGAACCCCCAAAGAAAGTGAGTACGGTGAGGTCTCATGAGAACTTCTAGTTTCCTGTGAAAACAACCCAAGAAAACAAATTGATAGAATCATAATGAATCATGAGAATGGAGTTCTTGATAAAACTTTTGCAAAGTACGGCAGGTTCGCATTGAGCCCGAAGACATGCCTCAGAATAATACAAAAAATAGCCCTACACCACTCCATGTGATCTCTATAAATCACAAAGAAAAGGAATTTCTCCAAAGAAAGAATCAAGCTGGTAAGTTGACAAATTGATAGTATGTAGAGGCCATCCGGAATTACAATCTCGAGTGATTACAATGGTCATGGCCGTAATAAGCGGAGCATGCACCGACCACCAACCTCAATAAAGCCGTCTAAAGACTACTTCCCGCTACCTTTTCGTTCGGGAAGATTAGTAGACGGGAGTACGGAGTACGAGGTTTTTCGACTTCCAGACGCTCCCGAGGAACACATCAACAATTTGGAAAAGCCGACTAAGAAAAACAACCTTATCACGGAGTAATGGGTCAGACATTGACAAGAATGCCTGGGTTGAAAAATGCCGGGGCAACATACCAGTTGACGCGAATCGTACTTTCTCGATAAATGGGCGTAAACATGAAAATCTATGTGTATGATATGTTGGATCAAAAGCAAGAGAAAGGAGGAGTATTTATATCATGGAGGACCTTGGAAAGATTAAAGGAAAACGCTAAGGATTAACCCGAGAAAGCAGCTCATTCAAATACCTCGGGAAATTTTGGAGTTCATAATAATAAAGCCAGCCGAGGCATAGAACCCAATCTCAAAAAAATTGAGTCCATAATACAAAATGTAAAGTTCATCTTTAAGGAAGTGCAGTTAGTCAGTATGCCTTATGCTCTCAATCGATCTACACTGGGCCCGAGATAAATCCTACCCTTTTTCTAAAAACTGAGACAAAGGCTTCCCAAGAATTCAAGTGGGATGAAGAATGTGCCAAAGCTTTTGACGAATTAAAAGCATACCTGACATCTCCAAAATATTGACCAGACCCGAAGGAAAGGAGGAATTACAGTTATACTTAGTTGTATCCGAGGGGTAAGCAGTTAGCTGCTGATTGGCTACGAGCTGCACTCGACCGAATGGCGAGACTTAAACTGCAAGCAACGCCTCGTAGAGCCCCTGGGGACGTTATACGGGATGGAGCAAGAATCCTAAATAGGCAGCAGAGGGATCTTAATTCGTGTGGGACCGAGGGGCAACTTTGACTATGCATTAAGATTCAGCTCAAGGCCACACAACGGGCACTGAATAATAAGCCACGGTAAGCGTTATTGCTAGTCTAAAGCTCCAGGCAACCCGAATCCCGAAAAGGGGATTCTAAGCCAGGATTAAACATAGACTAAGGGAGATCATGAGTCAGGGGGCGAAACGAGAACCGAGTAAGACACTCTAAGGCCACGAATAGTCTCAAGTTCGACCATGGTCTTGGAGCATACCTCGAGGAGAAAAACATCATTCATCTTCCACCGGCTACCACTTACCACATGATGATATTCCCCAAGGCGCTCATATTGAACATCGGAATCAAAGGCTGAACATCTGAATGGACTCAGAGTCTGTGCCGGCAAGAGGTAATCTTTATGAGGACTTGGGTCAGTTCCTTTAAAAAATGACCCAAAGAAACTCTTCGGGGAGGCTCAGATGACCGATGCAAGCCTCTAGGGTCATCAAGTTGGCAAGGATAAGCTGAGATCATAGAATATAATCACAGGAACCAAGAAAAATTCGCGATTAGAATACACACAGAGTCAGAAGAAAAGAAAGGGGCGTCACGCTAAAATTGTAAACACCACCTACTTCGACAACATCCCTAGCCGACGTATTCTTCAAGGGAATGCTTGTTGGAAGGATCGAGGGTACGGACGGTGTTAGAACGACGGTACTGGATCCATAAAGAAACTATCGGGAGAGGATAATACAGTTACGATGGAAAAAGAAGAAACGTTTTTTTTTCAGAAAATATTAGTTTGTGGCAGTCGATAATAATTGTGCAAAATGAAGAAGGGAGAAGGAATTAGAAAAGACATACCTTTTATGAGAGGACTAAACACGTGTCTCTTGGGATTCCAAGGCCATAAAGAGGGTTCCAAGTGGTTGCGAGAGACTTTTGAATCCTTCAGTTTGAAAACATTGGAAGAGATGTAGTGGCATCGATATCAGATTAATGTACTAAATGGATCCAAAAAGAAGATCCAATGGGTACATGCCCATTTGCGTAAGTCAAATCGTGGTCAATTCAGGCCTTAGGATCGTGACACTTCCTTGTCCACATCTTTTAAGTGGAACTTGACCTCCAAGTATTTCAGTTTATAAATATCCATCATTTAGCCTTCATTTCATGTAACGCTAAACCTAACTCTAATCGCTCAATAGCTATAAACACCCTAACTAACTTGTGATCTAACGTACATACATCAGATTACAATGCACCCAACCCTCCTGTTTCATCACGAGAACCTGACCCATTTGCACTCAAGAACAATTCTGCGAGGATGGGCATGCCCAAACTACCTGAGAATTATCCACCCTCGAACTCGGCACTCCAAAAGTCTAAGGAAGGAGTACTCTAATATGTAAGGGGTCTGGGGAACCTGCACTGTGGGCGGTCGTCCATCAAGAGAGAAGAATACCAAGACTCAAATTGCTGCGCCCCATCCACCGTAGACTGGAAAAATAAGACTCATCACATGTTGATAAACCACAGACTGAGCATAAAACCTTTGTTACGTTGCAATTATTTTGGCTACACAGATTGAAATGTTACCACTTGTACCTAATATGATAAAAGAACACATGTTGAGATGCAATCAGCATCACTCACTCAGTCACCATACAACCTGCTAGTTACTGAATATGAGCTCTATGCATATCCGATCTAACTACTGGACTGACACATTCAATTTTGTTGAAACCTTCTACGCTGATCAAGATTACTTACCTTCATTATTTGAATAATTATTTTTCGCTCGATCATTGACAATCACATTCTCAATCGGTAGAGCATAAAAATCAAAATGCTTGGATTCTTCTTGAAAAAACAGTCATGTTCAGGGATTTACTAAAAGTCCTTTGCATAACATATGGGCATTGTGGTAGTGTGGAAGACTGTAACGCCCCCATTCTTTTTGTTCTTTTTTCTACTTTATAATATCTCTCCATGCTTTTTATCAGATTTTGGCTTCAATTTTGGCCAAAATATTTATCCTTCTAATATGAAATTATTTTTAAATTTTTAATATACTTTTTATTACTTTTGTTGTTAAATTATCAACCAACCAATTAAATAGTTTCAATTAATTGATATTTTATATTTTCAATGTTTCTTTTGACTATTTTTTATTTTTCTTAATTTATGTTTTTTATTTTTTAATTCTACAAGAAACGACTGTAAATACAACCAGCTTTTAAACGAAGGAGAGCTAGGGTGAAGTAAACCAGACTAGATTAAAGTGTTCAAAGGTGTGTAAGACATCCCCATGGGGCACCCGCAGTGCCTCTCAATGAATCTATGATACAATAGATGTCTCTCAAAAAATTCATCTCACATTAATATTTTTACGGGTATATTTAGATCTTTGCTTACACATTCACCAGATATTATGCAAACAAAAGAATGGAGAGAGTTTTTGGAGGAGCATCGACTAAATAAGTCTCTTCGCTTGAGGTGCATTCCACAAGATCTTTTAAGGTAAATTTAAGGAAAAGAACTGCCACCTGTAACAGATCTAGACTGCTTTATGTCAAGTGATGCTCAAAGTTAGTTTTCAAAGTACTTGATAGGAGATAAGCAACCTTTTATGCTCAATGCCTGTCCATGCTTAATTATAAAAAACAAATTTGCCTCATTCTCACAAATGTAATTGCACTCACTTCTTTTTTGGGTAACTTTGACCATGCAAGAACATTGAGATGAAAATTTAAAATCAGTGATCAACAAAGAAAATAAATGATTTTCTAGAATGCTAAGGAGATACATGCTCCCTCTGATCTGAAATCGTTTCAGGGAATAACACACAAGTTACCATCCTTATAGTACACAACAAGTCATCCAATACAATGAGAATTGATCATTATACATTATCATCATAGGCCACTGCAATATTAGGCCAGTTCAATATGGTCTTTTTCTATGCAATAAATGTATTTGTCCGGAGTCTACTAAAAGCCCCCTAATATGGAAACATCGCTATGAGACCTGAACTGAGGAACCTAATGTTGTTGAAAACAGAAAACAAAAGATGCCCACAATCATAATCTATCAATAAACTAAGAAAATCAAACAAAAACAATGATCAAATGATGAATTCCACATAAAGTTCTTGATAAGTGTATATTATATAGCATTTTTTAGGTTTATTTGACTATAATTTTATGCTATTTAAGCTTAATTAGTTACAAGTTATACTTAATTTCATCTAAGTGTGATTATAGGTACATATTGTCTGGGATGCAATAAATTATGGGGAAAATGAGTGTGAAATGAAGGCTAGATGGTTAATATAGTCAAGAGTGCAATTGCATATGTCGGGCAGACTACTTGAACTACCTTGTCGGCTCATTAGTCCCAGTAAATATACTGTATGGCCAAATGGGCCATTAAGGTGCACCACTTGAATAGGGATGTGTGTTACTATGAAAAGGAAGAAAATTCCACGCAGTTGGGAGACGGAGCCACCACAGGCACAAATTTTCTTAGGTCGCTCTACAGTGGGACGCATAAGGCCTGAATGAATCTGCTCGTTAAATCCGACTCGTTAACCGCTTTGTGTTTCGCCCACGTCAAGCAGCCTATCGCCCGCTTCGTCGGCCCACTTACTAACGAAAAGGAGGCCGAGGTTTTAGCCAAAAACGTCAATACCAAGACACGTTCGCTACTTGATTCTATGACGCTCGAATCGCCTCGACATCGCTCATATACGGTTCAGAATCAATGACGTCCAGCAATTAAACCGACGCCCAAAGAGAAGACATCTTAAAATGGATTCCCTCAGTCTTGTTGTCGTGATGTCCGGCTTTTCTACCTGACGTCCTAGTATACTAAGTATGTGAAACAATAGCCGTTGAAGGGATATTCTATTAGCGGATCGGCCTGACTACCGGACGTCCGGTTCATAAAAAATAGCCGTTTTTCTCCTCCTATAAATAAGGAACCACAACTTTCATTCATTACTCACATCAAATATCATCATTAATTCATATTACTTCAATTATATACAAGCTGGGTCATTCTACATTAAATATATCATATTGGTTCTGGGCTTATTTACTTCAATAATGTTCTATATATCATCTTGGGAGAATAAATAATTGACTGCTAATTTCCAAAGAATTAGCATCATCAGTCTTCTTAATCGACAATGAAGTTGCATTGAAATTGGTACAATCTTTTCCGATCCATTTTATTTTATTATATTTGTTGTTTGGTATAATCTGTTAGAATTTCAACTTATTTAGTATTGTAAGTTTTTTTATTACAATGGCTCCTAAAAGAATCGAATCTTAGAATCGGAGGCGGACCTAAGACTGACATAAACCCCAACAATAAACCCCTCAATAGACCCAAACTTAGTCGGTTGATAATTTTAATAATATAGACTCCAGCGACGAGGATACCGGGCGAGGGGGAAGAAGTCAAAAGGCAAAATATGTGAAGATGAAACCCAATATCCACTTCAAGATCATCCCGATAGCACCGTAAAAGTTTAGTTCAAAGAAAAAGACATCATGGGTTTGAAATACTTTAGCCCGGGACGAGAAATGAGAAAGCTACATGTATACTGTAAAACATATATAGTTATAAGACGGAAGGGAAAAAGTGAACCGGACATTTTATTAGACATTTAAGTGTTGATCATAAACTCGATGAAGATAGTAAGGCAAAGCGGAGGTGTTCAAAACAACTATTAACTCATAGACCGCCAAAATTTTTATTTATGATAAGTTAAATTATAGACTAATCAATGAAATTTGTAGGTGCGCTTTGCCTTTTCAATCATTGTGAAAGTTGAGATATACCGATTGATCTGCTACGTCAATCTCGCCGGATGCATCCCTAGAAGCTCTATGAGAAATATTGCCTTAAATATTTTTTAAACCAAAAGATCTTCTATGTGTCAACTTTCTTCAGCTGTCTGGGAATGTTTGTTTAACTAGTGAGCATTGCTATACTTTTCAGATTTGATATAATGTAAGCATTTATCATCGATAGATGTCATCGGGGACTCTTCAAAGTTTATTATTTATTTCCAGAAGTCATAAACATGATATTGTTCAACAACTGGCGGAATATCAGAAATGTTGTTTTGAATATAGATAAAGCTATTAAAGTTGGTTCATTTTCACCTTATACGTATCGGCTAATAGTGTGTCTATTGAAACTTAAATTAAATGTAGTTTGAATTTGAAGAACTATTTCATACTAGGGCGCGCAGGCTATGTTCTTCAACTAGTAAAGCATGGAATTGCTATCATTTGGGGATGAATTTATCAAGCCTATTAGAAATGGAGTTCATTTAATTGTTACTTCCCACAAAATAAAAGAGTACAAGGCATTGGTTTTAAAAGTGGTAAAATATAGAAAATTATATTGAAGATATGTGAGACTAGATGAAATTAAGATATGCATCTTCTTTGCTCGTGCATATAAACATGTAGACGTAGATACATCATTTTATAATATTCACATAAGCCTACTAACGGTAGGTCATTATCCTAAGATCACCTATTCAAATTGGACCCACTGCTTAGAGTTGTTTCATTTTCTTGCACCTTTAAAGACTACACTAAAGCATTTCTAACTCCAATATAGTCCTAATATTCATCAAGCTTTGAATGTATCATTTGTTTCATATGCATATGCATGATAATAGATAAGTTTATCATAGAGACATTATTCCTACTATAGGAAGAAGAGAAATTTTCAAATATTATCTTCCCATTCCATGCATGCTATCGCCGCAATAATGTGTCCAAATCATTAAACTAGATATATTCTTTTGCATGGATAGATTTATTTTATGAATGCTCGAGCCTTCAATCCTAGTTATTTTGTTAATTTTAAGAATGTATACAAAAGCCACAAATTGAAGAGATGATACAAATATGTATTCCAAATTTTTAAAAAGATTCTCCAAGAATAAAGTAAAGTAGTGGTACTACTCTTATGGATTGTCATTATCTCTAAAGTGAGTAATCACCTAAAAAGCCACGAGTGAAAAATTTCTGTTTCCATATACTTCTACCCATTCAAGACTTAAATGAGTTGACTCACAAAATGAACTTGTACTTTTAATTTATTATGTTGATGATGTAAACTCGGCCCGCACGGTAAAATGTGAACGGCTTAAATAAAAATAAGTTTATATTTCTTACTCTTCATATATCAGATGATTATCTTATTATAAAGTTTTCAATAAAATGTCAAACGACACTTATACTTCGAACGACGTCTCTATACTTCCAACGGACGCCCTTCTACTTAGAACGGATGTCTCATATACTTCAACCGACCTCCTCAGAATCAAAACGGATGTCCGCAATGCAGAGTCAAGGGCGATTTATTTTAAGCGGACGTCTGATAATTAAACGGACGTCCGCTAATTATATTAATACTAAAGCCGGACGTCCGAGCAAATGTTCTGACGTCCGGGAGAGTCAATAGACGCTAATTTTATGACATCCGATAACCGAACGACATCACACTTAATTTTATTTCAAAGCCTTATAAATCGCTTCCAAACCCTAATTGGCTTCATTTTCTAATCAGAATGATTCCAACACCAAAATTTCATATTTTCTCTACTTCATACTCTTAAAACTTCATCTTTTTTCAATTTATGTACAAAGTGTCGGCAACACTTAAAGAACACATTTTCATTTTCTAATTTGCTAATTGTCCTTATTCAATAAATGCAAGAAGGCATCACAAGGGAGTGAGAAACAAGCAAAGGAAAGGAAAGCAGAAGAGGGAGTGAGTCTCCGCCCACCACCATTACAACCCGCCGAGCCTAACAAGTTTATGAAGAAACCATCCAACCGGTAGCGAGGTTTGATGAAAAGAACCGCTGCACAAATGCCTCCTCATTGCTCAATTTTCATGGACGGTCAATTCAAGTAAGTTTAATCAGAGCACGAAAATCTCGGAATTAGTTAGAGAATTTATATGTATATGCATGATGCAATGATTCAATTATTTGGTATGTTCATAAAAAGGCATTTGAGATTCTCAAGGAGCATTAATTTGGAATCGAGGATTATAATGACCATTTTTTCATCGGCTCCTAGAAATTGGAGCTTAAATTGTCCATTTATCTCGCATGTAAGCCAATTGAAGTTATTTTAACAATGATAGAATGTGTGATGACGATAAAAAGCTTCGAGGCATACGACGACCGTCAACAAAAGCTAGCTTTTAAGATTGTAAAGAAGATATTGATGTCAAGCAGTTAAACGATCAAATCGTTAAGGCCATTCATACCTTAGTCACATATGCTTTATTGAATGAGAAGAAGACTAACTTACCTGGATGGATTATTAAAATGGCGGATAAAGAGCAGTGGAAAAGACGCTTCGCCGTACGGTACCGAAATCTACAACTACATTTTACTATTTTTTGGATGACTTTTAGTAACGTTATTTATTTATTTATTTATTTCGCTATCAATTCTTAACTCATTTTTTATTAGTCACTATCATGATGTAGTTGGATTCGAAGTATTTATTTTATGTGAGATTTGTTTATCATTTATTTATAATTCTAATTATTGTGCTTAATTACTTTTCATTAACTGACCATTAGTGAATTGTTCACATAAGTGGTTAATTGCTAGGGATAGGGTGATCACTTAGAAAAAAGTATAATTAGAACACCTATTTAATTTACCATAGATATATGTACGTGCCACGTGCAAGATATAAGACAATTGTTCTTCATCCTGTTTAATATTTTAAAATATAATAGAGATATATGTAGTTTCTTGGGGAGTCGAGTTTAGTATTACTCAGATAGAATATTAGTTATTTTAGAACTTTTATGGAATTGATAAATAACTCCATAATTAATTAAATACGACGATCTAATGAACTTATGTGTCCTGGCTAACTTTCGTATAATTAAATTATCTTTGTATGTTTTAAGTTTTTTAATCCAGTTCTTTATTAATTTACTTTATTTCTTTAGTTAGTTCATATTATTAAATATTGTTTAGTTGATTAAGGATACCTAAAAATACTTTTCTTTATATAGTTGGGATGAATAATAAGGTTGGGAGGTTCCAATTAATTCAACCCCGAATAGCTTGTGATATGTTTTTTAACGCCAACGGTCGATGAGGGAGTTGATCTGTTATCTGGAAGAAGTATAAACATGCATTGAGGAGAACAATAATTCAAATGAAGAATATTATATTCAGATGAACATTTAACAAGCAAATGAAGTATTGTAAAAATCATATAGATTCATAAATAAGAAAAAACTGAGAGTTTTTAAGTAACAAAAGAGAGTCTTAAAAGTTAAAATTTTAAAGTTTTCAAGATTTGAACCACTACTCTTTTATTTTACAAAATTTCATTACTAACCACTGAAATAACAATTACTACTGAATTAATAAACAGGGAACAAAGTGACATCTGTCTGCTGTCGAGGCTGCGAATATTCATCTCTATTCTGCAAATAACGCCTACCACTACACCAAACCTCCACCCCTGTAACACTTATTCAAGTTAAAGGATTGTGTGTGGCTATTCTATTGTGTTACAGATTTGATGTAAGGTGTTCACCTTAGCTGCCGGGATCGTTTTAGTACTTTCTCAAGCCACTCAAGTCTCAACACAGGAGTCCTTCTAACCAAGTGAACCACGGGGGTTCACAGTCACATTGTCAATACATGTACCGAAGAACACAGTTTCTGTCTAAATAGCTTAACAAAACAGTAATTTAGGGGTAATGTGAATAGCTTGTTTCCTAATTGATGAAAGAGTAGAGATAAATATTATTGATTACTCATAATAGATTAATCAGAGGTATAACTCATTTTGATATATTCCACTATATCTAAAACGAAATAATATAAAATACTCTAATCTACAAGATATATAAAAAATAAAAATTTAAAGATAAATATTATCCCTAAAAGAATTTAACCCTCTCTGATTCTCCATATTGACTATCAGCAGGGGACGCTTAAAATTGTCAATTACATTTCACATCTCTAAGTTGTGACATAAAATTTGTTTCTAGCAAACATCAACTATGTCACATACACATCCATTGCATGGAGACCAGGGAATTATGGTGGGGTAAGGAAGCAGGAAGGAATAATCCAGTACCTAGTAAGATCCAAGAGCATGAAGCCAAAATCAGTTCATCATAGTATACTTCTCTTTCATTGCAAAATAAGTTGATCATCTAAATTAAAATCGCTTTTATTGGGCGAAGTATGAAATTAATAAAAAATAATAAAGTTTCACAATTTTCAATATGATGTAAATTATTAACCAATAAAAATAAAGATAAAGAATAATGATAAGAATTTTGTAAATTTAATGGTATAAAGTTGCATTGAAAACAATCACTTATTTTGAAACAAAAATTTTTGAATAGATAATTATTATTATTTTGAAATGAATGGAGTATTATTTTGCTAAATATTTTATTAATATATATAAAAGTTAAATAATGTTCTAGTTTTTAATCGTGTCGAATTATACAAGCTTGTGGACCACTTGCAGATCAGCGATCGCAGAAAGACACCACCCAATCGCAATCGGGACAAAACAGATCGATAAATATGAAGAAAGGATTTATCAATATGCATGGCTTGTGAGTTGTGATTATCTTCTAATTGCATTATTCCCTTAATTCCAAAAAGATAGTGAATGTTTGAATTTTGATGATTGATTTTTAAAATTTGAATTCAAATATTTGAACATTGATAAATTTAAGGTTAAATCTAAGATCGTATCGCTGAGGTCCTGTAATGATTCTTTATATAAAAATAGGGATCAAATTATTATAATCAATTCTAAAAAAGTTGAATAATACTCGCTTTAAAAAATTAAGTTAATTTTGACCTTAATTTTAGTAGTCAGTCTCAATCGCATATTTTTTTTGCTTTTATGAATATTTTATAGTAGTATACCAATAAAAATAAGCATTAATTTCACATTCTTTCGATTGATATATTTTTCATCACATATTATACAATACAAACAAAAATATTTACGGTCAGTTCAACTATTAGAAAAATTAAAAATCAAAAGCGACACCTTAGTGAACTGAGGAGAAAGAGAAAAATATACCCAAATATCATGTTTTTAACGTCCTTTACTATTACACTTATAATTTTCATTCATATTAAACTTATATATTTGTGTCAACTAGGATAATAAATTTGATATTTTATTCAACTGAAAATGTATCATTGCAGTTCCTGACGGCGGAGTCTTTTATAACCGAATAAAGCTTATTTTTCATCACAAAGTCCGACACGCCATAGTTAAGGCGTTCATGGTTGCCATGCCAAAGATGTGGATGACAAATCTGTCTACACGCCTATGGCTGCGAACAACATTGAGTCGCTTACGCGATCAATCATTCAAGTAAAGATACAAATTTCATCATCACCCGATAAACTGTAATGGGCCCCACAATTAATAAATTTAAATGTCCATCATAACAAAGTAGTGGGGAAAGACAAGAGGTAAACAAAAGTACAAAATACCGTGAATTTAATGAAAAAGAAATTAAAGAGAATGCAGATTTAAAATGAACTGCTTTTTCTAATTTTCTTATTTCTTCCTTGGTGGCTCGCCACTATTGGCCGTCTGTTAAGTGGGTTTCCTTTTTGAATAATGGGCACTGGGCCTCAGCGAGATTGAGTAGAAAGACAACAACTACAACAAATAAAAAAATAGATTAAAATACACAAAACAAAAACATTAAAACAAATTAAAAAACAAAAACATATTAAAAAAGAGATTAAACAAAGTTAAATGGATCGAACTGATTTCTACCATGACATTGACATCGACTTGTGGATCTTCCATTTGAAACTCTTTTTCATATTCCAATTTATTCACTACCATATCAAAACAAAAAAATGATTAAACACTTAAATGTGTTAAAGGATAAAATTAAACAAATTTAAATAAAAAAAACATACCCTTAGAAGATCTTTAATGTCATAAGCTTCTCGATTCAATCTTCACCATTGCTGTAAGAACTCCTCAACTGTGGTTCTTTCTATCAGTAGACTTTTATCAATCACCCTATCACTGGGCATTTCAAAGGTGGATTCTCGACGCAATGCTTGTAATCGAATGGATAAAATGTCCATCATTGTCTCGATAATATTTATACTTCCCCTCATTCCCTTTCCACCAAGCAAGAACATTAAAGTTGTCCACATTAGAAAACGATTTTTCCTCACAGTAGGATTCCAAGTCTGTTTTGTCATTTCCATGACTTTGCAGTTTCAACATGTATTCATCATACCTTCTTTATTTAATCGTGAATAAGCGGTTGTTTCAAGCATCCAGACAAGATTCGTGGTCTTTAGTTTCTTTTTCTAATACCATATATTTGTGCTTATTGATCATAAGATCAAACACCTATCCACAGTTTCTCATAATCTATGGATATTGATTCATAAGCAAAATTTTAATTATCACCTCTTATACCTAGAATCTCGTAATCGAGCTAAAGAAACAACAAATCATATCTTCCCAATACTTGCTTATACTTAATGACATTTAACAACTATACTGTGATATGTTTGGTAGTACATTATCCAACCGAATATTTATCAATTCCTTTAATCCTACTTAACTTAGACCGTAAAACGATTAACAAATAACAATTTCCTTACTAATCAAATTTGTAACATCATGAACACCTTAAAGAATTCACAAACTCATGCACTCAGGCTCATTCAAAATCACTAGGACAAACTCAAAAGCTTCCATCATCCTCTCCAAACTTATAAAGCACTACCTATACTTATATGTAGTAGACAATATCACATGTTGAATTTCATCTAGTGTTATTGTGTAACACTAACTTATTAGACGGCAATTGTAAATTGAGTTTATGTTCATTAAATTGAATTTAACTTGGTTATAACCAAACAAGAACTTGACACTCTTCTAACAAGACAATACTTTCAATTTCTTTCAATCCATCCCTAACTAGCAATTTATTATATGGGCACAAACATCTCACGTAAAATGTTTTACTATTCAAAACAAGATTTAGAACAGTTATAGTCTTTCCTAGAATATCAATGCAACATCACAAGAATTAGCATTATCAACTTCCCACAGGTTACTTTATCACTAATTTCATAGAACTGGCAACTCCATTTCTTTAGCAAATAAGAACCCTATTTATGCTACATGTTATTAAACAAAGATGGTATCCTTTTCTAGATTCCAATTCCTATCAATATACGACAGCATAACCATATATCATATCATTTGAATCCTGCATCACCTAAATACCGCCTGTTAAACCAACTCTAGCAACCTTACTCAAAAGCCCCTTAATTTTTACCATTTCATTATCAAAAACAGCGAAGCATTCTTTTCTAAATCCAAATACCTTTCCGTTTTCCTATAATAAGGAAGTATGTTTTGAGAAACTCATTAAACATCTTGCGGGTCAACTATTTAGAAAGGATATCATGCTATTAGAATCATATGTGCACAATCAGTAGTTTAACTTGCAAAATCAAAGGTAAAATTTAAAAAAGAACTCTCTCCTTCTCGAATGCGAAGCCGAGATTGCATGCATTTACAACCATCGAGCCAAGTACTTGTAAGCTCTTGGGAAAGATTTAGTGTCTAGTCAAGTAATGCCATTTCAAATGCCTAATCAAATGCTTATATCATAATTTTTAATTCGATCGTATAATTCTACCACAAATATATATATTTTTTTTCCCACCAGGCAATATAATAGGTTCCAAACCATGTCGCTACTGAAGAAGCTATTCGTTATTGTGAACATGAACTCCCCATTACCCTCTAACAGTATTCTCTCTATTCAAAATTTTAACTCCCATTATCAGCTCAACCGAATCCACCTCCAACAAATGCATCCACAATTTCAAATGTCACTGGCCGAAGACTCGATTTAGATCTCATTTTTCATCATTATCCATATGTGGTTATCCGAATTCGTGAAGTCATTCTAAGATTCGAGCAACGAAAGATCTATATTAGCTCAAACATTTTGAAATAATAAAAATGAAACTTAATTGGAAATAGTTTAAAATAAATCCCTAATTAAAAATTGTTTCTATCTGAAACCTAATTATAAAATTATTTAATTGAAAACCCTCATCATAAAAATTATTTAACTGAAACATTAATTAAAAATTATTTAATTGAAACCCAATTACAAAATTGCTTAATTGAAATCCTAATTAGAAAATTATTTAATTAAAATCCTAATTACAAAATTGAAACCCAAATTACTAAATTAAAACATAATTAGTAATTTTCTCCAAATTAAAATCCTAATTAATTATTTTCCCCAAATTAAAACCCTAATTAATAATTTTTACTAAATTAAAATCCTAATTAATTATTTTCCCCAAATTAAAATCTTAATTAATAATTTTTCCCAAATTGAAACCCTAATCATTAAATTTCAAACCATTGTAAACTATAACATACAAAAATCGGCAATTTATTAGGTTTTACGAAGTCAAAACCAAAATCAAACCACATAATACTAAATCAATGTTATTAACAACCAGCAACAACATGCAACCCATTCGATTTTAGTCAAAATTATCAAATCGAAACCAAAATATAATAAATCGTGAGTTATTTACATATCAAACCATAACAAGCAAACCAAAGTCTTAAATAATTATTCAATTAGTCAAAGTCAACCTGGGATCGAAACTCAACCCGAACAAAAAAATAGACAAAATTAACAATCGAACCTAATAAATGATAAATAAATACACTTAATCTAAGCTATTATAACTAAATTGATCAAAGAGTGCAAACTAAAATCATAATAGTCAACCTAGATTCAAACTTCAAATCGAAATAAAATGGATATGTCACCGAACTAAATGGTCACCAAGGCTCTAATGGGTATAGTTCTCGTAAGGCTATGTCCCAGTGGAAGGGGCTGGGTTTTAATGGACCGTCTGTTTGCAGAGACAGAATAATGAACCGAGACGACACTGAATCCGCTCAAATTAATTCGACAACACCCATAATTAATGTTAAGGGGGTTAATTGATAGGGGGTGGGATTTAATGGACCTCTGGTCCACTTATATTTAATAGTCGAACCGAGTCGAATAATTTCGAATCCAAGCCTACCAATTCGACAAATACCTAATTAACGCTTGAAGCCCACGCTCGATTTTCCTCCGAATGGCACTTACCGAATACTCCGAATCAATCGGTATTTACTGACTTGCACCACATAACTAGCTAATAAATAATTAGTAGTACTGTAATGTACAACTGTAAAAGCTAAAAGAGTTGAACCCACACGCTCAGGTCAATGGTGACAGATGAGAAAAGGTACAATACATAGTAACAGTATCTTTTGGTTCACGGACGAGGGTTTTTTCTTGTTGGAATCAGCATCTAGGAAACTACAAATAAATAAAACTTTTCATATTTGCAAAACATCTCCCCCTCTAAATATCGTATTGTGTTTTCTGACAAGTATTCTTCATCACTCTGTTTTATTACTAAAAAGAGGTCAAACTTTTAATTATGTTGTAATCATTTTATTCCTGATGATGATCAATTTCATCATAAAGGCAACCACCTTTTTTCATCTCTTTAACCTAAATAATCTTTTAAACTATGAATATCAGTACTTACAACAAAAGTATATCACTACCATTGTCCACACGGACGTTTGTCAGAAGAAAATAAAAGTCGTGTGTTTTTATTTTAATCTAATCAAATTTGACTTTCTTCTCATCTTTTTCAATTTTATGGAAATTGATGCCTGTCTTGATACTATAACCCCTTTAATAATCTCTTATTTAGACCAAGAAATATCATAATATATGTACCAAGTACTTGTGTAAATTCTATTGCTCAGAGCCTATAATTTATTTATCTAATACTAATAATGAATAATTACACTATCCATCCTCTTATTTAATACATTCAATGTGCTACTAATAACTTTAAAACGTCTTGACAATATCTTTATAAGTCCGTGAAATGAAATATAGTATAGTACTGTTTAAAAAAATGAAGTTTAAGTACTAATAATGTTTGGCATTATTAAGAACTTGCTTAAGCAATCCAAGAAAAACATGAACTTTAGAGTTAAGTATATACTTTGGTCTTTGGTTCAGTAACATGGCTTACTATATAGACTTTGGTTCAAGACAAACAACCTCTAATATGTGAATCTTGGTAGTGACAATTAATTAAGCTCGAAATTCTACAGTTACACACTGCTCTACACACATTCTTGTGACAAGCAGCAAACAGCCAACACATAAACGTAAGACATAAATTGTAAATTACTATGTATAAATTGTACCTAGCACTGAGTACATAGAAAAGATGAAGGGGGTAGGAGTGTAGGACGGACCCCAACAAAACCTATGGCTGACTTATTTTGAAAAGTTGAAAATAAAAAGGCTAAAGATAATACATTTCTCTGGGAAAGATAAAGACTTGGAAGCGAGGAAGGTTACAAAAGTATTTCTACTCTAGATGTGAGATGGGGACGGGATATTTAGATAAATATTCACTCTATATTTAAAAAATAATTTATTTTTTAATTTAGATGTGTTGATTTTTTAAATTTTGATCATTTTAAGTATTTTTAATATATTACACTTATATAATATGATTAATATATCAAATATAGTATTTATATTATTTTGTTGACATATATTTTAATTCCAAATTAAATTATGCAAATTAATTAATACATCAATTTTTTATCGATTTTTACCATTGGAAAAGCAAGTTGGACAATCTTTAGTGATGGAGGGAGTATATATAATAATTGTCTTTACTTAGCTTTCATAAGAGGGTGGCATTTGGTGTTACATATATATATTAGCTTACATCTCTAGACCTCTCTCTGTAACAAGAGTCCGAAGTTTTAGATTATTTGTTGGTTTTTGGGTTTCAAAGCTTTGTGTTCTTCATTCTTGTTCTTTTGGACAAAGTTCTGAATAGTTGAATAACACCAAAGGATTTATCTGTTTGTATTTGAAGAACTATTGCCTTATTAGTTTTGTTTTCTAGCACTACTGTTAATTTTATTCCAAGAAGCTTGTTTTTGTGAAACTATCCAAAATAATCTCAACCCCTTTAGCCTATATTATCATCATCAATTTTATTTAAAATGATGTCTGGTAATACCGCCTTTTCTCTTCCAGCTTCTTCACTCCAATCCTTTGTTCATCATGAAGATGAACCAAACCACATAAACCAATAACAGTCTCCTATTACTTTTCCAAGAAGAGAAGAAACTTACCAGGCACACCAGGTAATTTGTAACTTATTAATTATACCATTTTATTCCTTTTAATATCTCTGAAACAACCTCCTTGATATTATAATATATGTAATAATAAGACATCAAACCTCTCATATTCAGTGTATTCTTCAGGCATTCGGATAAGTTGAGAAGTTGTTTAATTAACCTAGCTAGTAACATTAGGCTGAGTACATAGAAGATTTCCCCCTCTTCTTTATGAAACTTTAAAAGCTAGCTAGTGAATTTGAACACAAAACCTGGCTTTCTATCATATAACTGATGCTTCAAGTTGTATTAGTGTTGAAACAATTAATCTTTGAAAATTGATTAATGACTTTTCGTTCTGCTTTTCCAGATCCAGATGCAGAAGTTATTGCTCTTTCACCAAAGACACTTATGGCTACCAACAGATTCATTTGTGAGGTTTGTAACAAAGGCTTCCAGAGAGACCAAAATTTGCAGCTTCATAGGAGGGGACACAACCTTCCATGGAAGCTCAAGCAAAGGTCCAAGACAGAACAAATCAAGAAGAAAGTATACATATGTCCTGAAAAGACTTGTGTCCATCATGACCCTTCTAGAGCCTTAGGTGACCTTACTGGAATCAAGAAACACTTTAGCAGAAAACATGGAGAAAAGAAGTGGAAATGTGACAAATGTTCAAAGAAGTATGCTGTTCATTCAGATTGGAAAGCTCATTCTAAAACATGTGGAACTAGGGAGTACAAATGTGACTGTGGCACACTATTTTCCAGGTATGTATGTATTCTTAATTAACTCCAAATAGTCAAATACCACATGACAGCAAGATATACTGTGTTCTTGATGATTTGGGAATATATATGCAATGAACGAAGTGTAATAAATGCTATGCTTTTATTATATTCTTGAATTTATTGCTAGGCCAATTAATAAATGGAAATGATTGGGGTACTTTTGATAGTAAATTGTGGAGTAAATTTTTTGATTTAAATGACATTTTTTTACATTAATCTCTATGATACAGGAAGGACAGTTTCATAACACATAGAGCATTTTGTGATGCATTAACTGAAGAAGGTGCAAGAATGAGTTCAATTACAGCCAACAATTTGAACTTCAGAAATGAAAGCCTAATGGTAAATTGTCAAGCAAATTTGGCACAAAGCTCAAATAATGTTAGTGGGATTATGTCACAAATTGGAGCTTCTTCTTCTTATGGACCAGATTTTGGTGGAAATTATTTATCTGGAAGTCAACGAGACAAGCCCAACCTATCCCTATGGTTAGACCATCATCAATCTTCTTCTAATAATAATTCACCTCTTTTTATGCCTTCATCAACATCTTCAATGGCCATGCATGATAATAACAACTTTTTTGCATCCTTATCTCCAATGGGCGATTTTGGTAATAATCAAATGACTTCGTCATCAAATGTTTCCTTGTCCAAACAACCAACCATGTCCGAAACCCTAGTCCCATCTTCTTTATCCACGGATAATCAAAACCAGACAACCAATAATTCTGGGACACCTATGTCAGCTACTGCATTGCTTCAAAAAGCAGCTCAAATGGGCTCAACAACAAGCAATAATAATAATAACAACACACCATTTTTTGGCAACCATTTGCTTGAAAATAGAAATGAGCTTCAAAGAGTATTATTCCAAAAGCAACAAGAAAATTTTGGTGCAACAACAACAATACAAGCTACTCCAGATGACGCTTCTTTCATGATAATGGGGGGATTTCAAAACTTCTGTTCTTCATCAATGAATACAACAACAACTACAAGCACAACAAATAATCTTGATCAAGCAATGATGTTGCAACAATCTACAAGAGATTTTCTTGGGATGGGTGGCGGAGAAGGTGGCGGTCGTCGGCCGTTTTCGCCTCAAGAGCTCGCCAAGTTCGCTTCCATGAGCTCGGCTATGGGGCTAAACCATTTTGGTAGCAAGCAATAGTTACAGTTCGAATTTCTTTAACTAGAAAAAATAGGGTTCATTATTATCATGGTTAGAAGAAAAAAGCTAGGTCACGTGTGGCTTTTGTTATTGAATAAATATTATTCTATTCTTGTACAGCTCGATTTATGTAGAGTTAGAATAATGTTTTTAATGTATGGCAACCTTATCATCACAATCAATTTGCCGGTTCATCCAATTTATTATATCAATTTGCTTATTACCCCCTACCCCATTTCTAACAAAAAGAAAGGGACATGCCAAAGAGAAAGACAATGGAAAGGACAAACCACCCTAGACATGTTTATAATAGTTTTCTTATTCTATTATTTAGTCATTCAATTGCCGTTTTGGTCCACCAAGTAATTATTGATAATGGGTAAGATGAGCCATAAATTTAATCCATAAATTTGTCACGAATTGCTGTAACATAATCTCTAAATTGACGGATGCAACTTGATGAAAGTCGATTGGCATTTTTTTTTTGTAAGAACCACTTTCGGGCGGGGCTTAATGCAATATTTTAATTACGTTTTGGTGAATCTATGGTCGAAAGTTGGACAATAAAGACTAATGGTGTGTGCCGATTTGGGATGAACGAATTATGTAAAATTTTAAACTTCATTTCATGGGGTTCTATTTTTTGTGTTAACCTAGTTAATCTAGTTGAACGATTCAATTTCATTCACCTCCATCGACCTCATATTTTCATTAACCCCGAATTGCATTTCATTATACTCACATACCTCACCCTGTGATCTCACCTACCAAATAAAACAAGACATCAAACAACATTTTAAACATTCACATAGATTAACCTACTCATTAGAAAACATAATTAACGTGTTAAGAAAAATCCGACGCCTATTCTTTTTAGATGGCGCTGCATTGTGGTCGGTTCTATGTCGGCATTCAAGCCTGGTTATATTATTCACAAAGTATAATGTCAAGGTAGCAACATTTCAGTCATTTAAATTACGAAAATAAATAAATAATAAAATATATACCCGACGCTAACTGACGTATGTATGTCCGTATACAAACGGTTCCCTCACCTCTCTTGTTCATTTATTTTCTAAAAAACTCCATCCTCCCCACATTAACCCTCCTAACCGGCGCGCTCTTTCCTCCCACGCTTCCCACACCCAAAAATCAAGGCACGTCATTTTCCCCAATTCCTTTTTCCCAGCTTTTGTTGCTTTTTAATTCGTAATTATTGAGTAAATATTTATATAATTATTTATTTATATTTGTTTAATTATGATTTTAACGTTTTTAATTAATTGTGTAATTTGTCCCCCCCTCTTTCATTTTTTCAATTTTGTTTGTCAAGTTGATATAATTATTTGTTTAATTATGATTTTAATTCGTTTTTAATTAATTGTAATTCATTTTTAATTAATTGTTTAATTCAAATTATATTGTTGACTCAGACATTATTAAATTGAATGATTAGTTTTTTTTAATTGATTTATTAGTTGTATCAATCGATTTAATTGAATTACAATTTCATTCGAGGTTAACGATTAATTGAACTTGGTATTAGAAATGGAACGTTCCGTTAAATCTCGGATTGTTAGTCTGAATTGGATCGCTTAATTTTTGATAATTGAATCGGTAGAGAGTATAATTGAAATCGAATTGAATTGAATAGAATCAATTCGGTCGATTTGGTTTAATCAATTGAATATGATCAATTTTTGTTAATTTGAATTCGCTTGATTGAATTGTATCAATTGATTTGAGTTAGAATTAAATTAAATGTAGATCGAATTGATTTTATTTGATTGAAATTGAACAATTTAGTTTATCTCGAATTGAATTAAATGTGCTTGAATTGAATTTAGTTGAATTAGTCTGAATTAAATTGAAGCTGAATTGTGTTGTTGTTTTAATTCTAATTAGCCTGAAATGCAACTTTCTATGGCTCATCACAAAGCGGTAAGACTAGTCGTAAGGTTAATCGGACTAACAAGTGAGATAGAAGCGGGCTGACAAGAGGCCGAGGGTGCTCATCCAATCTTTACTATAAAAAAAATACTTGGCCCTCCTCATATACTCACTCCCCACTCATCCCCATCCGAGGACTATATCCGTTAGTACTGTCAATTCTACTTGACCATTTGCCACTATCGGGAGTAACAAGATCACCTTAAACGCCGACCGACGACGCATTAATCTCTTTATCAACGGTGATACGCACGGATCTCAAGAGAATATGTTGGTACATGATGCTGCTGCGACTTGGTCTTGACAAGGCAACACTCATGTACCAAAGAGTAGATCTTCCTGTGTCCCCTCGACATGCTGGGACGGGAAGTCATCACGTATAGTCTAAAGGGAAAGAAGTTCAAGTTTTGTTTATTAAGCTTTATTTTATTAATTTTATATCATTCAGATTCTAACGATGTGTTTATGTTGGGGATTATCGGTAACGGAGTCCCCTGTGATTCTTTGGGGATGTAAATAGGTGTTCAAGAATAATCAGGCCACAATTATCTTATTTGAACTAATCAAGCAAAGGTAAAATATGAGAATCTTTTGGTAAGTACCATTAATATCGCTAATTTTAATGTTTAATTTTGAATATAAATTTTACTAACTTGATTTTGTATTTGTTTCGTACAATATAATATCAGAGGAGGTCTCACTTGCGGCTACATCCGGGAGAGATCGACAAACTGCAAGGCGTAGCTGGGACCTCAATACGGCGGAAAAGCCAATGCCTGGGCGATAAAGGCTTATTGTCGATTGTTCGGCTGGGACGCCAAAATTTTTCATTGATCCAAGATCTAGCAATTTGGGTATATGAAGTTTTAATTGTTCTCAAGTACTATTAAGTTTGATTTTAATTGTGTTTCATTTTTAACGTGTATTTAATTTTTCTTGTTTACTATTAAGTTTGATTTTATGAATATTAGTTGTTTTATGAATCTTCATATTATGTTGATATTTGTCAGGTTATTTGTTTTAAACCAATAAAACCATAGGTTACGAAAGCTAAATAAAACCGTTGTTTCGCGTCATAGAATACATCTAGCTGGTATATGTCGTTTTTACATGCTACTATATCCGAGTCGGCTCGACGCCGACTGATATCGGTATATGCTCCAGTTAGCGCTTGCCTCAGCCTGACTTTTGATTTTTAATGAATTTATAAATGATATATTTAGCATGTATAATAATGATTTCAGATGTGCATTAACATTATAATCCAAAACAGCTTACGTTTATAACCATTTTGCATCATGATCGTAATGAATGAGACTGATTTTTATATATATATATATATATATATATATATATATATATATATATGTTATATATATATTTCATGTCACATGAGTATTATCACTCAAGAATATTTTATAATATTTTTATGTTTAGTGTTTGTATAATTAATTTACAATTATATATCTAAAAATCAGTATTTTTTTATACGTGGAATAATTAAAAGTTATTTTTTTTTTACAGAAGACCAAGAGGTTACTAAAGATCGGTTTAGAACATTTCGCTGGTTTATAATAAAAAATATATTTATCTCCTTTTAATGATAGTTGTAACCATAAATTACTATAATCATTGAATTGAATAGTGCCTATAACCATCGTGTATCATACCACACTGGTTAATAACTCGGCCTTTTATATATAATATATCGTATGAGAATTATCGATCATGAATAATTTTATAATTTTATAGTTTTGTGTTTATAATAATTAATTTACAATTATAATTAACAAAAAATGATATTTATTATATGTTGAATAATTAAATTTGAATTAAATGATTTATTTATTTTAGGTTTACTAGCTTCGTTGGTTTCTCGCAATTTACATTTGGCGTCAAGTTATGGTATCGACGCCATTCCGACGCTTCCACCGACGCCTAACTGTCTGGGGACATAAACGATAAAGGGGATGCTCGTATTTTCAGTCGAACTAATAACATGCATCTAATTCTATAAAGGCTATTTTGGGAACAATAATAATGATTTATTCTTTAAATACAATTAGAGTCCAATATTTTATTTTCAAGTTTTTCATGTAATTAACAAGTTTGTATTAAACCCCATAATGTCAGAAAATGTAGTCATGGTTTTAGCTTTGTATAATCATGCGTGGTGGATAGCTAAAAACTGCATAGTTTTTACCACGCACATGTTAGCGTGATGTTACGTGTTGGTTGTAGTAACAGCATTTTATTAGTAACATGTCCGTTACGACTGGGTTGTAATGCTTCCCGCTAACTTCAAAATGGAAATTCAAATATTTTATTTTCACGTGTCGTCCGCGGTTCCAAGGCTCAACATGCCTACTTTCAGATTTGTCAATCACCTTCTATATAAACACTTTAATCAAGATATCTATACACTTTAACACTTTAGTTTTGTTTAATTTGTCATATTATCTCTCTAATTTTCATTCTATAATTTTTTTAATTATTATTGTTTAATCTACTTGTTGTAATTTCTGTTCTAATTTTATTTATGTTTAATCTAATATTATAATTTTTATTTTGTAGGGAAATTCAAAGAGGTAATTATTATAATTGTCTCATAATACATTGTCTTATAATATACATTTTATTTATTATTAGTTATATTTAATCTATTTTGTTTTGTTGTACTTGTATCTTATTTTATTTTTATGTTTAATCTAATGCCATATTTAACCTCTATTTTGTGTGGCAATTCAAATAGGTAATTTTAATATTTTATCGTCAGCATATGCTCAGGTTAATGTTAATGCTCAGGTCAGGTTAATTTTTGCGTTTGCATTTTTGCTTATGTTTGTATTTATGTTTGTGTTTGTGTTTATGTTGCGTTTATGTCTTAGTCAGGTTATTATTATTGTGCAGATGGTTTTGTGCAATATTTTCAGCTGGTTTGAATATCAGGTAACCTGTGCTGTGATTAATTTTTATTTAAATTTACTACAAGGCATCGGTATCACGTCAATGTGGTCGGCCATATCGAATTATCTTTTATCTGTGCAAAGGCTGGTTAGCCTCGTGGTTTCATTTATCAATAATGTATATGCCGGTTATATGTCCGAGGGCTGGTCAAAAATAAATCAAAAACAAACATTATCGATAAGCCGGTTTTAAGGCTGGCTAAATAAATAAAAACAAAAAGTAGAGCATCGGTTCGCACGGTAAAAAATAAAATAAAATAAAATAAAAAGATATAGCATCAAGAAGGCTGGCAGCTCGAGCAAAAAACGCGCCAAGTTGCTTAAGTGTCATGCTGGGCATTGCCATTTTAGTTGTCATAGTATCGGAAAGTAGGTTTGGGCCAAACCGCTGTAGGGAGCTCTTCAAGATCGGTATTTAAAGCCTACAAGCGCCACATTTGCACTGCTTTCTGTAGTGCCTAAATTACCCTCAAATTCTGGGATACATCTTTAAATGACTACCTAAATTCACACCCCAATCCAAATGAACCATAAATGAACACACGCACTTGCCACCACCTCGGGCAATAACATCCCTCGTCAGTGTTCACAATTAGTTGATAATTACTTTTAAAGTGTAAAAAGATATTCTCTTTTATATACCTCTGTTTTGTAACATTTAATTGCCATGTATTAAGTGAGATCATAAGGCTATAATGCAACCAACCAATATATAATGTAAAATTTAAAAAATAGACATAATACGAGACATCAAAAGGAGGTCAATACTCCATGCTACTCATAAGATCTGTAATTGATATTTAGGAGCCCCATTCTAAACCAAATGCCTTTGTCTGAGTCAAAACCTTAAATTTCAAGTCTCATAGAGTCGTTAACGAAGAAGCTTAATCAAATGGGTTCGGTTCGGGAAGCCGAGGCCTGAAGCCTGGCTCAAGATAGGCTCGTTTGGTCTACCCACCACTGCCACCCGGCTAGTAGCTCAATATATGATTATCTACATTTAAATAAAAGTATAAAACTAATACTCTATTTTTGATGATTTTAGTTTATTGTCATGACCAAAGCATGTTGTTACATTTAATTTTTGTTATACTTAGTTAATGTCAAGGTCCAATTTATTTATTGACAATTGTTGCTCATCTCATTATTTTTTTGTGCATTCTATCCTTGTAAAATTTGAAATTGGTGATCAAGCCATTAAATTTCGTACTGACTGGGTTTGGTCAGTCTTCTATGAAATAACAACGAAGTCGAGTTGAGCCTGGCCTCCTATTAATAAAACAGCCAAAATTCTCCAATCCTACTGCTCGCTAATGTACTCTAATATATAGTATGTGATTTACCAGGTCCATTTATGGCTATACGAATTTGTTGCCTTAATTAAAATCGGTTTGAAGTTTGAACATCTAAGGTCCAACTCTAGTAACTTCGATTGTATGGGCTTAATGTTTAATAACTATCACTGTAGACGTGTGCGGTTTCAAATCCGACTCATTACTGCTTTCACGCATGCTTGTTGCGCCTAATGCTCATTTGCTAACCCACTTACTAACGGCATGAGCCAAGATTTTAGCCAAAAAAGTTCACCGCACACATTCATTACGGATTCTGTGAAGATATAGTTGCCTCTAAGACATTGTTAAAATTGCTCGTTATTTAATCTGACATCCGCTAATTAAACCCGAAGTCCGATATACTTAAGCCGGATTCACCTCGCCTTTATTAATCTGACGCCTCGCTTAGGAACTCTGGACGTCCGCTTTCGTGTGACCGACGTCCGTCAGGTGTAACCGAATCTCCACTTTGTGCATCCTGACGTCCGGTAACTAGTTTTATTTAAACATTAAACCATCGGCATTGAGAAGAGTATACTGACTTCCGCTTTGGACTAACTCGAGTCCTGCTCACAAAAACTTGCCATTTTTTCCTCCTATATATAAAGAACTACTTTTCTTATTCCTCAAGCTATCAAATATCATCACGGCTCATTTATTTGCGAATATATCACCATTGGTTCTTATTACTTAACATAAAAAGTTCTTTATATGTTCAAATTGAGATTACATCTGGTAACAAATTATTTGATCAAGAATTTCCCAATGAATTAGCACTACCAGCCTTCCATCGTTGTTGTATTGAATATCATACAATCATTCCATCCTATTATTTTTATTATATTACTTATTTACTTGGTAAAATCTTGTAGAATTGCAAGTTATTTATTATTTCTCTATTGTTTAAAGTGGATACAATCTTTCATTGTCTCATTCCACGAGTGACCATGAAACATTACCCGATATATATAAATGATGAATCGTTTACGCTCAATTAAATTTATATAATGATGCATGAATGTTAAATGTATATACTCTATATCATCCAACCTTTTAACGCAAGATCAAAATTGTTCGACCCTAAATGATATTCATGTAACTAAACTCATAACGCATTGCTAAGGTATAGTTCATACATCCATCGCCACCATCTTTTAATTCCCAAATATCCAATAATTTATACTGCTACACTATGTTTTTCGTTTCTTATTTTCAGAATGAACTTGGTTTATTTGTTCACGGATAAGTATGTTTATGATTTGCTTTTATTTTAAGGATATAAAACTTTGGGCTCATATTTAAAGCTTGTTTTGTAAATTCGTTTAATTTCGATTTCATATTTCAAGCAGACTAGTTTTAAAATCTGATCTCAATTCTGCTTTTCCGACATTAGCAAAAATCCAACTGAATTTAAACCTGCTCGACCGATTTCCACCTTACTTTTACCTGAATAACAATAAAATTATACTAAAATTACATTCATGTCAAAACAAACAAAACAAATAATTACAGAAAGTGTTCACTGGCAGTAGCATTCAAAGAACAAAGCAAACAAATTACATACTATTATTCCATTTAAGGTAGTAAACGAACAATAATATTAGAAGCCTTCTGTAACAGATTGAGGAGAGTGGTGGTGGTGGTTTTGAGGCGGTTTGGGATGGAAGAAATTAAGGCTTGCCGCCTTCCGATGGCCTGTGAGGCGCTGCATTGCATTTTTAAGATGCGTGAAGTACTACTGTAAATGAAGAACTTAGAAGAGATGGGTATAAGGAAATTGATTGGTCCGACTGATTTTCAAATCCAAAAATCATCCGAATCAATCATGATTCTTGACTTTGCACCATATCCAACCAAAACCCATGGGAAAATACTGAATTTCATTATAAATACAATAAAATACTATTTTGGTTTCTACTATAAACAAAAATAATGTTTAAATATTTAATTAAAAACTTTAAAAAATTATGTAATTCATGAAATACATTAATAACAATGAATAGTGTAAACTTTATAAATGTCACCATTAACACATAGATCTTCGAACATTACATCATCTCTCATACAGCCACCTCCCTCCAAACGAAAAAAAAACATGTAGCATTACCACGTGGAATTCTTACATTGGCCAACACAACCTCCACGTCATCCTTAACACACCACGTGGAGACACCCCATTGGTCTATCCAACGTGGTTCCTCCCGCGAATCCTTCTTATGACCATAACCTCTATTACAACATCAAAAGTCTATTAAACTAACTAAAACTCAAATCCATATATATATATATATTTATAACCCCCTAAACTATTAAATATTTATACATTGGCGCACAATACTTTTGGGTTTGATTAAAAATCCAATTTGTGAAATATGGTAACGAGGCTTTGGAGGGTGGCTTCCGCCGCCGATTTGGTGGCGTTGAAAGGCTGCGTTTTTAGCGTTTTGATACTTAATTTTGTATTGGTTTGTCAACTTCTGCTTAATCCTCTTGTTTCTGCACAAGGTATTATTTTACTCTACGTAGTCATGTGCTCGTTTTAATTCATTTTAATTGACCTTTTCGATTTTTGGGTTTGTCCAAAGAATTGATTTTTTATTGGTTTAATAGATAATGTGTGAAATTTATTTCATTGGACTCGTTTTTTACAATGTTTTCATGATAATGAATGTGAATGCCTATAGTTATGTTGGAGATTGATTGATCTGTTTGCAATCTCAATTTAGTTGAGTGAATTTTGATGATCATTGTTTGGTTTATTACGAATTTTTATTTGTTGGGGTTGATTAAATTTGGAATATAGTTTTTGATATCTGAGTGTAGGAGCTGATGTTTAGTAGTCAGCTATTGTAATTGTTTATGTTGAATGAAATTTGAGCTGTAATGGATGTTTAGTATACCATGAAGTCGAAACTTTTACATTCGTCTGGCTCTTGGATATAATGGAATAAATCAAAGTGGCTCGTTTCTCCACCTACGCTTCTTATCTATTGTGAAGTAGTTGATAGGTTAATTCCGGTAGATTCTTTGTTTTTTGGTCCATTCCCGGCCCCATGTTCCTTCTGTTTGAAGGGGGTTGAATTGAGAATTAACATGGTGATGTTCCTGTTCTTATTTATTTATTTATTATTTCCAGATAGTAAACATGGTGATGCTACTGCATTGTTCGAAAGAGTCTCAGAAAATGTTAAAGTAAAGAAATACAGCGAGGCTCTTAATGATCTCAATGCTGCTATAGAAGCAGATCCAGCTCTTTCAGAAGCGTATTGGCATAAAGCCTCCATCCTTCGTCAGTTGTGCAGGTTGAGATTTATAACTTGCTTTCAGTTCTGATTTCTGACATTAATAGATGCTATACGAGAAAGCCAGTGAATTTTGACAAATTGGACAGTTAACACTGCCGACATAGGAGGGACTGATAAGTTTTCCAAGAGTAAACATTGCCTTTAGAAATATCATGTGTCACCCTATGCATTATACTTGTTCAGGCATACATAATTCTGAATTGGTAGAAAATTAAAGTTCGGTTATTAGGTTTTTTGTGTGTTTCCTACTTCACACGTGTTGTGTTTGTATTGCTAGTTGTTTCTCTCCAACCCATCCCTGTTTACCCTTATTTTCTTCTGATTGGAAAGCTATATGATTTAGGCAATTTTTGGCTAATGTAGATATGAAGAATCAGAGAAAAACTATAAAGAGTTCATAGAGAAAAAACCTCAAAATTCAGCTGCTGAAAAGGAGCTTACTCAATTACTTCAAGCTCAGAGTGCTCTGAATTCAGCTACTGAACTTTTGCAATCTGGTGACTATACAAAAGGATTGGAATATATCAATAAGGTTGTCCTTGTCTTCTCCCCTGCATGCTCAAAGGTAAACAGGCTCAAGTATGCTATTACTTGAGTTTTTTTTGTTGTTTATCATTTCTCTATGAGTTAATACTTCTAATTTATATGTGTTTATTAAATGAAGTTAATATTTGTCCACTTGTTCATTGCAGGCCAAACTTCTTAAAGTGAGGTTAATGATAGCATCTAAAGACTATTCTGGTGCTATATCTGAGTCAGGATTTATTCTTAAAGAAGACGAGGACAATCTAGAGGCTTTGCTGCTCCGTGGCCGTGCCTATTATTATTTAGCCGATCATGATGTCGCCATTAGGTCTGTTCAACTATCAATTTAATCTCTCGGTAAAAAAGCCACAAAAGAATTGAATGACTTACTTTGTCTTTTCTTAATAGGCATTATCAAAAGGGCCTTCGTCTAGATCCAGAGCATGGTGAGCTGAAGAAAGCATATTTTGCATTAAAAAATCTTCTCAAGAAGACTAAAAGTGTAATTTCTCGATGTTCCTTTGTATATATTTATGCATCATATCTTATTTGACATAGAATTGGAAGTTACTGTTTTTATATATGTTTTGGTGCAGGCAGAAGACAATGCAAGTAAGGGAAAACTCCGGGTTGCAGTTGAGGACTATAGGGCAGCTCTTAAGTTGGATCCAGATCATCCTGCACATAATGTACATCTATACCTTGGTCTGTGTAAACTCTTAGTGCAGCTTGGGCGGGGAAAGGAGGCTATAACTAGTTGTTCTGATGCGCTTGAAATAGAGGAGGAACTCGTTGAAGCTCTTGTTCAGGTTTTTTCCATATTTCCTTATGTACTATAGTGGATAATATAGTTTGGTTGAATTTGTGAAGATACTGTTTGTGCTAACTTATTTAATTCTTCTTTTTGAATCTGGTGTCAGAGAGGGGAAGCTAAACTTTTAACAGAAGATTTTGAGGGAGCTGTTGCTGATATGAAATCAGCAGTAGAGAAGTCACCAGAAGTATGTCTTCAATTCTACTTCTGTTCTAAAATTACACTTCTGTTTGAAGTATGATCATTACCAATCTAATGTAATTAATTTATCTGTGCTAAGTAGATATTCACCAACTCACCTACCTTAAAATCAATACTGATTCTGTTATACTTACCCTCGAAAGGTGAGAACATATTTTGAGAAACAGAGGGAGTGGTGTATTTTCTAGAAAGTGAACATTTTTACAGTTGATATGCTTAGATGTTCAAGGGTAAAGTTGGCACTTTTCGTTAAGATATGTAGAATGGCTATCAAATTTGATTATACATGCTCTCATGGTATTTCACCGGGTGCTAGGACAACAATATTCGTAGAGCACTGGCCAAGGCTGAGAGATCCTTAAAGTTGAGCCAGCGCAAGGACTGGTACAAGATTTTAGGAATATCAAACACTGCGTCAGTAGCAGATATCAAGCGGGCATACAAGAAGCTTGCATTGCAGTGGCATCCAGATAAGAATGTTGACAATAGAGAAGAAGCAGAGGCCAAATTTCGAGATATAGCAGCTGCTTACGAGGTTTGAGCTTATCTTTGTTTTCTAATTCCATCTGTTTGTTTTGCATTCTATACGTGTTTGTGTAACATCATCTCTAAAATTGGTGCATTATCTGAGAAATTGTTATGAAATTCTTAATGGTTGGGGCTTTTAGAATATGTTTTTTTCCGTTTGCGACTAGTGTTTGATGTGGTAAAGAGAAACTGGTTCTGGCATCTTTACTCTCTCCTCACCTTAGACCAAGAGATATAAACAGATGTCATAAAAGACTGTCAAATGTTTTAGGTGACAAAAACATTTATGTCAACTCTGATTAATTTAACAACATGGCTCCCTTGCAAGTCTCTATTCAGAGGACTTCTTCTGCTAGTGCTCTAGTGCTCTATTTGCAAATGCTGCTTTACGGCACTTGTTCTCTTTACTCATCTTTGCAATAATGCTCGTACTTTTTTTTAGTTAGACATTAAAAATCTGGATTCTAATTTTATTGATCGATATTTGGTTCTTTGCAGATTCTTAGTGATGATGAAAAACGAGCCAGGTATGACAGTGGCGAAGATCTTGAGGGAATGGGCATGGATATGGGTGGAGGAGGATTTAACCCATTTGGTGGTGGTGGTGGTGGTGGACAGCAATACACATTTCATTTCGATGGTGGTTTTCCTGGTGGTGGGGGTTTCCCCGGTGGCGGTGGATTTGGGTTCAACTTTTAAGCTTCGAAAATCTTGGAGGTAATTCCGGTAAAGGCTTTGAAAAGGAACTTAAAGCAGACACCAGAGCTCGAAGTAAAATGAATACCTTTTCACTAATTCTAACTGGTGGAAGGAGTATAGGATCTTCACATTTTTGTGATGGTATTAGATGCATAACAATTATCCCAGGGAAAGTTTTGTGCTGGTGATGAGTATCTTTAAATTGTACAATTGTTCAAGTTTAGAATTAGATGAATCTTCAATTGATAGGAAGCCCTGTTTGTAACTTTGGAACCTGGTGCTTCAAAGTCTTTTCTGTAGTCGCTGATCTCATAATCCTATACGTTTCCTTCCAGTCCTTTTCCATTAATTGTTTTCTAACATTGTCACTTGGTCACCTAATCTAAAAATCAATTCACGATGAAGATCAAAAAGTGAGTTATTCATACCAACCTTTATTCTTAGTTTCTTACGGCTAGAGTATGTTTAATTTGATCTACCAGAAATGGAGGATATAGAGTTGGAAGAAAGGACCATGAATGCAGATGACTTTTGCACCAAAAGAATTGGCCTTTTTTCCATCCATATCTTCCATTCTTCATTTTCTTTAGAATTATAGTGACTATCAGGCATACAAGTAGTGGCTATCTCAAATCTAGAGGTTAATCTTACTCGGAATTCTTATTTGTTGCAGAGTTCGGTATTTGTTAGTAATCTTAGAAACGTTATTAGATAAGCCACCAACCTGACCGATAAGAGAAATGATTGTATTTCAAGTTACCACTTCAGACGATAATGACAGGCAGACATTAGCTCAAATGAATTAGTATTCTTGAAGAGATGTAGCAATAAGGCAAAAAATAGATGTAAGGTCACATTGTAAAGAACAAACAAATCAATCAATTCAAAAACTCCGCGTATAATTGAAACAATAAATCTCGCAACTCTCAGCTGTTTATGACTTAGAAGGCAAAGCTAAGCATTGTTAATAATACAGGACTGCATGCTGACATGATATAGATAGTCAATGGATTTGCACCAGAGGATTTTGAAGGTACATTGTCATCATCAGAATCGGAGGAGGAATCTGATGCACCCTTCTTGCGTTTTAATGGAGCTGGGGCTGGAGACGGGGATGGACTTACAAAAAAGCTGAGTGGAAGAAGCACTTGATCTACCTGATATACAGCAATCTGTCCATCTGTGTATATTGAATTAGCCACAGTTGCATTAACAACCCCAGTTGTAATGTTCACTTGATTTCCTGAAGTAGTAACATTCAATGGAAATTCTCCATCACTTCCTCCAGCTTGAGTTCGTAGAGGATTGCTAGCGGTCTGGAACTGCGAAGTGGAGAAGAAAGACGGCACAATATGAAACTGCAAGAGCTGGACCTTCTGCTGATCAGAGAGTGAGTTCAGAGTGCCTGCTTTAAGACTAGAAAACGCATTATCTGTTGGAGCAAATATAGTAAGGCCTTGGTTTGAGTTGTTGAGCTGAGTTTTTAATTGATCTCCCACTTGCGTGCTTTTCAGTAGTCTCATGAACGTTGTGAATTGTCCGGCCTTCTCAAGGATGGCAGTGATATTCGTCGGACCAGCTGGAGCTGGAGCTTGTGCCGGGGCCTGAGCAGACATAGCAGTGAAACGGATGAAAATGAGCAAAAGAGAGGAGAGTAATGAGAAGGCTGTTTTCATCTCTTTGCCTGATGGAAGTCTGAAGTCTGGTAAATAATAAGAGTCAAGTATACTGGAGTTAGAGAAGATTGGGCTACTATATAATGGCGAGCCTTAGATTTGAGACGCAAGAAAAAAAATGTATTGAAAAGGTTTATAGTGGGGCAAGATAGGTGACAGTTGAGTAGGTGAACAAGGATGCTTCAAAACATGGCAAAACCAGACCTGTGATGATGTTAAAGCAGACTAGGTTTGCTTGATATGGGAGAAAAAACAGCTGCCATAGAGTTCTCAAAATGATTGTCAAGTATCATAAAACCTAAGTTTGCTTGTAAGTATATACACTAGGGAGAAGGGGGGGGAACCAACAGAGATAGGTTTGCTTTATTGTGACAGAAAACTTTCCAGCATTTGCTACTTTCTGCATCCTGAAGAATTGAGTGCATTATTTTGACAATGATGATGCATCCAATTTTTCTTGACGCAAAAGTTAGCAAGTTATGATAGAAGTCGTAATTCTAGCATTTCTTTCTTCTTAGCAATCGTTTGCGGAATTCAATTTTATAAAAGCATAATTTAGAATTTTACAATTGGAGAGCCAAGGCTAGGTATGTACAGTACATGTATTAATCACCAATTTATGTACCATAAAGTTATCACCACCACCTATAAATTATGTTATCAGGCTGCTGAGGTGCCGCTGCTATCCGACTTCCCCTACCTTTCATAAACTAGAGCCTCTTTATAGACATTGGCAAATGTTATTTTTATTGTATACATGTAGTCTAAGGAAGGGAGAATACATGATTATAGTTTTATACATGAACCATGCTACTGGTGTAACACTCTTTTTATCTTTTACTCATACTACATCATATTCCTCCTTTCAAACCAAACAAGTGCATATATAGAAACACTATATCTATTCAAAATATAATACAGGGGATGCCAGGATGGTCTCTATTCCTGCATGAATTTATAGGAAAATTTCGAATACCAACAACTACCTCTTCTGCTATAATTTTACTAAGGAAATTTATAGGAGGTAATTTCTACTTTCTAAGAAGCATCCAGATCTTGATCTCACTCTTCTGCACAAGAGGATCACTTAACAATAGCTGAAAGGACTAATCCTAACAATATAAGTTTTCTACACATGTATGGCCATCAATTTTTAGCATGTGGATTTAGTATTGTTTATCATCACCCAGCTCGCCCATCTCCTGAGATCCCCGTGTCACCACTTCGCTGCTCAGTTTGGGGCAGGTGATCAGTTGCTGAAAGTTGATTTGTTTGCACAACTGGGACTTCTGAGTTTTGTTGTTGCCTCGACCAATTTAGCCATCTTCTCCTCCACTTTAGAAATTCAAACAATATAGATGTCCCGCACATTGCACCTCCAAACCCAGCAAATGTGGCGAGAAGAACTGATAAAACAGCCTGCACATGAAGCTGAAGGACCACCCAATTGAACCCATTTTATTGAAAATAGAAAAGGGAGATGATCTATTACATGCAAACGAAGTGGCAAACTTGCGACTATGAGAATATCTCATAGTAACTAAAAATATATAGTGGTTTACTGGAAACATTTCCCAAGCTACATTGAGACAAGATTTCATTGAGTAGTAAATTTTAGATATGTAATAGATATATAAACAAAATAACATGTAGGTGGATGTGGCTAAATATCATTCAAAATCCTTTGTGGATCTCAATGTATCAAGAAATTTCAAAGAGAATGAGTAGAACACAATCATGACTTACCAGCAAGTAAAAAATATGGGCAAACAGAACGACCAATACAAACTGAACAGTTGCATAAATCCACGCGTATCTTCTCTTCACTGTGTATTAAAAAAGCAAAAGGATTTAGAATTGATGAAAAATATTGAATTGTGATCACCGTGTCTAAATACAGGAAACTAAAACAGATACCCATAGTCGTCGATGTCATAGAAGCAAGAAGACCTAATATGCAGGAAAAAGGAAGAGAGATTGCAATTGCACCAGAACCCATTTTCGAGACCTGCATCAGCATAAGACTATTAGCATCACCAAAATGTTACAAATGGGATAGTAGGGGATAATACTAACCAGAAGTTGCTCCAGAAAACAGAAGTAACCAAGCATGCTGACTATCACCAAAACGGGAACATCCTGCCATACCCTGTAGTATTTCATAAGATCGTTCATCATCAAAATAAATCATAACACCAAAGACAGATAACAGATTCAAACAGTATCATTAGACAAACTGATAAAATCACAATCTTAAACGAGGTACACTCTAAACTAAATACTTAAATAATCACTCAGATACAGCAATCAAATTTTTTTAGAACATTCAAGCAGATACGATTAACTTGCCTGTATTGAGGAACTTCAACAGTTTGGCTCCCACCCTCACTGTTCTGGACTTGTTGAATTCGCAAAAGAGTGACAGGTAAGTTGAGGACCTCTTCCTTGCAAACTTCACAAGTCTTGTTCCCTTTAATGCTAAACCATTTAATGGCACATTCTTGGTGGGCCAGCGCAAGTTCCCCTTTACAATTGCATTCCATCTTCAGAGTGTCTGAACCCTCCCCCAGTTCTACCATGCAGATTCTGCAAACAGCTTCTTCTTGAGCTATGTCTTCTGCATCAACCTCGCTTTCATCTGCATGAAACAACTAGATAAGTATAGCTACCTTCTCATAAGAAGTATAACAAAGTCTCTTGTGGTAACTGAAGTTTATCACAATTGCTTCTTCCCATGAATGAAATAGGACATTTCTATGCTGTTAAAGTTTAAAATCAACAATTGACGTAAGGCCTATTTTCAGCAGACACACGCATAGCAACATCCGGAAACAGTGTTTACAAGTCATAATTATATATTTCAACTACAGTTGGGAATTGGGATATAAACAATAACTCATTTTTCAATTTCATTCTTCCACTATAAGATGGTATTTAAAATGTTCAACTATCTCTTTATGAGGCAACTCTATACAAAAATCTAACAGATTATCTGGATTGACTCTCAGAAAGGTCAACATATACTACACTAAAAATTCAGTCACAAACACACAGAATGACTAAGGATTCATATATGATAATCATCTGCATCAGCTTTTGGGCTTGCTTTTAATGATGCATCATTTTTTTCTGTTCTTCGAGGAGTTGCAGGAATAACACGAAAGACACCTCCTATATAATATGTCTGTCCACTGGCATCTTTGATTAAGTCAGGCACTGAGAACGATCGATGCATTGTCTGCTTGACTCCTCTCTGTGAAGGAGATCACAAACTTAAGAGATACCATCAAAACAGCATTTATGGTTAAAATGATCGGTACCTACAACATAATTGTTTGAGCTGCTTATGTTCCCTCCACGTACTGAGTCAGGGTTTGAGTGTGCAATGGGTGTTCCTGGAAGAGAAGAAGTTCTGCTCATCTTGGAGGGAAACAACTTTGAAAGAGAGAACGTCCTTGTAATTGTATTCTTTTCACGTGTAGCTGGAGAACCTCCAAGAGCTTGCACATCAGCCTTTTCGATATCTGACGATCTATTCAAAAACTTGAAGCTTAACTTAGGAAGTAGACTCTTCATTGATTTTCCCCTAGAAGAAGATGTCCCAGGGGATCCATGGATAGGGCTAGGCTGTGGAGAAAAATTTACCCTTTTGGGTGTCGGCGATGGGGGTATGTTAATTCTCACAAAATCCTCACTAGGGACTTCATTCATTGATTTGGGTACCTCCAAGATCATATTTTTTCCACCGTGATGATGACTACTCGATGATTCCTCTATTATTTCACTTGATTCTTCAACCTAAGAAAGAGTGATGCATTAAAAAAGAAAACTATGAATTCGAACACTAATGGAATTACAATGTTAATACGGAGTATGTAATAACAGCTAGTTTAACTATGAGGGTGTTTGGCTAAGCTTTTTTTTTTGTCAAAATCAACTTATAAGTTGATTTTGACAAAATGATGTGTTTGGCAAAAGATTTAGCGCCCAACTTATAAGTTGCAAATCAACTTATAAGTTGTTTTAAAAAAAGTTCCAATTCTCAATTTTTTTAACAACTTATTTTAGTAGTTGACCAAGCAAATTACTTGATTACCCTCACAATTCTTCATTAGACACATCACCATTCTTAATTAGATATTTTTTTAATTAAAAGTTCTTAATGTATTTGTTCTTCACGAAAGGAAAATACAATTTATACTATTATTAATATCATAAATGTTACTCCTCCGCTCCCTTTTAGCTTGTCTTTTCTAATATATGTATTGTATGAAATTAAAAAATAGTCAAAATTACATTAAAAATGTAGAATGACAATTAATTGAAACTATATCATCGGGTTGGTTGATAATTTAATAAGAAAAGTAGACAAAAAATATATATTGAAAATGAGAATTATAGTTTTCATTAAAACGCACTAAATAAAAATTGGTCTGTAGACTCTAGACAACTAAAAAGGAATGAATATATTTAGTCATAAAATATTAATTTTAGTTACAATTATTTTATTATTTTAAATATTAAATTATTAATTTATTTATATAATAAAGATAAAAAAAGTGTTATATTAAATGTAATGTCCTTTATAAGGCTGTGTCCTGAGGAATTATTATTATCCAAACTAGGGCTTCGAATGGGTCGGTTCGGTTCGGTTGGCATTTGAACCAACCGACCGTCGGTTCGGACAGATTGAACCGAAACCGCTCTAATTCGACAACTGGTTCACCTGGGTTTGCCCGTTCGTTATTTGCCCGTCGAAATTCGTTATTTCTGCTCTGCCTTGCTATTTCCGGTTTTTATATATATATATATATAATATTTTAATTTTTTTAATTGTAATTAATCGGTTCGTTCTGCTCCCGAACCGATCGGCTCGGAAACCCAAACCGAACCGAAATTTTTCGGTTTTATTTTCGAACCGAACTGCCTCTAACCTGGGCTCTCCAATTTCTAAAGCATTTTCTGCCTTGCCTGATTTGTATTTTGTAGAAGTCCTAACCCAAGTTATAAAAAATCTATTATAAATTATATTAGCCAAACAAGTCAAACACTGACAACTTATGTTGCCTACGTATAAGTTAATTTGCAACTTATAGATAACTTATAAGTAAATAAAAATAAGCTTAGCCAAACACCCCTCTAGTATTTCATGTTAGTAACAGTTTTTTTAGTGTTAATATCAGTTTGTTTCACAGCACTACAGCAAATTTATCTAAATAGTTACAACTTATAAAACAGGGGGCAAAGAAGGTGCGAAGTTGGATCAAGGGCGGTTTAAGAGACTAGCCAAGGATCCTACTCAACTTCGAAAATTTTGAAGTATACCATACAGCCTATAAGTTGTTTACACAAAAATACCGTAATTTGACACCCCTAATAATAAAAAAAAGAACATTAAAATTAGTTTATACTTGGCCCCTTTAAATATTAGTTCAAGCACCACTATCAAGGTGATTGCTTGTTCATTATTTCACACTAATCTCTCGTGGAAAAATTAAGTTCAACATCAATTCATGTACTCCCTCCATCCTTAAAATATCGCTCAATTCTTAATAATCCTGAATAGCCGAATTTTAAGTTTTGAACTATTTCAATATATTAGAGTAATACATTATTTTTGGCCGAGACTCCCCGAACTATGATTTAATTTTTACAAAATCACCGAACCATTTTAATTTTCTAGACACCCTCAGACTATAATCTTAACCCCGTACTATTTAATTGCCTGCAGACGCCCCCGATCGCCTACACCTAATTTTCACTATAATAGAATGTAGTCATTCATATATTATCTTGGGACATATATCGAACATGTTATAAGAAAACGACTATTTGTTCATAACATTAGGCGCATAGTGACTAATTGAGGTGAACTACCACCCAAACCTTTCTTTCCCTTAAATTACCACCCCACCCCTACCCCCACCTTGCGCCCCCACCTCCCACTCCGCACCACTACCAAAAGCTCACCCCCAAATGATCCGGGCGAATAGACCCCTACCCAGACCCCCCATCCCCCCGCCTCTAATTTGAGTAATCAAATAATACCTGTGAAGAAGAGTTTTCTACATAATCAATGCTAAAGATAGACCGTAGAAGAATTGTAAATGCGTCAACACCTTAAGACTTTGGCATAATGTGAACCTTAAGACTTTGGCAGAGAAAGTCAATAACTGAGGAAGAAGTAACAGAACCCAATTCCGGCTCTGAACGGGCCAAAGTCAACCTTTGGCTTAATAGGTCAACGAAAGTTGGAGTCTTTAGTAAATTAAGATTGAATTATTCTTGTTTGAAGGCTGTAATGAAGAGTTTTGAGATGATAATGAAGATACTGAAAATGTTGTTGCTTTATCTACCATTTTGGACATGGTTTAAGGATTAATGAAACATCAAAAATGGTTCGTTTCCTAAAACCTTGACGTATTTTGATTCTGGTTCAAGGTTTCTAATGCTCTTTGGGCTCATTCAACTTGACTGAATTCGCGAGTTGCAGGTCGCTGGAGTTTGAAGTCATGAGGTCATGGGGCTGCAAATTCGCTGGAGTTTGTGAGGTGGGGCTGGGGTGGAGGTAAGGGGTGGGCTAGGTGCGTTATATAAGCAAAGGTAATTTGTGATTTAATTATATAATATTATATGCTGAATGTTAGTATAAAATAGCTCATTTTACTCGTAGAATATGTGCATATTTCAATATATATTTTAGTAATATAATAGCTCTACTATATATCAGAGGAAAAATAAAAGTGTAGGTCAGGGACAATTAAAATAATATTGTATTAGCCCTGATTATGTGCAGATAAGTGACTAAAAAAATTAAAATACCACCACCGTATATAAATGATCAAATCGTGGGTCTCACCAAAAGCCTATAATATTATATGAAGCATCAAACATATATCAATAGTTCAACCTACTTAACTATTAACATCATAATAATTTTGATTCAAATCAAAGTAGCATATTAATTAATACCTCTAAAGTTTGATACTTTTGACAATTGAAAAAACAATCTGGACAATCTCATAACACATATTTCACTCAATGAAAAGAGCTGAGCTTCAGCAAGAAACATCAATAAATACTGTTAAATTGACAAGTAAAATAAACTAAACTAAACCACCATTTAATTATAATGAAACAAAACTAAATACTATTAATATACACACATTCATAATAATTAAAGGGATATTTATGCATTAAAAATACCTTTTGTAGAGGACAAAAATCAGTTGGGGTTTCTTTGTCTGAAGATTTGTCTTTGTCGGAATCCATTTTCTTGAATTTTAGTGTGCTGATCGGCTACTGTAACTGAAGAGGTGAACTCTTGTTAAAGGCATATAAGAGCCATGAATTTAGTGTGGAGAGAGTTTAGGGAGAAAGAAACTCAAGCTAAGGGTGTTCATGTCATCCGTAACCGTTCGAACTCGATAAAAAAACCAACTTAATAAAAATCGAAATACTTTAAAATTTATATTATTTTATAAGATGTGTAATTGATCGAGTTACTTGATTTATTAAAAAGTTTGAGAGAATAATAATTACTTAATTGATAAAATATTATTCTCATAACTTACTTGATACATGTTAGAGTCATGCAAGCAAGTAGTACAAAGTGCAAATAAAATAGCTTTATTTATGCCAATTTGTTTTAGGTTTGATAAATTGGGCGAAATAATGACAATTTGTTACATCTATCAATTGATGGTGAGGAAGATTTGTAATCTTTTTCTCATGATTGGGCTTTTTTGGTGTAAGCATCCAATAACATGCACATATTAAGCCATTAAGGACTTGATGAGAACTTATTTGACTAAAGATTACACCTTTAAATGTGACAAGAGTGTGATTTAGGGTGTAAATTAGGTTCTCATGCATGATATTAAGCACAATGATTATGATATTGCCTAACAAAATAAGACCCTATTATTAATTGGATGCATAGACATAAGTAACCTTTGTAGTTAATATAATGCTTAAGAACCTAATCTATAGGCTCTTATTTAGCGAGGTCTTAAAGTGCATTGTATGGATATACAATAGAATTTCATATTTATTCAAGTTTCAAATTTCACTTTAAAGTTTCATGGCCTAGAATCTAGTTTGATGTATATATATATAACTTGATATATTAAAGGAATGCCTTAATGGAGAAGTTGAAAGAAAGAGAAGGTTCAACTAGAAGCACATGGATATCAAAATGCCACCTGAAACATTTGACAACAGATTAAAGTGGAGTAAAAGCAAATAATGATCATGGTTTCTGGTGGGAAAGGGAAAAAAGAATGTGGTGTTAGGTGAAATAACTGACGAATGAAGAACTTTCGGAGATAAAACAAAGGTTAGTGCAAGTTCTGTCAACAATTGCCAATTATAAAATTGATTCTCATACCATCTTCATTTCCTCGACATATAGCTTAAACATTTGACGTCTAACCCCCCTTTTCATTTATAAATACTTGATGTTCTCGTCGTTTGTGGTGCAACTTTGAACGCAAATAACTTCATAAATATATTACTGAAAAAATTGGATGAAAGACTTTGAAAGCTCGATCGAGCGTTGTGTTTTCTCCGGCCTTTATCTTAGTTCCTTAATGATAGAGTAATGGAACTATACAAGCATGGAGAAAAACCTTGCCATTATGGCTAATGCCTAATAAACTGTAAATACAGACAATGACAAACAGGCTTCTTCAGTAGTTGGAAGGAGCACGAGTCATTTTGGCCCTAGTTGTTATGAGTTACCCGAGTTTAGGCCCAGGAAATCCGAGAGAATGTAACAGCACACAATGACAATGAAGACGAGAGAAACAAATTTACAGCATATATATAGCAGCTGGAACTGTATATCACTCGCCGGTTGCGTTATTGTTGCTGTTGTTGACCTTGATCTCCAAAAGCCGCTCGACAGGCTGTCTGCATATCGGGCACCTGTTCGTTTGAAACCTCAAAACTCTTGCACACCCACTGCACATGCACTGCATCATACGGAAGAAAAGGTGAAAAACAATGTCATCATGTGATCAACTAAATATTTATTAATCCAAGAAGAAAATTATAATTTGAAATGCAGATATGGAATTATAATTTATGGCACCCATTAACTATCTTTCCACATATGAGTGGGCATCTCTTCTAAATTTTTCAGTAACATAAATATCCAGAGTGTTTATATCAGTTACGTGGCAGAACAAGTAAGAAAAAGAAAAAGAAAGAAATAAAGAGAGAAAAGTACCATATGTCGACAGGGAAGGACGGTGGTATCTCTTGGCTCGGAGAGGCATATTACACATTCTTTTCCAGGATCATTCCCATCAAAGTCTTCATCTACTGAATTCCCAATCCCATATATCTCTTGCAACTCATATCTCATACCATTCACCCATAAGATTTGCTTCACCACCCTAATATGATAAGCACCTTTATCTTTCTCAAATACAGCTTGAGTTATTTGAGAGTTTGTCGATACTGTCTGCTGGTTACCAGTCCCTGACGGATCATCATTATCTGGGGATGCCTCAGCTTTAACAGCCAAAGGATACACCCCTGTGTCACCGGCCTTCACTAATTGGGCCTCCTCAAACAATGACAGGTCTATCCCAGTTCCAGAGGGTTGTTTAAACTTCTGAGCTAGGCCTTTCTGAAATTGAACTGTCACTGGTGGAAGTATGGTCTCCTTCACAGGGGTAAGGGAACAATCTTCACCTTCTTTAGCAAAGAAAATGATGCTGATGCTGCATACAACAAGAACATAGAATGTCATTTCAAAAGAAATCAACTCCATGAACTGAACAAAAAAAAAATTAGTGCTTAATTAGCATGAATAATACAGACTCGACCACTTCAAGAACTCTCAATCCTCTTGATAAGCTTGATGCTTCTATAGATATCGTATTACACTATTATTGCTAACCTTTTCTCATAAACACTAACGTCAAGTTCATAAAAAAATGAAAATCATTTATATTATATTACAAGTAATCACAAAAAATTGAGCAGGTTGGTATGGCAAAAAATAAATGCATAGCCACAAAGGTAATTACAAAAGGAAAACTTTCAATTATGTCATGATCAGAAAATAGAACTGACTGAGCATAACATTATTCAAACCAAATTTCCAAGCCCTCCATACCAAAGAAGTCACACTCATTAAACTAGTGCCAGTTTGCTTAGTGAGAACTGAGGAAGTGATTTGTCCAGGCTTCCAAAGAATCCAAACACAGACACACACAAACAACCTAGTAAAATGATTTTCTGGGTAGATTATTCAGCAAACAATTTAGATCATATATCCTCATAAATAAACACAACAAAGGGTTCTATAAACAGAAAACATCATATATCAATAACAACATAAATTAATATATGCTCATAAATAACCTTCTATGAACTAAAAAATACGGAGTAACCCTTTTTTATAACTATCCCGCTATAGACTATAGTACTTCACCATAACAACTGAGTTCATAAACACAAAATATCATAACCAGCATAAAGGCAAATTGTTATGCTCATAAATAACCTTCTATAAACTAAAAAAGAACCCCTTTCTTACAACTATCATAATCGATTATAGTACTTCACCACATAAACACAAAATATCATAACCATCTACAACATAAAGGCAAATTGTTAAGGTCATCAATAAATCTTCTATGAACTAAAAAAAGAACCCTTTTTTACAACTAATACATACAAACAAATACCTTATTGAAACAGTTGCATCAAAAGTGAAGGAAACAAGGAACTTCAATTATTTCCCTCCCTAATAGATTACTGTACTCCACCACAAAAATTAAGTTCATAAACACAAAATATCATAACCATCTTCAACATAAAGGCAAATTATCAAGCTGAAAGCTATTAGCCTCATACATAAATCTTCTATAAACTAAAAAAAGAACATTTTTTAACAACTAATTCATGCAAACAATACCTTCATAATATAGTTAAATAGTAATGATGTCACAAAGTTGATTTGTATCAATGGGAGAAGCCTAGAAAGTCTCTTACTAGTGCCTGGATCAAACTCACCTCTCTTATGAAAGTTGGATTAAAAAGAAAAAAAAGAAATTTGACACGAAAAACGAAAACATTAATTAAAATAAATACCTTCCAGAAACAGTAGCATCAAAAGTGAATGAAACCAGAAACTTCCCATCATTTTCCTCATCTGGGACAATAACCAAACTCTCTTTCTTGAGGTTAACATCATTCCTTATAGTGACAGCCTTTTGATGCTCAACATACGGAGCAGGTGGAGGCATCACATGCCCATAGGGGTACCTATGAGGTTGATCATATGGTCCAAACGGGATGGTCAACCCTGGAGGAGGCGGCGCCGTCGCGGAGTAGTAGCCGGGGTACTGGTAGTAGTGGTGGTGAGGCGGTGGAGCTACGGTGGGGTAAGGTGTTGCAGCTGCGAAGACGTAGCGGTTGGCGGTGATTTCGGGTTGAGGGGGGGTGGTGGGGGGGGGGTAGGGGGGTGGCGACGGCTGCTACTTGACCTCCGACGAGGGTTGAGATTGGTGGTGCTGCCCATGTTCCCCATTTTTTAGTTGATCAAGAATGTTTTTTTTTTTGGGGAAAAAATTAAAAAGGGAATTTTATATGTGGGGAATTTATGAAAAAGATTGGAATTTTATGGATTTAGAATGAAAATAAGAAGGTGGGTTTTGATGAAAAAGAAGAAAATAGCATGATCACTTTTGAGTTATCAATTATCGATTAATTTTTTTTTTTTAAATATTTTTTTGTCGGAAAAAAATTGAATAAATTTTGAGTTTATGAAAAAGATTGAATTTTTATGGATTTAATATAAAAAGAAGAAGTGGGTTTTGATAAAAAAGAAGAAAATAAGAATAATAATAGCATGATCATTTTTGGTTTGATGAGGAGACAAGAATTTGGTTTTTTTTTTTTTGAAAGGAAAATTAATATATTGAGAATTTATGAAAAAGATGGAGTTTTTATGGATTTAAAGTAAAAAATAAGAAGGTGGGTTTTGATTGAAATGATGAAAATAATAGGATTATGATTTTTATGGTTGAATTAATTGGAAATAGTGGGGTTTGTTTTGTTGTTTATGGGGAATTGCGAATGGTTTGTTTGACTGAGGTTAGATGTTGATATGAGAAAATGACAACACAGTGGAAGAAATGATGATGAGAATGAAAATTGTTAGTGTAATAATTTGATGTGTTTACTGTTCGCTTTAGGACGAAGTGGGCTTGGAATATTATTACAGTGGTGGTGGGGTGCAGAAATGACTTTAAATATGAGTGCTTAGTATTTTGAGATTAATATATTTTGTTACAATTATTTTAAACATATGCTTAAGATGAAGCCAGAATTATTCTCAATGAATGTTACATATTTAATGGATAGAAATAGTGGTTGCAATCAAATGGATAAAATAAATTGCAACTTGAAATAGTATAATGTATAAAATATGTAACATTCATTGAGAATGCACTTTAAGATGAAGAAGTTTTGTTGGTTTCATTGATGAGGACCCTGTTGACTTTAGGATTTGAGAAATTTATAGTCAAGATTTTAAAAGACCAAAAACTCCAAATTAGACGCAACATTAAAATATTTTGTCTAACAAATGTGGAAAATTTCCAAGTACCTAGAATAACACGACTGATTCTTGAGTTTTGAAAAAAAATATAACATTTTTTTTCACCAAGTATGAAGTTCTTGATACCTTTGTTCAAGTGTTTTGTTGCTACATCAGAAAATATAATCACATCTTCAGGTACTTTGAATATAAATTTCTTTGTGAAGTTGTAAATTTTCTAAAGATTCAATCATTTTTAATCATTTATATGCTAGAACAGATGGACGTAATGGAGACGGTTTTAGAGTATTCACTTTCAATGAATTGAAGGTTGCAACCAATGGATATAGACCTTCAAACAAGATTGGAGAAGGGGATTCTGGATCTGTTTACCAGGTGCTTCATCTTTCTTCCCTGAATGGTTTTAAATTAGTAATTACTGTGAAGGATACCCCTTAGTTATTCGACCAAAACTAACCATTTTTCAACTCAACGATCAAAATGGACGGAAGTAGTTGTATAGAAGACTTTTAAGACAAGAGTGATCGAAATAGGATGATTTTGAATGAGGAAATGGATTATTTTTAAAGGTGAGTGGTGTTCAAATCCATTTGCCCTTATTCATATATATCATCCAGTTTGAAATATAATAGATGACTAATCTAATATGAAGTTTAATTTATGTAAATAATCTTGTATTTATCCTAAGTAATTACATTGGAAATATACATGAATAATTATGCTAGACAATTACAGTTTCATAGTTAAATGCTAAGTGTTCTAGGATTTGTTATGTTTTATGTTTCTAGGGTAGGCTTATTAAAGATGGAAGTATTGTGGCTGTAAAAGTTCTTTCAGTTGAGCTTGAATCTCTAAGAGGTGAGAGGGAATTCATATCTGCGTTTGCTGCACTTTCCGACATCAAACATGAAAACCTTGTTGGCTTTCGAGGATGTTGTGTCGTTGGAAATAAGCGTCTTCTTGTTTGTGAATACATGGAAAAAACAGCATTGTACTCTCATCCTCCGACGAGTCGGTTGAACGATGAGGGAGTGCCGACCGCCAGGATAACAACAGATGACTCCACTCCATCCTCGACTCATTCATCATCCCCTTACCACTAGGGGATCATCCTTAGCCCACCACCACAACCAATTCCACCTTCAAACGCTGGTGTCAATAGGGGTAAGTCGGCTGACACTCTCACAATTATCCGCGATTCTTTACCGGTCGAGTTCTCAAACGAAGACCTTGAGAATTTTAGGCAGTACCTTTCTATTCCCCCAGTCGTAGAAATACGTCTCCCCTTAGAAGGGGATAAAGTTTCCGAGGCCCTGGTCGATCCATTATGTAATGAGGGTCCCTAGCCTCGGGATGGACCGCCATGTATATAGAGTCACTATCTTATGGGGCCCGCTTTCCCTTGCCCATTCAGAAACGAAGTTGTTGATAGGTTAATCGTGCCCCGGGCAACTATTTCGTGATGGCTATCGATTACCATTCTTTCATAGTGGCTTAGATGGCCGATATAACCCACACTTGATCTATTTTTCACCCTGCACACCAATTCCCACTCGGGCCACTTACCATTCCCCATCCGGCTATAATATTTTTACGGATCCCAAAGTCGAAAGTCTTCAAACCGCATGGTATTCCAAAATGGTGCCGTGCGGCGGTAATGGGTGGATGCGGGTTCCCCAAGAGATGGACCTCTTTGACGGAAGCAAAGCACTCAAAATTCAAGAAAACCGCTCTAATCAAGCTCCTTATCAGCCACCTCGCGCGGGTTTGACCGAATTCTCTATTATAAAGTGTTCTGAGAGGTAAAGCCTCGTGATCTGCCGGTTTGATCCGCCATGAGTTCACCAACTGCTTGTGCCTCCTATTGAATGGTATAACCTTTTAAATAGTGCGTTGTGTATCGATTTATGTCTTTCACCGACTTGTTTTTTGCGTGATGAGGTACTCATGGGGCCGCCCAGACGTAAGGGAGCCCAAAGATGTACCTTTCTAGCATGATTGGCAACCGTAGAGCTCTCTTAGGACGAAGCTCAAATTAAGAAGATATCCACACAGCCTCCAACATCAATCGCCTCTCACCCACAAGCACCTCCCCCCCCTCCTCTATCAAGGCTGTGAAAGGCCAATATGAGACTTGCCTCCTCCTGCTCAGCCAAAGTCCATAGGCCCACAAGAGGCAAATGTCCGAAATTCCTCGGACTGACCGAGACCCTCCGCTTCATCACTCCCTCTAGCTGTGGAGGTCCTTGTGAGGATTCGGGTCACCTCCACTTCGAACCGCCACCGAGACGCCTGGTGATTCGGCGCCCTAAGCGAATTAATGGGTATTCAACAAATTTCCGAACCGCTTATACCGCCTCGCGGGGTTTAAGATTAATGAGGAATCAACGCTATGGAAGAAGCAAGATGCTTTCCGCGCTTCACGTCCTCTATTGTCGAGCGACCGTGGCAGATTGGTGACGCGACGCACCCCTTAGAGATTCACGGGTCGCGGGGTTTGCCACTTAATCAAGGTACTTTCCTGAATCCCCCACCTATCCTTATTTATGTTCCTCTCTCGACAACCCCTGCTTCAGAGGGCTTAATGCAAGCTATACACTGGGCGGATCTGCCTAATGATACTCAGGTTGGGCTATTTAGAAAGAAAGAGTCTTTCAGCCTAAAGTCGAGAGTCTGCGAGAGAATGGTGAGGTCGAAAGCCAATGTTGCCCTAGCTACTTCAAAGTTAAGAGGCTGGGCGCAAGATCAAGCCCAGCGAAGATCGGTATACGACCTCCTTCATGCCAAGTTCACCGCACTAGAGAAGTAGAACTTAGAATACAAACAAGCTGACGGTGGGTTCAACTTCTCCACCACTGTGCTTAACAGTGAGGGCAACGAAAGTACCAACGGTCTAAAGTTGCAGAGGAGGCCTTTCTGGTCGGATCGGTAGCGCCATATGAGTATCAACGTCCGAGGAGCTCCCCAATGGAAGCGGTGGGCGAGGCGGCCATCGCTTGTGTCGGCTTACCAAGACCTACAAATATGTCAATCCCTATCAAGGGGCGAACTATGAAGAGTTCATTCCAAAGATATGACTAGCCGTTCAACCTCTCAATCTCTTTTGTTCCTCTTACCCGCACGGCTAAGAGGACATCGGCCCCTCTCGAATCCGTCAACGCCCTCAGCTCTCTTTTCAGAAAGCATGTAAAGCTTGTAAAAGCTTTAAGCGTACTTTTGATTTACTTTTAATGTTTCTACTACAATCGCTTAGCTTATGACTCATTTACGATATCGCTTATTTTCTCTTGCAATATCTTTATTGTCCGTCATTTTGTTATGTTTTGATTCAAGTCGACGATATCCCTTGCCCCCTCGGTGGTCACGATTTTGACTAAGCCGCAGAAATGACATTCAAAGCGCATATCAGTTGTTGATTATCACAGATATGCTGATAAAAGCTTCTTTTCTCTGCCTCTACCGTTTACTAGCGATCGCTGGGGTTTTTATTTGACCAACGAATGACTGGCCCATTTTCAATCTTCGTAATGAAATACACTTAATTATGCTTTTATGGGTTACATGCTAAAATATATAGCATATAGTAAGCTTTCCGCAGATAATTTCAAGAAGTCCTGCACAAGGTAAAACCACATTTTATTAATGATTTTCTCTTATAAAGAGAGACTTCCCTTGTTACGGCGACATGATTCCCCTCTCGGTAATTATACATACATTCAGATAATTTAGAAGTCATGCCACATTCTTGAACCGCTCTGCCATCTGAAGTCCTCTAGTTCAGGTGTTATTGGGTCCTACAACCTCTTCAATCTTATATGGTCCCTCCCACTGGGCTCAATTTGGTTTGTTTCTTTAGGTCAAGCTCAATAACAATAACCGCAGTATCAAGTCTCCTCGAGCGGAATCTAAGGCTTTTTAACCCTTCGTTATATAGGTTCGAGCTATTAAGTGTTTGTACTGGTGAGTCTTGCAAAAGTATTCATCTCTCAAATTTCATCCACAAAGTCGAGGTATTCCTTCAACCGTTGGTCATTGCTTTCTTCAAACCGACGGTTTATAAGTGGGTAACTGACTCGCGCAAAAACCATTTGCCCCATAGACTGTTCGAAAGCGAGCCTCCCTCGACGCTTTTTGATTCGCGTGTAACGAAATAATTATAACACACTGGGTAACTTCAATCCAGCCCCCTATCCCTTATCACTTTGGTAAACATATTCTCTTGCTACCTTTGAATATAATTCGTTCACGACTGACTTTGGCTCGAGGTAATAGACTGAGCCGAATCGGTGTTCTATCCCAAACTTTCAGAAATCCACCAAGATTCTCGTCGAATCTGGAATACCAAACCGCTGTGAGTATGTTTTTTTCCATAAAGAATTGATCCACTTTCACTTCGAAGTTTTCTTGAGAAAATCAAGCCCAATCTACTGTTGGAAGTAGTCAACCGCTACACAAGATACCGCCTCCTCCGGCTTGACAATTTTTCCTACCAAATCAATCTCCCGCATAAAGCAAAGAGCGATCGTGGGCTTACTGGCTGTATGTAGGTCATGGGTGACTCTAACTGCTGGCAAAGACGATTTCTTCACATAAGCGGTTGCATGTTTAACCAGAGCGACCAATATTCAGACTTCAGGGTTTGATTATAGCGATCAAGGCTTCTCCAAGATGGTTTGCCACCATCTCATGTATCTTAGCCAACACTTGGGGAATATCATCGTTGGAAACGCTAGTTAACAGCGGTCCATCCCATGATTTCCTGTATAGTTCGCCTAGGTACAATTGATACTTGAAGATGCGGTTTTGGATCTTCTTGATTTCATTCCTTCCGTAATTTACCTTCGCCGGTGATACAAGATTACGTGGGTGTCTAATCAACTATATCAGGAGCACATTATCCTTGCACCCTTTCTTCATGATGTTGGCCGGGTCATAGACCTCAAACATATATCCCTTCGTAACTCGTCAGTAGCAGGGTGGCGAAGTCTCGATAGAGTATCCGCTTTTTCATTTCGCCTTTGGGAATAGTCTTAAAATAGGATCTTTAATCTAAGGGATATTTGTACAACTTTGGAGTGATATTTTATCAAAGCCTCATTTTACCCACGCCTTTCCTTAATTTGGTCTGAGACACTTAGAGTCCCTTTAACCGGGTAGTTCTTTCTACCCATGGATTGACCAATCTCAATCAAGATCATTGTCATATATCCATTTCATTATTTCAGGGCGGTGAAGTCAACCGCAAGGGATATTTCATAGTTTCCCTTCTCTGAGGCCCTACAATCAAAAACTCATGCACCCGCTTGATCATTACGAGCCCCATCTACAAATAAGTGTCCATTCGAAGTTTGACTTGCCCGCCCATGTTGTCCGCCGGGGTCCTCAGAGGATAAAAAGGGATTCGAAAGCAGCCCATTCGGGTTATAAAATCCGCCAATGTTTGTGCTATAAATGCGGTGTTCTGGTACATAGATTTCAAATTCACTCAGTTCATGTCTATGTTGTCAACCGTCCAGAGTGGTCAATGGGTTAGCAACCGGCAAAGGTGGTCGCTACTACTAGACTGGATGGATTCAAAGAAGCCTTCAATTTTTCTCAGATTATCAAAGCAAAACCGCTTATCTACGGGGATATTTTTCAAGACTCGGTGACACGGCTAACATAATATATCGTTTCTGTGAATCTTGTCCACTTCCCTTACCAACACGCCGACCGCTACATCGGAGATGGCCAATACGCTGCACGTGTTCCCCTTGTTCGTCGCGACATCAACTGGGAGACCCCAAATATCTTTCTAATTCTTCAGCCCCTTGCAACTCTCATCCCATATGTGAACTTTCCTTGGGTTATGTGCCTTAGATTCCTAAAGAAGGGTACCCCTTTCCCCAGATTTGATATGAACTTATTCAAAGCCAAGCATCCTATCGGGCCGCACTCCTTATAGCCATTAGGGGTGGTTTCATCCCTAGAGCGCCCAATTTTATCTAGATTACGCTCACCTCGGCGCTTATCACGTATCCTAAACTTTCCTCGAGATTACTCCAAATGAGCACTGGGTTCACTCTTTAATCTATTGACCTAAGTTGATTAAAGTGTTTCCTTAAGATTCGCTAGGTGCTCAATTTCACCTTCTCGACCAAAGATATAATCCACATAGATCATATATTCAGCCTAATCTGGATTCGCAAAATTTATTCACTATCCACCGGTAAGCTGGGCCCCCGTGATTTTTTGACTTCATGGCCATTTCCATCAACCAGACGCCCAAACACGTATACGAGATAAAAATTCTTCGGATATGCTTTTGTTTGTTGGTGTAGTCTCGTGACACATCCTACATTTAATATGGGTTTCTTGACCAAAGACCACATTAGCCACCCAAATGTGTAATCCTGACTACAGAAGGCTTCAAGGCTTTCGGAGAAAGCCTCGCACCTTCCATTATGGTCGTGTTCTTTCATAATTAAATAACCTTTTCTTTTTTTATAGGCCGGGTTCGCTGATGTACAAATTTTGTGGACGGCGATCGTTGATCTATTTCGGCATGTCTCTGTGTCCCCACGAGAACACACATCTTCAAATTCCCTTATTAACGCTATCACCAAGCTCGACCCAATTTAACCCATTCTCGGTTGTTCGCTTTATTTCTTCCTGAAAAGGATCACCTTTACCCCCTTTCCACGCGTGGTACGGCTCTTTTCATTTTCCTTTCCTTGGGCGAAGTTATTCTCTTTCAGCCTAAACCGAAGCGATTCCATGAGGACTTCTCACCGCTTTTTTCTAGTCCGCCGATTTTTTTTAGCGGAGGTACGTAATTTGCAACATCTTCTAGCCTTCTTTTGATCACTGGGAACCTCCCATATTCCCTGTGGGCTGGGAATTTCATCTTGAGATTTAATCAGAAACAATGGCCTTCTATTGCCAAGATTGGACGATCATTTAAAGTAATTGCATTGTATGATTGGTCCTCAATGTCCACAACCATAAATTGAGCTCTAATTGTGGCCACCTTTGATCCCGAACCAACCGTGAAATCCAAAGGCACCACCCCCATTGCATTTATAGAATGACCCGTGAACCCCGTCAGTGGTGTGTACAGCGGTTGAATTATGCTCCTTGGGAGTTGTAATTTGTCAAAGGTGCTGATATATAGAATATCCATCAAACTCCCCGTATCAACCAGCATCCGCTCCACTGTGAAGTTTGCGGCACTGGAAGAGAATCTGGTTTGTGTAGCTCAATTCCTAATAACTTTTGTCTCAGTGCTCACGGGCTCGCTTACTTAATGCCGCTGTCAAGATCAACGACATATCTCTTCTTGCGTGAAGCTCGAGTTATGTGAGTCCACTTCCCGGCACTCAAGAAATAGTATCAATCCGCCTAGTGCTTCCAGTAATTCCGGGTTCTCGCTTTACTCATGCGGCCTCAAAAGTGCTGACAGTTGTTGTCCCAATAGAGACTTAGCTGTGGAACTCTAAGTGTCCTCTTTTATTAGCTTTCTATTTTCAAAGATCCACGACTCTACACTCTCAGGTTTATGCCCATGCTCGCGATGATGTCAGAGTAGCGTGTTTTGTCCCTTCGTCTGTGCAATCTCTCATCCACCGCTAGTGGGAGTAAATTTGTATGTTCTATTCGAGCATATACCTCCTTTGCGGAAAACCCGCCGCATCGGGTGAACTCGCATCGTGGTTCTCTGCACACTGCATCAAGCCTTTATGAGGCACCCTACCAAAATGCTTCATTTTGAACTCCGCCTGCCTCGCTCAAGCCGGTCCTAGTCCGCGCCTTTGGCGACTTAGCTTCTTTTTCGGGGCTGAAGTCCTTTAAGGTCTTTGGTTCGGGACTCCTTGGTTTTAACCTCCAATTCGACATATTACGAACCCGCACCGTGAGTTCATCCTTTGATAAGAGTTTCAAGAACTAAAGCTTTTTGAGTTTACCATAAGCCAGCCTCGCGATTTAAATGTATGCCACTTTATTATTTCGGGATAGCGAGCAAAATGTTTAGCGCTTTTGTAACTTTTGCTGCTCTATTAGCCCCTTCCGATGTCCATCATCGTTTCATTCTGATGTTTGGTGTATAGCGGACTCACCGCTATAAAGGCATCCGCTGCTTGTCGGGTAATTTAATCTATGGACTTAAGAGTAAATCCATGTACCAATCTAAGGTGCGATCCGATAAACTATCGAAAATGCCTTTGTAGATAAATATCTGATTATTGGATATGATTGTCATCTTAGCCAAGAATCCCGTGCGTTTTGTATCGTGACGCCAGCCGCTTATCGAATCGGGTGAATCATGCGAATTTAAACTCATATAGAGGAACCGCCCAAACAAATGGCGTACTTTGTTTGGTATCTCCTTTCTTTTGGATAGCGGCGATGTAATGTTTATAAGTTTTAATGTTCAAGCAACTTGTTGCAATTTTAGTGTAGTTGGATTAACTTGAGCCGCACCCGCTGGCGCCGCGGCGCTCGAGCCTGTGGTTATCCCGAGCTGTGGAACTACTTTTCTAATGTATTTCATGTCCGTTGTAATGGTATAGTGCGACGCACGATTGTCCTTTTCTCGTTTTTTATGTAAGGCTGTTCTTAACCCGCTTTAGATGCCTCAACCTCAATATCTTCGTGATAATACCCAAGGGCTGCTGTTGATTGTGTTATTTTATTGTGACCTAAGAACCGACTCGTGTGAACGTAGATGTTTACTGCCACGCTTTATTCTTTTCAATCCTTTCATACGCGCCAATTGATAATTGCAATTCGCCACGAATGATAGAGTCATAATGATCCAAAGGACTCTCACATGGTGACTATTAATCGATATTGGAATTTCATGATTTCGTCAATCTTGTGGATATGGTCTTTATAGAAAGATCAGAACACCGCTCTTTTCTTGCTTTTTACTGAGGCCGAGATCCGGGTCTTTCAATGTCCCTGTGGGTCCCGAACCCTGACCGTCGACCCGAAAGTGTGCCCACATGGAGCGATCACAAACACTCTGACGATCAAGTTACTTATTTTGTATTTTAGTGAAGGAGAACATAAAAGAGTACCAATGCGAGTAAGTCGGAATTAAAGGAGCAGCAGGTTCTAAAGTTGATGCAGGCATTTATAGGCAAGTACAGAGGTACCAACTCTCCATGCGATGGTGCTTACTCATTATAATCTTATCCACCAGTTGTCACAAGTAGGCGAGTGGATCGCTATTCATGGCGGCGCCACGCTGCGCCTTCACGGGAGTGGTTGATGAACCACTATGGCTAGCCTTTGTAATTTTTGTTTTTTAGAAAGAAAATCTGATTTTTTTAAATGAAAGCCCAACCCCCAAAAATCCTATCTCATTATTCCATTTCGCCTAAAGCCTAAAGACGTGGATCCAATATACACACACCCAAATAAGATTTTTTAAAGATCAACGATTGATACTCCCGAAGATAATTTCAAATGGGGCGGCCAGTTTATTTCACTCCCTGTATTACCTATCAAGCTTTGTGCGCGGTGAGACACTGTGCACGAAAATCGTGTGTGTTGGTCTTTAATTTTCAATTTCTTCCTTCTTTTGTAATGTTCTATAAGCTCAATGTTATCAAATTGATTAAAAGTAGAAATATAGTTTTAATTTCCGTACTTTTTAATTTTTTAATATTTCATTTAATTCTTCATCTCCTTTATTTTAATAGTTTTAATTTCTATAATTTCTTCTTATGTTTGTTTTTATTATCAATTTTTGTGTTTTTTTTGTAACTTTATGTTTGTTTCTCTTTAGGTTTGTTTGTTAATTTTAATTTCTCTTTATGTAACTTTTTAATTTCTAATTATTGTTTGTTTGATTTTTGTACAATGTAATGCGTATTAGTTTATTATTTTAATTTTTGTTTTTGTATGTTAGCTGTTTTTTGTAATAATTGTATTTCTTTATGTTGTTTTTTGTACAATGCATGTTTGTTTTTGCAACTTTTTAATTTCTTTATGTTTGTTTGTTTGTTTGATTGCTTTTAATTTCAATTGTATTTGTTTGTTTGATTTTATTTTTGTAACTTTTAATTTCTTTATTTTTGGATTGCGACTTTGATTGTGTTTTGTTTTTAAATTGTGAAGCTGGATGATCGTTAATTATGTCATTTGCATCTTTCTAGACAATATATTTTGAATTATTTGATCAATTATCATTATATTTTTCATTTGATAAGCTATTTATTATTGTTTTAATAATAAAACATGGATTACAAAAGGCTGCCGCGCCGAACTATGTATCATACACTAAGAGATTAATCCTCATATTGTGCATAGAAACATCAAAGCGAGCAATATACTTCTTGATGAAAATTTCACCCCGAAGGTTGCTGATTTTGGATTGGCTCGGTTGTTTCGCGATGGCATGTCTAATGTCAGTACTCGTGTTGCTGGGACATTGTAAGTGTTGTCAAACAGTTTTGGTTCATGGGGTTAATTTTGCTTATGAAGCATCTGACTGAATACTTAGCTAACAATGATATTGGCCAAAGGGGCTATCTATCTCCAGAATATGCTATCAGCGGACACTTGACAATAAAATCAGATGTTTACAGTTTTGGGGTATTGCTCTTGACAATAGTTTCTGGCCATCCATTTTGATTTGGAGCTAGGAGATCAGTTCCTTGTTGATAAGGTAAAAGAATTTGACCGGATTTATTCAGAATAATTAAATTCCTAGATAGCTTCGGATTATAATTCTGTTATCACATATTAGAATCACATAATTATTCATAATTATCAACAATATTCAAAAGTCAATAGAGCCTTACAAGATACAAACGATTAAATTGTAGTTCTGTTATCACATACTTCGTATTAGAATCACATGAGTCTTGATGCCTTAAGAGTCAGTTGAGCTACCAGTTGGCGGATGCTCTTTCGCTTGTCAGATTCATATGAATCGAATAATGGCTTCAAAAAGAAAGACTAATCCTTCTTGCGGCTATATTTGCAGGCATGGGAGATGTATAAAGCCAACAATCTTGTGAAGCTAGTTGATCCAGTCTTAAATTGAAAATTTCCTGTAAAAGAAGCCATTTTATACTTAAAGGTTAGCCTCCTCTGTGTTCAAGAAACTCCCAAGCTGCATCCCAAAATGTCATCAGTCATCAAAATGTTGAAGAAGGAAATAGACATCATGCACATCAAGCCTTCGAATCCTGGGATTGTAGCAGATCTTATGGACGTTAAGATTTTCCATCAGCACTCATCACGCAACTCCACCACTAGCTGAGAGGCGATGAGCTCTCCATCACTTTGCTGATTATTGTAGCCTGTTTGGACTGTAGCATTGGCAGGTACTCATTAAGTTGTTCCCTTTTTTCGTTTATGTGACTTTTTACTAACACTGATGTCGATTATGCAAAGAAATGTAGTCATACAATGTAAAGTTCAGAACCATATTGTTATAATTGCAATAAAAATTGGATTCGTTCATTTACATGCTAATCTAGCTGTTCATTTTGAAAGTACCAAACAATATATAGCAAAAGACAGTAAAGGTTTCAATGTTACCGATTAGTGGGGTTGTCAATACTCGATATACCAATTTTCTTCCATGTTTGCTCATCTGAAGTCTGAACTCAATTATGCTAGGGAACCTCAAAACTTAATCAGGTGTTCAATTCATTAGTCAAGTGTTCTATGAATATCTATAATAGATAATTCATTGTTCACCAGATATATAAAGCTGACCAGTGCTAGAGAAACCCTGTCAAAACAGAAGGTATGAACATTGCTAGCATTTGAATCTGCACTAAATAGAACATTAATCTCTCATAGCGAAGAGCCAAAGACAGTGATCAGGGACAAAATATTAGAATGCAACATGCTCAACTCCGTGTACGCCATTCACCAAGAGCGCCTATATGGGGTGGACATTGTGAATGGCATACAGGGAGCCAGGCATGTATAAAAATACATCTATCACAAACTGCGTGCCAGTAGCATTTACTAGCATGATCCAGGGATACAGATTCAGAAATTGAACAATATTTATTTCATGTTTGATCAATATTCATGTCACCAACTCACTGCTAGATTTACAACTTCAATCAGCATGATGAAGACATGCATCTAGCTAGAGGTTATTATAAGATGAGAGGGTGGTGGAACAGAAATGATAATATATGGAAGAAAAAGAAGGATACATATACCAGTAACCTCTATTTCTTTTCATCGTAAAATATAAATAGCTTTTGAGTTGGTTATTATGTATAAAGCAAAATATGATACAGAAGCCACTTCAGACGAACCACATTACTTTCTTTAGTTTTCTTTCCAGTGTTATTGTATCTTGGTGGGGAATAAACAAACTCAAAGCATTGTAAAAGTCTCCTCCACTCTGAGAAAGATGGTGGGGGGTAATTTATTTTTATCTTATTTATTTGTCTTTTTCTCTCTTGTGACCTGCTTTATTTACCTGAAAACATGATAAAGCAATGATGTTTTCTTGTTCATTTCGTCATTTTTGGTTTGTCTGGAAGCATACATTATGAGATCAACCGACCTCCTATTTCTCATCATTGCATGATAACTGCTAAGCTTATTTTTGAAGCAATTTTTTAGCTTCATCTAGTTCTTGAATAAAAAAACTAACAACCAAGAGTGAAAGACGTAAGGATAGGGAATAGATCGACTGTTACACTTTTATATCAGAAATAAGCATGATACTTGTTATATCTACTAATATCATATTTATTTTGTCAAGTAACCAGTAGCATAACTGCCATGGCTTTCTGTTGAAGAGGTTACTAAATGCTTTGAATCATTCAATGCAACGATAATTGATTAGCCTATTTGGATCTACCTTAAAAGATCTCGCGACTTAAACATACGCTCAGCGAGGCCTCCGCACGATTAATCACAAGCCTCGCAGTGTGTCCGTAGCCTACCCCATACATACCAAAGATAAATTAAGAACCCTCAAGAACACGGCGTGACGACCCTGGGGATTCAACAACAACAATTACTGGTACTGCCAGTGACGAACTCCACGCCGATACTCGTGACGCACCGCAAAGTGGCGACTGACGTCCGCCGAGACGTGCCTCGGACAAAGATCTCGCGACTTATAGTTATATGGATATGTGCTTAATGATGAACAAAATAGCTCGTTTCACAAAACAGAAGCTAAAAGAATTTCAGCTGACATAATTTTCAAAAAGCTCATTGGAAATGTACAATTACAGAAGAGCATTACTGGATCTATCTCCATCTTATGCCTCTTCGATTTTTTTTTAATTGTCATTCTAGCATAATTTTTTTTTTTTTTAAATGTTTGTCATTCTTAAAGATAATAAATTGCATTTTTATATTTTCAACGTAATTTTTGATTACTTTTTGATATTAAACTTATCAACTAACCATTAATAATATATATTTTTAATTAATCGACATTCTATATTTTCACCCATTTGGATTATTTTTACTTTTTCTTAATAGACAAGAAAAGATGTGACGCCAACTAAAAAAACTCCTGAGTAATAATTTAATTTACATAAAGAATAATATAACCAAGACAACATCAATGCATCTTTTCCCAATTCCCAACTCTCATCAGTGTTTAGCTTGAGTGTTCTCACCCTTGGAGAGGGTTATTACGAGTCCAATAACTATCACGAAGACGATATTACGCCATCGTAGCTGAAATGAAGTTTGACATTTCTTACGCCCCTCAACGGAAGCATTAAGGCCCAAGACTTGGCAGATTTTATCATTGAATGTAGAACTCAACCTCCCCAAATTGTCACCGACTCGTAACTTTGAACCCGATCGAACAACCTTTGGAGCGGGTCTTGTTTTGTGGACGGGGCTAGAACCAGAAGCGGACTTCAAATGCCGGAGTGTTGATCCGAGGCCCGATGGAGAAGCCAAACTGCGCCGACACATGAAGAGCATTACCTGATCGACCATACCAAGTCATTGCAGGACAAAGATAGCGATAAAACGCCACTCTATATTTATCATGGACCAAGAGTTTATGACGCTGGTAAAACATGAGTCACTAGTTAAATATCACGAGAAGGCCATCCAACTGACTAGCGAAAATGGACGAAAAAAGGGCAAGCTGAGACGATTTGGGAACATGATTTGATCGAATAGATGCTTATACAATATGAAACATGTGAGAACGAAAAGGTAAATAACTAAAATGTAAACAATGGCCTATGTCACCTCGTGAATAATGAATTGGAATGAATTGTTAAACTAGCAATAAGTGAAGAATACCATGTATGAATCTTCATCTGGGTGATTATCATAGAATTAAATAATCATGTTCTCATAATGATAGAAATTGCAAAATACATAAAATATAAAATTCAAATTTAATAATGGAGGTCTAAATTCACACTAAATAATTTCTTGTTTTTTCTAAATTCCAATGCATCATCATCTTCGATTAAATGTTATACAATTATTACACATCACTGCAAAAACCCAAAAAAACATAAATGAATCCTCTTGAAGAATTTGAACCAATAAATCTACTTATTAGAACCTCTAAACAAACATACGCCACTCCGACTAAGTATCATTACAGAGTTGAATAATCTGGACTTAATAGCGTAACTTTGAAGTTTAGATAAAGAAGAGCACTCAATCTTTGTATTTACATATATAATTCCCATCAAAATGGAATTTTACATCATAGCCTCAATTAATAAAACTAATTAAAGGCACCAACAAACGCTTAACACTTGGACACATAGAGCTAATAAAAGTAGTCTTCCAAAAAAAAAAAAGATGAAAGCTTAAAACTAGCATGATGAATCTTCATCTTCCAAGTCGTCCTCTTCGGATATTGGATCAAGAGTTGGAGAGTAATTTGCCATATTCTTCAATGAAATTAACTGAGACGGAGCAATCTCCATGATCCAGCAACCAAAACAACCAGCCAGTTTCGCCATATATGTATTGATGAATTAAGACCTTTCGAGTGAATTAATAACACGTCTTTAGTCACTCCTCCAACTACCAATACACTTATACACACAACTTAATGCGCACTAATAATGGTAGTTTGCATAAGCTACTTTGAAGAGTTTAGTAATGAAAGATGATGTGAGGAAGTTGAGTAAGGGTTGTGTTTTATATACTAACTAGGTGAAGTACCAATTTGTAAATAAACAAAATTTTATGTGTCGGCTGAAGATTGGAGTAAGGAGCAATAATCATAGGTAGTATATAAAGCCTCAATCACAAGTAGTAAGAGCGTTCTACGAAAGCTATAACAAATGTTTAGAAATATGAAGACAATAAAGAAACTAAAACAATAATAATGTATAAATCTTTTAAGATAAACGATAAAGTTAAAACGTATTAATAATGCATTTAACATGGGCTTTTCTAAGATTACACGTAAATACATGATTTAACTAGCTCTCATTTTATAAAGTTAAGAATATTATTACTTAACAATCAATTACTATCAGAATACACTCGCTATCAACAAGAAATTTTACTATATAAAGAACTCTACTAACTATCGGCCAGCAATGGTCACACTAATACTAAGCATTCTTTTATACTCAAGTACGAACTTGGCTCCCTCCTAAATATTCGATGTGTTACACACTCTAAAAATTCTAAGCCTATTTCAACAACTTCCACCTGTGCCTAACTTTTAGGAAACACATATCCTCCAACTTCAAATAAGAATCTAAATGCAAATTTATCTTCCTCCCCGCCGTAGACGCATTCTTGTGAATCCCTAAATACGAGACGTTGATCGCCTCAAACAACGAGATTGAACTCGATCCCCTAACTATCTGCCAACACACATTCTGCCAAATTATCTTCGCATCAACCTTGTCACATTGATATCCCCTTTCTTCAACCCGCTCTCAAACATAATTAAACTCTCAATTTCAAATACGCCTTCATGGAATTGTAGTGCACCGAATTTTTGGTTAAACAAATAGCACTCCACTATCACAAAATATATAGCGACTTACCTCCGAACTATACCAAAATCCCTCACTGCATTTCTGCCCACACAGCCTTTACGCCTACCAACACCATATAATTCGCCAAGAAGAGACAAAGCAACCGTTGATTAACGCCGAACGCCAACTAACCGGGTCCCTCTCAAGGAAGCGTAAAAAGACGTGAACCCTGCCGTTAATCGCCGCTATCCAAATCACCGCATAATCAAAGTCTCGCATACCCACAACATGTTAACCCATAGTCTCCATTCTCATACTTTAACTCAACATGGCTCCTCAGAAGATCTCACATCCACTTTATCGCTTCCAATGTCCTTTCCAGACTATGCATATAACGACTTACCATGTTCACAACATGTGAGATTGCCCTGCCTCAAGCAAGAAACCATCGCATACATTAATCTTATCCCATCAGATTTACACGAACCTCGACATTTCTTCTGTCTTCTTCAATCAGAAAGTATAATTAAGCACTAAGCTTCATGCGCTTTTGAGCCAATTGTGGTTCACCGTTTTTGACTTCTCATTTAAGTCAAACATACTAATCAGTTTCTCTAAGTGTCGAGACTGTGTTAGCCACACCATACCTTTAACCCAATCCAGCTTTATTTCCATGCCAAGTATTTTTCTAGTTTCACCAAGATTTTTCATGTCGAAGGATCTAATCAGATGGTCTTTCATGTTTTTCACCTCCACACTACTAGAATAGGCTATTAACATATCATCAACATATAACATGAGATAAATGTTAATACCTTCACGAAACTTGCAAAAATATACGCAATGATCATATGAACTCCTACTGAAACCTCGCTTTTCCGAGTAAATTGATCTTAATCTCTTGTACCATCGACGCGCTGACAAGCTTCAACTCCATACAAAGATCTCTTCAATTTACAAACCCAATTCTCTTCTCCAACAGTTTTGAACCCTTCGCGCGTTTCATGTATCTCTTCTAAATTGCCATGTAAGAAGGTTGTTTTTACATCGAAGCCGAGTTAAATCGAGGTTCCATTATGCTTACTAAGTGCCAAATTTAAACACCTAATGGACGAGCAAGCCACTTGACAGAGTAGAAACTTCATTGTAATCACTCCCTTCACACAAGAAATCCTTTCGCCACTAATCTTGCTCTCAGAATCTGACTTTGTCTTCACTCACAGATATCACTTCTATGATATTAAATTTTAGCCGAATTCAAGACTCCGAGAAGTAAAATTGCAGAAGGTATAGTTCTTCACCAAAAGATTGTGTCATTAATTTAAAGGAAACAAAATATATGCACTGCTCACTTAAACACCTATTCTAGCTGGGACCCCAATATTGCACGATATTTCATTGGCCATTCGAATGGGCACATCCCACCAAGACATACACATACTTGAGTACTAGATCTAAAATAAGGTTTATCGGGTCGGAGACCCTCCCTCGAATCCATGCTTTTGCTTTGCTGCCCCCATCCATTTTGTTTCTCAAGATCCCTCAGAGCAAGATCCCTCAGAATACCTTTTAATTTTCTGAGCATGACCTCTACACCTAATTTCATTATATGAAACGACTATCCCACATCAAACGACGACAACACAATAAATGACTATTTTGTTCCTAACACTAAAATATAGTATTCAAAGATGTGGACCAAAATAACTAAACTCCTTTTTTCTCTTAACACACCCTACCCCCACCACATCCCCACTCTCTCATCCTATCGCAACCATTCCATAGCCCCCCACATTCTCATCAATCTCTTCATTATGGCGATCCACAAACCCGGTTAGCAAAACCCGTATCTCCAATCTTGATTCTCATAGCTTCAATATCATACATTATATTTGCATATACTATTTTATCAGAATATTACCATTTCAATATTAAAATGAGAATGGGACGCGAAAGTGGGCAGGCGATGCCAAGGCGAAGAAGTTTATTGAAAGATTTTGGGCTTCTACACTTTAGCTCCTATATTTTAAGAAACAGTGCTTAAAATAGTTATTTCAATGTATATTTTGTAGTAGTAATATACTATTTCCACTATAATGAATTTAAAATTGGGATGTAGTGAGAAATAAAAGTGGTTGTAAATTAAATAAGACACTTGGACGGCCTCGACATAATACAAAAACGCTCAAAAACTTAAAATACCGTAAATCACGAAAAACTTAAATTATAGTTTAGGATCCTCTCATTCAATAAGCCAAACAAAGTTTGTAAATATTCACGTGCGAAAATTTGGAGCAAAGGCTATGAGTAGGTGGAAAAATGGCACATTCTTCACATGATTCAGAGCATTGTGTGATACATCAATCACTGTTGGATTGTGAAGATATACACCTCACACCACATATTTCTTAATCATTCATTTGTTTTATTTGAAGCGTGTTATATTACCAAATACGAATACGTGAAGCAGTCGCGATAATTATTGGCAAATACTATAGAAAAGGGGTTTGAGATTGTATACTTTGTTGTGTTTTCAGGTTTATATTTTGTGATTACGCATTGCGATGCTGGGTAAGAGTTTTTGTTTTATTTGAATTTGAGCCATCTCTTTCTCTCACATCCTGCTTTTCCTTACTACTTGGGCCGAACGAGATCTAGAAGATATCAACCCGCTCCTTTCTCAAGCCTACGAGCCCGACGATCTGGGCCGACGCATGGCGGTCGAGGCGCGGCCGCGCCTCAACCCCCGCCAATGCACCTGGGCTTAGTGCTGACCCATGATTTGTTAGATAGCTGTGTTCCAAGGATGCCGAGGTCTCGAGCGTGCTCCGCCGTGATCTGTAGTCACTTAATCGAAGCTGACAGAATAATTCACGATAAAGCTAATTTATCGGTACATTGTACTAAGATTTACGTAAAGAAAAAGATTACCTTCAAGTTTAATAAACGGCTTTAATATTTATGAGACGTAAGAGTGCCACCTTGCCGACTGCGGTTAAAGACCTTGTATGAAGACAAAACGCTTCCTTTATTAATATCTTCATATTCCTACGCCCGTATCGGGCCCACAGACCCTTATTTATCTTATCCTCTGGAAGTTCTCCATTTGACATGTACCGAGCTATCGGGCTCCTCCAGTCCGGTACCTTTTCCAAGACTGGAGCGGTATTACACTATACGGATAGGATGCCTCTGACTTTCAATATGGACACCCGAGGATAAGTCCTCAAATATGTACGCTAATCGGGGAGTAGTGGTCCGTGATGTTCATTTGTAGACTGGTACGTGTTCGGTGCAGATGTATTCTAACCCTTTGTCAAGGCCAACGCCTTGGCATGATATTTGGGCGAAAGTGTCTTGCTCTTAACCTACGCCTCCTTTAATTTGTTCTATTACTAGTTTTCAATCATTCTCGACCAACAATCGCTGAATCTTAAGTCCTTGGGCGCGTCCGGAGTCCCGTGACCATGACCTCGTATTCAACTTTTCAAGCAGCTCTAAAAGAGAAACCCTAAGCGCATTTCGATTACTCCGCCTCGTCCTTCTATTGTAATTCCTCGCATCCCTTCCTCTCATTGCTCGATCCATCTACATGTAATTTCCATCCAGGGACTTCATCACTTTTCCCTTTTCAAGAGCCTTGGATTCCCTCTGGGATCCGAAATAAATTCCATAACGAATCGGTCAAAGCCTGCGGCCTTTATGCTAGTTCAGGAATAACCGACTTTAAAACTCACTTAGCTCAATAGCCTACGGGTCAACCTCACGGTCACGTAGGATCGACACGCATCCTCTTAATGGGTCGATCCGTCATTACCTTGACGGATGCGATCTCAAAATATGCTTTAAGCTTTCTTGCGATGACAATAGAAAACACAAATTTGCTTCGATTCAGGGTGTTTTAATTCTCCGCCCACGGAGAACGTGACTACATAGTAAATAGGTCTCGAATACCCTCTTCTTTCCCTCGACTAAGACATCAAGCCACCGCCTCGGAAACCGCGAGGTATAATGCTTTAATTTCTGCCTCAAGTAACTTTGGGGATCCCACTAATCCTTTAACTCTTCGGCTCTTTCACATTTTACGCCCCTGTGAGAAAATTTTGACGCCGCCTAATTTTCCCCGAAAAATGGCAGATTGGCCGCCGATTTTCAGATGAATTGCCAATGCCGCACAACGCTAGCTTTTGGACCTTTATAAAAGGCGGGAGGTTCTCAGACCCATCTCCGCCCCGCAGTCGGCCGCCTGGAAAGTAGTCATTAAAATCCGAACACCGTGAGTCACTAAACCGACGGATTTACTCAGCTAAAACACAATTGCTTTCATCCAAAATGATCACAATTAAGTTTCAAATCAAAAACAGCTTTTAAAATTTATAATCCATCACCGAGCATCGAAACAACTAACCCATATATATATATATACAATAACCATATCCCAAGATAAAGTAATGCCGGTAGCGCTAAGCAATTTATGATAATGAATGGATCCCCCAATACATAAAATGACAATCGGCCGACAAGCGCTTTTAGTTTCAAAAGGAACTACAACAATCAAAATGCTGACAACACATCAAAATCGGGATCAAGATCCCTTCAAGCACCCGATGCCACCTAGCCACTGAACAAAACTCTCAAATTCTTGGCTCAATCGCTCGTCAACCCGCACACGAGACGCCGCCCAAAACAGGCGATGTCAGCGAGGCTTGTCGAAACTTAATGTATGAACTCACTATTTAAACGAAATTAATCAATAATATAATAGTCAAATATGAATAAAATACATATATCCGTGGACTACCTAAAAAGGTCATACAACATAACTCCAGAAATCTCTCGTATTACAACATACGAAGATTATAATAAGGTTTCAAAGCGAAGCACACACCTGTGAAGAAATCAATAGACCTTCAACAAATCCACTAAAACTCTAGTCATCAAAACCCTTTCATATCTCTCATCCCCTTCACCAAGATATCATCCTCTAACGCGCATATACTCAACTGGCCTACCCCTGTAGGAACGGACTAATCAATAATCACCCCAAGACTTATACCGCAAGATAAAGTGCCAAAACCTCACTTATACACAAAGTATAAGTGCACACCGGACTTATACACAAAGTATAAGGCACATCGCACTCATACACTAAGTATAAAGTGCACAACGCTTCTTAATACTAAGTATAAGCACACCGCCTATACACTGCTGCAGTGCACAATCGGGCTTCTATACACTCAAGATAAGGCACACCGCACTTATACAATTAAGTATAAGGCACACCGCCTTATACACTAAGTATAAGGCACATATCGTCAAAGATATCCTCCGGCATGGTTTATAGCTCACCTAACCCTCTTAATCATCCCAACATAGTCAAACTCGACACTCAAGTCACCTCTCACAACCAAATACTCTAATTCCTTCCCAAATAATATCCAAGCATCACGCCTAAACATCTCACAACCTGTGAAGTCAAACACAATCGCCGACAAGGCCACAAATCATGTCACAAAGGCCACGTAAAACATAAGTGCCGATTGGGGCGGCCAGCGTAAAACATGCTCACGACAAGGCCACAAAATACAACAGCCGACAAGGCCACATAAATCGAAATATGTCAGAGTTCAAGCTATTACTTACCTCAAGCAATCTTCAACGCCACGTAATATAATCACATTGGGCCATATCATGGCTCACACAACGAATCACACATAATCATATCATTCTCACGTGAATCATAACCAAATGATAATGCATATCATTCTCACATAATCATAACACAATAACATGTTCACACAATTTAAGGTAAGTACGAACCTCTTCCGCGATCAACGCCTAAACAATCACTTCAGAATCGGCTCTTTTCCACTCCATCAATCTCTAAACAAACACCCGTAAAGTATAATCAAGCATCTACTACTATATCATGCTCTGTAAGATACATAACTAACTCTTAATGAACTATTTCCAAACGGTCTAACATGACCTGATAACTATCGAATTATAATCCCATCTGACACAACCCAATCGATTCCCCCGATACTCTTCATCTTATCACTTTTCATTACAAATTCCATTTATAAGTCATTCTAATTAATCACAGGTCTATAATTAACAATCTATAATTCGAAATATCAATTATAACTCAACTCGAATTAACACTTTTTCGACATAACTCCCTTTTAATCAATTTTAAATCATCAATTTAACCTCACAAAACTATAATAAGGTCCCAATATAACCTCCTACACATTTAAAGTCTTAGAAAAATATCAACCCGTAAAGTCAACCGAAACCTAAAAGTCAACCCTACCCATAACATCCTCAAACTAATCTTTAAATCAATTTAATTAATCACTTATATACGTCACGTAACACATAACCAACTAAGATTCATCATAAAATAGAATCTATGGAAAAGTCAACTAAAAGTCAACCATGTCAAAAACCCAAGAAATATCTCAAAAAGACTTGAACTTTCTTACCTTTGACCAAGAGAACGATTGTGAGAAAGATTCCTACAACCGATCTCGAGTTCTGTTTACAATCGGCTATAGAAATGGAAAAATGAAATTTTTTAAGGGAGTGCTTAATATCTCTGCCCTGTGAGAAGAAGCAAGGTTAAGCAATAAGATTTATCTCAAATGCATTTACGCTGAAGATAAAACACATAGATATTTAAAAACTCGAGTCCTCGCTCTCACGGCTTCTAAGCATTCTCCTCTTATCGTACTTAAATCTCCACGAACCCGATTTCAAAGATAAATTTTTCATGGCAAAAACTACTAAATTATAAATGTAATTCTACTAAAAAATTACTTAAATAATATTATCATCGAAATAATAATTTATACTATCCCTGGTCCCAATCACGAATCGAAAATTAAATTTTTTTTTTCGTAACGGGTTATTACAGGTTCCATGTTCGATCGCCGATTTTGTCGATCGGGCTCAATTCCTCGCCGACTTATCATGAAAACCGGTGAACTTTTCCGTAAGTAACACCAAATGAACACTTTTTCGAGATTTATCCGTAGCGCGACGATTTTAATACTTCCAAAGTTTCTTCCAAATTCTTCAAACGACGCCAACCTTCGACTTCTTTACAAGCATGTCATCGAGCATATATCTCCTGGCAGCCTTTATCCGTTTCTTTAAATAATCGATTCACCATTTTGGTAGGTTTCCCCCGCATTCTTCAAACAAGTGCATTACCTCCGGCTAAAGAAAAGTCCATACTCCGTTACGAAGCCGCTTCCTTGGTCGCCGCCATGTAATATCATTTGACGGTACCTCACGAGGCATCCAGAAGTCGAAGACCACGTCCCACGCCCCATCGACTCAACCTTCCTAAAAGTGTGGATAATAATCTTTCTGCACGCTTAGTTCAAATCGTGAAATTAGTGCACATTCTCCATTTCATCGTTGATTTTTCACCATGACCACATTAGTTATCCATTCAGAAATTGGAAGCTCCTGATCGCCCGCTCATCAATTACCGGACTCGCTTGTATGGCGAGGTTCTTTTCGCTTGAAAAAATTCTTTTCCCTCGCTTGATAGGCCTAAAGCAGGTCCACGGCAACGCCAAGGGAGATTCTCAGATCCACCCTGGCATATCCTCCGGACCCCACGCCAAGCTCTCCTCGCATTTCATTTAAATAATTGTATAAGCCCTCGCGACGGGCAGAAGCGCCTGCCTATTCTCGAAAGTCTTCGAATTCTCGTCATCATGAAACGGAATTTTCTCTGGGCCTTTAGTTCTTCTGTGTTTTCGCTTTCCTTTTTTGGGTACGATAGCATGAATTTTATCGAGATCTACAAAATCATGATTGTGTTGTCTTCCTACTCAGAATTACAACCTCAATCCAATCCATCTTAAGCCTCTATCTTTGCCCTACAACCACCAGATGCCACCTCTTATAACGCATGCTCCAAGCAGCGGACCCTTCTTGACAAATTTCTCCCCGCCAAGCATACCTTTCATATAAATGTAATCTAATGTAGTCACCTCTGCACTTTATGATTCTTCCGCACGTTACCAGCAAATCGTATACCAAAACCACGAGACTTCGCGTATTTGGCATAAAAACGACATGCAAGTATCATTTCAGACAAAACCAAAGCCTTCCATGATTTCACATTATCGATCACAGACAAAACTCCGCAGAATGACATAACATATGTCATGACAAACACATATTCATTAAATGTCAACCACACATAAGAACCGTGTCATAGTGTCAGATAGCTTTAATACAATTTATAATTTAATACCATCGACAAGTGTTCGATGATATGTTTTCATAGTCCCGCCAATACCATACGTAGTGCCTACCAAGGCATATGTAATCATTTGATTGACACAGTATCAAATACTCAACGCGATCCAACAACATTTAAAAAAGAATATACAAGGATGGTGAAGATTTGTTCTTAGCTAAATATAAAATATATGTTATGTCAAACACATATTCATTAAATGTCAAACACAAATAAGACTCGGGTCTCATACAGTGTATTTGAATACTTCATTTATATGTTAATACCATTAACATCCGTCGATCGGGTACTTTTAATAGTCCGGGTAATACCATGCGTAAGTCTACCGAGGTATATGTATTCAGTTGATTGACAACAGTAACACATAATGAAAATAAATTCAACAACATTTAAAAATAGAACATGCTGAGGATGAGAAAATTGATTCTTAAAGCCATATAGAGAGTGGATACGTATATAATTAAAAACAAAAAAAAATAACCTCGACAAGAGTTGCCGGAGTCGTGATATTTCGATGATTGTAAAAACCCTCGGAAAAATATGTTGAAAAAACAATAAAAATGACTGCATAATTCAATATTAATCGGAAACTAACTAGAATCATGAATTAGGACTCGATGAGGTGACGGAAAAATCACTCAAAGAGGGTCATCTTCAATTGCCAATAATTTAATAGCAATGTAAAAACTTTTATTAGAAACATCAAAATGAATTGTGAAACTAATCAAATCATTTTTTAATAAGAACATACCTATCTGTTTCTCTTGATCCATTAGAATTATTATAACCAACAATTCAATTACAAACTATTTTATTGATTCAAAATGAAATCACGGAACGAATTATGGAACAAATATTGTTGTTCTAAACCAAAACGGAAAAGTAAAAAATTATGGAAGAAATCGGAAAATAAATTGAATAAAACGGAACAAATTGAAATAAAAATTTAGGAAATCAAAAAATGAGGCACAAAATATGGAAGAATTTAAAAAGAGAAGAAAATCCGCTGTTAGTTAACGATATGAGCGCGAGCCGCAATTACACAAAGCCGGTAGAGTTAAACGTATTTAGCTTAAAAATGAAAATACCAAATATGCCCCTATTCAATCATTGTCGAGGATAAACTAACGGATCAATAGATCCTAAAACTGAGATTCAAGTTAGCATGTCAAGCTACCAATTTTTCACTTGAAAGCACCGCAAGAAAGTACCCTCTACCCCTCAACCAATCCCACAGAGACCTTCCCCCTAGTATTCACTTCATCAACTTCAACAAATTTTCAACTCCCCACCTCCCTTTACAAACCGTCAACTTATACTACAAAGTTTCAATATTTTCCTTGTTTTTTCCCCATTATTTCACACATTTACTGATAATGGCTGCCAAGAAAAGCTACCAATGGTTTGGTGGAGCAAAAAGAGTGAACTCCATAAACTCAAACTCAAACTCTGAGGTTGAACTAGATGAAGCTGATATATGGGGTACAAACAATACTCAAACAATATCAGAAACCAAAAGGGTAAGCAATAATATAAATCCTTTGAAGAGAACATTAAGCAAGAAAATGATCAGCAACCACATTGATCATGTTCATCAACGGCCACTAGTTGCTACCTTATTGCCAGTGAACGTCCCAGATTGGTCAAAGATACTAGGTGATGAGTATAGGTGCACAAGAATGGACAATGATGAAGAGGGAGGGGGTGATAAGGATGAAATAGTCCCTCATGTGTATAGGTAGGACTCTGAAAGGGAGAGATTTAAGTAGGGTAAGGGATGCTATTTTTAAGGTTACTGGGTTTGAAGATTGATATACCTAACTTTGAGGAGGAATGTTAGATGTTTTTGTTTGGTTTTATTGATGAACTCGTTCGGAAACAACCTCTCGTTTATCGTAAGGATAAGATTGTGTATTATCCTACCCTTAACCAATTTAGGTGGGAGCAGTTGTTGATGATCTCGAACAAAGAACAATATAGTAGTTAGCTTTTGATCCTCTGTTTTTCTGATGGAATGTTTTGGTTTTTGGTTATAAACACCATTTATTCAGAGGATTATTTAACCTCATGTATGTTTTAATCTGACTTTTAGATTGTTGGAAATTTGATGCATTTTTTTTTTCAGTACCAAGGGATTTTCAATTCTCTTCTTCTCCATTCAATTCATTTTCAAGTTGATTTTCATTTTGATGTATCTTTTATAATTTTGATATCGAATCGATCATTTATATTTTGATGTACCAATGGAGTTTGATACAAATCGCCTTTATCTTTGGATCAAATCATGAAAGCACAACCATTAGGTGTATGTTCAGGGATAACTTACCTAAAGTATGTTTCAATTGCAGAATCAAAATATAAATAATACTTAACCGAATAAGACTTATTCGTATTTGCTAACGTACGATGATTGGTTTGTCAATTGTAGTATTGTTTAAGATGTTTTTAAATTTGATAGGTAATGTGTAAATGAAAGAAAGGAAAATATTGGTTATTATTAACTCATGGTGGTTGAAGAGAGCTAGGTAGGGAAAGCAACAAGCTAGCGATCATCAAGAGGAAGTTAACAATATTTTCAAATTAAAAATCAAGACTATCTAAATTTCCTATTTTATCACCCATCTAAAAATTGACTAATCTTTATTGGCCTGCAGTTGTAACTTTTAGCACAATTATTTAGATGGGTGTATGCTAGCTGGGCTTAACGTTATCTTTTCCTTGGCTTTTTTTATCTTAGACAGAATTTGTAATAAATCAATACTTGTTTAATATATATCTCACATAACTTGAGAATTTTTTTATGATGAAGCATTAATGAACTAAAAATATTTATATATACCGTATAATATTTGATGAAAAATAAACTATAGAGTTCAAATAATATTTTTACTTCCGAAATTTTCTGGTTTGCCATTTATAAGCTCAAAATTTACCATATAAGGGTGTTATATTGTTCAACGGCAGCGCCTCCACCGGGTGGATAGGATTTGGGCAGCTTGGGTAATGGGTACGATGATAAAAGCCAGAACGAAGCCAATCAAAACGAGATTCAACTGAAATTTCATTGTGTATTTAGATTGAATCGAATTTCAAATTGGATTTTTTAAGTCGAATTCTCTACCGAATCTGAAAATGACATTGAATAAAATCTTGAAACGAACTTTTCTTATTAAATTTCTCGATCCGAATCGAACTTTCAAACCTTTACGTGACGTCAATGGACTGCACCGATTGATTATGGGCCCTAATAGTTGGCCTTCTGAGTTTTGACAACCAGCTATCAACAATATTGTTAACAGTAAAGTTCGATCAAGTACTTGAATTATCGAGTTGTACTTTTTTAAATAGATACTAACTCCATAAAAAATTGTTACATTTATTTTTTTCATGATAAAAATTAACAAATTTACAATCTGATCATATCCAAAATTTCGATTAATCAAAATTATTAAGCTTAATTAATATTAAAATACGTCAAAAATACTATATATTGATATAAGATATTTCAAACAAATATATAACACATTAAAGTTATATTTACGCTCAAAATTAAAAAAAAAAAAGCTCAACTCATTAAAATCAAAACGTAAATCCATCTTTTAACAACATTCTTCATTCATTAGGTTAATTGTACAACTCTGATTAAGTCATTGAGATCCAACCAAATTTATCTATCTTTCATGAAAAGTAGTGAAAATTTGGCATGATCTTGGATCTTTAAATGCAGAGAATTCGAAAGCCACACAACTTTGCGTTGTCTTAGGGTTCTCGCATGAAATAGACAACTGACTCAACGTAATATTGAAGCAATGGAAATCTCGATAAGGAACTCATTTTGTTTATTTGTCACTTAGGTAAAATTCATGGCATATATCATGGAATGTTGCTTCTGAAAGCTATGTTCTTTTTGCCCCAAATAAAATCAAACCGACACCTCCTTTCTTCTTTCTTAAAAATTTCGTTTTTATATATAATGTCTTGAATCTGCAACGAATTGAACCTCATTATTATAACTTGCAAGTAATACCTCGTAATCTTTAAGCTAACTTATAATTAATTAGACCGACACTTTCTTTTATAACGGAGACTCTCAGCCGCTATTCATCGAAATAAAGGTAGACAGACATTTTGTGAATTTATTAATGTTGTAGGAATAAGATATATTGATTGTACTTGACAATAAAAAACCTGAAGAAGTCGTTGATCAAACGTTATTAGAGTCTGACATGATCCGAGTTATCATCACTTGTTCTTCTCTATGGCTTTTTGGAACTTTGTAATAAACTAAAGAGTCGGATTATAATATTTTTCTAAATTATAATCATACATAATTTTTTTGATATATTGTAGTAATGTTGTTGGTGCAATCTGGCTACTGGTATTGGTGTATCGACAATGAGCACGTGTGGGTCAAATATTCACTTGTCCTTCTCTTTGTATAAACTACTTTGACTTCCAACATGTCTGCTAATTTCTGTCTGCACCATTCTATATATGACCAGTGTTGAACTCACCAATCCAGAGTATAAATCTTCTCTCCTTATTCATCAACTAATCACATTGTAGACCTCCTCAGTCGTCACTTTGACCCAACAAATTATAAAATATTAAATCGGGGTTTGAATTGAATTATGGGGGTTGAATTGGAATCTGAATTGGAGGCGGCATTTGAATTGAATTCAATCAATTTAGTGAATTTGGGGATTCCATTCGGAGAAAATCCTAATTGGAAAAGAATCGAAGGGAGGAATAAGAAGAGGTGTGACATTGGGGAAAAGGTCAAGAGTAAGAGGAAGGTTTATGTTTGTATGGGAAAACAGTGGAACGATTCAGAGCAATCGAGAATTTGACTGAGAGCACTGAAAATTTGACAGAGAGTGTACCGAGGAACGACGAGAGCAAATGGGAACAACCGAGAGCATCCAGCGACTTCCCACCGACAAAGCAGCCTTTAGGAACGACCCAGAGCCATTTTAGGAACCACCGAGAGCAACCGAGGAAACCATTACCGAGAGCAAATGAGTAATAACCGAGAGCACCCTGAATCACCTATAAGCGCCTGAGAGGAACTGAAAAGTGAACGGCTGCAGCAGCTCAGACCGACCGAGAGCGTCTCGTGAGCAGCCTGTGAACGACCAAGAACTGCCTGAACGACCGGTGAGTGCTCGAGATCGACAAGAGCAAATGTGGACCAATCGAGAGCAAACCCGGAAAGACCGAAAGATTCAGACCGACCGAGAGCACCCGGAGTAATCTAATTAAGAGCACTTTGTATCATTTATTTAAATGATTCTAATCATAATTTTTTTATCTATTTTATTTTCATCTACTATTGGTTTTGAACTCTAATAGTTATGATTTCTTTCATAATTTAATGGAAAATAACTCATATTAATAAGATAATTCATCAGCATCCTAAGTTATTTCCATCACTCCAGCCTATTCCCAACTTCCCCGGCACCGCCACCTGGGTCCTCGACGCCAAACTTTTACTGCTAAAAACATTAATCAGAAAAGATTTTGCACAAATCACCCTCGATCCGTTATACACACACGTGTGAAATGACTATTTCGGGCTTCCTATTCGCGTTGTAGTAGTTGTGGTTTATTAAGGACAAAATCATTATTTTACTAAAAATTACTATTTCGACTTAAAATAATTTAGGAGTTAGTGTTTTAATCTTATTACTTCGACGCTCTTAATTCAAATTTGCCAATTTCGTAAGCCAATGGAACGGAATATGTTAATAATTTTGAGTTTACTGAATCTAAAACCCTAAAGAAGTTTTCAGCTGATGCTAGCGCTTAAATTTAATTAATATATGCTTAATTAGTTTCATGGGACAATTTAATTTAAACAAAAAATGTGTTAAACACGTAATCACATTCACACATTTCATGATATGTGACATAAAGATATTTATAATAAATATAACTGATTTTCATAGCATAAAAGTAGTTCCTATAATTTCTGAAATATTCCTGATTTTCTTTTGATTCTTTTTTTGTAATGTAATTTGCATTTCTATATTTTTTTCTCAATTCTAGCTTTTGCATATTGGTTTTGGTTCGATTAATGTGGATGGTATAATTTCAGAAATTGTTTGCAGTATTTTTGTTGGTGTTTATAGTGTAATCTGCATTTTGATTTTGGCTCAATTTATCTTTTGCATGTTTGGTTGTTGAATTTCACTGAAATGAGAAAGCTTAAATGGAATAGAGACATAGAGTGGTAAAATAATTGTTACCAAGCATTATGATGCAACAACACATAAAAAAGAAATAAAGCCATCAAGAAACGCTGAACATGCTGTAATCTGTATTGCTCGTTTTGTCCACTTTCTTGAGTTTGTTTGGCTGAGGACAAAGTTGTAAATAGCGGCACGTCATGGGTATATCGTTTTTTGGTATCGTCGCGATCGGTCATTAAAAATATCGATATAGTACCGCGATTGGCCGTTATAGCACCGTCGCAGAAAACAGGAAGTCGCGAATTTTGTGTATTTTTACCCAATTCCTTAAAACTGAAATAAATCAAAACCCTAACCTCTTAAACCTGTTTCTTCTTCTTTTTTTTTTTTTTTCTGCCTCCCCAAACTCTTCCCCCTCCCCACGCCGCCACCGCCGTGGTGGCCTCTCCTGAGGGTCACTCGCATCACTACTACTGCAATTTTTTTTTCTTTTTTCTCAAATTAATTTGATAATCTATTTTTTTTAATTTGTTAATAAATTGATTATATTGATAACTTGTTCTTTGATAATCTGTAAATGGAGGAGTTTGGGGGCAGGGGAAAGTTTTGATGTGAATTGATTTGGGATTGGGAAAATGATGCTGGATGTGTTGAGAATTGCCATTTTCAAGTTTTAGCTTCAAGGGCAGCATATTTTCCAACATAATAAATTTGAGTTCTCGTCATAATGAATATTCCGTGGTCACTAAGGTGTGATCTAGTGGTTAATTTCACCTCATAATAACTTGAATCTTGTAAGCTATGCATCTAACAAGCAAAAAACAGTCAAGAATGACACCAGAAAGCTGAGATTTCTCATTACTCCACTCTTTCATCCATACAAAGAAAATCACTAAAAAAATAGATAAAAATTCACACTGAGAATTAGTTACATTGCTAAGTTGTCTGAGAGCAATCACTTTTAACACTTAATAGGAATCCCATAACAAGATCTCGAATACTAAAATCAGTATAGGAGTGTCTTAACATAAATACTCGCCAAGCAGATAATCTTGAAATCGCATTGGCACTGAGTGGTCGATACATTCCGCCACCAGATGTCCAGATCCAAGAAATGCAGTTGGAACATAGCTCTCTGACCATCCTACTGAGCCGTTCACAGTTCGGATGGAAATATTTATTTGTTACCTCTACTTCAAGAATGAAGGTCTTTACTTATTTCATCTAATATCTAATTACCTACACTATCACTGCTCGAATCTGTAACAATAGTAAAATTTCTCAAACAAAATCCTTGCAACCAACATGAAAGAACCGATCTTATCATGGACGATGAGTTCCACGATGCAAGAACTTCAGTAAATATGGAAACAGTAAACGTGGCAACAAATTATTTGCGTGTATCCATGTTGCGTTACCATACCTGTTACACCTCAATATCATAAGTTTTAGCACTTCGGTATATTGAAATCGTCAACACTTGCCAGCGTCATAAGACCTTACATTGGTCGGTCTCCAAGTCAGACCTGGAATTGAGACCCTCTAAAGGTATCTGTTCTGGTACAAAATTCTGATTATCTCCAGACGAACCAGAACCATCAGATGTGTTTCCTGTTTTATCTGCATTACCATCTGAAGAACTATCACTTGGACGGACTGGTGAAACGTTATCTCCAGAGCTGTTAGGTGCAATCTGCTGCTCCGTCATTATTGTTTGACCAAAAAGAACAAACTGGGCATTCTTCTCAGTCTCGGGTTTCTTTGATGATTCAGTAGAATTCCCCATGGTCAATAAACAGCAAACATCATTACTTTGATCAATAGGATTGTGACCAACTGCTGGACTAGTTGTAAATCTTGAAGATATAGCAGCTCGATCAAGTGTTAAAAAGCTCGTAGGGAAAAGGCCTAATTGCAATGTATTCGGGTTGAGATTAGGTATCGGTAAACCATATTGAGCATGCCTGGCTCCCTGCATGCCAGCAGGGGTGTCATCAGGAAGACAACTAAAGGGGCTGCTGGGCCCCAGGAAGTGATTGCTGGAAAATGTTGGGATCGAAAGTTGGCCATCGTGACTAAAATCAGGATGTTGTGAAAATCTCAGCTTTTTCCGTGGTGGTGCAAAGGCAGAAAAATGAATTGCTGGCACATTTGCTACTAATTCAACTAGCCATGGGTTAACACGTTTCACATTCTGAAGCAAGTCAGGTTCATCCCATGTAATCTGAAAAATACACCAGGAATGAGAATAATGACATAAGTATAGTTGTCCTGTAAGGCATATTATTTTACTTCAGTTTAGTCATTTATTGCGGACAAAAAACCCAAGAATCTAAAGAAATAGCTCTAGTGAAGCAGAAACAAAAGAATTCAAGATTTCATTGGATGATATGATACCTGAAGAAGTCTCCAAGGTGAATCAGGCCAGCGAATTGCATCAGCAACCTGAACAGCGGAGATGGTTCCCATGAACCAACTTATTCGTGATGAATCCTCAGTCTCGAACGGCATCTTGAATCTCATTCCTGCACACCAACGTATCCGCATTGCTGCCTTTACGAGTGGTGCTTTTACACAAAATTCTGGAGTGCTCGCTCGAGGATAGTATACTACCTCAAAGGGCTGCCCATTTTCTGCAAGTGTTGCAGCTTCAAGGACTGATTCTGGTTTGACGCGTCCAGGCCTATTCAAACTCCCATTATTGTTTCCATTACCATTACTGATCAATCTATTGTTATCTTCCCTTAGAAACGCTGAGAAACCCCCATATGGAACAACACAATTCCCTCCAGCTGGATTCCATCCAGATGATGTTTCAGGTCCACCTCCAAACCCTCTTTTTGCTCGTCGTATTCCTACACAGAGATCCCCGTTCTCTGCCCTTAAAAACACAACGGAATCCCCTGCAACAAGTTTCTTATGGTTCACAAAAGTACTCCACCCTGTTGTCAAAAGATGGCGCCTTGGGGTTCCTCTATAGATATGCCTAAATTTCCACGATTCACCATGAACATCTTTCGCCAATATGTTCTGAACAGGAGGGTCAGCAGAATAGTCCAATCGTGGAAATATCGTTTCCGCACAATACCTAGGTACAGAAAACCCACCACCATTGTTCGCATCTGATTGAGTTAAGGTCTTGGCAAATGAAGCCGGTTTTTCTTGGTCATCCAATTTATCAGTCCCAATGACGGCATCATTCCCTTCAAAATCAACATCATTTCCAATCCTAGGGACCAATCGAATTTTCGCAAAAACTTCATCGGTTTCACGATCTGCTAGGAACTTTATAGCAGAAACTCTACAAGGAATATATGCTGGAATCTTAGGGGTTCTCCGAAAATCGACATTCCCGGATGCGTGTTCAGCATGGCCTTGAGGAAAATAATAGACTGCAGTATTTACCTTGGGCATCTGCACCATACCCCCAGCACACGCATGCCACAACTGAGAATCTAAGCAATTCTTATTTTCTTTCATTTTGGCTTTGGCTTCAACAAATGTTAACATCCCAAACAATACATTCACCTAATCTCCCAGAAAGCTGCAATCCAATGAAATATGTAAACATATATTCCATAACATCAAATGAATTATACAATACAATTCCAGAATTGAGGTATAATCAAAACTCTAAATTCTTCTAATGCAACAAAGATTAGATTTTTATTGTAAACTGTAAATTATATATCTACTGGTAAGAATTTCTAACAAATCAGCTCCAAAAAAATGAAAAAATAACAAACAAATTGTGCATACCAATCCACATAAAAAACCAACCAAATAAAAATTATACAACAACTCCTTCAAACAACGAGAATCTTGAAATTCCATGATTATACATGACTCAAACACCAAAATTTACTATAAAACCAAATTCAAAGCATAACGAACACTACTTTAACTAGCACAAAACATTGAAATACACCAAGAACATAAGAACCATTTCAAGAATCTAACAGACAAGAGATAAGCAAGTACTTACAACAACTTTCCAGTACCCCCTCAAGATTTTTACTAGAAACAAAGTACCAATCATTCAAATTCAAGTATATATATAAAAATAGTATGTATAGAATGAATATATAAATGGATAAAGCAAGAGTATTTGGATTTTTGTTTGGATTAGGATTTTCTTTGTACCAAAGAGTCAGAAGACAATGGTTTAGTTGATGTCACAAGTAGTTGGTAGTAGTCATACAAGTAGAGAATAAGTCGTATATGTAGTTGCAGTATTACTTTTGTACTGTAAAATTTTATTGGAGTAGATTTCTTTATTACTTTTTCATGCCATTTTCTTCGGATCTGGAGTTAACTTATCTTGAAAAGCCAGCATTCCAACATGGCAACTTTAAGGTGATTATTTCGAGATCAGTTAGATCGTCTCATATAATTTGTGGCATATTATTTGTTACATTTGTACAAAATTATGTTAATATATTTATATACTTCGTATATGATATGATGTTAAATTAATGTAATAAAAAATATTGTTCAAAGTGTAACATATATCACGAAAACTCTTCGGACACCATCTATTCTATACTAGCTTGACTACATGACCTCACGTGAAGTTGATTTTTAGATGTACACAATATATTTTCTTATTTTCTTTTTCTAAAATTAAGAAAATAAAAATATGTAATAAATTATTTTCATGTCCTATCAAGTCAAAGATTATATATTCGGAGGAGTATATATGTATTTCTTAGATATAATGAAAAAACTAAAATGGTTTATTACAGTAACGCTTCTTATCCACCATGACATGAAGTATTAGATATTGATTGGATTTCACTTTGCGGGTGATAAAGGCAAGAGTGTTAAATGTATTGTAGTATCACTCTTCATCTTTGTGGGTTCGAGTAACAGGACGGAATACCGTATTGAAGTAGTTTAAAAGGCTTTAAATTACAATGAGTTAGTGTGCTCCATGATTCGCGCCATAAGTAAATCTGGAGGAAAGGACGCCGAGTAATTAATTATAACGGTTTCACGCCACAAAAACGACTTACATCATCTTGAAGGTCAATCAAATATTGCATGCATATAACTAAATGAACAACAACATATTAAAGATAGCCCCATAATATGCAAGTTCATTGATGGGATTGAGTTAATGAAGATAATGGCTGCCGTGCCTATACCGATCCTCTCTGTCTTGATCTGTACCAAAGAACATGCTCAAATTTGAGCAAACAGTAAAATCATGAAACAAAAATGGAAAGACTTCTTTAAATTACATTAACATGAAGATGTATGGTGCGTTTGGACCGCCGCAACCGCAGAGGGACGTCTTCTTACCTTCTATTCCACTGGCACATACTTCATGTGCCCCAAAATTATTGTCCAGTTTATTATTTCCATTGTTGAATTTTAAATTCTTCACTGGAATATTTTTATATATGTTATATTCGGTGAATGCTCGAGATTTTTTATATAAAGAGGCGATTATTTGATACTATCTTTATATAGAAAAATAGAAAGTGTAAGGACAAACAACATATTTTTTTTAAAGAATATTATAAATTTTGGGGAAATGTTTAATAAAATTAAATTTTTCGAAAAATTGGAGGAGGGTGTATTCGATATTGCATTATTATGTTAAAAATAATAAATTATCGATTATTTTTAAATTACATAATAATTTTGATTTAAATTTAAATTATTTGTATGTGCAAATTATATTGGACAAATTTTTGTTATTTACATAAGATGATGAGTTATTTGTCGAAAGGTTGCCATGCATTTGAATAATAGAAACATGATGAGTAGTACATGCATTGGTGGTTACTGAGTCTAGTCTGACACACCATAACATAAACAGTCTTAATTATTGTACTGAATAAGGAAGAAAGGACGTCTTAACAGATTACCAATTATGTACATATTGGGGTTTAATTTCTTATACAGAGTACTGTATTAGACAATTAATTTCTTCAAAGTAATAGTTCGTACTAACTTGATATAAATTTAATCGAAATGTTTGATTTATCACCTAAAGTATTTGGTGTAGAGTGTTTAAATCAAATTAAGTTCAAATTATGTGAATGAATTATTGTTTTAGAAAAATGTTTGATTATTTTCATTAAATAAAATAACCTCTAGATTTAATTGAAATGGAAGGAGAAACAATGTAAAAGCTAATGAAAAATATCAAACAAATATAGTGTCATGATTAAGAAATGAAGATGTCTCGGGTGTGAGTAACTGAAATGTCAAAAATTGAATTTAAAAAAAAAAATTCAAGATAGAAATTAAATGAAGTGTAAAAATTATTGATCAATTTATTGGGATGGAAATGTACAGATTGTTTTAGTTATTGGTAACTACTTCATCTCAACTTGCTTATATAAAATGAGTTTAACATTTGATCGACATCTTTGGACTTTTCTAACCTCTGTATACTCATTAATATTTCTCACATTTTATCTATTCTTACTAGTTTATATACACATTCTTATAATATTTGAACATTTACCCTTTGCAAGTTTTTCAAATAGCAGCAAAGAGACAGAGATTCTAAATTATGATCAAGACTTGACCCCAAACCCATGGGCAACTATATATTATTGACATTATTATGTCACAAACCGTGTCCACTTTCTGGGCTGTTTCTACTCCTGCCAAACACATCGAAAGTGACTTATGAACCGTATCCCTCACCTTCGAATAATCGGACCTACCAAGCAACACCAACATAATTTTCATTTTATTTCTTGGTACAACATGAACTTGACTTAACACACACCTACATACATAGGAGATACTTGCACAAGTAAGCTAGCTCGGATCAGAGTTCATTAAAAGTCGAAACTTAATCTCTAAAGTTTTATTAGTTAGTGTAAATCGATCCTTGAACTAATTAAATTATGTAATTTTATTGAGCTATTTTATGCTTCTAAACTTTTTAATTTCTTTACATTTTCACATTTCATTTGTTAATTCCAATATTACTAATTTCATTATCTTACATTAAACCACTTATATGAATATATTCATGATTCTATATATATTTTTAATTTTTAGTTATTCGATAAGGGCGTACATGGGAGCTAGCACGTTGAGCATTAGAAAAATATGAGGAGAAGCTTTGTTCTGAAATTAAATATGCAAAGAAAGCGTCAGCCAAAGGCATGCGAGTATGATTTCGCTTCGCCAGGATTTTGCCTACATGTGTGGGATGCTAGAAAGCGGCCCGATTAAAATCTGATAGTTAGAGGCAAGCCTGCCAAACCCAACTACAGCGGTGTTCGGTGGCGAGATGGAAGCAGTATCGCTGATAAAAGATAGTTTGTTTGACTGTTGTAAAAGTGGTTGGATTTCCTGATGATTCAAGGGAGGAAGAAGAGGTCTTCCAGGCCCCAGATCCGTCTCGGTAATGTTTTATATTATCACCGATATAGAGTTTAAATCAGGACTTGCACCTTTCCTGCGCCACGTGGAAGTTTTAGCGATACAAAGTAATTAGCGTTCTTTCATGGCCCAAAAATGGCCATTATAAAATAATCATTGTTAATCTATCTTACGTACAGTACGCTTAAAATGCTCAATTTGCATTCGTTTTCCAATACCTTCCATATATGAATCAACAGCCGAGAATTGACCCATGCAGCCAGCTACATCCATGCAACCACTTCACATGGAGGGTCATAAGAGTATGATTTTTCCATTTATTTTTTGTATATACGTTACACTTGCTTAGTTTGTTCACATCTAACTAGATGCACACAATTTATGGCATACACATTGTTGGATATATTGAATTATTTGTTATGGTATATGACTGTCGTAACAAATAATAGTAAATATGTGACAAAAGTTTCATATTTTTGTCACACCAAAATTTCTTGACAAAAAGAGGCTTTGTTACAAAATCGTGGGGTCACAAAAAACCAACTTTTTTGTAGTGAGTAAAGAATAAAACAGAATGAATAAGAATCCATTTTATATTGGTTTTCAACCAAAAAAAAAACAGAAGAAAGGTACTTATATTATAGTTTACATGAAAAGTGAGATCAATATAATGCAAAGAAGAATTTTTATTATTTATAATAGGAGGTACAAAATAAAATTTCTTTGTAGGAGAAAATTAGCGATTATCTGAGGTTTATCGAATCGAAGGATCGTATAGCCCCATCCACTAGCGTTCTTGACGATTTGTGAGATATGCGAACTGGCTTGACTTGGCTTGATTGCTTAACTTGGCTTGATTCGGTTTGAACTTGAGCAGCTTAGGCTTGAGGTTGAGCTGATTTGGTTGACTTGGATTTGGATAGAGAAGGTACAATTTGGATATGTGTCACTGCAGTGCTTGATGAACGAGGTTAGTCTGGCGGACTTGGGTATAGTTCGGCCAGGGCGCCGCAGCATGTTCCACGTGTTGGTTGTATGGACTTGATCTTGGATGCTTGGACTTGATCTCCGATTATGTTAGGCGATGCGACTTCTTCTGGCCGTTTGCGGTGTGGGGGCTTGTTTTGAGTCTGTGGTATTGGAGGCTTGGCAGTGGATAAGCTTCGATTGGGACTTTGGGTTTGGTGTTTTCACACTTTTTGTGGTGGGGTAGGTGGCAAGGCCACTTGTCTTTCTTTGGGCTTAGTGCGCGATATAATGACTTGATTTAGGGGATGGGGCTCGAGGCTTCATTTGTATGGAGTAATAGCAAGAAAGTGTTGAGCTGACGTTCTTAACTTTCTTTGTCTTCTGACAGAACTGGCAATTTTATTCTTTGTAGAGTGGGGCTTTGAGGGATATAGCCGTGGGGCTTAGTGGTTGGCCTCGCTTGGGATTGATTTAAGCTTTGAGTAATGTCGGCCAGCTTTATTCTATTGGCATACTTGTTTTTCTTTGTAGAGATGATCGATATGAAGTTAGGCGTTCCAACACTTTGTTGGTAATCTTGTCCAGTAGGCAAGGCGCTTGGCGTGTTTCCGCCTAGAATCCAAGCTATAGGGAATTTAAGCGTTGATTTATTCCTATATTTGGGTTGATGAATAACACACGAAATTTATCAGGTGTTCATCCAGAGATTTTTGAATAATCGGGGCGCTACGTAAACATCACGGAATATTGAGCGTTGAAACTTCGTGATTCTCAAGCCAGTTTTATGAGCAGAAGATTATTGTGTTTGTGCAATAATCAGCAATTTGACTTTGTTTTCGCCACGGAGGTGTTTTCCGACCTCGCGTGGTGTTTTCTTTGGCCGAACAAAGACTAACTAAGAAATTTCGAGGAGATCGTTCTACGTATTTTCTCAGTTTTGTGTTTTTTGTGGTGGAATGTTGTCATTTCTTCGTAGATTTCGATTGAAAGGGGAGGGGGTGTTATAGGTTTTGGGCGCCCAAATCTTTCTTACGATTGGCGGTTTATTTAGTGGATCGCAGTCTTGGCCCAGTTTAATTTTGAAGATCACGGACGTCGAATAATTTGGAAGTACTTTTCCTCCAAGTAACCCTTTTTAGGCTGCTGCTTGTGAAAAACCGGGATTTTTTAGGTCGAAAATATTTTCGTATTGGCCATATTTTAGGCTTGATTTTTGCACCTTGCGACTTACAGAGGTGCGATTTAATTTCCACATAACTTTGTATGATTTTGAATACGTAACTTGTGGAGTCTTCATTTCGCCTTATTAGTTTCGATTCTTTATTTTGAGTATGCGTGGCGCGGAATGTCCCCATATGGCGTTTAATCAATCAAATTAGGGTTTTGGGCCTAATTTTTAGTCATTAATGTGAAGGCTGTTTTAGGAAACACTATTTAGGTCAATTTCTTATTTTTGACTTACGATTAATTCCGGGGCTTGATTTCCGGGAACCCTCGTTCGTTCGGGGTTTGATTTGGAGAATTTAAGGTTTAATCGAGAGCACTGTCGATACGTGATATTTTTAGTGGCTCGATCATAGTTAATTTGATTAATTTGTCTTAATCAATTTAATTGTGCTGATGTTTTGATGAAGAATGTCGAGAAAAAAAGGATCCATGGCAAGGATTAGATTTATAGCGGTGTACTTCAAAATCTAGAATATAATTTTCCATCTTTAGACTAAGAATCCGACACTTTTTTGTTCAGCTTTGAATCTTTGAATAACATATTACTATCATTACTCACTAATAACCCCACAATATGTTTTTGGATAAATAGAGAGCGTACGTAATATATCAGATATATATATATATATATATATATATATATATATATATATATATCTATATACATAAATATATATATATATATATATATATTGCGGCCATATATATATATTTATTATTTATATATGTGTGTGTAAAGCTAAGCATTGTTTGTCAATAACTCAATACTCATAGTGTTGCTCATTTCACATTGACGATATGATTGCAGAAAAGTCAATACATACAAATTAATCAAAGAAATAGAAAAGTAAATGCTTTAAAGTGAATTGCCCTTACTTTCCATAGTAGAAAAGAAAGAAATTAAAAAAGATTTTGTCTAACATTATTATTAAATAACGAAGATCGATCTATTCCATACGAGGTCAAAGTGGAGTTTTCAACAATTGAACTTAAAAAATATACTGAATTACAACTTAGAAAAATCGAAAATATATAATAATGTACTAATAAGGTTTAAAAATGGGTAAATTGCATCCAATTTCCTTTGTATTAACTTTAAAAGTTGTCTGGTGGCAAGCTTTATTATTTAATAAGGACACATCATGATTTCTTTAAATATTCTTGCTCATCCAAATATTCAAATCTCAATCAAAATTGATAGCAGTGCTACACTATCTATTTATTGTGAAACTTGAGGTAATAATAATTATTCTCTAGTGAGTAATGTTTTGAACCATTTTATCCCCATTGATATTCTCTAATTACTTTAACCTTTTTTATAATATTTTTTTTATTTTTTTTTATGCTCCCTCTAATTCAAATGATGATTTTAGTTCTTATTAAGTTTTATTGATTAATTTTTATTTTTTATTTTAAAAATATAAAATTGATATTATTGCATTCATTTTTGAAATATTTTAATATTATTATTTTTATCATTTTTTATAATATTCATGATCAAAGTGTGACATATAAAAAATAAAAATATCAATTAAATTGAGTTGAGTAGTATATAATAAGCACTGCAGTCTTAATTTAAAGGTTTAGCATTTATAAATTGTAGAAAGGTATTATTATGAAAAATTACATGTAAAATAATATTATGAAAACATTTTTTAACAATATATAAGCTTGATACCAATATTTTTTTAGAATAATAAGAAATATAAAGTAATTGTTGGTCAAGGATAATATTGTATTTTTATTTTCTACTAAATTATTCAATTGGAAGTTAATAATGGGAGAAAAGTGTTGATAGTAAAAATAATCTGAATATGAATGCTTAATTAAGCAATCTGAAGTGCGATGTAAGCTTTTAAATATCTGAAGTATTTGTTAGACATGAGCTTTTTAGTACATAAAGACCAACAAAGTAGCCCATTCGATGAATTGACCGTACTTCCCTAATTTTAAAAAATGGATTTCATTTACATGTTATAATGTCTTCATCGATTGATGAAGAGTCAAGACAATAATGAATTTGAGAGAACTTGCATACCTAGTCATAGTTGTTATCCTTGGCTGTAATTCTGAGTGGTATTTGATCCCCAAGATCTGGCAGTGCGAAGATCTGATGAGAAGTGTAGAACGATTAAATCAGCGATGAATTATGTATTATACGTATTTCGTCGGGTTTGGTGCCTTCCATTTATGTGAGGCTTTTCGGTACGACTGGCTGACAGTTTTTTAAAGTAGCGTTTAGGTGGGAGTCCAGAGTGATTCACGTGGCATGATTGCAATATTCGGTGAAGGCGATAGTTAAATGTAGCTTCGAGGAGAGATGAGTTGTTTTTGGAACTTAGGTATCATTTGCTTAGGCTTAAAATATAATTAATGTACGATGTCGTATGTAATTCGTAATTTACATCGTTAGAAAATTTGATAGTTGTTGACAAGTCAATTATCATTCGTGCCCATGGAACTTAAATACCCACAAAGGTGATATAACAATAAAGGATTCCCATTTCACCAACAACAAACAAATCAATATAGACCATATGAGTAGTTTATTTGTAGACCAAGACTTTTTAAAACAACCCCATAATTCCTATTTAATCAATGTATTACTATTTGGTATGTATTAGTATGTATTTACTATTGAATCCAGTTTAGATTTCACCCGAATCACCAAATCTATATACCTTCTTCAAGAGAAATTTGGTTTCCCCGGTTCAAGCATAAGGAATTCCCACGGTTAATGTGCCTTGATGATTTTCAATTCGGTACATCCGAAGACTTATTACAATTTAAATTTTTATGAAAATTTTGTCCTTGTTACTTATAAAATTGAGTAATGTAACTGAGCTTTTTTAAATTTTGAACTTGAATATGTTATTTAGGTTAATATTTGATAAAGCTATATATTAATAATATACTAATTTTTATTTTATTTTATTATAAATATGATACAATATTTATCGACTTAATTTACAATAATATAAAAGCATTAAAGTCCCTTTATTAGGCCAACCACAAAAATATGAAAGTATTAAATTAGATAAAAAGTAGATTAAAAATATAAAAATATTATTTATTGTACTAAAACAATGTTATAAATAAATAATTTTTTTTAATAAAACGATAATTAAAAAAAAAAACGTATTATCGCATGGGGTAAAGCCATAAGAGGACGACGGTCATAAAATGAGGGATGGAAGTTTTAATTGGTTACAGAGTTGACTATTTAGACAACGACAAATCAGACAGAGATAGTGATACGTGTCGTTGATGAGCAATTGTGAGATAGATTGACCCTCGTGTGCCTTCAACTGAACGGCCTTGCGAATCTCTGTCTCTTTGTTAACTCTCAATATTTTTTTTGTACTCCCTCCATCCTAAACTATCTACAATGGTTCAATCTTTCAACACTTTTTTATAATTCTCAAACATTTCGCATCATGTTCTCTTTTTAGCTACGTAATAATTATTATTTCATTCGAATTTCTGTTTCTGATAGTATTGTTTAATAAAATTCAGACCATTGTATGATCTTCTTGTACTTATATTCGTTTCACTGAAAATATTGAAATATAAAAATCCCGAGGAATTTAGTAAAGGATAATAAAATAATTACAATTAATTATTAATTTTTTATATCAGGTAGATGAGCCAGTGCTACTGTTATATAATGAAAAAAGCCATGAATTTTTTGACACATGTCCCCTGATTCATTTTGATTTAGTTCGATATTGAACCAAGCCCTCATGGTCCCCACTAGCCCTTCCCAAGAGCGTCCTGGTCCCCACACTAGTACTATGTGGCGCACGTGAGAGCGACCACGTATCGCTGATTCTTCCATAGTTAAATGGCTTAAATGATTAACAATGTGCTTCTCTGGTTTAAGGTGTTGATTTTAGTAACAATTGTAAGTGAGTACAAATCGTAGTCGCGTTTGAGCACTACGATCTCAACTTATATTTTAAAACGTAAATATCTCTAATTATATATTAAAATTATAGAAAGTTGATATTTGAAATATATATTAGCTTGAATCTATGGTCTGTGGTATATTATTTATTATGTGCGATAAAGTGCAAAGTTTTGAAGTTTGGTAGAAAAATCATCTGAGTGTTAATTATATATTTTATTTCAATTTCTCATAGTATTAAGAAATTTCTAAAACCACATCGTTGTCTTAATAAAAATTAGTTTTTTAATGTACATTTTATACTTATTTTTTAATATGCGTTTTGTCTTTTTGTAAAGACTGTCGATTTTGATTCTAAATGGGTTATAATGTAATGATGTTTTGAATCTTGTTTGGTTGTAGGGTAGTTAATGAAAAACCAGTTTAAAATGTCATCGTTTAGTCTTGGTTTTTAAATTTTTTATTAAAAGCAGATGTGGTTTTTGGGAAAAAAAAATTACCAAATTTTGTACCCTATAGAAGAGTGAAGTCGAGATTTTAGAGCCCTTTTTTTTTAAAGAGAGGCAAATTCGGGAAGTGTGAGGACCGGCAGTCTCGATAGCGAGGCCCAGCATGGAGGTCACCGATGACACAGGCAATTTTAAAAATTTATTTTGGGCTTATTTGAGGTTAGAGACATTAGTTAGATGCTTTGTTTTCTTTTATGAATAGATAAATTTATTTTATGAAATTTGATGTCTTCGAATATTAGAATCATACAAGAAAATAGTCTTGAGAGATTTAATGAGACTTACAATTAAGGTTTGATACATAAAAAAAGCGTTTAATTGAGAGATAGTGAATAGGGTTAACTGGGTAGTCACATAAAATAATTCATGAGTTATTGAGTGGATTTGCGGTAATTTGGATGTAAACACGTTGAGGAGGAAATCCCTCGGGGTAAAATACTTGAGTCGTTTATTTAGCTTTATTTATTTGTCATTATAGAGATTTCATAGATTATCTATTTGGAGAGTTTGGATTATTATTCTGGGCGGGATTCGTGTTATTGGATAATTAGGGGAATGACTTTAATTGTGATAACGATTGAGTTCTAACATGTATCGTGAAATTAGGCTCGCAAGGTCCATTGGTAATTTAGGAGGAATGACGAATCTGGTCGTAATGAGATTAAATTTATAAACTAATATTCAAGCAAGCATTTTTTTCCTCGTCGATTACGTAGACAGGATCATATATGGGTATTTATTAATTTAGGTTGTTGAATATGTGTTATGTGATACATACAGTTCACACTTTGTTTCAGAAATGTCGTCTTCTTAAAAAAAATCTTTAGTTATCATTTATCAATTTCACATTGTTATTTTATATGAAAGGCTTGTTCATTAATTCCACAAGCCCATGGTTTATCCAGTGTGGAAGAAGGCCCAATTACAGATGCCCAACAAGCCCAAATCTCGACCCCAACTATGTCCACTCTAAAATCTAAGGACTTGTTTTGTTTAGGTAAATAAAGTAAAATTAGTATGTATTTAATGTATATTTTAGTTAGCAATTACAAAACAATTCCTAAAATAAATTTAATTCTTTTAACCCCTCGATTTTGGTTCAATCTTTGCATGTAACACAAAACTACTATTTGCAAGAAATATATTAAGTGGGGGTTTAAACTAAATTTTATGACTCTTAAATATGTAGTTAAATAATATGTATTCTGGATCCTCTACATCTTTGATATACCCCTTTTAAGTCTCATGATTTGATAAATTGAACACCATATTTTGTTGACATCATGGATAAATATTATGTAACCATTCAATACATTATATACAAATATATAAAACATGGATCACATAAAGGGGTACAAAAAAGGATAAATAATCCGGAGCCAACAATATGAAATAAATTGGCCAATGGACCACAATTAAACTATTCTCCAAAAATCAAATACCAAATTTTTAAACTATTCTCCAAAAATCAAATACCAAATTCACAGCCTTTTAAAACGTTTGAGATTAATAACGATTGCTTCCAAACATCTAGCAGTACGTTGTCAGTGAAAAGATGAGATGGCATGAGTATGAGAATTGAGATCCATGGCAAGTGACACACTGACACCATAAAACACCATGTTTGGTCCCTTTTCGTTATACTCATTAGTCATTTGGTTGTTGGTTGGTTCACATTTGCATTATTGCTTTTACTCTTTTTTCAAAATGCTCAAGAATTGCTCTTTATCCATTAGCTGTTGTTGCATAAACACAAGAACTCCATTACATGCATAGTTGGTATGGTCAGTGTTCTCTGTTCACTATAACTAGTAAAGTACTGTATTATTGTTGAAACCTTAACCACAAACAGGTTTCCACCACAATCTGTTGAAACATGTCTGAAAAATATTGAGTCCTCTATTTAGTAGTGACTTGAGGGAGAGCGTGTTACGCTTAGATTCTTAAGAAATAGACGTCTACCATTAAAAATAAAATATTACTTATATATTTTTTCTAAACTTATTCGGTTTGTCCCTCAAATTTTTATATTTTTCTTGATTCAATTTCTTTACCATCCTGATATAATCCTGGTTCCGGCCACTGGTGGCAGTGATCATAGCCACTGACTAGCTAGGTACTTGTACACCAACCAAAACAGAAAGAAAAGATAAATCCAAAGTTACTAGGAGTACTATCTACTTGCAGGGTTGCATACTATTACAACTAGTTCTGAAAAATATTCACATAAAGACGTGCTTTATGCCAGAAATGTCATTATCACCACCCCAATTGGAGCCAAATGATTTCCCATTTCATTTTTATGCAGTCGTCGTTTTGCAATTTCAGGACCAGATTGGCTCATTGAGATAGTGGAAGACCAATGAGTCAGAAAGATATGATGTCGATGAGGAAAATAAAAGGCATACATTAATTGCAATAAGCTTGTGATTTTACACTGATAATTAGGAACTTCACATCCAGCTAGACGTACTTACAACTACTAAGGCAATTAGCAAACATGTGAGAGGATATACATATATAAAAGGATTGCATCCATTACAAAAAAGTATCCCCTCACAACAAAAATCTGAAGTACAAGTTAGCTTCTTGTATTTATGCCATACTTCGATGACTTAGTTTAGTAAGCCCTTCTTTTTCTTTCATCTGGAAATGTCATAATCTTGGTTGGCATAGCCAAGCTGCTCCATCTCCCAGCTAGACTTTGAAGCTACCCTTTCGTGCCTAGGCTCGTACTCCTGATGTTTAAACCAACACATAACAAAATTGATAAGATTATTCGAAAAATGCAATCTTCGTAGAACTTGTACAAATATTTCCATTTTCCAAGTTCATCCGATTCATTCGTTCATGCTCAAGGATCGTTAGCTGTTTTGTTCAGAATTGGTACCTCTAGTTTCTTGACTAGCTCTTTTGCTGTTGGAGCAGAAATGATGATGTGCCTAGCCTTTGGACAAATAAACCCTTCTTCAACAGCTTGGTCAATGAAAGACAACAATGAATTGTAGTATCCATCCACATTTAATAAGCCTACCTGTATTTTTCACCAAAAGACAATAACCTTGCAGAATTAGATAGTTTAATGAAATTATCCATTATGATCTTCAGTTTTGTTATAATTCTTACCGGCTTATCATGAATGCCAAGTTGAGCCCAAGTTATCACTTCAAGCAACTCCTCTAGAGTCCCATATCCACCTGCATATGTGTACACATCACCCTAGTAAATTGTTTTAATAATTTTTATTTCCTTGTTGCAAATTGTATGGCAAGGCCTTTCAAATTAAACCATCTTCAGAATAAGAATAAAGTAACTAGACCATGATTCACATATTCATTACCAGTAATTAAGATCGACATACGAAAAAACAAAAACGTCAATTAAAATGAAATGTAGGTATTATTGGTTTTGACTGCATGGAAGGTACACACATAGTTCTTGAAAGTGGTAGTAGTACATGTTAAGTATTCTCTAAATGGAAAAACATAGATGTAAAAACCATTCCAACTTTTCACTAGCAAGGAAAGGAAAATAATGCAGCAGCAAAAACAGAAGTCATGATTAACTACTTGAAGGGAAAAGCCTTGAACCAGTATACGTGTTATTCAGAATGAATCCAATAATTTTCTGTGCTAGATGTTGACTGATCGACATATAGGGTTGAAGGGGCTGCTTCCTCATGATGAACCTAAGGGGTTGAGTGATCATAGCCTTCAGACTGTAACTTTCATAACTCTTCCTAGCTAACCATTTTTCGTATAGAAACCAAAAACCTGAAATTGAAAGCATTTTGTTCTTGTTTCCTTTTATTAAGCAAATTTATATTTTCATTTCATGCTTCACAATGCACATGATTTCTTGAAAGTTCTTATGTCTCTTTACTGTAAAGTTATCTTCAGTTCAACAGAAAAATCATTCAAGGTACACTGCAAATCTGCAATGCAACAATTACAAGGTATCTCTCCAAGAATGCCTTTTTTTTCTTCTAGCAAGGAACAACTCAGAGAATAAACCTTGGAAGATATGTAATTAACAAAACACCTAAATTGGCATATTAAAAGCACCTGGATTCTATAATGTGCTGATTTGATTTTGAGTTTTTTGGTGTAAAAATGAGTATTCTTGAGACCTTATACCAACCTGGTAAGGCAATAAAAGCATCTGAATGCTTAGCCATCTCTGCTTTTCTTTCATGCATGTCTGCAACAGCCTTCACTTCCCCTACTGTTTCACCAGTTAACTGCAAAAAGGGGGGTCCAAACCACATTGATAAATGGACTTCAGAATTAGACTAATAAACCCAATCAACTACTGAAAGAGTCCAAAAGCCATTGAATAAGTGGACATAAGCATTGGAGTATTAAACACAAAAAACTCTTGAAAAGTCAAATCAATTTTAATCCATTAGAAACAAAACTATTTGGCATGTATCCCTTTGTAAAGAATATAAGTCACAGACTCACAGAAACAACCAAGGAAGAAAAATACAAACAAGAGATTTAAACAGAGCCAAAAAAATATGGATAATGTTACCAAGGACCATAAGAAAAGAAACTTTCTTAGCCAAAAAAATCAAAACACAAGCAAACATACTAGCCTACCACCAGAACATTAAACAAATAAATAATACAGTAATGTTTCAAGTACATGCTCAATAATTTTAGTCTTAAAAATACTACAGTATTTGGAAGTACAGAAGATAGAGCCTGATACTGTATAGCACAACAGTGGTTTCTTAATTTTTACATATTTTAATCATAATGAAACATGATAAGGGCACAAAACTTGTTAACATATAAAGACATACCTCTCGAGGCATTAGTGTCTTGGGAATCACTCTGCAGAGAGACAATAATATGACAAAATTTAGTATTAGCAAACAGAATAACCATAATAAACAGACATAACATATGATTATGTTAGTTAATTATAGACAATGTATTATGAATTGGATCTGGGAGTTTTGAGACAAAACAAATTCTAGGATTTGATTAGAAAGAAAGTTACCCAATAACATGCCGACCCCCATCATGAACAGCTTGTGAAACCAACCCCATTAGGCCAATGCTGCCTCCTCCATAGACTAAATCAATGTTCCTGGAGACCTGCAAGGCACAATGCTTTCTTTAAATCAGGTTATCAACAATTTTGCTCCTCGCAACAACCCGTTTTTCCAGTAGTGAGTGTTACATTGTTAATTATGCCAATGAAACTAATGTACAATAACCAATAATTTTCTTAAAGTCTTGCCAATGAATCTACTGTACTATAACCAATAATTGTTAATGAAGAGTACTATCAAGTACTCAAATAATCTGTTTTATAAGGATGAAAAAATAGTTACAAGTGCAAGGAATGCTAGTGATTGTCACTGTAGTTGAAAGCAACAGAACAGAAGGATAGGAAAAAGATGTACATATTTTTATGGTAACCTTGTCATCCCCATAAGCAATAAGGATAAGATAACAGGTTAAATGTTTCAAAATTGAAATATTTTAACTTTTAAGCACTATTAAAAGAAAGAAAAAAATCATAGATGCCACATGCAAAACTTCTGCTTGAACAACTCATTACAAAAACATACACATTATATACACCAACTAACATAAAACTCTTGCTATACAAGGTTTCTACATATGAAACATAATATTACAGAGAAAGATTGCATTATTACCAACTTCTCATTGATCTTGTTTTCCAAACTGAAACAAACATATCAAGAACACATTTTTATTGAGACCACATTTCTAAAAATGCCCTTTTATTCAGAAACAAAGCTGCAAAAGGAAATACATACCCCCTTTATTTTCCCAACTGAAGCAAACATGAAACATATCAAGAACACATTTTTATAAAAATCACATTTCTAAAAGTGCCATTTTATTCATAAACCAAACTGCAAAAGGAAATAAATAACCCCCTTTAGTTACCCAACTGAAGCAAACATATCAAGAACACATTTTTATAGAAACCACATTTCCAAAAATGCATTTTATTCAAAAACCAAACTGAATATGAAATATAACCACGGATATTATTCATAATGATGAGGTCCAGTATCGAATTAGCTATATATATATATATATGTATATAGTGAAGTACAAAGTATATTTTAGCAAAATGTATACCAGTTCTTTGCCTAGCCCAATAGCAGAATGTTGATAGCTAGGCTTTTTGCCTTGACTACTTCCACAAAACACACAAATCCTCTTAAACTTTGACAGTTTGTTTTCAATCTGTACCTCCATTTTCCTCCTTTCCTCTATATTTTTTGATATGTCTACCTATATCTGCAATAATAATACAAGAAGTATTTGTCTCTTTAGCTTTATGTTTATTTCTATTGGCTAGAGATAAAAAAGGATTATTTTGTGTTACTGACTAAAAGCATGACAATAATAGTAATATTATAGCGCTAATAGAGTAAGAGTAATAATTTAATTAATTAATTATATATGAGCTATAATACCTTCACACTGACCCTTCTTGATGTTTGATATGCTTGCTCAATATGGGGAGTATATATAAGAGTCTCGGCACGTGATAGACATTAACACGCTTAAGGCTATCTTATACTAGGAGTCGGATGAAATTTAGAGGGTATTATTTAGATATCGAGAAAGCGATTGATTAATTATTTGGTTCGATAAAATATATATATATAATTACAACTCCTTAAACCATTGTAATTACAACTCCTTAAACCAGTTTACAGTTTTTTACATATTTAATCCGATATCTGCTTGATATTATGCAAAAAAACATGACTCGACACCAGCCCAACATTAACTTGAGAAAAAAGTGGTTTGATATCCGAAACAATCTCATAACTATTCGATTCGATAAAATGTATATCCGATCCAATTCTTTAACCACGTTCGAGCCGTGTGATAACCAACGCTGTTACATATATCATAAATATATTTTTCATTAATATATCATAATTATCTAAAAAATATATCAATGAAAAGAATTTAAAATGTATTTTTCATTAATATAGTTTTTTATAAATATTATAAACTTATGAAAACAAAAGATATTTAAAGGTTAAATTTGAAAAGCTTAAAAACGATAAAATTAGTGAATGATTTTTGCGAGCGGAAGAAGTATTTATTGTAGTCGTATAAACACTATGACAAAATGGTATTATAGATTTTGAAAATAATAAAAACATCGAATAGTATGAATTTAGTTGAATAATACTTAGGTTTATGGTTTATAGGCGTAGGAGACATGTAGACTGATGACCAATTTTTTAATGATAAGTTTCATAAATAATGAAAGAAATATTTTTAATACTTTTGAACTGTATTAAAATGAAAAGTCTAAATTTTACATAAAACGCATATTGCGTTTTGGTATCGAAACTTCACCCTTAATTTTTGAGCAAAATTAATTTTTAAAAAAACGATTTAAATAAGCAACGTTGAATACTTCCTTGTGACTAGCATAAATTATTAAGCTCGTCAGCTTTCGGCCAGCACACTCCACTCCTACCTCCAATCTTACCCAACACCACTCAATTTTTGCACTATATTTGTAATGCTAGCTTATCTGCAATTTTCTTCCCATTTTTTTAATTTTGTAATTTTATGATTGGTTCTTAAAAAAATTGGTGAAATTGGAACTTTTTGCATATGGATGTTGTTTTATTGGATATTGGTTGATTTTGGCATTTGGATATGTTTTTTAACTTTTCTGCAAAATTATATGTTTGGTTGGGCTTTGGATTATGAATTTGATTGGTTTTACGTAAATTTAGTTTTGTTTTCATTTTGATATGTTGGGGAAGAAGTGGTGTTGGGTGGAGAGGGTTAAAGGGTGGCGGTGGAGAGGGGATAAAGGGTGGGGTAGAAATGAGGTGTAAGGTTAAAGATGATGTGTTTATTTTATTAATTAAAATTGAGTGGGTGAATTAAAAATTTTGTGTGGTTGGATTAGTTAGAGGAGTGGGTGAGTTATTTGGATGTTGTTTGACTAAATTGTCCTTTTAAAAATTAATTTTGGGTTCGAAAAGTATGTGTGTCACGATTTTGAAAAGTTCAGATGTAAAAAATGCGGTCCCAGTATATACATTTAAAAGGTTGAATAGTTGAGATATACATTTGAAAAGAATTTAGTGGATTCGGTATCTGCGAAATTTAGCCAAATGAAAAAAGAATATAAAAATTATGAGATAATAATATCAAATATCTTAAAAAACGGTTAGGTGATGCATGGGCCAGCTATACTAGGAGGCTAGGACTTAGGAGCGAGCTAAGGTGAAGTCATTTGTATAATTGTATATGGAAAATAGAATGACCTCATTATTCACCTTCAATTTCCTACATTTTACTGTACCTAAACTTTTCAGAATAGTAAGATTGACTAAAATAAATACAATTGGTAAAAACATATTCTAATACAATTCCGAGTATGCTTGTAAATACATGTCTTGTTTATTTATTACTATCACTATAGTACATTACTTTGATAAAATTTATTTAATTACGAGATAAAAATATTTTATTAATAGTTTGATTAATATTCTTAATATAATCGAAAGATATTTTATCGAAAAATCTTTAGTGTCGTAGAAAATAAAAATCACTTTTATTAAGTGATAAAGTGAAAAGATCAATAAAAAATTTCATTAAAAAGAAATTTTTTTTCTACCGTGAGTTGGAACAAGGAAATATTGTTTTGCCCTTTCTGCACTGCAACTTGAAAAGATGACCCCCTTTTCATCTTGGAAAAGTCTTTAAATGAGCATATATAACATATATACGTTGATACCAATTCAATCTAGGCGGCCCATGTGAGTTGGTCAATCGCCGATATTAGGGAAGGTTATCAGAGATGTCTTTCAGACAGTCACGTAGTCGCCCCAAATGCAACGGCGTAGTCGAATTAGCCATGGCCAGGGCGTGGCCCCGCGGATTGACAACGATGCTAGCTAGCTGTAGGTGATCGGCTTAGCCCGTCTGTGGCCGTGTCGAGATGTGCGCCGTGGAGTGGCATGCTTTTATATATGTTAGCATGCGTGTTGGACGAAGTGATTTACAAAATTACGTTACTCCGTACCCCTTTCGTTTTATCTTCGTTTTAGTAAAAATTGACGTTTCGTTTTTGACCTGTTTTTCTCTTGAAATAAACAATAAGCCCGATGATATTGTTTTGATTGATTGTCGTTCTACGATTTTTAATGTCTTTTTTGATTATTTTTCTTTTCTTGAATTTATATGCAAGTCTTTAAGCGACGTTAAAAAATGAGAGTATTGAGTAATACACTATAAGATTATGGAGGCAATGTGTATGGGCAGAATATGGGAGAAATGAATAATACTTAATGCACCCTTTAAATTATAGTCTAGTTTTTAATTTTAACGATTTAAGTTTTTGTATATCTAACTTAAACGTTTTTAAATATATTATGCAATAATATTTGAAAGATACCTTCATATTAACATATAGTAATTCTCATTCAAATCAAAGATGATTAAGATGAAAAATTTATTAATTTTGATCATTAAAATTGAATAATTTTTTAGGAATGAAGATATTATTAACTCATATTAAGATAATTAATCTATTAATGTAAGACACAATTCTTCAATCAATAGATTCAATGTAAATCAAATAACAGCTGTAAATTGAATAACAACTCATACATATAAAGAAGTAATAAGTCTAGTGTGGAAACTGGAATATTCATTCTACCATGAACTACATATGAGACATATTATATATTTATATTGAGGCCAAGATTGTTGGAACTGAGTCTACATACCATACATAAATATGAGACATATGAGTATGTGAAGCATGTGTTTATGGTATAAAATAGTACTCCTCTACTAACGTGCAATATAGTAATAGTTGTAGACATCCTCAATCCCCAAGTTGGCCTTATTACCAGCCGCTTTCTGGCTGTTCCAACTTTACTCTTGTCTTCTACGGACTACTACATACCCACTTTGTCTTTACAGTAGTGGAATTAGTAGGAAACGTAGGGGTCACTCGTTTTCTCTTTTATTTATAAATAACATTTTAGTATATACGGACTACTTTTTAAAATTAAATAATCGAATTATAGTTTTCTTTCCTTATTCGTCTTGTACGTATAAATTTATTTATCTCCCTATATATATAAAAATTCTGATTTCTTTATTAATTAAGTAAGTTATTGAGATTGTGAATTTATAATTATTATTACCTTCCTGGATCGTAACATAAATATATACATACACATATTATATGGAACTAGCTGATGAATTCACGAGTCAAAATAACCGTTATTATATTATTAAAAGATTCATCATCAGTATTTGTTTTGAATTTGAAGTCCGCGCATGAACTGGTTTGTCAGTTGCTTCATAATATATATATGAATATCTTGATTAATGAAGATGGTCTGGAGAACCTTGACAACTTCTATGGACACATATAAGGATATATGAATCAAATAGATGCAGCATAACAGCCGTGAGAAAGTGGTATACTGCGGCCATAGTTTTCAAATAGTAGTTAAATCCTTCATGAACTTCAAAAGGATTTATATTCTTTGTAATGAATTTACAAATAATGATTATTTACTATAATAGTATGACTATAGTCGATACGTCTTGATGCTTCCCTATATTTAGGGACTTCCACTTTTCAAAAGTGACAATTACAAACACAATATCAAGCTTCAAAGTTAGCATGGACTTCAAAAGAATAACTGTTAAAAAATGGTGTGATATAATTAATGTTCCTAATCAGGAACATAAATAGGTGATAGTTAATAATTGCTTCCAAACAACATAACTAAGTGATGCTAACAGAACAGAGGCAATATGATAGAAGATTCTGGAGAACCGTACCACTCTTTCCATTTCATCTTCATACTCCTCATGCATGCGGTGATTGAATCTTTTCCTTGCTTCTTCCTGATAATGTGACCGAAATGAACTCTCATCTTCAGCCTTACATGATTCATGTGATTTGAAGAGTTTTTAATAAAAGGAAAATCAATTATCAGTTTACGTAGGGTATGATGCTAAACGAGTAAACGTAAAAGGTAAAAAAGAACATAATATTAAACAATATTATGAACTCCCATTTTTTTCAATGTCTGAATTTCCATGTCATGTCTTTTCTTAAGTTCTGTAAATGTAAAAAGTAAAAAAAAAAATTATAATATTAAACAAGAACCTACAAAGTAAAAGTGAAACTGACCCAACATATACAATACCCAAAATAAACTATAATCAACAAGCAATGTGGTACCAAATTAAATTATCCCCAAAAACAGATCAATCAGAAAACAAGAATTCAGAATTCTAATCTCAACTACTCAAATTTTCATAACAACTCTACATCTCCTAAAAAAAGAAATGAAATTAAACCCTTGATAATAATAATGTTGGTGTATTAGCGATTGAGTGAAAAATGAATCACAAAAAAGACCTCGCTTTGTAGCAAGTCTCCTCCGGATATCTGAAAGCATCCTGCCGTAAATTCACTCTTGTTTTCATACAAAAAATCATCAGTTTCCATCTAACCACTCAAAAGGGCACAAAATAAAAATCATTAAGATAAATAAAGGAAACATTTTAAGCAAACATCTAAGATGTAGACGGAAATATCTCAACCATGGCTGATTTGAACCTCTAATAGTCTACATGCCATTGGTGTTAAAAGTTACTTGCTCCTGAATTCCTATGCCAAACAAGAAATGAAAAACGAAAGAACATGTGCTTGGTTATGTGACCTGCTCAAATGTGTCTATAGACCACCTTAACACATTGGGCAATGCGAAACAAGAGAAGTAGAGAGACAGAAACTGAAAAACATGTTGGGCACTATTAAGCTTTTTAGAGATCACAACGAGACCTTGCTAAAAATTGTGCACCTTAGAGTTCTTAAAGGTTTAATAAATTAAACATGTGCTGTCTTTTTGGGTTGATATTACAATTAGTCTAGTTTATTTAGGCTCTCTTAATTTTTTCGTGTTGTATGAATTTGTCATGAATTCAAGATAAAATATCACTACATGTCCCAATGTAACAATCACAGAAAGAGGCTCACTTATTAGAGTAAAAACAGAATTCACAAAAGAGTCACTATCAACGTATCTATATTTTTCGGCCATATTTTTCTCAACCCGAAGAACAAAATATATGTATCATAAAAGATACACAACGCACATCAAAAGGTGTAGAGATTAATAGCACAAATTTATTTCTAATAAGGATAGAAGAAAATAAAGTAAAGGTTTTGTCATTATGATGATGATTAGTGAGATGAATTTTCAATAGAAAGAAAATGAAGTGTATCCTAATTTAGTCGAAACCTGCTACTGTCAATAACAGGCTCTACAAGATGTGGCTCCCCTTCTCTCAAAAATGTGTGTGCATATAGTTCACCTATTTTAACATAACCATATCAGTCCAAACTCTAAATGGAACTCTTTCAGTTTCTCTCTTATTATAGCTTGAGGATAGAACATGTAGTCTTAATCAACAAATAATACAGATATATAATCATGTGACATAGAACACCAACACATGTATGAATACCCAAAACGAGGCAAGACAAAAGATCAATTAAGAATACTTATAATTCGATCTATAAAAAGATGAATATATCAAAGATAAACAACAAGTCTTAAATCTTCAAACTGGAAATAAATTAACTTAAATTGATCAATATTTAATTATTTATTAGCAGAAATTTAAAATTAATATTTGAGATTTAGTATAAGAAAACACACCTTAGCAAATTGGGTGGAGGAATTGAAGAGTGTAGAAGTTGAGATGAAAAAGACATTAGCAAATTACCAAAGCTTTTAACCATTCTTCTAATACAAAAATTTATTGGAGAACTAAAAGAATACGGTTAGGCTTCCGGGTTTTAGACTTTAATTGTTGAAGGATTCAATAATGGAGTACTATCATTGAGAAGACATGATTAGGGAGCAATTGGGGTGGTGAAATAATGGCGGAGTAATTGAGGGTGAATGGCGTAGTTATTGTTGTGTGGGGTCGAAGCATTAGTGAGTCTTGTAATTTTATTAGTGTAGGCGTGATTACATTAATTTGGGTATAGTGGTTCACATTATACGAGGAGAGCTGCGTTAGGCTGAGAATGTGTCTGTTAACTGAATTATAGTCTGATACATTTTGTGAGCTAAATGGGTGGATTAGTCTTAGCGTTCTTGGGGATCTTGGCGTTAAAATATATGTCTTTTTTATTTTTCGTGTTTCTTAATTCGCTATCTTAGAATCCCGCGTATATGCATTTATAAGCAGGTCGATTACTGTAGTTATAACAAGTGAGACTGTTCCTCCCTACACGCATGTGACGAATTACACCACCAATATGACCGCGAATGACGCGCACACGATATCACTTTTTATTACATACTATAGATATCACTAGAAAATATGAGCCAGCGGCACTGTCTCCACTCATGCTTTTGCACGCGGCCCTCATCCAACCCAGCTATGTTTTTATATATGTGTTGCTTAGGAATTTAGGATTCAAGTGCAGACATATGCAGATATGCTACCAAGTACCAATATAGTAAATCACTATATAGTAGTACTCCATATATATATTGATAAATGTCAGATATATGTTCATTGAATGCGCATTATTTTCAGATGGTAATTTAATTTGGTTTTGAGTTAACGTTTTTACCATGAGTAACTTCTTAATTATATAATAATGAAAAGTAATGTATGAGTTAGGTGCATATTTGATTTTAGAAAATAAGACAAAATTGTGATTTGATTTTCAATATATAGTTGACAAGTTGCACATAAGTAATTCTTACTGCCCATTAAATTGTCAAATGAATAGGATCGTTAAATCATACTCGCTCCCTCCGTCTTTTTTATTTACATGGCGTTTTAGAGTTTAGCATAATAATTAAAAGTTATTTGCTTTTTACTTGTATGTATTTTCATTTATAAAAAAAGATAATCGAATTCATTCTCAAGCAATATCAAAATAAAGAAGAAGAAAAATGTGTTATAGACACTTAATGATTAATGATTTATAATAGAAAAAAGATATATAAATATACCTAAAAATATTTATATTAGGATGATAAGTAAAAAAAGTGACGAAGTAAATGGTAACTTCAAAGGCGTGAGTAGACGACACTTACCATTGATCGAAATAATCTTATTCAGCATCAGGTACAGACGTTGCACCAATCACTCGATGGTTGCATGCAATCTTACCTACAAATTGGAGCTCATCAAATCAAATCGGAATGGCATGTATATCGACTAACTCACTTTTAACTTAGCGATATCTAGCGAGTTTATATTTAAGAAGGTACCTTTGTCGGTCTTGCTTAAAGATTAATTCTCTTTGCGAGCAGTAACTGTTTAGTGATTTCGGTTCACGTTGGTAGAAGTGCGATATCGAAAGCAGGCGAAGCGGTGTTAGCCATAATGACTTTATAGAAACAGCTGCTACATGATTTAGGTATGTAATTTTTAATTATTATATGATTTAAATGTAATTTTTAATTCACTATCGTTTGGTAAAATAAATTATCCAATACTTTCAAGCGCTTCAAGTTCAAAGTCTCATTCAACTTTATCCCCCATTTGCTCTCTCGTCTATGGTCTTTCAAAGTGAATCACTACCATACAACTCTACAAGAGGTTGCTTGTAAAAGTTAATAAATTAGCACATTAACAAGTCTCTTTATAGCCTTAAAAGGCAGATATATACATCACTTTTAATTAGTTTTCTTAACTTATATAATTAATTAAATTTACAATGAAATTACATGATGTTATATTCAATAAATAAATTATGTTTAACACTTATGAATTTGCAAATAAAGTGAAGGATAAAGTAAATTAAAAATGAACTTATTTCAATCCTGTGCGTGGTGCATGTTATGGAAAATTAACAAAGCCTAATTCCAAGGGATGTATGATACACTTTTAAAAGGACAGGTCCGACATTGAAGGGTTTAGAGAAGTGATATGGATCCATATTCCATAGTGGGCAACAAAATAACTTCGGTTATGGCTGGTTATGCAAAAATAGTGGAAACTGAAAATATAGTTAAGATTCGTTACTGCATGTCGGCAACAAATCCAGGCCAATTTTTACCTTATTTTTATGTCATTCATTTTTACATTTCAATAAGTGATTATGATACTCTACTTATATTACAAAAAATACAAAAAATGAATTAAGGTGTTATAATCAAATTTTTATTGAGTCAATTAAAATGAATTAAGGAGTATAAAAATCGATGGGATCATTTTCTTAGGAGATGAGAAGGGCTGCAGAATGGTTGCTACCCATCACTAAATTACGGATAAATGAAATTTAATTGATAAGATTTTTCAATTGTAATCAATATCTTATGACAAAAAATTTCGATAACTTTAATAGAAATTTTTTAATCACCTTCAACTGAAAATAATTAATATTTTTACTTAGTGAGCTAATAAAAGTCAAAGAAAGACTTTAGTGTAAACTGTAAAGAATATGCATGCCCCGCCCGTGAAAGAAAGAGTTGTGGACTACCTGAGGCAGGAAAAGGCAGTTAATACCGTTGTAACCGGACCATAACTAGTCGGCAAGAACAATAAATAAAATTCAAAGCTAGTTAGAACAAGGCTAAATTTCATCAGGCATCTCCAGCTATCAAAATTATTTTAAATAGTAGCTCTTTTAGCTTTTTAAATAGTCGCAGGAATTTTTAGCGCAAAACTTTGAAAACATTTTTTAGTGCGCGAACTTTGCCAACGAGATAAATTTAAGGGCAAAGCGAATACTTAATAATTAATAATAAATATTTAATTGAATTAATGTTTAATACGTAATCGATTTTAATTAGTAAATAAAATAAAAATATCATCTTGACGTTAATGAAGTTGAGCGGAGTAAAAGACTTGAGAACTTGAGAATAAAGATAATGAATTTGAACCTATAAAGACTCCATTTTTACCAGATCTATCATGAACAAGCTTTAGATCTTTAAACTATAACAGGAGTTGCAGTTTCTCCTCTTTGAGTTATCCAGCACAAAAGTTTTTAGTCAGAAATCACAACAATGAAGAAGTTGTACTTATAGGATACGAATTAATGATGGTGGTGGTGTATTATTGGGTAAAAAGTGGGGGTGGGGGTTGGGATGGGGTGTAAGGTTAGAAGATGATAATTTTTTAATTTTATTTTAAGCCCAATTAAAATTGATTAATATGATAACGATGTTGATAAGTATTTGTTATTAAAAATGGCTACGTAAAATGTAATATATATAAAATATCTCTTTTTGTCTTTTGGGTTTTACGTGTTAAAGTGAGGTTTAAGTCTTAAAAATACGTTTTTTAAAAGTTCGTGTGATAAAAATTCTGCTCCAGGATGTTTATTTAAAAGATTAAAAGGTTTGAATATTTATTTAAAATAATTTATGTAGTTCAGGTGCCTGGATGGCTAACTGCCTATAGAAGGTCAAATTAGAATTTGGTCCTTTTCAATCATCCTTTTCAATCGTCATCAAAGTTAAAAGTAAAGTTTGGGAACAAAAGTGGCCTACCTGATTGGAGAAATGCTCAGTCAAATTGAGCATATCTTTCTACTGTTCAATAGTTTACAACTTTAATGAAAATGGGGCCATAGTAGCAAAGGTTGATATATAACATCAAGAAAGTGCTAGTTTACACGTAATAATACCAACTAGAATTGTAAAGAGTTACAACGTTCGGTTCGGCTACATAATTTTGGTTCGATATAGTTTGAATCGATCTTGAATCTTAATATTGAATTCGATCGAGTTCGAATTAAAGGTTTGATTATCTTGGATTCGGTATAAAAGTAAGTTTTCTAACATTTTATCATGAAAATTATTATAATTTAAATACTGGTTTGAATCGAGTCGAACTTAAATATATTCAATTCATTCGAACCTCGAATTGATCTGAGTTATGAATCGTATTGTTTAAATCAAATCAAACAAAGTGAAATTCAAAAATGTTCGGTTGGTACAATATCCTTGTAACTTTACACATTAAACACGTAACTTACTAATAAACTACGGGCGTGAGTTCTATTGATACCAGCAGCTTAAATGCTGAAAAGTAATTTCGAGGAGATTGTGCTTGAAAATATCAAAAATCAACTTTAGGAGTTTTTCAAGATGGGTAGTTGATGAGCTGCGTAAATCAGAGGATAAATGCGAGAACACCCAGAAATTACCGAGAGAGTTCAACAAGCACAACACTTGTTCACTTCCCAAACCCGAAGAAACCCCGAAACTATCCAGTTGACCTTGTCACAAGTTACTTATGGGCATATTGGAATCAAGCTCTAAAAAATCTTCTTGAGGGGATGCATCTCAAAGTCGGCAAAAATTGCATACAAAATACACAACGTCAATTTCAAAGTCGAGGAGGCGGTTCTAAGGAAGGAAGCGGTTGCGATATCCAGGGAAGCGGTTACGAGATGAGTGAAGGAAAAGAGGTAAATTCTTTGGGAGTGGTGATGGAGGCGAGGCTGGCGATGCAAAAATGAAGTAATGGATTACTTGACTTTCATGCTTCTCCGTCTACGGTTCAAGCGAGGTTACTTTGATCTCCTAAATATTATTTGTAAAACTGGTGGTGGCTTCAGGTAAATTATCGAATTCGCGCGGTAATAAAATGGTCATTGTTAATGCAAATGGCCAGCGGTTTGAAGTTGAAGAACTTAGACTAGTCAAGTTTCAGTATAGAAAATCCAAAAAATTTATGAACATCGACTATCGGATTCTATACTCCTATACTGCCGAAGATAAACAACGAGTTGAAGTTGGGGATAACTATGATAGTAGGATCAAATACAATAGAACTTTCCTCCTTTCTTTTATGAAAAAAGAATTTAGTAAAGGTGACAAAAGAAAAGAGATAGTTCTTTGAAGGTGCATGATATATAACAGACAATAAAAAAGTTTAGAACACTAGATTCCTAATTTACTCTTAACACAAGTAGGGACTGCGTTGCTCTAGTGGCCTAACTAACTACCTTGAGCCTATTTTGGAGTACTATGAATCACCAACCGGTTTTGGAAAGAAACGGAAGCACATGGAAGTACATCCAATCCAAAACAAAAGGAGGAAATTCAATGATCTCGATGAGAATCATGATCCGTCAAGCTAATATATACTCAATGACATTGATGTCATAGGATGAAGCATCGTACTATGGAGTTTCACGGACCAAACTACACTTTCATTCATTTGCAACACTTAACAAGAAATGGAGGAGACTATGAACTATTTATCCGCCCCGATGTGAGGCCCAGTATCTTGTCGGAAATCAGTAGGGAATAAATATCACATTCTTATCTTTTACACTTCTGTATTAATTCATCTTATAATTACCTTTAGTGTCCCAGTTTATTTAATTTAAAAATTCAAACTTTTGATGGATTTTTCGCTTTTTGTCTTACTATTAAGGACTGCTTATACAGTTGATTTAATCGGCGTTAAGGCGATATTAAAGCGCGGCGTTGGCCGAGAGAAGGCTTTGAGTTTACTATACCGTTGTCGAAACTCTACTTCCGTTTAAAACTTCCACATATGCTTTGGTCGATTCATACTTTCGACAATGAAAAAATTACATCGGTGACATTGACGAGAGAACGAGTCTCTTACCTTTCAAGTAATACGATTTCGCTCCTTTCTGCTTTTGTACCGAATTCATCGAGTTGGTTTTACGTTACAGTAATCCTGATGTAATTTCAAAGAATGAATTAATATTTGTTATTATGAGTTTTGTTTGGCACTTTTTGGATCATGAGGGGAAGCTCGTATCTTTCATTGAGGATGCGTACCCGATTGCGAGGATATTAAGCTAGTTTTGACTACGTTTTAAGTTTTTTTATCTTATGTATGTTTTTAGTTATCTTTCCGCTGTTGGAGTATCTTCTGCCAAATAAGGCTCCAATAAGGCTTATTTGTAGTATGTATAAATTGTTGGTTTTATGAAAGTAATTATAAAAAAAAAACACTTAACTTATTTACATTTTAGGACCAATGTCATGGTACCGGTCGAGACTATCAAAGAAGTGCCAGGGATTCTGGGTCACAGTAGAGGGAAGTATATTATACATACTTCTGATATAGTGGGACTTCGGCGTTGTTCGGCTTGACTTTTCGACACTACGTAGGATTTTTCGGGGAGATTAAAATTGTACAAATTTTTGATATAGAGGCTGAAGGCAGTGGATTCGTCTGACAATTTAGAGAGAAGACATTTGTTCTTTGGAGAACTAAGCTCGGAATTTGTAACTTAAAAATTTAATTAATATTTAATATCGTATATAATTTATAACTTATATCGTTAGGAAAAAAAAATACATTTTAGGAGACTAATATCGACATATACTATTTACGTGAAACAATCCTTGCTTTCAATTTGTTACATAGCGAAAATTTATTGCGCAATTAACTCATACATAGTCATCAAACAGTTTATTAGTTAGAGAGTTTCAATCAAGTATACTTAAATGTACAATTGTACGAAAATGGACGGGACAACCCGTTCGTATAACAGGAATGCGCATTGACGGCCGTTTACAGTTGCCCATGGATGCGTCTTGGAAGCCATTTCAGTGATTCGGGTTAAACTGTACCTCGTGTGTATTATTCGCATAAATAGGTCTTATTTAATTAAAAATTGTCATGAGAATTTAAATGCTTAATACTTTACTCCATTTTTGAATGAATTCTTAAGCTTGATCGTCGGGTAATGCATGATGGGTTACCGGCCTTATTTCGGAATTACATGACATTTCATGAAGATCATTCGCGTAACAAAGGGAAAGGTATTATTGATTGAGGAGATTACATAGCTAAGTCTCGAATTCAGTAGGAGGATTCCCCAAATTTCATTGACTACGATTATGTAGTCAGGAGTTGATCCGGCTCGATTGTAAGCATGGAACTAGAGCAAAATCATCCTCGAAAAAATTTGACGGATCATGAGTGAGTTGGTTTAATTATGTAGCAACTTTACATTTTAGTCAAAAACATTTCTTAAAGTGCTAAATGCCTGAAACATTTAACTTTTAAGTTAGATTAAATGGACATAGTAACTACTAAATGAGAAATTAAAGTGGACATATTTATGATGACCAAATCATAAAGGTAAAAATTATTTGCACCGAAAGGTATATGTTTCCCCCCAATCCCAAGTATGACATATGACGAAGGGTTAGAAAGGGCTAGTGGCATACCACAGAAAACATTGAAATGAAGTGATAGATTCGTAGCAAAGAAACAGCACCAATGGTTAGCGCCAGTAAGTATGAGGAAGTGCTTTGGGTTCGGTGTGAAGTGTATAAAATATTACCATGAAAAAAAAATAGTCGTTCATCTGATGTGAGATTATGGAGGGTTTATTGTTAATTTGGATAGAAGGCTACGAGGCGGATATATGTCGCAGTCTTGATGAACTTTGAGGCTGATACGGAGCTTGGATATGAGTCGGCGAGGGGCGCCCAGCGGCGTAAGGTGTTGGCGGTGTGGGGCTTGTCTTTGGGCAGGCTTGTCTGCGTCTATATTAGACTTGATAGACTTGAATGCGAGTGCTTGCGGTGTGGGGCTTGGAGGCTTTGAGTCTTCTTGGTGGGGATATGTAGCTTCGATAACTTTACAAACGCCTACGGAGGAGGAATTTTTGTAGACTTGAGGAAATTACGCTTGTCTTTGATAGGAATTTAATTTGGGGATAGAGCTCACAGAAACTTTAAGTTGTATGGAGTGATAGCCAGCAGTATGGAGGCAGTACGTTAGCTTGCTGCTTGTCTTCTGGCTTGATGCTAGCGGCTGTTGTTGTAGAGTGGGACTTAGTGAGATTTAGCGCCGGCGGAGCGATTTAAGCTTTGAAGTAGTGTTCTTATACAGGCATCTTCTGACTGTGCTTGCTGGCTTATTTATTTGTAGTAATGATCGATATGAAGGGTGAATTATGGCCTTTGTTGATGATCTTGTCCAATGAGCAAGGGAACTTAGCGGCGTGTTCATGCAGAATCGAGGCGTAGGAATTTGAGCCGCTCGGTGTATTCGTATATGCAAGGACTTGAGTAGAATCGAGCACGAGATTTTCGGGCTAAAGTAATGCGAGATTTATGAATAATCAGGGGCTATTTGGCTTATTCTGAGATATTCGAAGGCGTTGCTAAATCGATTCTCGTCGATTTTTCTTTGGCTTGGCGAAGAATTCTGCGTTTGTATAGTATCTTGATTTGACCTTTATTTAGCCCACTTTGAGTGTTTAAACCCTTGCGTGAGGTGTTTTTATTTATGGTTTAAAAGATTTAAGCTTAAATCATGGGTTTTTCTTTGTGTTGTCACAGGTGTTTTTTGGATGTGAATGTAGCGATGTGTTGTGGATTAGGGTACTGAGCAAATAGGGGGGGTTTATATGAGGCTTACGGGTTTAGTCTCTTTAACTTGATTGGTTGGTTATTTTCGTGTGGATTATGTTAGCAGTTGATTTTTTTAGGCGAAGATCACAGATGCGTTGATAAAAAGCAGCTTTAGTATGCGAAAACTTTAGACTTTGATTTTAAACTAAACTTGCTTTGAAGTGTTTATTTTGAAGCCGTGGTTTTAGATTATGCATTTGAAATGCGTGAGCACGGAATGTTCTTATAGCCGATTTTTAACCAATAAAATTGGGTTTTTAAACCTAATTTCCGATTGGCGTTTATTCTTGTTTTTAGGAGCACTATTCGAGTTGATTTTAAGGTTAATTAATGTAAAATCCACTTGTTTTTACTTCGATTAATTCTAGAGAACTATTCAGGAAGCCATGTTCGATCGAGGTTAGATTTAAGAATTTACGGTTTTGTCGAGGAAGCACTGTCAGTATGGCGTCTTTAGTGGCTCGACTTTTGAGTACTTTGATTAATTGTGTTAATCAATTTAATTATTATTTTGATAAATTTTTCGATAATACACGGTATTAATAAAAAAAGAATTTTACTTATTGTCATTTATTAAAAATTAAGTTGTTTGTTTTATTAATCCTCTCACTCCTCTTAAATTTAAATATTTTTTTTTATTTGTATAATATTACTTTATTCGGTTCCTATAAAATTCCTAGTTACGCGAATATCCATACATTATTACACATGAAAGTTACTGAAAAGTGAGTGATTGACTATTGGAGAATTGATCAAAGAAACAAGGAGGTGTCGTCTGAGTGTCTGACGACTAAGCCTTTTGTTGGCCAAAGTGCCTTCTTCATTTTTCACTAAATCTTGTCGCTCTTTTAGTAGTTAATTCATGTCTAACCCTATTTAGAGTGTCTAATAAAGCAACGGAGTGTCTAATAAAGCAACGGAAAAGAGGTGAATTAGATGTCCATTTGGTCTTGTTCGAATTGATGCATGGTTTTATAATTTGCTTAAAACACGCAATCTAATCTCATTTTGAGAGAAATCGAGATGAAACGGGTATTTGGAAACATGCATATTTGGAAAATTACTTGATTCCATTCACATTTGACTGTATTATCTACTATCTAGCAGTAAAACAAGATGAATTAAAACTAAAGTTAATTAAAAGCAGGATCTTTGTAAGAACACGACAACATATTATATACGGAGTGTTACACTTTCAATCAATTCAAATTCTTCTTTAACTGCTCATCAAGAAGGGGTCCACCAGTATATAGTAGCTATCATCTTTCCTTTTATCCTTGTCTATCAATGGCATATTATATTGCATTCTTAATTATGGGCAAAGTAACTCTTTTTTCCACTTGCCCAAACTTTGTGTAACTCGACTAATTATGCTTCTGATTCGTTACAACCACTGGTAAACTTTTTCCAACAATGATAAAGGTATACATTGGTAATCTCGTTCAATGTCTTATTTACTGAATTGATTATCATAAGTACCAAACTAAATTAGATGTCTAATTAGATCCAACACTTGAGTGACAAGGGAAAATGTAAACTATATCATCACTAATGCTCGTTGTGAAGGCATTTTCTTAATTCAATCGTATTTGTATTAATGTCTCTGAGTCCTCTATTACACTTCTATGCATGTTATACTTATTTGTTACCAACTTATTATTAGTTCGTTTTTCGATCATTAGGTATATACTTAAGTTTCAATCGTATTTACATCGATATTCTTTGCTATATTTAATTGAGAAATAATTATCGTTTATGTTACGTGCCGGGCGTGTTAGTGTATGAAATTGGTAAAGTATTTTGCGATGTCGGGCCATTGTCTAACGGTTGGTAGCGGCTTGACTTCGAGGGAGGCGAGTGAATGCTTTGAAGAAGATTTTTTTGTTTAGTTTATTGAAGAGATCTCGGTAAATGTGGTTGGTTAATGAAAAAAGCATTCTTGGTGATCGAGGATTAAGAAGATAGGCTTGTCCAAACTAAAGCCGAGTCGGTGCGTTTAATGTATTTCTGATATGGAAGTTTTATTTATGATGTCTTTCTGTAAAAACATTGTCATCTGGCCCCATATAAAGGCGCCTGTCTGGCACAGAAGATGCTTAGAAACGAGAGATTTACTGCGTTGAATTTTGTGGGGAGCCAAGCGAGCTTTGAGTTTATTTTATTTTGTAGGTTAGAATATACGAAAGTGGTTTATAAACTTCCTTTAGATTATCTATTTGTTGTTAGCATTTATTCACGATAACCACGCTTTTAGTGTTGAACACGTAGTAGGCCGGATATTAGGATAGTAGTGTGTAGTGAAGGATAGGTGTATTGAAGTTAGGGAGGCACCGGACTTATACGTAGGATAGAATTAGAATAGGGTGTAGAAGAAGAATGGGAGCGTTCGGATAAGTCCTTATTTGTAATTATCGTAGTGGAATCACTTCGTTGGGCGGGTGTCCCCACGAAGCGTAGGTGCGTTGCTTATTTAGGCTGAGTTATCAGTTGTTGTGTTTTTACTTTCGGCGCAATTTACTTTCGATCGAAAGTCGATGCTTAGAGTTATTGACAATTGTCTTGGCGATGGAATGCGTGGTTGATTACACTTTTTGATTTGTGATAGGCGGGCACTTTCACAACATCTGAGAGTGAGATCGGTGTAATCTTTTACAAATGGAAGGTTTTAGGGAAGGGAGGCTCAACTGACTTCACGACGGCTGTTCTTGGTAGAACCCGACTATACTATCTTGGAAGGCTAGGATGGCTAACGTTCTAGAGTCTCTTGATACATACATAGAAGTTGTGCGTCTTGGGTGGACACTCGCTGACTATTAACAACTGGCTAGCTGTAATAATAGTGAAACCCGGATGATGATTGGGCTAGCGGAGGAAGAGCAGGGGGCTTGCTTTAGCGAATGACAAGGCCATGAATGCTATCTTCAATGTTGTAGATTTGAATGTGTTTAAACTAATTAATATATGTACATGGTAAAGACTACTTGGGATACTTCTGAAAGCTGCGTATGAGGGAACATGAGAATACCCGGATATTGAGACTCAACGAGTTAACAACAATATTTGAAACTCTAAAGATGGAAGACGACGAGTCTATAGCCATCTACAACAATAAACTAAAAGGACATGGCCTAGCAGTCATTTGCGTTAAGGGGAACATGAGGAAATACATGAAAAGAGGCTGGTAGGAAGGTGCTTAGAGCATTACCCAAAGGTTTGCTTATAAAGAGACATATTGAAGAGGCTTGAGGACTTGAATACCATGAGTTTGAGATGAATTGATTTATTGACTACATTAAAGTCTCTAGTGAAGGTGAGGCCAGTAGGAAAGCCATTTTGAATGTTTCGTGAGGAAGATGTCGATGATGAAGATTTGGGAGAAACCATAAATGTACTTGCTAAGAACTTTAACAAAACCCTGAATGGTTTAACAGAGCCATTTTAGTGGTAGTGTCGATCCGTACGGTAAGGCAGGAGCAACAACGAATTGGAAGAAGTCAAGTAGCTTGAGGCAACTATGGTCTTGGGGCGGTCGATAAAATCAAAAGGAATCGATGCGAGATAATGTGAAGGTTTTGGACATATTCAAAGCGAGAATGTCAAACTATCTCAGTAATCAAAGAATTACTCGCCGATCACAGTGATGATGAATCAGAACATGGACAGGATGAACAAATTAACTTTAGCCTTCTTTGGGTGCTCGAGCCAGCAGCAACATGAATAGCCATTTGAAGTGAAGACGAGGGAGATATGACTGATGAAGAAGTGCTTGAGAATTTACAAAATTTACGTATACGAATGGATGAAGGCTAGCAGTGGTTTATGCAAAATGAATCTTTGAAGAGCAGAGTGAAGGTAGTGAAATTGAAAAAATTAGGAGTGAATTATGACGAAAGATCATTTACTTGAAAGCCCCAGTGAATACCTTGAATAAGGGGAGTAAAAAGGGATAAAACGTGTGACTTTACGGAGGAGATTCTCGGAGTTGGCAAAGATACTGGTGATAGTCACGGGGAGTTGGATTCGAAAGAGGCTGCTTTCAGCGAACAAAAGGAGAGACCAAATTTATTCGAGAAGCCAATTAGATCCAACGTCAAGGCAGCGAGAGAGAGAGCAGTATACGACAAAGGAGAAATGAAATTAATGATAACATTATTATGGGAAAAAAAAGGTTATATTGCTTGAATTGTTACAAGATATAAAGACTAAGAGGAATCCAGAAGTAATAATACACACGAGACTAGGTGGGTCGAAAGGTGAATGTTGTTAGTGGTAACTACACGCTTCTTGAAAACATCGGCGAGAATCGAGTTGGTATTTTTGATAGTCGATGCTTTCCAGGAACCACGTAGAGTAAGAAGGCGTAATGCACACCCACGGATTTGCTCACTTAAAGGTGACCATGTTACTTTTGGTGATGGAGGCAAAGGAAAAATTATTGGCAAAGGAGAGTTGAATATTCGATGAGCACAGCATATTTGATGTTCTCTTGATCGAAGGATTAGCACCGAATCTCGTTAGCGCCAAGTCAATTATGTGATGATGGCGTAGAAAGTATTCTTTTGCAAGGGAGGATACCTTTATTAATGACTCTTATGAAAAGACAGTGATGCGCGAAACGAGATCACGTGATAATTTATGTAGAGGCTCACGTCTGAGCCACACTTTGTAGTAGGAAGGTGAAGATCTTTGAGAGCGTAGCATGGCGATTAGGAAATACTCATTACATAAATATCCGGCAAATTATCTTCAAAGGGAATACATTAAGAGCCACCTAGGTGATGTCAAAGACAAAGAATATGGAGAGTGTGAGTAGGCAGACCCGAGTTGTCGCGGAGATTTATGAATGGTCGCAGCTTTAACGTTTGCTTGAGTTGATGAACATGGACTGATGAGGCCCATCACAGTAGGAATGATATGAGGCAAAGTATGTTTATGTGTTAGAAGTAACCTCGGGTATGCTTGGAGTTGAGTTTCATAGAAGAAAAATCGGCACGTTTAGGGGTTGTTAAGAAACATGAGTTCGAATGAAAAGATAAAATATTTGTCGAGGATCGGGTGACCATTGGGGAAGGGAGTTAGAAAATTCAAAGTTTACAAGGTTTTGTGCTAATGAAGGAACTTCCAATTCTCAGCCCACTATCGCGCCCCGCGATAAAGCGGTGTCCTTTTTGAAAGAAAGAATCGAACTATTCAAGAGATGGCACGTGTGCGTGATTCGTGCCGAGGCCAGATTTCTACCGAGTTTTGGGCGAGGCGATTATCTTGCTTATCCCATTCATAATTGGATCACGTTTACTTGGTACAAATAACACAAATTATAAAATATGGAGGGGGAGAAAGCCAAATGTGTAATATTTTCATGTTTTTGGTAGTTTGTGCTATATATTCTTACTGATCGTGAACTCAGGCAGGAATTTGATGTCAAGAGTGATGAAGGCATATTCTTGGGATACCTTGAGAAATAAAGTAAGCGCTTCTTGGTGTTCAGCAAAGAACTTCAATTGGTTATGGAATCTATAAATGTGAAGTGCGGACTCGAGTCGAAATGGATGAAGGACACACGAATAATGCTCAGCTGCTCTGACTGGCCTTGAGTCGAACAACGAGGAAGATGTTGTTGAGGAGGCAGAGTGATAAACACTGTGATAACGGTAGAGCTATATAGCCGACCATTCGAATCCGGAAGAACCGTCAGTTGAAGTAGCATTGTGGGGGAGATTGATCGAATGTTCTGGCAAGAAGGACGGAACGGTTGACTCACAGGGAAAATGGTTGGCACTTGTGGAGAGAGAAAGGTGTTTATTTCTAAAATCGAACGAAAGAATGTTGATGAAACTCTCAAAGGCGAGCATTAGATAAAGCATAAAATACGAAGCTATAGTTTCAAATAAATGATGTGTGGGAGAAACATTGCGGTTGAGATCGCCATGTAAAAGTAGGAACGAGTGAATCTTGAGAACAAGTCGATGAGCAAGGATTTGTTACTAGAAGTAAAAAGAAATTTGGTGGCTCGAAATTTTTCAGCAGTGGAAATTTGTAGATTTGAGAAACTTTGCTCGATTGCCGATTAAATTTATCGTCTTCTTCTGATTTAGCATTACTTGATGAAGTTAAAAAGCGCATATCAAATGGATATGAAGAGTGTGTTTCTTAATGGGGTGGTTCAAGAAAGAAATATGCGTGAAGCGACGAAGAGTTTCGTTGATGACAGTTGTCCCCAACATATGTAAACCGAAGAAAGATTTATATGACTTTAAGCAATTACCGGCGTGTTGAGAGAGACTTCATGAAAGTACTTATTGACCAAGGGATATCTGGCGTGGAAGTAGCGACAAGACTTCTCTTTATTAAGCATAAGAAAAGTACCATATTGATGGTAGCCTGAATCTATGTCGATGACATAATATTTGGAGGAATAATAGAACAATTGGTACAACGGTTAGGTCGACGGATGAGTCGAGTTCGGGAATGAGCATGGTTGGTGGTGAATTACTTTAAAGGATTTGAGTCGGCCAGGATGAAGGATGGCATTTTTTCGTATCTCGATCAGTATGCCAAATTTTAGTCAGAAATTTGGACTTGAAAATACAAAGTCGAAGAGGACACTGCTTTACTTATTTCGTGAAGTCGGGTAAAGGCGTCGTGTAAACCGGGTTTGGTCGACGTAAGCAACTGAGTATGATAGGAAGTCTTTAATGGAAATACTGGATATATGAGTATAAATACAAATCATAATTTCGGGGGATCTTAAAGTCGTACTACGTTATTAAACAAAACATATATTTACAATATATATATGGCAGGTATACTACATTCTGTGAGTAAATTCAGCTAAAGTTAATAGCTTGAATTATGGCGTGGTGACTTCCTCCAGCTCTTTGTATGATATCAATCGTATGATATACCACAGTTGGTCAGCGCCGGGAGAGGTTGAATCAAGAACCGATTTATGCTAGTGAAGGATGAAGCAAAACCAAAAACCCAAGAAAATTCTTGAAGAATTTGACGAGGCGGCTTCTTTAGGGTTTTTTGATGAAAAGCTTTCAAAACTTCTTGAAAAAAACCCTAAAGTTTCTTATATAGGGATAGGTTAAAACAAACTAGATAAACTGACCCGTTAAGTATTAGCTTATTTCGTTAACTCTATTAGTTCGTTAAGACACTAATGAGTTCTTCAATAAAGTTGAAGCTATTTAATTAGCTTAATTAAATAGTAATGAGTCGGCTCTCCGACATCTTTGAGTTATTGATAAATACTAAAAATTACTCGAACCAATTAATAACTATTTGGTAGATTAGCATTGTCGATATTACACGCAAAATGTAGAACCGCATGAGTGAGAAATACATTTCACCGATTATACGGTCTCTTTAATTTCGTACATGAAATATAACTCGACGTCATTTGTATGTGTGTGACCTTGAGCTCGGAATAATAGTAAGTTGTATAATAATAATAATTGACGATTACTATTATTATAACGATTAATGAGTAAAGATCTGTGATAAGTTCGTAACTTAGCAAATTATCATGAGGAACCAGCGCTATTAATATCACCGATTACTAAGTTAAACACTAAAGTTACGATAATCGCGTTTAACACATTGGTAAAATGAATTGATACGCGAATTATTAAGCGGCCAGGCATGGCATAAATGGAATCAATTACGGAATTTGATTTCCAAAATCTTATCTGCGTGGCCGGGCGGATATTTCATATTACGTTGGAGTATGTGCGGATTTGGCGAGATCGAAGCCGCCTAAATCAAGTCGAGACATCAAATATGTGAATGAATTAACGTAGTTATGGTCTTTTGTATTCTTTTTTGATACTAACGAGTTCTTTGGTAGAGGTATTGTGATCTTGATTGGGTTGAAATCTTGAAGATAGAAAAAACGTCGCAGTGGATGCTTTTTTGGGAAATAATCTTGTTTTATTTGGATTCGTGGCCAAAACTTGGTTTACTACCAGCGGCCAGAAATTTGAATACATAATTCTTTGGTAGCGGTTATGCATGGCTAAATGTGGATGAAGCCCGGATGCTTGAAGAATACAATGTTAGTCAAAGTCTTGCATGACTACATGTTGTGACAACTTAAGTCTTTATCATTATTTGAAGAATCGGTCACGGCGTAACTTGAACCAAGCATATTGATATTAGGCACCATTTAAGCGGGGAGGCTTGCGAGACAAAAGTGATATCCTTGGAGCATGTGAGCACAGATAAACAACTTGCAGATATTTTCACTAAAGCTTGGATGCTGACCAGTTAGAGCAGAGGATCTTCTCTTGGATTATGTGTGATTGATAAATAGCAACTAATGGTGTGTTGTAGCTAAAGTCACAGGTTGATGCAATCTTTATGGCGGTGGATAGAGAATAAATGTTGCAGGAATGATGATGCTAGGTGTTGTAATTGGTGGTTGACGTCTGAAAGTTTAAATTTTGATGAAGTGTTTTTGGAGGGAAATCTTGAAGGAGAACTTAACATGCGTGTTGAAAGCAACGGCAGTTCATTTATTATTTTAAGTCACTTGCACAGCTTAGCGTTCTTATTTGATTCTAATTACCATAAAATCAACTTTACCAAAAACACAAAAAACGACCATTAACCTCTTTAAAATTTTACTCGTACCTTTTCCACCAAATTTTTCATTATCGAACACAAATCATCCTCTCTTACTACCGAAACTACCGACCGATCACTTTCAAAAATCGTACTAGAACTCCAAAGAAACCCGATAATGGTGAAGACTTGAAGAGGGGCTGAATACATACGGTAAAAGCAACTAAAGGAAGAAATGGGGAGTAGGCACCGGTGATGATAAATGCGTGGAGGGTTGAGCCTCGATTTTAAACGAAAGCCAGAGAAGATCAAGGGGCAAAAGTTAATTATGAGGTAAAAAGTCGAGAAGTCCACAGTTTGTACAGTATGAAGAATGACAGTTGCAGTCTACTCTGTTCAGTTTATCTCCTTTTAATGCTACTCATGGGATTATATATAGGGATGTTCCTGATGTTAATAACAACTACTTGCCTTGGGTTGATTATACGAATGTGTGTGAACTCGATAACCCTAGAGCGAGTGGGACCAATCGAGATGATGATGTAGGGGGAGAAGGGTCTCATGATGAAATTGGAGTAGAGGAGAATGTTATTGGAGAAGAGGTTGTTCAGTGTTGAAGAAGAGTCGTTATTTCTTGGTTCTTGTGATATGTCGAGGGAAAGGCTGCTTGAATGCGTCGAGATCCCATCTGTCGATCCTTTTTTTGTCGAAGACACCACGGAGCGTGTATTTGCCCGAGTCTGTGGTGAAGGTGTCTTTACCAGTGTCGCTAACCACAGAGGAGGATGAAATTTCTTTGGAAATATGGAGAGACAATCTGGCGGAGTCGAGGTGTTGATGACACCTTGGATAATGACATTCATGAAGTGATTCCTGAGGATGCTGGTCCAAAGAAGAAGTCCAAGAAAAGGAAGCATAAGAAAAGTGATGATGTTGGTGAATCTTCTGAACCTAAGAGGAAATTGAGTAAAGAAGAAAGAAAAGCCAAAGAAGTGAGGAAGGCGAGGAAAGGAGGAAATTTAGGCAGGTACAACTTGGGAGGGGATGTTGATGTTACTGATGATGTGCGGAAGAAGTTGAAGGAAGCATTCCCGAGAGGAAGTAAGACCGTGTTATTCGACACGATCTTTGGTAGCGAATGGTTGCCCGAACATAAACACCGAGAAGCAATCTTGTGCAGAAAGGGATTCAGGGTAGAAGAAATATATAGGCTTGTGATAACTAAGAGGAGGAATACCCTGTAGTAAAAGGCTGAGTAAGCTTGAGGGCAGTGGGGAACAAAAGAGTGCCCAAAATATTGTTACAGTGTCAGCTGCTATTACGCTCCGATTCTAAAGAGGCCGAGGCAGTGGAGGTTTGTTGTCAATCGAAGAGTCGCTGCAGAGAAGATGTTGTCGGAGGTAACGAGAAGATCGACATAATTGGGATCTTTGGAGAATGAAGTGTCGTGGCCCCATTGAAGCGGTTGGACGCCCATTATCCGAGAAGGCTGGTCGAGGAGTTTGTGTGCGATATGGTAGAAAATATTGATGATCACGCGGGTCCACGACTTTGAGGTAACATACGGAATTTTACCTTTGATTTTCTCAAGTCTTGTGAATGCTTTTTATGGGAGAAGCGGGTTACAACCTACGACTATCGGAGATAGTCGAGGTGTTATGAGGTGTTGTTGACCCAGCAGCTGACAAGGGAGAAACTCACTTCACCAGAGGCGAGTGTGAAGTATGATGTCTTTACTGTGAGGTTGGTGTGGTAATTGGATTCAATGCCATGCTTATTGAAGCCTTATGTCTGAATCCTTGGGTAGGGTTATGCGTGATAGAACCTTTGGAGCTTTCGTTTGATTTAGAGTAGGGTTCGTTTTGATCCAAATTATCTGACATCACCTTGATCCCGTCTCTTTGTTTTGAAATCCATAACTTTATCTAGCGTGTTTTGTAGCGTCCTCACAGTCGAGCGAAGACGATGCATTGCGAGATGATGCGAGGACCGCTGGAGGTATTACCGTCAGTCCCAATGGAAGGAACATGTAGGCGATGTGCGGTAGCGTACTTGTTGATGAGAGGGCCGAGGGAGCCGTGCTTGATGGGAATTGCCCAGCTCGCGGAATGAGATAAGGAGAAAATATTTGGATGGGAGATTTATTCGGTCCCAGCTTGGCTGAAAATGCAATGTTGAAACACGTTGAGAGCTTTAGTGACAGAGGAATAGTCAAATACTCGATCCGACTCTTTGGTGATAGTGGTGCGGCGACACGCCGGGCTTTGATGTTAACCTTTATCCCATTATGCCGATGGCATTGTGTTCTTAGGTGCTTTGGTTATGTTATTGGGACAAATTGGGGGAGATGTCCAGATGGAGAATCCTATGGTGGTGTATTTTCTTTTTTCTATCTATGATCGTATTAATACTGGTGTTGATGTTACCCGTTATGGCTTTTTTATGTTCTATGTTTTTTTATGGCATTTGTTTAGCCATCTGTCTTTAACATTTGTGATGACATTTAGACTAATGTTTGTGTTGTATTCCATCTTGTTTGTATTTGCGGATATTCACGCTATTCTTATTTTATTGATTTATATCTATTTTATCTTAATTTGCGGATTATATCTGTTGAATTGTGTGATGTGAGGTTCTCGAAGATATTTGTCGCAAATTATTAAGGGGAGTTTGTCGGAGTGCGTGAAATTGACCAAGTATTTCGCGATGTCAGACCAACCGTCTCTAACGGTTAGTACTTCGAGGCGGTCGCTGAATCTTTTCGAGAGAAGATTTTATTTCCATTTGTGAAGAAGATCTCGGGTAGATATGATTTGGTTAATGGAAAATGCATTCTTTTATTGATATTTAGAAGATACCTTACAGCATCCCCAAGCTAAAAGAAGGAAAGAGAGTCAATTGCATTTAATGTGTTCTGAGATGGAAGTTTTGTTTATGGTAATCTTTACCATAAACTTATTTGTCTTCTATTTATATAAAGGCTTAATCAAATTTCGGAAGATAACGAAACAAAGAGATATCTACATTGTATTTTTGGCCAGAGCCAATGGCTTGAGAGTTTATTTTATTTTGTAGAATTTGAATGTGCAGTGGTGCATAAAGCTGCTTTTAGATTGTACAAGCACATTGTTAATACGTTGTTGCGGCAGTCCTGGCAATTCTTGGGGATAGTAATGTGTAGTGGAGGATAGGTGTGAAGTCGGGGGGCGCGAGGCACTCTGTCAGAGATAGGAGTAGAATAGAGAGTAGAAGAATGGGGGGCGCTGCTGTAGAGTCGCACATTTGTAATTATCGTAGTGGAATCGCCGTTGGGCGGGTTGCCCCCAGGTCGTGAGTGCGTATTTATATTTGAGGCTGAGTTATCGGTTCTTTTTTTGAGAATGTAGACTAACGTGTTCTTTATTTGGCCAGTCGTGCAGTGGTTGATTACACACTTTTTTCGGACCGAGGAATTTGTTGACTATTAATAATTGTGACCATTAAAAAATTATGAAAAATATAAAATTTTGTCTTGAAAGCAAAAATGACAAGTTTTTTGAATTGAAGGTAGTAGTAAATAACATTAGAAAGATATGTCGTCGCGTTATTGTGAGAAGGCAGCCGTTTGGTGGTCGGGGCGTGGGTCATCCACTTTGGTACTTAACGGGGCGTGTGTCGTTACATTTTAGTTAGATTGACCGTATCCTAGGTAACATGTGTGTAATGTGTTGTTTTTTCCTTTTCTTTCTTCTTATTAATTGGAAACAAAACACATTTATTATCTAAATGAGCTGACATATGTTATGATCATTATTCAATTAAAAAAAGTCTTTCTTTGTTTTTGTATATAAGATTTTCCTGTCATACGGCTCCTCACTTATATGCATAATAAGAATTATACATAAAATCTAAATCAAACAAATCGGACTCGCCCGATCAAGGCTCGACATGATTTGATTCCACAACTATGTACAAGAGCAAATAAGGCCTCATTCCACCATGATGATCACTCATTGTTGTTCTCGACTACCAAACTTCTAAATCCACTCTTGTACCAGTTTATTATTTTGGATACTACTTTTTATTTTGTCCATATAACATTATAACCATGGATCAAATCTTTCCTCTCTCATTCCAAGTAACAACTGATAGACCTTCACCTCCTAACCATGGAACATAACATTGACATGATTGGTAGACCTAGAGAGGCTTTGATTGTGGTTATCGGAACACAGGGTAGTGGCGGAATGGAATTGAGACGTTGCCGAAGAGGAGATGACTATGTTTGCCCTAAAAACATGTTTATCTTTCCATTAAGTTCTTGATTATGTCCGAAAAATGCGAAAATGATCCAACAAGAACAGAGAATGCAAGATAATACGTCTCTCTGAACATAGCAAATTGCTTGGATACTAGCATCAACAAAGAAGAAGGGTGGATGCATATCATTTCATAATCATAAGTTTCTTTAGCATAGATTTAAAAGCTAATCAATTCACCTAAAGCTAAATAACACACGCTTGTATTGCATACACAGAACATACATAATAGGTAAGTTGACGCTTCCCGTGATCATCAATCTGGAGCGTGACCCTGGAAGCAGGTTCATAATCAAACTGTAGACTGAGGCGGATGGCAGAGTTCGTCAACAGTCCGATCTTGTAAAAGTACCCTATAAAATTGTAGTATCTGTCGAGACCTTATACAGAATGTAAAAAAGTTTCAGGATATGAAGTGGTTGAAGCATCACGCAAATGATAAAAAAATATACCTACACCAAGCTTAGGTTGTTCATAATTGAATGGAGCCTTTAACAAGCAACTCAAAATTGACGCCTTTTAAGGGACTCAGCAGGGCTTACTCGGATTGTTCTCCCGTCAAGGTCCTGCAAGAAATATTATAAGATATTCTAATAAATTTTGCATACCATATATCAGTAATAACATTGTAAGAATACTAGTGCAAGAGCAAGTAGAAAGTAATTAATGGCACGAGGAAACTGACTACAGGGACAAAGGTTATGCATCAGTGTACTTACAGCACCATCCAAAGCTTCAATGGCACTATTCACCTCTTCAGCAGAACTGAATGTCACGAATCCGAAACCTCTTGATCTACCGCTATTTCTGTCATAAACCACCCTGGCCTCCATGACCTTTCCTTGGTCGCGGAACAGGTTTTGAAGTGCAAGATCGTCAACACCCCAAGAAAGGTTTCCCACATAGACATGGTTCCCACCATTGAAGTCTCGGCTGGAATTATTGAAGCTTGAAGACCCCCTTGGTCCTCCGGAAGAAAAATTGTCCCTTTTAGGAGGCGGTGGTCCAGAATTTACCCTCAATTCCCTGCCATCAAGCTCCTATCAAAGAGTACAACATATTTATTCAAAAATTTATTCACACACCTCGTTTCCTTTTACAAGAAGTCCAAATGAAAATATTAATACTGACATAGATATAAGTCAAGTATACAAAAACTCGGCATGCAATAAATCATACACTCAAGTAAGTATATCTGCCTCATATTTGCAAAAATAGCTCTTTAAAACAAAATATTCAGGGTTCTCTCTTCCTCCCAACAAAATTATACAATTTAACAAATCCACATAAATAATTCACCTTCAACACCACATTAGATCAACCTTTGGTTACAACTATAAGCATTCGTATTTTACAAATAAGATTGAAACCAGCATACACGTTCATTTGAAAACACATGATACAAATTACTAACATGAAAAGAAAAACAGCCATATAAGAATCATATGCATCTTAAGAGATTGAAATAGTCAAACTTACATATCCATTAAACTGTCTGACAGCTGCCTCAACTTCTTTAGCAGAAGACATTGTGACAAAACCGAAACCTCTGCTTCGTCCAGACATCTTATCATATATCACCTACATTATAAATTTATATAAAGATTCAACCGTTCGTATAACAAGTAAAATTGATTGTAAATGCCTCTTCTAATTTGATTTTCAATATTCAAAAATAACAAAATTTGCAACCTTAATTAACACATATAACTAATAAGTTGGATTTGAATCACAATTATCATGTTATCACTAGGCAAAAATACAGCTTTGATATTTCAAACATTATACAACATATACAAAATATCACAATTGCCATGTTATTAATAGTAAACTAGGCTAAAAATACCATCTTTTGATATATTTTCACCAAACGGTATACAACATACACAAAATATCACAATTATCAAGTTATTAATAGTAACATAAGCTAAAAAAAGGTCATCGTTTGATATAACATTATACACCAAATACAAAAATATTCGAGTTCAAAATATATAAACAAGCAACCATCAAAATTCAAAACACGAGGACCATTTCGAAATATTACCTCAGCCATCTCAACATTTCCAGCACGACCAAAAAGACTAGCAAGTTCACTACTGTCCGCAGTAAATGGTAAATTTCCGACAAAAATTTTAAGGTCAGGTGAAAAAGTAGGAACTTCTTGAACATCATCCTCAGATGAATCAAACATGGTACCTATTAGGAAACATGGGAAAATAATAACTCTTAAAAATGGAACATATATGAAAAATAATACTAACTCCAATTCATTTTAGTTGACGTTTTCATTTTGATCAGTTACTTAGTCTAATACATATAAATTTGATAACATTGAATTTGTCTTTACAAATATTTTTATAACAGAAATAATAAAAAGTAATTGTTGTTCAAGTTGACACGAAAAAGGAAAACATCAATTAAAAAGAATGGAATACAGTATTATGTAGTAACTCTTGATACTATGTTTACTAATATTACCACTCAGAAATGATTCCCCTTCTCCCTCTTCTTCAACTTGGTTAAATTCAGATGAAACTGCAATGTTTCTTACCAGACGGGCCACAAGAAAATGGTTTATAGAAGATGACGTGGCGGAGAGTGTAGTGAGCTTGAGAGGATGAGTTGAAAAGGGGAAGTTGAGGGGGGTTAAGGGCGTGTTTGGTTTGGAGGAATAAAGGGTTTGAGGAGTTAGAGAAAGAATGTTGAGAGAAGAAGTTGAAGATGCCATTGTTTCAAGAAGATGAGGTTTTTGGTCGAGAGGAAAGGAGGGAGTGAAGATAAGGTTTATGTTTATTCCAACCAAGCTCGAAACTCAACAGTTTTATGAGTTTTTAATCGAAGTTTCAGCTTTGTTCAATTATTTATATTTGTACTCTTATTTTATTTATCGCTTAAAATTAATTTTTGCCTCTGGACGAATCTCGAACATTTTGGATTTTTCGAACGAAGCAAATATTTATTTTGAATTCAGTTTTAACTCAACAACGTAACCGAATTGAACATTCGAATCCTTAATTTTGAACCAAACCGAAGGAAAATATATTACTCTACTAAGGCATGCACTCTATTAATAAAATAAGTACTAAATAATAGAAGTATCAAATATACTATTATGTCGATGTTAAGTTAAGGCAACACAAATAAAATGATGTATCGTAAACGATAATAAATTTTAGAAAAACTTAAAGGAAAGTACTAAATAAACGGATATATCAAACATGGAATAAATTCTATCCATATTTAAATAAACGATGACTTAACTAAAAAGTTATCAATACACATTAATTTAAACTACAAGCATCAAAACAATCACATTTTCATTAATTGATTACATTTATACATTCAAATTACATGAATTCTTTTCCTTAAATATGAAACTTTACTATACAATGAAAGAAAAATGAATTTTCTCATCTCAATTTTCATTCCAAATTCTAACCATTCCTCTTATCCCAAATATAATATATGGTCTTTTTTTAAAAATATAATTTTATTAAACATTTTTTCAAAACCTATAATAATTTATTTAAAAATTATACTCCGTATTATTTTCCCAGTAAAATTGTATACTACGAAATATATATTTTTCTTATAAATAGCATATAAATCTCCTCCAGCTCATGTCCCCCTATACTCTCTCTCTCATACACACACATCAAAATATAGAAATAGTATATATATACTCCAACTACAGTATACTTGAGATTATAGCAGCAATAACTCTGATATGGATTCAAGAAATCATCTGATCCAACTTTTCCTCTCCTGAAAAGCTATCTGAGCACAAAAATATCAATTTTTTTGGCACAAAAACTCAAACTTTTCAGGTCAAATTTTATATTTATGTAATAAACTGAATTTGGGTATCCTTATATATACCTGGAGAGCCATCTGTGCACAAAAAGATAATATTTTTTTATCACAAAAACTTCAACTTTTGAGGTAAAAAATTAGTCTTTATGCAATAAACTGAATTTGGGTATGCTTATAATTGCTTATATAAATATATATTATTGCTTAGTAACCCTAATCAAGGGGGAGAGAGGGTAGGGTGGGGTGGGGAGGGGGAGGGTACATGTTGTTATGTTATTGAAGTGTTTATAGTTTTTAATTATAACTATGTACTGTTATTACGTGTATGTTACATATAACATATGTATATGTGTGTATATGTATCTACTGATATATTAATATATAAAGATGTAATCTTTTTCGTATCTTGTATATCTCCATCTCATTTTCTCTCTGTTTACTGAGAATCTTGGGAAATGGTTGCTATTATCAGTTTCAGATCCATTGTAGTGAGTGAATAGTTTGCTTTGATTTTTGGGTTTTGATATGCTAATTTATCACTTTGGGGTCTAACAAAGCAGTTGCGCACGCGCCCCCATACTCCAAATGAACAGTTTGTGAGGGGTTAAATCACGGTGAACTAGAGTTTTTCAGTTTCGATATGCTAATTTATCACTTGTTTGGTAAAGCCAGACCTTTCGAGTTCTCGGTTTTTGTTTGACCAAATATGTGGTTGTGTTATTTGATGTTTCTTGTCTTGGAAATGAATTCCAATTTGTTGTTTGATGGGTATATCTTTTAAAAGATCTGATTTTGTTAGTTGGGTTAATTTTCATGAGTCCGAAATCAAGACTTTCTGAATTACTTTATTATTTGGCCGAATGAACTCTAGTAACATTCATCCGGCTAGCTCTGTTTATATCCTATGCCATTGCTGTATGGTTTAACGTATAGATTGGAGCTCAAATGAGGTAACAAATGGTGAATGGTAGGAACTCGATATGTATTCAGCCATCTTTTTAAAGTAGATTATTTTTATGTAGAACTTAACTTTGTAAAATTGATATTTCCAATACTTGTGATGTTGTGAATATGTTTGATTTTCTAACATCCAGTTTCGATTCATCTTCATCAAACCTGTATGTTTCATTCAAGAATTCTGTTTGTTTACTTGTTACATTGAGGTTGAATTAGAGTTTATGAAATGGGGTTTAGCAGATACCTAGTGATGGGAGCCAGTTACTTCAGCATAGCTTCTTTTTGTGTATTTCAATTAGACTTACATATGCTGACATCAGGATCCTAAACTAGTTGCGTATTGAAAATGAAGGTCCGTTTGTTGAAGGGTCATTTGATGCTAGAAAGAACACATTTTCAGTAATGCGCATTGGAGGTGTGAGGGTTCAGTTGCATCAGCAAAGTTCTTTTGACTGTTAATCCGCATCTATTTGGATGAATACAAACATCGGAGATTTGATTGACTAAATTTCCCCATCTTGAAGATTGTTTGATTAGTATTTGGCTTGATTAGACAGTTGAATAAGACATCAAGAGGGTTCATTTCTCCACATTATAAAGAGATGCTAGTATGCTACATGATATCACTGACAGAGGTTTGAATTCGACATGAAATACTTCCTTAGAGAAGTAGCAATGTAAATATTCGTCTTGGTTGCGTCATATATTTCAGCTTCCTGGGATTTAAAAGCTATCAGTCTGGTTCTTGGATTTTCTTGATTTCTCAGTTATGGAATGGTCGAGGTTGTTACATCTAGTCATTACTCCTCTAGCACCTTCACTTTTGATTGCAATTAGCTATGTCGATCCTGGAAAATTTGCTGCAGCAGTTGAAGGAGGGTCCCGATTTGGAAGTGACTTGGTCTGGCTGGTCTTTTGTTTTAATGTTGCTGCCATTCTATGCCAGTATCTACCAGCACGTGTTGCAATTGCCACCGGTGAAGATCTTGCCCAGGTAAATTTTATCTTTCAAGGCGTACTTTCGTTGAGTGTGAGCATTGGATCCTTTCATTGATGTATGTTATAAATCTGGTCAGGTTAAAATACATCTTCATTACTTCAATTGGTCAATATGGTTGGTTGATCATCAATGATAGAATTTTTGCATGTTTCTTTCAGCAGAACTGTGTGTAGCACAAATATGGGGCTATATGCTTGATCTTATTATAATTTTTCCTTTTATATGCCGTCAATAAATGTTTAGTGATGAGAAACTGTTATGTGCTATTCTTTGAACCGGCATAAGTGCATACTGTAGCAGATTTGAATGAACTTCACTGATTCCGGTCCTTTTTTCGCTCATCTGTTTATGATGGAAATGCAATAAGAATCACTTTTGATATATGCTAACCTGTAAGAGTGGTTAAATTTAGAGTACATATCATGTCCTTCGATATCGGACACTCATTATGACCTCAAATTGACATTTTTTGAGCTCTTGTAATATGATGCCCATGGATGGGTTTGGCTTGCTAGGTATTTGCAGAATTAATCTTTTCTCTAACTCTTCAACTAGCGGATGCTTGTCCCGTATAATTTTATGGTGCATGCTTTTCTAATTTATACTTGTTCATCTTCAAGATATGCAACAAGGAGTATGACAAGGTTACATGCTTATTTCTAGGAGTGCAAGCTGAACTGTCAATGATCCTGTTAGACCTCACAATGGCAAGTTTCTTATTTATTGATTGGTTATGTTATTTAGATTTGTTTAGAAAAATGCAAGTAATCTCTTTTTGATAAATTTTTATTAGGTTCTGGGTTCTGCTCATGGGCTTAATGCCATCCTTGGAATTGACCTCTTCACTTGTGTACTTCTGACTATTATGACTGCTTTTCTGTTTCCGCTGATTTCCACCTTGCATGTAAGCATCCGGAATAACAGTTTCATCTTATATCATCTTTGATTCACCTCATCAATTCAGATCTGTTGACTCAGCCAAGTTTGACATGTTTTAGGAAAAAGACAACGGCAGACTCCTATGTGTTTGCTTGGCTTTAGCTGTGTTGCTTTTATATTTTTTTGGAGTGCTCATGGGTCAACCAGACACTTCTTTCTCATCTGGTGGGATTTTGGACAAATTAGGTGGTGATAGTGCTTTTGTGTTAATGGGTCTTCTTGGAGCAAGTATCATGCCCCACAACTTTTATCTTCATTCTTCTATTGTACAGGTCTCTCCCCCTCTCCTCATATACAAACAGTGTGTGTGGGTGATATATATATATATATTTTGACGTGCAATTTGTGTCCATTCATGATTAGTTTTAGAATTTTGTTAGTTTAGTCCTAGCAGTTACATGAAGTGATTCTTTTGATATTGAAAAGTTGATAAGATGACTCTATATGTCAATATTTTCCCATTTTCTGTTAGAATACAGAAACAGATGTCATTGAATTATATGAACTACTTCATGTTCAAGACGAAGTAGGGATGGTTATTTTGTTTGGGACGAATCAAAACCAGTAAGATGAAGCAATACAAGTTAAAGATTGGTCACATAATTCATTTGGAAGAATTTTCGCTTATCAGAGATCCATCATTTCTTTATCTATGATATTTCCAGAGAGAGCAGCAGAGTGAAGATCTTTCTAAAGAAGCCGTTATGCTAATTGCTCGTCACTGCATCTCAGCGAAGCCTCTGCTGAACTATGCATTGATGAATCTGGCAGCTAATGTCTCACAGTGGGTCTGGTGCCGCTCATTTTCCTAGACACCATCTTTATTTGGATCAGGTTAGATTCTATCTGAATGATTCATGTAACTTCTATATCTCCATATCATTTTTTTTAAAGCAGTTATCTCTCAAACTAATGTTGCAGGCATATCGGAGTTCGCTCGTACCATTTACCTTGGTTCTAATTTATTCGCTTCAATCAACCATCTCACAACATGAATTATGACACAGTTATCAATGAATTTTTCAGAATAGAAATCCCGGTTTGGCTTCATTATGCTACTATCAGAATTCTTGTTATTGTCCCAGCTCTTTGTTGTGTGTGGAGTGCCGGAGCAGAGGGTATATATCAACTGTTGCTGCTTTCACAAGTTTTGGTTGCTCTATTGCTTCCATCTTCAGTCATTCCCCTTTTCAGAGTAGCCTCGTCCAGAGCCATAATGGGTGCATTCAAAATTTCTTATGTTACTGAGTTTGTGGCCTTGCTTATATTTATTTGTATGATTGGCCTGAAGGCTATTTTTATCAAGGAGATGGTTTTTGGAAGCAGTGAGTGGGCAAGCTATCTAAGGTCGAGTGTAGGAGATACAGTACCTGTTTCTTATGTTACTCTCCTAGTTATTGCTTCCGGCTCTTTCTGTTTTATGCTTTGGTTAGCAGCAACTCCATTGAAATCTGCAAGCTATAGGCTAGATGCGCATGTGTGGGAGCAAACTCCTGTGCCAGAATCACTTGTAGAGCAATATCAAGATGATATTAGTGTATCTACATTTGTAGATGAGCCTGTAAAGATTCCAGATCCAGTAGCGGTGATGGAAAAGTCTGTGGACATAGTACATGCACAACTGCCATTTAAGTATGCCTGATAATGCTTGCATTCTGAAATGCTTCCCTCATCTCTATTATCGGCTGCCAGAGTGTTCAAACAACAGCCTCCCAAAAGAAATAGTCATCCGTAAGTTCCAGCACCGAGCAGTGCATGTAATGAAGAAGTTACCTGATGAAAATATAACCCTGAAATTTCTGAAAAAGCCACAGAGGACGGATGGCGGCTCGCAGAACGTGAAGGTGGATGCTGTGCATTCATGGGGACCAGAGGAGGTGTTGAAAGAAGTTTCTGAAAGCAGCCCTGCTGATGGTCCCCCGTCTTACAGAAGTCTGGGTGGAAATGGTGATGAGCCTGGCAGTGGCACTGGGATCACTGTGCTGGCGGACCAAGGCAGTAAGGCGCCAAGTTGACTGGCATTCTCGATGATTTTTGGGGCCAGCTCTTTGATTTTCATGGCCAGCCCACTCAAGAGGCCAGAGCTAAGAAACTGGATGTCTTGCTGGGGTTGGATGTCAAGGTAGATGCAATAACTTCTGCATCTGGTAAAGTGGGAAACAGGAAGGACTCACCTGGATATTTCTTATCATCTGGTAGAAGAGATTCGGATTCTTTTTCACACTCAAGTATATACAACTCTCCCAAGCAGCAAGGTTTACAAGGTTATTTAGATACATCTTATGGGGGTCAGCGGGATAGTTCGTCAACATGGTCCAGCCGTGCCCAACTGCTAGATGCATATGCACGCAGTTCTATAACCGACAGTTTTGATGCTAGTGAGAGGCGCTATTCCAGTATGCGCATTCCAGCAACTTCTGCTGGTATTGATCAGCAACCAGCCACTGTACATGGGCACGAACTTGCATCTTACATTAATCAAATTGCCAAGGAAAGAGGCTCTGGTTATTTGAACGGTCAATTGGATCTCTCAGCTTTAAAGTCTACGCCATCGTTAATATCTGGCTATGGAGATTCTACCCGTCGATCATTGGCACAAAAACCTCTAAGCAGTTTAAGTAATCAAATTCCCCCAGGATTCCACAACGTTTCTGTTGCTAGGAACAATTCTTCTCATACACAAAGACGACCTCATTATGATCTCTCCAGCCCCAGTACCATTGACAGCACAAGTGACTCAGACAATGTCAAAAAATTTCATAGCTTACCTGATATATCAGGGCTTCGTGTCCCTGGCAGAGATTCTCAGTATTGTGGTAATAGCTCTCAATGGGAAAAATTCATCAGTTCTAGCCAGTCACGGTCAACTTTTGAGCAGAACTATTCGAGAACCGGTGGCGGAATGCCTGCAGGTTTCAGTGAATATTCTCCTACAGAAGTGTGTAGGGATGCCTTTTCCTTACAATTCAGTTCTGGATCAGGAACCGGATCGCTGTGGTCACGACAGCCTTATGAACAATTTCGTGTGGCTGAGAAGTCTTTAGGGGCCAATGGTCAACCTATCGGTTCAGTAGAAACAGTTTCAGCAGTCGACCCAGAAGGCAAAATTATTCAGTCATTCAGATACTGTATTCTGAGGTTACTAAAGCTTGAAGGATCTGGATGGTTATTTAAACAAAATGATGGGGTCGATGAGGATCTGATGGGCCGTGTTGCTGCACGAGAAAGGTTCCACTATGAAGCTGAAACTGATCAGATGAATCAGCCATTTAATGCTGATTATGCCAAGTCTTTAATTTCATTAAGTCCTTACTGTGGAGAGGGATGCATTTACAGAAACGATCTCATTCTTAGCTTTGGTGTGTGGTGCATTCGCAGAATTCTCGAGCTATCACTTATGGAAAGTCGACCTGAATTGTGGGGCAAATACACTTATGTACTTAATCGTCTCCAGGTAAGAATCAAATTTTGTTAGGTGAACTGGCAAGATAATTGCTCAACTTTATCCATCATTTAGAAAGTAAAAAGTCTGATAGCTGGTCTCATCCATCAATGACATCTTGGTCTCATCAGATAACTGGTCTCTCGGATTGAGGGCTATGTCCCTGTTCCTGTTGCATTCAATCAATTGCCATAGGTTTCTTGGGAGGTGCTGAATACACATTTTGTGGCTTTCTTGATTGCAGGGTATTGTTGATCTGGCCTTTTATAGGACTCGTTCTCCACCAACCCCATGTTTTTGCCTTGACATTCCTCCAGAGTGGCAGCAAAGCTCTAACACAACAGCATTGAATGGAAGCTTGCCACCTACCCCGAAAATTGTTAGAGGAAAACTGACAAATGTAGCAATGATGCTAGAATTGATTAAAGACGTCGAGATTGCTATTTCATGCCGAAAAGGTCGATCTGGGACAGCGTTATGATGGGCTTCCCATGGAAGGAAAATCATATCTGTTATAACCTGCGACTATCAAGCCTGTTGGATCACAACAGAGGGAGTTAAGATGCTAGTCACAATGCCTTCTGGTTCATATCTATTTCCTCTGTTTACAGCAACTGGATGCATCATTTTGAGTTTCTTGATTTTTAGATACACTGACTTGCAGCATATGTGAAGCCAGTTATCAGTTGAAATGCCAACCTCCTCTCCTTTCTGTGTATTAGTAGTCCCTGTTGTTTAACACAGCCATCATATGCACAGGTACGATACAGATATGTGGCTTATCAATCAAACATGTAAAAGCTAATAAATGTTTTACTTATCTATGTTAATGTCTTTTATCCCAATTTCATATCTTTTCTTTGGGTTCTTATGAATATTGATAAATATTATATGAAGGGAAACCTCCTCCATGACTAATACCTTGTAACTCCCAAATGTCCCCAAATGTAAAACCCCTTGAGTTGTTATTACGTGCAGTTCATGAGCATGAGATCTTAGGTTTTAGTTGCAAACTTTCGTAATCTCATCTTCTCTGTGACATTTCTTTGCCAGGGAAATGAGGTACAATTTTGGTGTTTGGGTAATTAAACTGTGTTTGTAATAAATTGACAGCTGGGAAAGCAACACTACTGGCTGTTCAAGTCGACGTTGCCCTGCAGAATATGTATCATCTACCATCACATTGTACATGCACTTATTACTTTTAATAAGTTGTCAATCTCTATTATCTAGTTGGTTAAAGTGATCCGCAAAACGTGCTTGGAGAACCCCAAATGCACGTTCCACATCCTTTCTACATGATTCTTGCTGTTTGACAAATAATTGGCTTTTCACTGAGATATCATGATTGGACATTTGTCATTGGTTAGATCATGATAAGACGCCAAATCAGATTACCACCATTGACACTGCACTTACACTTGAGCTTCACCACACAATGTCATCAAAGTCCGGGATGATCTGTTAGCATTTATATCATCTATAACGACGCCATCCATAAGCCATTATAGGATGCAACCACTTCAAGAATGACCGTTGTTGTTCCTTTATGCCCACTAATAAATTGTCCTTGCCAAGCCTTAGGAAAAGTTTTCCATTGCCAATGCATGCAATCAATAGTTCCAATCATTCCAGGAAAACCTCACTCTTGACCCACATGGAGTAGTCTATGTAAATCTTCCTCAGTTGGCCTCCTTAAATATTCATTCTCAAATATGGATATAATCCCTTCACAAAACTTAAGTAGACATTCACGTGGCAAGAGCTCCCCAATTACATACTCATCACAAGCATCTGCTGCAACTCCATAGGCTAACATCCTCATAAAGAACAAGATAATTTTGAAGAGGCATAGACCAAGTTTTCTAATTATTTCTCCTTGATGAAGAGATATCGCACTTATTATAGCTTAATGACCAGAAAATAGTGGTCTTTGCATGTGATATCTCCTACGAAATTAGTGGTCGTAATGAGGAGATTCAAAGAAGAGTCTTTACAAGCCTTTGATGCGCAAATGTACCGCATGATCTCTTGATATGTATGTTCTAGAATGAGATTCATTACTTAAAGTTTGTAATTCTTCAAGTAGTCTTTGTTGATGGTTGAGTAACGATTCCTTCAAGTCCCATTCTCATTGGAACTCTTCAAAATCGAAATATATGGTGCTGGTTCCATTTTATGGATATATGAGATTTGAGATTGGTGTAATGTTTCATTCTCAATTCACTATCATTGCTACCACACATTTCGAGTAGTCTTTCATTCTCTTTTTTTACCACTACCCAATTCACTATCATTGTTGAAGAGAAAATATCAAGTTAGCAACAATTTATTTTACTCGCTACTTCAAAGCGAATAATTTGTTGTAGCATTTGCTTGTTGTGTTGTAGGCAAAAAACTGTATGGGGTATCACCACCAGTATTTCCTAAAGAGATTTGACTAGAAAATTCAAGAAGATCTGTTGATCCACTATTAAGTCGGTGTGTGACTTGAGGAGATAATTGCTCATTATTTTGAGTATTCATATTGGGAAAATAATCAAATTATTTCCTCTACTTTGTTGACCAAATTGCATATTTTGGGAATACATGGAATTTGGTGGCATCATACATGGAATTTGGTGGCATACCGAAATTCGGTGGCATCATACATGAAATTTGAAAATTTGGAGGCATGCCCATATTTTGGGAATTTTCTCGGATAGTGGTTATCGACATTTCGCGGTCGATCAAGAAATAAAAATTTGATGGAAAGTTAAATTGTACTAAGATTCATTTAATAGCTAAATAAGATTTAAAAAATGGATTGAAAGATAATAATAATATGAAAAAGGCTGAATTTTTTCTGTGTCCAAATGAGGTGAAACTGATCTCTATTTATAGAGGATAAAACGTGTGAAATAATGATATAATCAAATTATTCTCAAAAAATTAATTTAAAATCGAAAATAATTAATATAAATCGAATTGATACGATTGCGACAACTGTAAAAAATCTGACGGGCCAAAATTAATAGTCTGTAGTTCGTCCTCCAGGTCCACATGAGGACAAAGCACCTGCCAGCTTGCCAGCTTTCCTCCTGTGATTGGGGCCATGCGTCTGTGGCTTATTTGATGGTGGGCCCCATCCATTTTTTGCTGTGAAATGTGCAGAATATCTGGATATATTAAATATATCCCACTATATTTTAAATAGACTTGTCTTCTCAAATAATTGTTTATTGATAATTTAATATGCGCATATTGGCATTTGCCCTTTTTAATATGAAGAAGATTAGGTGGGACTGCTATTGAGTTCCCAATATGTTTCCACCAAAAAACCATGAAACTCAAAGGAAAATAAGTCAAATATCTATCGTTTGGAAGTTGTTCACCAAACAAAACACGCCAAATAAAGTGAAAGCCAATGATTATCTGAAGCTCTAGTAGGTCAACCTACTAGTTTCTCTTCATCTTCCACTTAAACTAGTAGAAATTGGAGTGGATCCATGGTCAAAATTAAATACTTCTATGAGTTCTATCTAAAGTCATTTAGTTTACATCAATAATAATAATAATAATAATAATAAATACTCCATATTATAACAGCCACGAAGAAGCTAACATATAATTACAATTATAATAATAAATACTCCATATTATAACAGCCACAAAAAAGGAAACATATTTGACATATAATAATAATCATAATAATAATAATAATAATAATAATAATAAATACTCCATATTATAACATTCATGAATTGAAGAAGCCAACATAATAATAATAATAATAATAATAATAATAATAAATACTCCCATATTATAATAACATTCATGAATTGAAAAGGCCAACATACTTATTACTAACATATAATAATAATAATAATAAATACTCCATATTATAATAGCCACGAAGAAGCCAACATATTTAACATATAACAATAATAATACGGAGTAATAAATACTCTATATTATAACAGCCACGCACGAAGAAGCCAACATATTTGACTCACATGTGTAATGCAGAGAAATTTTTTTATTATTTATGTAAATGCAGACAAAATAAAACTCCATCGTAGTGAAAAATCTTCGCATACAAATTTTATCAAATCGAAAAGCGATTCATCAGTCTAAACTATCAAATGACGTGGAATGAAATTGTCAAAATATATCACATCTAAAGACCGGAAGAATTAGCCTCTATCTCCTTGGTCCTATAAATGAAGCTGGGTCTAGTTTATAATTAATACTTGCAATCAAATAGCTTGAGACTTTGTAAGACTTTAGTAGGATTACCTCAATTATTTCAATGAAATCTTTAATCGCTCCTCTCCGGCTCCGTTATAGGAAGTGAAATTTTTCTGTGGCTCGCCTGCGGATTAGTTCAACCAAACGTTTGTTTGAAAATTTGATGTTATTTCTTTTCAAGTCTTTACTTAATTCCCTAGTCTCATACCAGATTCGTTATAACAAACTAGTATCAAAGCCGTGTTACCATCGATTTAGATGGGGCGCGGTAAAAGTTTCGAAAATTGAAGTTCACCGAGAAACAAGCCAGCCTCTGAAAACTCAAGCGTAAGAGCGCCACTAAACGAGAAGGGATCTCGACTCCTCCGTTGGAAAAAATCCACCCTAACTCACAGATAGTCTAGAGGAAGGCACACTGACGTTGATTCTCGCTTGACGATGAGGTTATCATGCAGGTTTCGGAGGAGTGACATCGTCATTTTACCGCTGCTCAAGCCGAGAGTCCGTGATATGACAAAGAGTTTGACCAACAAGTCAAGTTGAAGTAATGTTTGTTTGGGCCGAGAATTGTGAAGGTACATCTCTAAAGAACCACCTAGATCATCTTAATAATATATTACTTTATTTGCGTAATATAAATATTAAGATTGAGGATAAGGATGTTGCCTTGATATTGTTAGCCTATTTACCTATGTCATATGAGAACTTTAGAGAGTCTATGAAAAATGGTAAAAAAAATTTCTCTCTGAAGAAGTTGAGATCTCGCCTCCATAAATGTGGATTTGCGTATTAGTTGTAGTAATGGTGGTTCTAGTACTACATGCGGACCGTTTAATGCACCGGCCATAACACTAGTGGTGATAGACCGGTGGAGAGGTTCTCCAAAGAAAGTCGGGATCAGTGGTTCGACAAAACCGAAAGTGTGCATTGTAAGGAATTGGGACATTGGAAACGTGATTGTCCCAAGTTGAGAATGAAATGCTTAATGGAGTTCGAGTGGTACCGCCACCATTGCCGATGGTAGTATGCATTTCGAAGAAGACATGGCTTTGATTGCTGAAAGTCACACATCCGACACCTATATGTGGTCTCTCTCGACCTTCCCGAGACAAAATTGCCTCAGGTCTCAGAACGAGTGATTTTTGTCATGAGTAGATTGGAAGGTGGGATTGTGTTTCATGGCCTAGTGTTTTTTTCGGTCTACAAGACGGTTGATCAATTCGAAAGCAGAGTAGGACATGTGGATGTGCGGAGGTTGTACATTGAGCGAGGTTAGACACGTACTGACTTGACGAGGAATCAAGATCTCCGAGTCGCTGGACAAGATGAGAGTTTCAAATTTTGAGAAAAGGTGGAGGTTGTCTATTTATAGGTCTTGATGTACTTCCGAGCGGTAATGGGCATGGAACTTTGTATTGATAAAAGGTATGGCGTTTTGTATTTTTCCGGGTCGCCTTGTGTGATGTTGGAAAATAGCGGAGTAGGAATTCTCGAGTCAAGAATGAGCCTGGAGGAGGGCACTGCTCACTTAGCGGCAAGATACTCTCAAAGGGCTTCAAGGGTTTGCTGAACATCGCGAGCCACCGTAATAATTACATAAGTATTTCTTTCAAGTTTTACTTAATTCCTAGTCTCTCAGAACAGATTCATTATAACAAACATGTGTTCATTATAACACAAACCTGGATCCCTAAGCGCTTGCCGACAATTTATGAGGATGCTTAACTTGACTCCGAGCTCGATAGGAGCTCGATAGGAGCTTTCTGGTATGAGCCCTGGCTCGAGTTGAGCTCCCGACTCTGAACTTGACTTGACTCGATTTTAAGTCTTTATTTGATTCCTGATAAGAGCTATATGCCCTTTATGTGTCCTAGTATTGATGGACTTGAGATTGGTTTGGACTCGATATGATCTCGAGCTGGGGAGTTTTAGCAACGTAATCTCGTGTTGGCCGCCTTGACTCGATTCGGTCTCGCCGACCGGGTGGACCTACCGCAGTGTTCCTGCAGCTGGACTTGGTTTGCACCTCGCGGGACTTCGCCTTTGTAGTGGGACTTAGTAGATGTGCTAATTTGTTTTTTGTGGAGACTTGGATTTGGGATAAACCCCGAGATTCAAGTTGTAAAGGGAGGACGACAAGCAAGTTATCGGCTAATTTTACGCTTCTTGCTTGTACTACAAGGGCCTTAACAAATTGTTGTCGTAGAAATGACTTCTAGTGAGATTCGACTCACTTGAATTTGATTTGCTGTGAGGCAATGCACGCTTTCTAGCTCTGTACTACAAATGCCTTAGCAGCCTTTGTCGTCAGAGGATGATCAAGATGAAGCTGCTGAGTATCCCAACCTTATTGATGACACCGACGACAGGCCTTAGCAAATGTTGTTTTCCCCGCCTCGAATCCAACTATGTGGACCGAATGTTCAAAAGATATTTCCTATATCCGAACTTGAGGAATCAAACATGAGATTTTAAGAGGTTCATGCAAGATTTATGAATAATCAGTGTTTTTAGCTTATTCCCTCAATATTATTCAAGCGCTCTTGAGAAATCAGACGTATTCTCATCAGATTTTGCTTCAAACTTGAAGAATTACTGCATTTGTGCAGTAATCTTAATTTCAGGCGCTTATATAGGCCTTCGGGCCTCAAATACTTGCTTCTGATTGGTTGGTTTAATTTCAGGTGGATCATGATCTTAAGCGTTGAATTTTGAGGCATGATCTGAACCGTCGAAAATTTGAGAATTACTTGGTTGCCAAGTAACAATGTATGCCTTTTTTATAAAAAGAAGGTTCCGGATTCTTTTCTAGGTCAAACATATTTTTATATTGACCCTGGACCTTTTGGAGCCTTTATTTTGATCCCCATAACTTCTAGAGTCTCCATTTTGAACCCCAAAACTTTCGGAGCTTCAATTTTAGCCCCTAGGGCCGATTTTATCCCAATAAAATTGGGAATTCTTTAGCCTCGAACCCTAAATTTAATGAACATTTAATTCGGGGCTATTTTTCCAAAACCCTGTCTGCATATGGTTTCTTACATAAATTTAGGGCTCGACGTAACCCCACATGTCATTTTTTAGTGGCTCGATTTTAAGTTATTTGATTAAGTCATCTTAATCATTTTAATTTTTTTTTTTAATAAATTGTCAGTGTCTACAGATTGCCCCCTCGAACCAGGTACATACGTAGTAGGTGTCGGGTTCGACCTAGACATTGTTTATTTTCCAACAAGAATGTAGTACATGTGGATATTTCGAGGGTTTTTTTTACTTCCAGCAAGTGCTGGTCCCTTGACATCCGGTCTCTTGTTAAACTTATTGGATGTATGTCAGATCATTTATTGATGAAAATTTATTACTCATCTTGATCCAGGTTATCACTGCTCCCCTCTGCAGGAGGTCCAAAGCTAGTGGTTAACCCAATTTCGGACTTGTTGCAGATGCATTTAAGGCTAACTGCGGTCCTAGGTCATCATCCATGTCATTTGAGGACTTTAAAGGATGATTACCTGTTTTTAGGGATTCGTTGTGATGCCTTTGATCACGATCCCTGGTCAATTCCTGACTTATAGGCAGGTTTGACTAATTTTCGGGATTTGTTGTGACATACTTTACATGTCACGATCCCTAACTAAGTCTTCGTCTGAATTTTGACTTAATGAAGACTCAATTATGTGGGATTTAATGGCAACTTATGTTGGGATCCTATTTAATTTCAATTATTGTAGAATTAACCGGGTTTGATGTTAACATGATGTATTACATATTAAGACTGCTCAATATCCCGATCCATGAGGATTTAATGGGAGTTGATTTATTTTGGGGTTTGATATTGACATGGAATTTATTACATGTCATATCCCATTTAATTCTCAATTTAGTAGAGAATTAATCCTGCTTGATGTTAACATGATGTATTACATGTTAAAACCCATTTAACTCTCAATTTATTAGAGAATTAAATTATTTTAGAGGTGTAGTACTCTAATTTTATCTATATTGATCCAAATCCATATGGATTTGATGGAGTCAATATCTTCGACATGAATTTATTACATGTTGGATATTTTAAGATGATTATCCTTAATCCTATGAATTTTTGGAATTAATCATCTTATTTCTAATCCCATTTTTTTGGAATTTTCAAACCAATTTTGGGTCTAATTTATTTCATAATCAAATATTTGGGATATTTTTCATGTGAAAAAATTCTAATCATTCTCACCTCATGTGAGGGAAATTTTCGAACAAGTCCTATAATAGGCTAGTTCGTTTTATTTCGTCTTGCAACTCAAGAACTCACTTATACAACAATACAAGGCTAGAGGGTTTTTAGGGTAATTGGCCCATGAGGTCTATATAAGGATAGGATGAATAAAAAAATTAATTTTCATCATCTTCTCCCCGACCCAATTCATGAAATTCCGAGGTGCTGAGCCCTTTTTATTTCTTTCTTGCTTCTTGCAACATTATATGATCATATACTATCATTAATGTGCTTTCTTTATGTTTTGCAAGTTCTTCAAGTTGAGTAGAGACATAAAGTTGCCACCTTTTTGGGATTTGTTTAAGTTGTGATAAAGGTGCACATTTCGACTCCTTATGCATTTGTTCATGCTTTTTGAAGATAAACCCTTTTGATGATCATTTCAGCGTGCTTAACTAGATGCTTAAAGATTCCTTTTGAAATACATAGAATAGCTATTTTTCTTGAATTGCATGATTTTGGTTCAAAATATTCAAATTTGTTAGAAAACTGGCTCATAATTATTTCAAGAGTAAGACCTGCTTTTTGAGCCCGCCTTTATATCATTATAAAGATAACGAAGAGAAGGTCTTTGGCGACAAGTGAGACTCATAATCTCGGCATGTAGCTCGAGTTATAATTATTTTAAGATGTTGTTGGAACTTTTCTCTTTCAGCCTTTTTGTAGTTTCACAGGATTTGTTTCTCCAACTCGCGATGTCCAATTGGTGCGAGACTTCATACTGCATCGCCTTATGAGTCTAGCTCGAGGGCAAATTTTTTTTCGAATTTTCCGTACACTTTAGTTTGGTCGTCCAACCCATAAGCATGTATATAGCTATGCCCGAGCATTTTTGTGTCAATTGTGCATTCATGTAGGATAGATGACTCGGCATATAGGATAGACCTTTAGGATTTTGCTGCATTCCTTCCCCATATAAGCTTTGATCGACCCCTCTATAAAGGCCTCCTGCTGTTTGATTTGTTTTTTCTCTTGATTTTGTGTGATTCTGTACTTCAGCGGTAGTCGACGATCAGGTCTTCTACTACCATCACGATGCTTGAGTTTGCCTTTGAGTCATACTGGGGATAGGTTAAATTAACATACATATTATATATATATATATATATATATATATATATATATATATATTAGATGAAGCATTGGTCTCGAATGACCTTGAAAATACGGTATTTAGTCGTCGAGACGCCTCTTTCATTTCTATTGACCACGTGGTTACGGAATCATTCTATATTTGTGCTTTTTAGTCCTTGTCTTGGTACATCCCCGTCTGGTGGACGCTGGACAAGTTAGTGATGCCCCCTCTTGTTCTTCCAACCTTCTGCCTTGAGATTGTCTTTGACTCTATGCGTTTTCTTGCTTTTGATTTGATAGCAAGAGTGATGTATGAGTTGGAGATGGACGTCTGTCCCCTACTCATTACTCTCGCTATGTCACACGTAGCTCACGAAGTGAGAGGATTTGGCACTTTTGGGCGGCATGATCCTTGAGGTTAGCCCCCTATACTTCTTCTCAAGCCAGAAAATTTTAATTTACATATCTCTTTTTATGCCTTGATTTAACTTGCTTTTTGCTCTTAGTGCCTTTTGAATTGGGGTGTTGAATTTGTTGCTTATCGCTTAGCCTTGTTTTGTTTCTCTTTGTTTGGCAACCATGGTTACTTTAAGACTACCTGCAGAGTTTTTACCCTATGTATAAGGGGGTCCGGAGGCATAAGGTAACCACCCAATGTGCCTCTATGCTCCATCAGGTGGTGAGGTCACAAGCATTTAATGGCCTTCACTTTGTTCCTCAAACTCTAAACAACCGTAGTTGGCCTTCCGTGCCAAGATAGAGTTCTCCATCTCAAAGGATCAGGTCGAGAGTCTTCCAACCCTCCTAGTGGCCTTCATTTTCTAGGTATAATGATATCTTCTGGTCATGGCAATTTTGATTATATCTCTGGTTATTGGGAATGGACTGAAGATGTGCTTAGTCGTTGTGGGGCTATGCTTGCTGATGCTTTTATGACTGAGGCGGTGCAGGCTTCCTTTTGTGTTTATGATTGTTCGCATCGAGCTTTTGAAGGCCTTCGAGCACAAAGCCCTTCAATTATTACTCTATTATTCCTCAAGGAGAGTTGTCAATATCCTATGGGACTTGTTGATCTTGGAGGTCTTTTCTCGTGATCGTCATTTGTTTGACAGGTGGTCCCTACGGCCGAATGTTTATTCCGCTTCTATGAAGAAGCTCGGCCTATCAAGGCTCAGTTCCTCACTTCCTGCCATCACTATTTAGCTGTTCAATCCCCTGATGGGAGAGTCTCAACTTATGCTTGGATTAGCTTTTGGAACCATTCTATTTGGTCTTATGGGTCATGAGGTAGCTGACCGGAGCACATCCAAGAGTATTTGTCCTAAAACTTCCTCGTGCTTGAGCATCGACTGGATGCAAGCGCATATCTTTGATATTGGGCGAGAGCGAGGTTGTTTGGAGGAGGAAGTTTATTGTGCTGCTTTCCTCTCTTGTTGGTTATGTGTGTTTGTTTTGCCTGCTGAGCCTCTGGGTTTTATTCGTGCTGGTGTGTTCAAGATGGCTAGTTTGCGCGAATGGTTGTGGTTGGCCTTGCACCTCCCGTCCTTTCGCATCTATAGAGTCTGGCTCTGTGATATCTCTTCCCACAACCCTTCCATTTCTCCGTAGTATTTCCCCGCCGTTATTTTTTGGTTGATGAGATCCTATTTCAGATGCTTCAACATATTGCCACCAATAGACCGTATGACTCGATGGCGAGGTACCATGGTGCGGCAGGGCAAGTGCTTTATGCTCCCGCCGATGCACGCACTGCCTGAAGTTCATGTCCAAGGACCTCGAGTTTCACTCTCCCTAATCGAACAACCCTTCTTTTTATGACGACCAGGACTCTCACGCCACCTAATCGGGCTCTTCCACCACCAAAGTAGTGTTTCTGCTGGTGATTTAAAAGATTTAAGTTAGAGAATTTCAGAAGTGTCCTCTATATTTTTTCAGATATTTTCTGAATGAGAATGTTCCTCCTCTTCTTTATTTTCGAAAAATATAGGGTTTATATAGGCCTCCGGGCCTCGAATACTTGCTTCTGATTGATGGTTTAATTTCAGGTGGATCATGATCTTAACTGTTGAATTTTGAGACATGATTAGAACCGTCGAAAAATTGAGAATTACTTGTCAGTTAAGTAATTAAAATAGGCCCGTCTTTTTTATAAAAAGAAGTTCGGATTCTTTTTCTGCGCCAAATACATTTTCTTATTTGACTCGAACACCTTTTGGAGCCTTTATTTTAATCCCCTTATAACTTTCATTTCAACTCGAACTTTCAGAAGCTTCAATTTTAGCCCCGGTCGCATTTTATCCCAATAAAATTAGATCTTTTAGCCTCGAACCCTAAATTTAATGAACATTTAATTCGAGGCTATTTTCCTGGAAATCCTTGTTCGTACGAGGGTTTCACATTAAATTTCGGGCTCAATCGAGATCCCTAGCCAATTTATCATTTTTTAATGGCTCGATTTAACTAATTTGATTAAAATATCTTAATTATTTTTTTTAATAAATTTTCACTGTCTACAACATGCATGTAGAGTATGCGAGAGTTTGTAAATCCGGTCGGCATGCCATTGATTTTTTTAATAGCAAAAATCGATGGTCATCTAGTCATGCTTAAGCCACCAAAAGGGAACAAACAAAGATGATAATAATTGTCCAATGTTATTATTGATCTATTTGATCAAACTATATTTCATTTTTATATTTACCAAACAAAATTTACATTATGTCAATCGGTTTAGCTTAATATATAATGTTTTTATATAAAACAAATAGGTCATAATAAAATGAAATTACATAGTGGTATAATTTATTTCAAAAGTGATCGGAATGAGCAAAACAGGAAGTGCATGGAAGGTGGATCGAAAGTTCAAAACATTTCAATCCAATTTGGAGACATTCGTGTACAGTCAGTGACCCGAGTTTAGAAGAAATTATTGTTCCATCAATTTTAAAAATTTCAGAATGTATCCTTCAAGTATAAATTTTTTCAGACAAAATATAGTAATTGATTCCCCAATAATAATAGGAATTCCTCTAAATAAATTTAATACTTTTAATTTTCCTTAATTTCATTTCAAACTCATCACTGCAGTACAATTTCATAAAAGTACATGGAAACGTGAATTATATTGAAAATGTTGGCTCACAATGGAAGATTACTAATTTATCAAAAATGCTATCTTTTGTCCTAAACAATAAAAATAGAATAATGGACCATGTTGTCATGGTGTGGACTGTGGACTGTGGAGTAGTAGACTTATGTTGACTGGCATGAGTTGGACCCTGTACTTCGAAAATGCAGCTGCTCATTTCAGACCAACTAACCCCTGACGACTTCCATATTGATAATTGAGAGTTTACTTCAATTTATTTATGTAGTTTTTTATTCCATTAATTTATGGCTGTGCTTTTTTTCCGCAAGGAAAAACTTGTTCATAGAATGTCATCTAGCTTCGAAGATAACTTGAGTGTGCCCTTCAAGATCAATCATTGCCTTGATTTGCCTAGAACTGCTTCATACATGAATTCGAATATGTTGTTTTGACCCTACATTAATCTTATTTGATAGAAAATTTAGATGTCCAAAGTTTTGACATATAAATGTTTAGTAAGTAGCTACATTAATCTTATTCGATAGAAAGTTTAGATGTCCAAAGTTTTGACATATAAATGTTTAATAAGTAGCATCTAATGTATAATGCAGTTGAACCATACTATACCTGTCGCTAGGTTATTTTATCTGATAACCTTATAAAATTGTGATATAATAAATATCATAAAAGAAACTATGATAATTACTTCTAATGATATTAATATGAATAAAAATCAATTATGGTATTAGTGTGAAAAAAAAGTATAGAGTCATATTTAATGTCATAAGTGTGATTTTTTTTAATTGTACTTTAGGATTAACATAACATAAACAGTAAACTAAAACATAATGACTTAGGGGTTTTTGTTAAAAAAATTAAGAACTTAAACTTAAAAAATCTAGCACTTTTATTATTAAGTTTGTTTGTTAACTTATTATTTTAAGTACTGAATAAAATAAGACCTTATCAAAATCCTTAAGAGATTTTTAAGTTAAAACTTAAGAGATTTTTAAGTTAAAATTCTTAACTTAATTTTCTCCTCTTAACCAAGTCAGAAGTGATAAAGTCTAAATTTACATACTTCACCTCCCATAATTTTTTTCACATCACACTTATCGCTCCAAAATTATACATTTTTTATTTAGATGAGATCAAAATTGTTATTATTATTATTATTATTATAAATTTATATTTAAGTATTTATCTACTCATATTTATTCTATTAATAATATTTTTATTATTTGTTTATCTTTTTTAGTATTTATTTAATATATGATGTATATGAAATAAGGTAGGGTCAAACCGGCATCACAATTCAATTTAAGTCTTTTTTTAATCCATTATTATAAAACAACTTTATATATTTAATATCTGGGATTCAGCTATAATTTAATTCCCGCTATTCAAGATTCAATCAGTATGATTTCCATTTTGTTATTTATTTTTTGTACTAGTGTTTTCGTCATCCAAGAAAATGAATGAAAACTAACTATAGGGTAGTTGAAGAAATGTGATAAACATAAAGATAGACAAACTAAAATGTAGAGAGGAATATGTGTGTGCGTGGATGTATAAGCAAAGCAAGTTCCTGAGGTGTGGTTAGGAAATTTAGGAGGTTATAGATGGAGGGGGAGGGGTACGTTGGATTGTAATGAATTTATTTATTTATTTATTTAAGAAGTTCTAATTAATAATGATAATATAAAAATAATTTAGTAGGTGAGAATTGAGAGTGTGATTTAGAAATGGGAGACGGTAGAAGGTGGAAGAAATTTGTGGGCATGGGTAGTCGTCCTTCAATTTTTGAAAAAAATTAATATGGGAGGCTATTATAGAGGGAGGTATGTTGTATTAGTTTATTTTTTTAATTATTTAATGAAGTTAACTCGTAATGATAATATTTAAATAAATGGTAGGTGAGAATATGAAATGCGGGGGATGGTGGTAGCAGGCGTCAAAATGTGGTTGGTTCAATGCTATTGTGGAGCATTGATTTGAGATATGTTAGAAAATTAAAATCTATTTGATTTAAATTATATTAAGTTGTTTCATAACAGTTTGAATAAAAAAAATTTAAATTGAGTTGAATTAATAATTTTGCATCTATCTTATTTTATTTATAATCTTTTAAATTTCATAAAATAATACTAAAATACATAAATAAATACAATATATTTATTAAATGGTAAATAGTATTATATAATACTATAGTTCTCAGAATGACACGCCCTGTGTCACGTCTCCGAGGTTAGAATCATCCAAACTCAACACCGTAGTCACCAATTCGGATTGACGACTAAAATTTAAAAGACACCTGTCCAGAAATAACCTAATAAAACAAAATACATCTGAAAAGAACAGTTTTTAAGAAAATGATCCATCATGGTGTTTCCTAACCACACAACACAACCTATATACAACAATCGACCAAAGTACAAAATATCAACATACAACTCAGTCTAAAATCGAAATAACAACAAATAGAGGAATCCCGAACTACAATAAAAACAACTACAAAGACCGCGAGGGATTCATCGCAAACGCCCGCCTAAGGCACTATCACTCGAACACTACAAACGCCGCAGAAGACCACCGTCACCGACACAATTAAAAATGTCACCTATAGCGAATAGTGTAAGCCGCTAAGCAAAGTGAGTACATATCTCAAGAGTGGAAATTAACTCACACTCTCGCTAGTGTAATTAAAATAATTAGTTTCAAGATAGATAGATGAATATTACGCACGTTATACAACGAAGGCCATAATGTATGTCATTAGTGAATTCATTATCAAAAACATAAATTTATAGGCTCGGCTAACCAACATAAACATTCGAGCAAGTGACAATAAAAATGATAATAATACATTTCAAAGAAATCAATTACAATACGTCTAAATGAAATTCACGACTTACTCTATCAAATTAACACAATAAAGACATATCAATACTAAATCAACTAGACCATCCAACTCCACAACTCGCTAACAACACTAGTACTAATTAAATTCACAATATCAACTCAATCAACTCAACATTCGAGCCCACAACTAAACAAAATTTCAATCAACTCAATATAACCGGATTTCTACAAATCTAATGCGCATATAATCAACCTCAACTCAGGAGAAACTTATACCCGCCGACATAAGCAACAACACTCTCGTGAACAAGGTAACGAGGCAAAATACCACACTTATACCGAGTATAAGGCAAATAATCGAATAATACAACTCCAACATACATCATCAACTCATACAACCTATCTACGCCCAACCCAATCCAACGTTCACCCTAACATCAAAAACAACTAAACAAATTAAAACCAACTTATCCTAATACGACTCAACTTCACCTCAAAACGCCTAATGACTCACAAAACAACATACAATCCATATCCAACAGTAATTCATATTCAACCATAATCAACACAAAAATATACATACATATATACATTCACAATTTGGTACAAGCACTTACACCCGTGGAAATAATACTCACCTTGGCTAGCAATGGCACATATGCCTCGCCTATTTAGTCCACGGCTCTTCCCACGCTCTACGCCATCCGTAAAACACTGAACAATCGCAATTACAACCATTACTATTTTAACTCCGATTTTTAATTCAATTTCCTAACTTTTTTCAACCGCATTTTAGTTGCTACAAATTGCCAACTTAAGTATATAGATTACTAATCGTGTTTAGGCCATTACCAAAATGACTTAATTTCAACCATCCCGAATTAAGCCCCATAATCGCCAACACCTTAACCAAAATACTAAATTATTTTAAACCAATTTTAATCAACCTAGAAATCATTTCAACTAATTTTATCCCCTTTTATAACAATCTTTAATCAAACCTCAAAATACTACTCACTTTACCCAACTCAAATCAACATACCCTACTAATCCACATAAAAATCAAAACTTATACTAAAAATAACTATATTAAAGTTCAATAACATCATAATAAATTTAAAGGAATATGGGAAAACTCAACAAGCCAATCCTCAAAATCAACACATTAAACCCTAAAAATCGATTATAATCACCTCAAATCACTTAATCCAAGCTTAGATGAAACCTTTATACCATTTAAAGTCCCAAAACTCAAAGTCAACTCAAGTCACAAAAGTCAAACTTTCAAGATTGTCAACTATTTCTCAAAATGATTAGATTTGAAGATTAAAAACATACCTTTGATAATCAAGAGATGAGGAACAAGATTATGGAGCTAATTTCAACAAGATTCCACCAAGAAAATGAAAAAAATCAAGGTAGGGGGAAAGATAGGGTTTCATTTCGTATATGAGAAAATGAATAAAGTGAGTTTGACGGTGACGATGAAGAGCGGAAATGAGGATTGGCATATTTAGAAAAAACGTTAAGTTTCGCTTGGTTTCATGTTTGAAAACTCGCCTCGCTTAACAACAACACCCACTGAACATACACTTATTTTTACCCAAACAATATTAAATGACACATACTAATCCAAGTATTTCAAGTTCGGGGTGATTAACCGCCAATTAGCATTATTTATATAATACTAAATACATAAATAAATAATAAATATTATTTATTGAACGGTAAATAGGTCCATATATAAATATGACTATAGAACTAAAAATATAAATTTTGTTATAATATTTGTTAGTAATAATGATTATTATTATTATTATATAGTAATAATAACTATAACAATAATAACTATTATAATTTATTATTATTATAATAATTATAATTATATTAAAAATATTATTTATAGTTTTAATAATATTAATAATAGTAATTACAATAATAATATAATAATAATGATAATGATAACAACAACAACAACAACAATAATAATAATAATAATAATAATAATAATAATAATAATAATAATAGTGATAATAATAATAATAAGGCTAATTGGCCGGGTTGCCCCCGAACTATCGATTAATTTTCGCCAGATCCTCGAACCATTGGGCTCTTTCTCTGGCCACAGTTCTATACTTCATTGTTTTTCTATCATGGTCCCTCGGACCCGCTTTTTTACCAACACGAGGGTAAAAAAAGTAACGCATAATTATTAGATTTGCAGGCCTATTTTAAAATAATTTAACATGCGCATTTTATAATACTAAAAATTATAAAATTTTCAATTTTGCACCCTTTCTTCTCCAACCCACCACACTTCCACCCTCAACCCACGTCCTCCAGCAGCTCCAACACAGATCTGCAAATCCGGTGTCCCACGTCCTCCAGCAGCTCCAACACAGATCTATAACTCCGGCAACCCACGTCCTCCAGTAGCTCCAGCACAGATCGGAGCTACGGCAGCAGCTACCTCCTCCAACAAACTCAGCACCTCCAACGAACAGAGGCGGAAATTCACATACCTCCGCCACCCCTTGTGGCCATTGCCGCCAATTTCTTCAAGAACTCTGCCACTCCGCCGCCCTCAAAATTTGTATAAATTCTGACGAGAATTTGGAGGAGAATTTGGAGTTTAAGAAGTTGGTTGAATTGTTGAGTAACCCAGTTGGGCCTTTTGATCTTTTGGATGAGAAAAGTCCTTTGCTTCTTGAGGAAAAGAGTAATGGGTTAATGGTTTCGAAATGAGTTTTTATCAAATGGGGTTGATAATGAATAAACAAATTGATTTTTATTCGAATAGTTGATGAGGCATTGAAGGCTGCTAACAATTCACATGCTCCATATAGTGGATGTCCGTCAGGGGTGGCATTGATGGATTGAGATGGGAATGTGTATACCAGCTTCCACAAGTTCCGATCTAGTCTTGCGAGTTCCAACAGCTTCCCCTCCGTCGATCTGCTACTCCGGCGATCCAAGGCGGAGCAGCTCTGAACTCCGGCGAATTTGAAGGAACAACTACCCCACGAACCAACTACTCCTTTTTAGCGATTCCTCGCGACTTAACGATCCTTTCTGCCTCTGGCGAATGCAAATACATCACAATCAAAAGTGTGGTGGCGTGGGGTGGGGAAAGATAAAGTCTGGGGCAAAGTGGGGGTGGGGGTGGGGAAAGATAAAGTTCTGGGCAAAGTTTGATAAAATGCAGAGTGCTGGCTGAAAGAAAAAATTCAAGTGCTTATTTAATTAAGAAATATTTTAAATGCGCTTCTATATTTCACAGAATAAGCAGTGAAGTTTTTAAAAACAATATACACATGTAATAGTGAACTTAGACGGGCAAATGATTATTTTGTCCTTACTAAAATATCCTGACCATTACATTTCAAAATAAGTGGGGGCAATATAGTCATTTCTAGGCTCAGGACTACAGTAAACAACAATAAGATAAAGCGACCATAATGTGTTATTAACCTGATAGCTTTAAGGATCTAACTAAAAAATTAACTGGAATGTCTATGGGCAAATCAGCCAATTGGCCTAATAATAATAATAATAATAAATTTGACTTTATCTAAATAAAAATATGTAATTTTGGAGGGATGCTAGCATTTAGAAGAAAATTACGCTGAGAAGATGTAAATTCCTTGACTTTTTCATTTTTTATCGTTAAGAGAAAAAAATTAAGTTAATAATTTTAACTTAAAATCTCTTAAGGATTTTTATGGGGTATTTTTATTTATTCAAAGATTTAGAATAAGCATTAATAAACAAACTTAATAAAAAAAGTGTTGAATTGATTAAATTTAAGTTCTTAAAATATTTTTTATTTCTTAACTATAAAAAAAATAATGACTTCAATGTATAATTACATCCATGTATAATTGAGTCCTTAGTTGAAATTAATATTTCAGTAATAATTTTAATTTAATCTTTCAATATTGTTATTTTATCATTTAATATTTTATATTGTGTCCTAAAATAGATGGCCATGATGAAGTTGGCATCGCCTTTGATGATAGACAATCGTGGTGTATAAGGAGGATTATTATGGTTGTGAGAGGTGGTGGGGGTTGAATATTTTAATCTTATTTTATTATAAATTTGTACCCAATTATTAGTTAAAACATAAAAAGTTGTAAATCTGCTATTGCCTGCGGTTGGTTAGTATGAGATTTGCCCAAAGCTGTTTTATGAGTAAATTTGAACTCAGTGGCCCAAATGCACTTTACCACTCACGGACTAAACTGGCATGGTGTCACTATCGATCAAAGGCAACTTGGTGCCACTTTCTGGGACCATTTCGACAATTCGTTAGATATTCTTTCAATCTTTTTTGAGGTTCAATTATATGATCGAGAAAATTAAACCATTTACAATGAAAAAATTATTATATATTGGTGTTAAAAGAAAGTACAAAGTCATATATAATGTCATAAGTTATATATTTTTTTTTGAGTTAAAAACTAATATAACCTAACATTGAACTTATATTAACATGTAATGACTTTAGTTTGTATTTAATTTTACATATATTTATGGAGTCTATTAATTAAAACTATGTTGTATTAATAATGTTGTTAATTTATTTTAACTTTACTTTTGAGTTTTGATCCTTATAAATTCACAATTTATAAAAAATTAATGCTTAGTTATTGAGTATTATATATAAATTTATCTTAAGATATAATTAAAGAAATAATTTCATAATGCATACTTATTGAGTATTAGATATAAATTTATCTTAAGATAAAATTAAAGAAATAATTTCATAATGCATACTTCATGTAACTCTTAGAGTTGGTCTTTAACTCTAATTTATTGACTCTCATTATTTCTCAAGTTATTTGTTTACTCTCATTATTTTAAAAATAGTTATTATTAATTGTCATTACTATCAATTATTATAGGTTTTAAATCCAAAAGTTATTTTCAATAAATATTGAATCTTATTGGACTATTTATAATTATTTTAACTCTCAACTTATGTTACAATCAAATTTTTAAATCTCATAAATATTTCATTATTATTGTAGCTTTTAAGGAAAAATATTTTTTTAAATCATATTATTTTATTGACTCTCATTATTTAATCTTGTGATTAATGGATTTTTCTAGAGCTAATAATTATTTTAATAAGTATTGAATCTTTTCATAATTATTAGGTATTTTGTACTTTATTTAAATGATTCTTAACTATAATTTTTTAACTATTTTATTTTTCAGCAATCACTATTTTTTAAAATCATCATTATTGTGATTTTTCATAATTAATAATAACTTCTTTGTAAATAGTTTTGTGAAAAAAAAAATTAATATATGCTTTGTAATTAGTTTCATGTGTGAGGGACTATTTAGTCTTCACAAAAAAGAAAACATATGACAAATCATATTCACACATTTAGAAGTAATATTGATATAGTCGTTGGGCTAAGCTTTTTTTTTTTAACTTATAAGTGACAATGCAACTTATAAGTAAGTCACTTGTAAGTTGTCAAATTTGTTTTGACTTGTTTGGCTAACATATCTTATAATGAGAATTTTTTCTACATGTTTGGATAATAATAACTTATAAGTTGAAAGTGAATCTTTTTGAGTTGTAAAAAGGGTAAAATTACTTATAAAGACATTTCATTATCTTTATCATATAAATAAATTAGTAATTTAATATTAAAATATTAAAAATAATTATAACTAAAAAATATATTTTATGACTAAGTCAACATAGAAGTTAAATATTTGTAATGAAGGTAAAATGGGTAAATGGCTTATAATGAAGTTTAAATGAGGTATAAAGTTACATATTTATATTTGAGGGGTAATGAAGTAAATTATCAAGTCAAATTAAAAAATAAGATTGAGAAAAAGTTAGAAAAAAAGTTAGGATTTGCTACTTTTTTATTTAACTTGTAAGTTACTTTCAACTTATAAGAGGGTGTTTGGCTAAGCTTATTTTTTGTCAAAATCAACTTATAAGTTGATTTGCGCAAAAAGAAGTGTTTAAGTAACAATTTCAAACCACGACTTATAAGTTGAAAATAAAAAAGTAACAGTTATCAACTTTTTTCCACTTTTTTCTCCAAACTTATGTTTTATTTCTCGACTCAGCACTTACTACATTATCTCATATATTTTAAATATAGAAAAGGATATAAATGAGCATGTCACATAAACTTATTTTGTTAATCAGATACAACTCTATAAGTTACATTAGTCAAACATGTCATTATTTTACTATCACTTTATAAATTGTTCACCTATAAACTAATTATAAGTTGCATTGCCATTATAAGTTGTCACTTGTTGAAAAAATAGTTTAGCCAAACTACCCTATATCATATCTATGACTCCTAAGGAGAGTGTTTGGCTAAGCTTCTTTTTTTTTTTGGTCAAAATCAATTTATAAGTTGATTTGGCTAAAATGACATGTTTGGATAACGGCGTTCGCTGTTTTCATTTTTTCTAAGTTACAATGCAACTTATAACAGGGACACTTATGTTTGCAAATTGTTTTTGACTTGTTTAGCTAACATAACTTATAAGTTAATATAGAATCTTTTTGAGTTGTAGAAAAAGTAAAATGACTTATAGGGACATCTCATTAATATATCACTTTTTTTTAATTTTTATGATATAAATAAATTAGTAATTTAATATTTAAAAGAATAAAATAATTATAACCACAAATTATATTTTATGATTCAAAATATATTATTATTACTTTTTTATTTTTTCAATAAAGAGTAAAATACTAAAAAGTTGGTATAAATAAAAATTGTATCTTTATGACTATTAAATGAAGGATAAATAAGATATAAAGTTAAATATTGAGGAGTAATTAAGTAAATTACTTGGTCAAACAAACTTATAAGTTGGAACAAAAAAAGTTGTTGGAAAAACAGTTAGAATTTATTACTTTTTTATGGTGGTTAGCCAAACATTTTTTCTATTTTTTTTTTTTTTACCAAATTAACTTATAAATTAATTTTGATAAAAAATAAGTTTAACCAAACAGCCTCAACATGTATTTAATGTCAGACTATGTGAATATGTTTGTAGCATATGTTAAGTTAGATGTCAAACTAATATACAGTACAGAGTAAATGGGAGTAGGTAGGTTTGGTGTTAATTTGAGGAGAGGAATGTTGGGTCAAGTCAAAGTTTGGACTTCTGAATTCCTTTAACGTTCATCTTTTATCTTTAAAAAATTATATTTAATTAATAAGTTTTTTTTAAGTGATTATATGTAACGAAGATCCAAATCATCCCCCATTGAATATATTAATATTATAATAAGATAACTAACAAAAACATAAAATACACATAAAACAGTTTAACTTCATCAATGATCTTGGCATTTTACCCTTTAAAATACCAAAAATATAATGGCGTCCTATAGTTTATGTTACATATTCAAAGATACCAATCCAAGTTGCATAAAGTATAGATGCCCAATTTTAACGTCACCTACCATAATATTTCACCACAATGCAATCATCCCGTCAAACATATCCCAAATCAATGGTCCACAATAACATTTAATCAACCCCATTTTAACATCTGCTACCACCATTCCCCACATTTCAATATTCTCACCTACCATTTAATTTAATATTATCATTATCAGTTAACTTCATTAAATAATTCAAAAACCAAATAAATTTATTAAGATAGATCTAAATCTAATATCTTCTGAATCCATCTCGATACTCTGGGATCCATCTCAATAAAATTTAACCTACCCACTCCCTATATATCGGGCAGATGACATTTGGATCCTTAACTTTATCATCAATGTCAATTATATCTCCAAACTTTTCAAAATACCACAATAAATCATTGATCTAATATTAACTTAAACATTTATCCTTATAGCCTTATATATTAAGCCATACAAGGGCCCTACTCAACTTCTTTCACATCCCTGATCTATAATAACTCCCACCATTTTTTATTAAGTTTCATTATTTTAATTGGTATAACATCTTTTAAAACTATATATTATTTTTTTGCTCTCATTATTTTCTTATCTCTCATTAATTATGAACTTTCATAATTATTAAGTATTTTGTAATAATTTATTTAAATGATTCTTAACTGTAATTTTTTTAACTATTTTATTTTTCAATAATCATTATTTTTGAACTCCTCATTAGTTGTGATTTTTTATACGTATTGAACCTTTTAAAATTATTTTTATCTATTTTATTAACTCTAAAGTTAATTTTAAATGCCATTACTTTTAATTATATTTGAAGTTTAATTATTATAACAACTTTTAAAACTACATATCATTTTTTCTCTCTCTCTTTATTTTCTTGTCTCTAATTAATTATGTATTTTCTTAATTATAATTATGCATTTTCTTAATTATTAGGTGTTTTGTAATAATTTATTTAAATAATTCTTAACTATAATTTTTTTACTATTTCATTTTTCAACAATCAGTTTTTTTAACTCCTCATTTGTGTGATCTTTCATAATTAATAATAGCTTATTTGTAAATAATTTTATGTGAAAGTAACTCTTATAATTAATATGTTTTTTGTAATTAGTTTCATATGGGAGGGACAATTTAGTCTTCACAAGAAATGGAATATAAATATTTCCTTATGATTGTAGCTTTTAAGGAAAAAATATTTTTTAATCATATTATTTTATTTACTCTCATTATTTAATGCTCATGATTAATAGATTTTCTAGAGCTAACCATTATTTTAATAAGTATTGAAGTTCTAAAATTATTTTTATCTATTTTATCAACTCTTAAGTTAATTTTTAACTCCCATAATTTTTAATTATATTTTAAGTTTTATTATTTTAATTGTTATGACGTATTTTAAAACTAGATATTATTATTTTTCTCTCATTATTTTCTAATCTCATATTAATTATGTATTTTCATAATTATTAGGTGTTTTGTAATAATTTATTTAAATAATTGTTAACTATTTTATTTTTCAACTATCACTATTTCTTTAAGTCCTTATTAGTTGTGATTTTTAATAAGTATTGAACCTTTGAAAATTATTTTTACCTATTTTATTAACTCTAAATTTAATTTTTAATTATATTTTAAGTTTAATTATTTTAATTGTTGTAACATCTTCTAACTATGTATCATTTTTTTTCTCTCGTTATTTTCTTATCTTTCATTAGTTACGATTTTTCATAACTATTAGGTATTTTATAATAGTTTATTTAAATGATTCTTAGTTATAATATTTTTTTAACTATTTTATTTTTCAACAATCACTATTTTTTTAACTCCTCATTAGTTGTGATTTTTTTAATTAATAATAAATTCTTTGTAAATAGTATTATGGAAAATAACGTAACTCATAATTAAAATGTGTTTTGTAATTAATTTCATATGGGATAGACAATTTAGTCTTCACAAAAAATAAAAGAAATAACAAACCATATTTATACATTTAGAAGGAATATATATATATATATAGATTCTATTAGCAGTTGGTACTTAATGTCACGACTACACTATATGTGAATATGCTCTCTAGCCTATATTCAGTTAGATGTCAAATTAATATAAATAGGAGAAGAATGTTGGGGATCGAGTCAAGTTGGACTTCTCGATTCCTTTAACGTATATCTTTATCTTTAAAAATTAATATTTAAGTAATTTTGTTAAATGAATATGTAACGAAGATCCAAAATTATTCCCATCAAATAAATTAATATTATATGATTACTAACAAAAACATAAAATACACGAAGAAATGTTGAACTTCATCAATGGTCTTGGCATGTTACTCTTTTGAAAGATACCAAGAATAAAATGGTGTCCTATAGTTTATAGTTTCATATTCAACTTTACTAATCCAAGATACATGAATTATACAACTCACAACAATAAATAATTGAAGGTAAAAAACCTCAATATTTATCCACATCAATTAACAATTGACAAATGCTCTTTACGTTTCACAATATATGATTATTTAGGAAAAAATTATATTTTTATAATATTTAATTATTTATAATTTCAATATAGTTTTTTACAATTTCAATGTAGATTTTTACAATTTCTATTAAATCAGTTTTATCTAAATAATAATTTATTATGAAAAAGAGGAATTAATTCCTAATTACATTTTAATGAAGATAATTGAATAATAGGCAATAATATGACAGTTTAGGATCCCACATCGTACTGTATTGAGGGGAAATGATTGTTTTCTATGCTCCATTCTTAGACCATCTCCATTTGCTACTTTTTAGAGGTAAAATCTACTTTTTGCAACTCCAATAACTACCTTTCTCTATGTTATTATTTTTTGATAAAGTTTTTTAAATTCATTTTTTTTTTTTGACAAATGCTTGATGTGGCGTAGAAATAGCCGCTTTGATGACATTGCGCTTAATAATGTAGTCGCAAACCGCTTGGGAGTTTTGGGGTGTACAAAAAAATAGCCGTTTAGGGTATTTCATTATAAATAGCCACCAACATTAATACATTTCAACATCAAATGTGTTAGATAGATCTCCGGTCTTCGACGATATTGAGTCGGGTGAAGCACCACATGTGAACTATACCGTGGTGGTCAAGCCAATATAATTTGGCATTATCTTGCTAACGGAATCTATCCGAATGCCCGTGTTTTGTTCAATCACTGATACCCCCCCCAAGGTAGAAAAAAGGCGGTTGTGTTTGTAAAAACGACAAGAATCATGTCGAAATGATGTAGAACGTGCATTCGGGGTACTCCAAGCTAGATTCGCGATCATTCGCCAACCAGCTAGAATGTGGGATTTGAAGGACTTATAAAAAATAATGCGTGCATGCATCATTTTACACAATATGATAGTGGAGGATGAACGAGATACATATTATCGAAATTTGGGGAACGTAGATTTTGAACCTTCAAACTCTGCTAGCTCTAGTTCATCTTTCGATTATCATACACAAACGTTGCCCGAATTTGAAGTACATGTTCAAGGTAGGTCTGAATCTGACATCCATACTAGATCCGAACTCCGTGATAGGGCCAAACATATTCAATTGAAGGAGGATCTTGTGGAGCACATTTGGCAAAAATTTGGCACAACCCAAAATTAGATTTCAAATTGTCCTTACTTTTAGCAACGTTTTTAGTGTATTTTGTACGTTTTAATAATTTATGTATGCTTGTTTTACCTTCTTTAATAAAATCATGTGTTGTTTTTTATTATTGCATAAATATATAAATAAATTATTTAATTAATTATTAATAAATTATTAAAATAATTTTTTTTAATTATTATGTATCGGCTTAATTGATTATTATCATATGTGAAATACAAAAGTAGAATTAATATTTAATATGTAAGATAATGTTAATGACGTATCTAAAGTTATAAAATCAAAATATTATTTAAAAAAACCAGAGTTATCGGACATGAAAGTTTCAATATATTTAACGATGATGGGACAAGATAATGTAGAAGGATGTTTTTAATTTTGGAAAAGTGAGTATTGACGATGTTCTTACACCATTCCCGGTCCACTCCACAATATTAAAAAATTAACCACGTCTCATCCTATGGTTTTTTTATCCAACTTTATTTAACACTATTTTGTACTCCGTATTTGTATTTGTTGGTTATTATTTTGAGAAACAAATTTTTAACATTATTTCAAGTTCTATAAATAGAAACCAACTATATTGCATTTGAACATCAATTTTTTATTATATTTTAATTAAAATTTAATAAAAATATCCTTAATGATAATTTAATTATTATTGTCGAATTATAAATATTAAATTATATAGGGAGGGGTAGGTTGAATTTTTATTTTTTGGTTATTATTTTGAACATCAATTTTTTAACATATTTCAAGTTTTATAAATAGAGATTAATTTTATTGCATTTAAAAATCAATTTTTTCATTATATTTTAATTAAAATTTAATAAAATAATTTAATGATAATTTAAATATTATTTCTACTAATTATAAATATAAATTATATAGAGGTAGGTTGAATTGTTTGTTTTTTAATTTAAATATTAAATTTATAATTAGTAAATAATTTAAAATATATGTTGGTGATGTATAGGAAAGATAAAAGTGAATTCTTGTTTGAAATATTTATTGTTGTAAAATGTAAAAATTATTAAAAGTATTTAATGATCTGAAGAAAGAATAATTTGTCGTGACATTAAATATTTGAATTTTGAAAAATCTATTGTTATTGTTATGTAATGCCCACTTTTAACATCACCGACCACAATATTTCACCATAATCATCCAACCAAGCCGTCAAACATATTCCAAATCAATCGTGTACAATAGCATTCATCCAACCACATTTTAACGTTGCTACCAGCCTAGCACCATCCCGACATTTCATTATTCTCACCTACCATTTATTTTAATATTATCAGTTATCTTCATTAAATAATTATAAAAAAAAAAAACTTCATTACATAATTAAAAACCAAACAAATTCAACCTACCCCTCCCTATATAACCTCCCATATTAATTCGATCACACCTCAAGAACTTGCCAATACTTCAACACGTATAGTCCTCTCTACATTCTCTACATTTTATTTGCCTCTCTTTATTTGTCACATATCTTAGTGAACATTTCTTCTTGGTTTATTTTTCTTTCTTGGATCAAGAGAACTACCAACCTACCATAAACATATAATAATATAATGGAAACCATAATGGAAAATGGAAATGGAAAAACTATGGAGTTTTGCATGAAAGATCCATTGAACTGGGAAATGGCAGCTGAGTCAATGAAAGGGAGCCACCTAGATGAAGTGAAAAACATGGTGGCTGAGTTCAGGAAACCGGTGGTGCAGCTTGCTGGTAAGACGTTGACTATCGGTCAGGTGGCGGCGATCGCTGCCAGTGACGACGGAGTCACGGTGGAGCTGGATGAAGCCGCCAGGGAAGGTGTTAAGGCTAGTAGTGATTGGGTTATGGATAGTATGAATAAGGGAACGGATAGTTATGGTGTAACCACTGGATTCGGGGCTACCTCACATAGGAGGACTAAACAAGGGGGTGCCCTTCAAAAAGAACTTATAAGGTAAACAAATTTTAATCTATCATCTATAAATATATACGTAAATTTTATTTTGTGAATACTTATTAGGATCATTGACATTAGTTACTTCAACTTATTATCAAAATTGAAGAAATATAAATAGCTAGAGAGTTACAATCTAATCATGTGAACATTTAAGTACTCAAAATATTGAATAGCTAAAAGATGTTCAACTTTCTAAATTAGAGTTAAAAATAGTGTTATGTATATGTTTCATATTTCTTTATTGGAATTAAAATAAGTACAACTTGGGTTTTGTACTTGGGGGGAATACTGCTTCAACGTGATTTCTAGATCTACATGGAAAAATGAAAACCTCTGTATTTAAATAATATTTTGACTGTACTGTACTTATTTTCTTGATTTAGAGGAGATCTTATCTTTAAAGTAATTTAATTATTAATATACTCGAATGCTTAGTATGTTACTCCGTATTAATTTATTTTCCAGGTTTTTACTCTTTAACTTTGAATTATTAAGACCCCGGTGCTTTTTATATTAAGTTAGAAAATTTACCATTGTGATCATTGGAACAATTGAATATGATTATATTTATAAAATAATTATATGCAATCACTAAAAGTCCATACATGCAAAACAAAGTGATCATGAGACAAATGATTGAATATAAGTATCAATTTACTGGGATATAGGAATCAGTTTGACATATGTTATATGTATTCGCAATACTTGTGTAATTATTAGTTGTAAAATCTCATTTTTTGTTGAAATAAAGGAATAAATTTCTGTTTATAGTCCTTTCAATTTGCTCAAATTATAGCAGATACAGAGTTATAGCAATAATTCTAACGAATATAAATTTAATTTTTTACCAGATTCTTGAATGCTGGAATATTTGGCAATGGAACAGAAAGTAGCCACACATTACCTCACTCAGCAACAAGAGCAGCCATGCTTGTTAGGATCAATACTCTGCTTCAAGGATATTCAGGCATCAGGTTTGAGATCCTGGAAGCCATTACAAAGTTCCTCAACACCAACATCACTCCATGCTTACCCCTCCGTGGCACAATCACCGCCTCGGGTGATCTCGTCCCCCTCTCCTACATTGCCGGACTACTAACCGGTCGCCCCAATTCCAAGGCCGTTGGACCTACCGGGGAGAAGCTCAACGCTGAAGAAGCGTTTCGTCTTGCTGGGATCAGCAGTGGCTTTTTCGAGTTGCAGCCCAAGGAAGGACTTGCCCTTGTCAATGGAACAGCTGTTGGTTCTGGAATGGCTTCTATGGTTCTTTATGAAGCCAACATTTTGGGAGTATTCTCTGAAGTGATTTCAGCTATTTTTGCTGAAGTGATGAATGGGAAGCCTGAATTCACTGATCATTTGACACACAAATTGAAACACCATCCTGGTCAGATTGAGGCCGCTGCTATAATGGAACACATTTTGGATGGTAGTGGATATGTTAAGGCTGCTCAGAAGTTGCATGAGATGGATCCTGCAGCTTCCAAGATCAAGTATGTTTCTCCGTACCTCGCCTCAATGGCTCGGCCCTCAGATCGAAGTGATCCGTTCTGCTACAAAGATGATTGAGAGGGAAATCAACTCTGTAAACGACAACCCGTTGATTGATGTTTCGAGGAACAAGGCCTTACATGGAGGGAACTTCCAGGGTACACCTATTGGAGTGGCCATGGACAATACTCGCCTAAGCACGCCTCAATTGGAAAGTTTGTTTGTCAATTTTCTGAATTGGCACGATTACGCTAACAATGGATTGCCATCAAATCTTGGATTTGGCAGTAGAAACTAAGCTTGATTATGGCTCTGCGCGCTGAGATCGCCATGGCTTCATACTGTTCAGAACTTCAATTCTTGGCTAACCCTGTCACTAACCATGTCCAGAGTGCTGAGCAACACAATCAAGATGTCAACTCTTTGGGGTTAATCTCTTCAAGAAAGACAGCCGAGGCTGTCGATATCTTGAAGCTCATGACTTCCTCATTCTTAGTAGCACTCTGCCAAGCTGTTGATTTGAGGCATATTGAGGAGAACGTGAGACTCGCAGTCAAGAACACAGTCAGCCAGGTCGCTAAGCGGACACTAACCATGGGCGTTAATGGCGAGCTCCACCCCTCAAGATTCAGCGAAAAGGACTTGCTTCGCGTGGTTGATCGCGAGTATGTCTTTGCCTACGCAGACGACCCTTGCCTCGCCACCTACCCTTTGATGCAGAAGCTAAGAGAAGTTCTCGTTGGCCACGCCTTAGAAAACGGTGAAAACGAGAAGGATGTGAACACCTCAATCTTCCAAAAGATCGCCATTTTCGAAGATGAATTGAAGGCCATTCTACCTAAAGAGGTGGAGAATGCACGAGCCTCGGTCGAAAATGGAACTCCAGCAATCCCCAACAGGATTGAGGAATGCAGATCATACCCATTGTACAAGTTTGTGAGGGGAGAATTGGGAACTGAATTGTTGACTGGTGAGAAGGTGAGATCACCAGGTGAGGAATTGGACAAAGTATTCACTGCATTGTGTGAAGGGAAACTTGTTGATCCACTTTTGGCTTGTTTGGAGGCTTGGAACGGTGCTCCTCTTCCAATCTCTTAGTTTTACAAATAAATGTCCTGGACAATGAACAGTTTTGTGGACTATTATATGAATTTATTTTCCTTTTTTCTAATTACAAATTAGTTGCTCTGTTGATTTGTTTGTAACATGTCTTATACTGAGTATTATCTAATGGAATGACTAATAGCTTGTTTTATTTCACAATTGTCCATTTCTATAAATTATTTGTCATTTTCCCTTAAATTATCCATGACAAAACAATAGCAGAAGATTCTCATTTATATATGAATTTTATTTTAACACTCGTACATTAAGTCTGATTCATTTAGCAAAGATATCAGTACTGACTCATTTAGCAAAGATATCAATCGGACCCGAGTTAATTATATGTTCATCAAAAGTCGAGACTTACTCCCTCAAATTTACATTAGTGTAATAATAATCTCCAAAATTTCAAAATTGACGTTGCATTTAATCATTATTTTATTCTATTAATGACAAGTATGCGACTACCATTCCAATAATGTAAACTCAAGATTGGTTGTGCTTGACAACACCAATTTATGTATTCGGTCGAGTCCGGTCGTACAAGTAATATAATGAATAAGAACGAGTATCGCCTCACAAATTCCAATATACTAAATACTAGGTCTTTTATTAATCCTTAATTAACTAATAATTAAATAGTAAATCTATCTAGACTACTTACTGACTAAAACTTAAATTTAACTATACTAGCTAAATGCAAAAGTAGTGGATTGTACTTAATATTTTGAAGTACGCCGTGACATGATTTCACTGACGTTTATTCAATTTAACTAAGCATTTATTAGTTCATAACAGCATTCCTATACAATTGATATTACTGCTAACACCAATTAAGCCTCCTAAGAAACTAACTTATTCTATGATACTAAAAATAGGAGATCTTTTAATAACTTATGCTTATTAAATTGCACATGGCATTACCTATATCTCTATGGTAAGTGAAACATGTTCATTTAATCAAGTGACAACCTATTTAGCAATTAATCACTTATATGAACGAATTTAATATTGATATCAAGATATTAAATACTAATTACGCATAATAATCGAATTATGAAATCAGAAATAAATTAACTCCAAGAAAATCAAATCATCCCGATCCAACTACATCATGGTCCTCGACTAATAATAAAATTAGTTCATAATAAAAGACATAAATAAATACATGAAAATTAATGACATTCATCCTAACAATAAAAATATACCCTAATTAAAATTATTCGAACCAATTAAAGTAATCAACTCTAATCTCGCCTTTGGTGCACACACATGTAATTGATTTATCAATTTCTTCTTGCCAACTTTCAATGGTGCGCCAAAAGCTCCAACAAAGTTGATGACTTATTTTCCAGAATTGCAGATATCCATTTTTACTCTAACTTTCCTCTTTATAAAGCACATAACCTAATATCACGTCGAATCCCTATTCTCGATCATGACTCATATAACCTTTAGCTGATCACCATATCTTCAATTCCTGCGCCTCGATTCTTCACTTTTAACCGAGCACCGCTTAAACTCAAATAAAACTAAAACAAAGCGGCAAATTATATCGATTAAGGTAAAATAACATCGCCTAATACGTAATTGTGCCTCAAAACACTATATTATAAACACTTATCGCTGCTAACCGCTTGTAACTTCGTGAGACTACCATTATACTTATGCAAATTCTGAGTACTAAGCGTTGTCTATTTTCACATGTCAGAGACTATTTGTGCAATGATCTTAATAGCGCCTAGGTAAAGTTGACCAAATAAAAATAACTATTAACAAAATATTCAAAGCTATTTTATAGTAAGAACAGCTAAATACCGGTATCAAAATTGCTAAACGCGGGTCTTACTAAATTGATTAGACTATTATGTCCTATTAGTAAAATTCGATAGGCCAATTAGCAATTTCATTAAATGTAAGATGTCACTAGTGATGTTATTAGGCTGTGAGAACCGAAAATCCCTCGTTACTCCGCCTCAAGAAAAACCGTGGCCGATATCACCCTGGGTAGTGTTAATGTTTGTCCATAGAGTACTTCTTTATCCGACATACCGTAATTGAATCGGACCGATAACCCTATAATACACGAAAAATTTCCGCATATGACAAAATACCCAAATTTAGGACCTAATATTCAAAGCCGGACCAAAATACCCAAATTCCGGACTGAAATATCGAATTGTTTTACTACCATGAGACCCATTCGAATGGACTGAAAAACCGACCGAGTATCCACGTTAGCAGTTTATCACTTGAAGTTCTGCTTCAATTTTTTTGATCCGATACCCGAACCGTTCAGTAATAGGTCCCGGTTCTTTTGGATCTCTATACCCGACCCGATAACACACATGACCATCACTTATGCATAGAGTACATTAATCTTTTTTCTCCTAATTGCAAGAATAAAAACAATCACACATAAACAGGAATAAATATTGGATTGATTGATTCTGAAAAAAGGCAAGAAAGCATAAAAATGGCTTCTCAAATCGCGAGCAAAGTCCTCCGTCGTTGCGGGGCGAAATCAAGCCTTAATCGGTTTTATTCAACCGAGTCAAATCTGATCCGAGCCACTCTTTTTCCCGGTGATGGAATCGGTCCCGAAATCGCCGAATCCGTTAAACATGTTCAATTCTCAACCTCTTTCTCTTTCAGATTAAATATATACTTTTATTCATTTTGTCTAGTTTGACTTTTTGAATTTTTACTATTGACTTTTTTATAATTTCGAAATATATCAACAGATAATACTTTTTTTATTACAATAATGCTCGATCCCGTCCTCAACAAGGTTGATCTTAAAGGTCTTCCGTCTCAATCACATTGAACCATTGATTATCTGTTAACTATTCGATTAATTTAGGCTGTAAAGTTTGTTAATTTTAACAATTCGAAACAAAACTAGATCTTTTTGGGGATGGAGATGGTATTATTATTTGCAATTGGAGTATCTATTGAAGTATATTTCTTTAGTTTTAGTTTCTGTTTCTGTTATTTATGGGTGGTTAATCGAATAATTACTGAAAATATGATAGTGTATATGTGGGGAGGAACATGCTGATTGATTGGATACCATGGGGTTGATTTTTCATGAATGAAATATCAGAAGATAGTTTTTTCTTAAAACTAATTTACTATTAACGTGATAATTTTGATTTAAATCAAAGCTATTTTTGTCGAATAAAAGCATAAAGTTTGTTAAGTTTGACCATATAAACTCAAACTAGACTATCTTTCTGTGATGGAGGTAGTATATACTAATACTGTGAATCTGTGATGAACGTTAATTTTCCAACACATACAATGTTGTATAAGTGACCATGACTCGTAGATTCTGCTGTTTAGAAGTTTTCAGTGTTTATTGACCTTTATCATCCTTGATGGCTTGCGAAATTTATGAATTGGCATCAAATGTGTTTCATCAGTATTTGATTCCCTATTACATGTTTTGATTTAGTCAGTGTTTTTGGTTTTTATTGACTTTATCCTCTCAGTTAGCTGGCGAAATTTATAAAAATATGTCATCAAATGTGTTTTGTCAGTACCCGATTTCCTTTAAATGGTTTACTTTAGTCAGAGTTTTCAGTGTGTTTCATCGGTACTTGATTCCTTATTAAAGCCTTTATGTATAATACAGATCTTTACGACTGCTGATGTGCCTATTGAATGGGAAGAGCATTTCGTGGGGACTGAGGTTGATCCCAGAACCCAGAGTTTTCTAACATGGGAAAGTCTTGAATCTGTAAGACGTAACAAAGTTGGTTTAAAGGGTCCTATGGCCACACCAATCGGTAAAGGTCACCGCTCGCTGAATCTTACTCTGAGGAAAGAACTTAATCTTTATGCCAATGTGAGACCATGTTACAGTCTTCCTGGGTACAAGACTCGGTATGACAATGTAGATCTTATTACCATTCGTGAAAATACCGAGGGGGAGTACAGTGGTCTTGAACATCAAGTAAGTTGAGCGCCACTTGTACTCATGGTTGATGTAAATTTATAGTATTCTTTATGTTGATGAGAATCATTTTCCATGAATTAGGTAGTGAGAGGTGTAGTTGAAAGCCTTAAAATTATAACACGCCAAGCCAGTCTGAGGGTTGCTGAGTATGCATTTTATTATGCTAAGGCTCACGGAAGGCAGAGAGTGTCTGCAATCCATAAAGCAAATATCATGCAGAAAACTGATGGTCTTTTCCTCAAGGTTATTTGTTGAAAATCCTAGTTGTATTTTGTGTCCTGAGCTTGTGAATCTGATTTCTTTTACTCAAGGTTGTTACTTTTTCCATTCTTAGTTATTTCCTGAGCTAGTGAAGCTGATTTGTTTTCCATGTTCTCAGTGTTGCCGTGAAGTTGCAGAGAAGTATCCAGATATTAAATATGAAGAAGTTGTTATAGACAACTGCTGTATGATGGTATGATTTTATGACCAAATTCATGTAAGGAGTTTCTATTTGTATGCAATACATCGACCTAAATGATTTTATGACCAAATTCATGTAAGGAGTTTCTATTTGTATGCAATACATCGACCTAAGTAATTGGTATCAACTGTCTAGATTCATTTCTGCATTTTGAAAAATCTGTTTTCATAAACCATATACTACAATTATCGACTTGGAACCCAACGGTTATGATCTTTAAAAAGGTGCATTGGGGTGGAGTTGTATGTCCTAGCTATAAGTGTTGAACAGAATAACAACATTGTTTAATTTTTGTCAGCTTGTGAAGAATCCGGGACTTTTTGATGTCTTGGTAATGCCTAACCTCTATGGTGATATCATCAGTGACCTGTGTGCTGGTTTAATTGGTGGCTTAGGTTTAACGCCAAGGTACTCAGATTTCAATTTTTGCTTCTATAATAAATGTGCGATCTGACTGGAGTATACATCTTATGCTACTCTTGTAAATTTGAACTCAGTTTGTCTAACTGAATATATATATATGTTCTATAGCCTCAATATTGGAGAGGATGGCATCGCTCTTGCTGAGGCCGTGCATGGTTCGGCCCCTGATATTGCTGGAAAGGTTTGTGTTAAACATTTCATAATCTTTACATGGTCCCTTTTTTTGGGGTGTGGTTTAAGCATCAGTTATTAATGTAGCATGTTGTGCATGTCAAGTACAATTACTAAGCTTCTCAGTTTATTGAAGATACCTCCATATGCTTTCTGGTATCAGTATGGCCTCTGATTTTATATATGACAGCAATTTTAGTAAATATTTGTTTTAGTTGAAAATCCGCACTGTGGTCTTGTTTGATACAAAAAAAAGCTTGGCTAAAATTATTTTATAACGAGCTAGTTTTCATATTAATGAACCCTCTTATAGCATACACTTAGATTTTTGATGAATAATCGAAGCATTACTTAGACTGATGTTCCAATAGATATGAGTAGTCTGTTCCTTGGGCACATCATATGTCTATGGTGCCTCTTCTTCAGGAAGTTGTGTGTTATATTCTTCATGATTTTTGCTGACACTTCATTAATTAACCCTTGTCTGAACTTTAACCAGAATTTGGCCAATCCAACTGCTTTGCTTTTGAGTGGGGTCTCAATGTTACACCATCTGAAGCTTCATGATCAGGCCGACCGCATCCAGAATGCCATCTTGACCACTATCGCCGAGGGGAAATACCGAACTGGTGACCTTGGTGGTTCATCGACTACAACTGACTTTACAAATGCCATATGTGACCATCTCTAATCAATTCCCATTATATGTATCCATTTGGAACTCCAGATAGCTTTATTTTCTTCTGCTTTTGTCGAAAGATGCATTCATAATTTTTTTTGTGATAGCTTCCTTCAATGGAGATCACATCACATTGGTAACTTACAAGAGGCTTGTACTCTATTCAAATAAATGAGATCTGTGGTTTTGACTTCTGCTAATTTTCGTAGAAGTGTTTTTGTGTTTTCCTGTCGATATCACTGGTTTTCCGCATACAATGACCAATTACTTCCATATGCTGCTAGATATCAGAAGATTGATTGAATGGCTTATCTTGTTAGTTACTGCCATCTATATTAACAGCGCGCTCCTGTATACTTGAATACTCAATAATGAAAAAATAACATGATTCTGCAAATTAACTGAGTTTTTCTTTCTTGAATATCTAACTGAATTTCAATTCTTTATAACGTACCCTTTTTTGAGTAATACAAATGAAAAGTGTCAGTATTAGGCACTGAAATCTCTTCAGTAAACTATGTGGCTCTGTCATAACATGTTGTACTCGGTGTATCTATTATTTGGACAATTTGGGAGCAAAATAGTACATCCAACTAGTTCAGGTTTCGAAATAAATATTTGATTGTGTAATAGAAAAACAATTTTGTTTATCACTTGGTCAGTTCATATATGTTCAAGTATTTTCAGTTATGTTGAGCTTGGAAAGCTATATGTTCAAAGAGTGCACGAGAAATGAATAAAAAGCATAAGTGAAACACAAAATAAGCAAGAGCTAAAAGTTAAAAGGCATTTGTGGATCGAATTATGTTGGAATTCGTTAGATACTAAGAGGATACATTACATTACAATTAAGGATGAGATGGGTTATATATGCTTATAGCTACTTGATTGTAGGATGAAAAATGATTGTTGCTGCCTTTGTAAATGGATTATCAGAGGCAGGTGAAGGCTCTTCGATTTCGCGAGGACTGGGCACACTGAATGACGTTGAGAAACAAAACAAATACAAGAGATGCAGAGTTTTGAGCATGCAGGTAAGTCATACACATCATGAGCTTCATCCAATAATGCCTTAACCAAAGGATGCTCAAGTAAGTTCAATTTGATCACAAACCTCTTGTGGCATTCACCTACATAGATTACCACATGACCCTTCGGGACATCTTTCGGAATGCTCCTCTCTTCATTAGTCGAAGAGGAGAAGCACCATCGACAGCAATCATCACATTCTGCAGAAGGTGCGTTCCCGCTGCCCTCTTTTTGCTTCTTGTTTGTGCATCCCCATGCAAGTTTTCCTTTTGTAAACTTCATGGCTAGAAGTGAAGTGAGTTTAAAATGGTTCTTTGGGTTGAGAGGAAATGAAGAATTTATGTCGAAATTCGGTGTTTGTAAGAAAGTTATACTGAGAGTTTATATAGGAAACAGAGGAGATGCCAGTAGTTTTGGAACATTAAATTGTTACAATTGTGTGTAGCTAGGAAGCAAGCGAAGTGTGTGGTATATTTTATCTACAAAACTGTATTTTAAGATGACTGTACTGTGTTGTGCATGCATTTTGGTTAACATGTTCTTATTGATACGAAAATGTACGAACATGCATGGGATGGTTAGGGGTGAATTTTGTGCATATTCTTTTTCATACTTTAAGAGGAAAATGATTTGCTAATAATAGAGATAGTGTATATCATATCATATACCCCACAGTTTGTTTAGATAAGAAATTGAAGAAGGATGGGATAACTTTCTTGGGCATAGTGTAATACTGCAGTAATGCACTTGCATTTGTACGATCGTTCTAGATATCATAAAATATACCCCCTGGCCCCTAAATCAAAATTCAGTAGATTTATTTCAAAACTCTATAAGGTCTGATGTGCTATATGAATGGAATGTTGGTCGGTAAAATATCATAATGTTAAAGAGGGTGTATAGAGTTACTCGTAAAGATAGAATTAGAAATCAAGTTATTCATGAAAAATTAGTGGTTGCTTCAATTGAGAAGAAGATCAGGGAAACCATTTTAGCTTTTATGATCATGTAATAAGAAGAGTAACATATACATCCATCATAATATATGAAACTATGATACTCACAAATTGATGTAGAAGAAGAACGTAAATAAGAGAATAGTTGAACATAGATTATATCAAAGTATCTAGAGTATATGAATTTAACGTAATAAAGGTAAATGGAGACGACGTATGCTTGTATTAGATTCATACACTATATCCGATCTCATTTAATTGAGATAAGATTTGATTTGGTTTAAAACTAAATTAAATTAAAAGGTGAAATTAGGTTCTTGAAAACTTCAGGGCCCATGTGGCCCGGTTGGCTGACCATAGCTCCTCCCCCAGATCCATACCATCCTATCCTATTGATTGAGTCAGTTTCAAATTGAATATATTTTCATCCATGGTTGCCAGCTATCACTTTTCCTCTAAAGATAAAACTACCAAATCATTTCAAATTCACCGAGATTTGTATTAATGTATGGTATGATGTTTTGCATGCCATTATCTAGTTGTCGTAGTGAGCTAAATGTGAATTTGGTGCAAGATAATGAGATTCAATATTGCAGATTGATTTTTCAAAATGATATATATGTTGTAGTATGATTTCGAAAATAATATATGTTGCACATTATTTTATATTTTGGAGGAACATGGACAAATGTATAACATTTGTATTACTTTCGAAACTAATCTGTGACTATGTAATTATCTGCGACTAAATTATAACTTAATGATATTATTTATAATCAAATCTGCAATTATCTATATATGTGTTCTCGTGTAAAAATCTAAAATTGATATTATTGTGGAAAACTTTGAACTTAAATGAATTGAGTTGAATAACCATTTGGCATACGGATTATTATTACTCCTTAGATCAAATCGATGAACATACATGCATCTATATAGAATCCTGGGAGAGATCATTGGAGTTCCACGCGAAGGTATTGTTGATCACTTGTTTGAAAGGTTTGGGCAGCTCAAACATTGTTCTCACTTATCTATATATGAGCTGGGGAACAGTGGAAGTAATAACTATAGAGCTAGGTGAAGCTAAGATGTGTTGGATTTATAGCTAAGTTCTGCGTGAAGTAAGTCAGTCGTACGCGTATATGAAAAGATTTGTTTGTGATGAAAACCAACTGATTCTTAATATGGTAACATATATAGTCATCATGTTGATAAATGATACATGCACTGTGGAATCGCGCCCAATTGACATGATCTAGGAATGGATAATTTTATCTATAAAAGGAGAAAATTTTGATACGGCGTTTGATTAAGAAATGAAATATTGATAGTTGAAATTGATTTAGTAACGTATTATTTAAAAAAGTTTAATGCTCCAATGTTTTTTGCTGTTGTAAGCAAATTATTACACATGCGGAGGTAGGTCATGCAACTTATTCTCACATGAATAGATTAACAAGTTCCTAGTTAATTAATAAAATTTTGTATTATTACTTTTATTTGTTATGTCTACTTATATATTGGCATGCACTCTCGATCGTTTGGTTGAATTCTTGATGTGATGTGTGTCGAAGAAACCCAACTAGAAGGTAAGGCCAGCGCACCAATGCATGCATGCATCCCTCTCAAACCTCAGGGATGTGTAATTGGTTTCGAAATCTTGATACTCCGTATTTATTTGGAGCATTTTGACTTTCACAATCATTTAAATATATTTGTATTATCCCTTAACAAGTATTTGGACAGAGAGATTACATGTTCGTACAAAAATGGGCCTAATTTATTTCCCGTAGATTCCAACTAACTAGTTGGTTGGCCACCAACATGCACTGATATTTTGGAACAAGAGTATATTTTAAGAGAGCGAACATTTATAAAAATTGGGATTTGTTTCAGTTGTAGAAGATGATTTAATTTGTTCAAAATGAGAGATGGAGCAGTGGTGAATCTGCATACTGAAGGGTCGGATTAAATAAAGTCAAAACAACTTAACAACATACTAATAACTTTAATTAAAAAGATTGTTACGGAGTATATTATTATAGAAGATTGCCAGTTATTACGGAGTATATTGTTATAAAATATAGTCGTATAACTTATAAATTTATCCGAGATAAATATAATACGTATGAAGTATGAATTTTTCAAAGTTGACGAGTAGATTGCCCCTTCCTTCTTCGGAGAGGCCCCAGCGAGCCCCCACCAACCCCTGAGTCCTGATGATATGTTATGGCCCTCTCCTTCTCAATCTCCTGACGATCAATTTACAAGCTAAGATTAGCTTTGGCTTTGGTCATGAATGGTTGTTGATTTGAGTCGAGTCATTATCAGTTTTCACGTGTGGATAATCACTTGAGCTTTTCCTTGTCAGTGTGCAAACATATATACCTGGCATATTCAAATCCATTTATTTATTTTATCTGCCAACTGTGACTCCCCAGATACATGCATCAGCTATGTTTGGACTTCACAGCATGCAAACATGAGGGAAAATGTAGTCTGAGGAGTTCTTCATATACACACATATATATTGATCTGAGTCATCCATGAATGATGAATCCATGATGGTATACCACAATATATATGTGTGTGGTGTGCTTTAATATATATATATTATTAAAGAGAAGTGACTTGAATAACCTTACTTGCCATATCGAAGATTAGAAGAAATTTTTTTTTAGTGTTTTCGTATATATATGGCATGTATATAGGTTATTTATCACAAATAGTTTAGCATTTTTTGTAAAAGGCTACTTGAAGTAAGCATTCTTTGATTATTTCGATTAAATTTGTAATAAGACTTTCTTCCCTTATTATGAGTGAAATTGATGGTGGCTACGCGTGGATTGAATCACTATGGCGTTGTTAAAGGGTACCGCGTTAAATATACGGTATTATTTGCTACGTCACAACTTTTATGTAATTTTGTGATCTGGGTCGCGTCTGTTATAACAAAGCTAAATATCGAGCTTGAATTTCAGATCTGTGAAGAAGATGAGTGGTGAAGGTATTAAAATTGAGAGGTTCATTGGGGGAAACAATTTCAGTCTCTGACAAATCAAGGCAAAGGCGTTACTAAAATGAGAGGGGGCTTTCACAGGCTCCTCGATGGAAATCACAACCAATTTGTTACCGAATAACATGTGGCTCGTTTAGAGGAGAAGGCGCCTTCGGCGATTGTTCACCGGCTTTGGATGATGGGAATTATCGCGGAGATTCCGGAGGAGGATCACTAGCTGCCCGGTACGTGGCTCAGCTTGAGAGTCTGTATATGACGAAGAGCTTGACCAATAAGTTGTTGTTGAAGCAACAACGTCTGTTTTTGGTAGAATGCGAAGATACGTCTCTTAAAACCACAGATCATGCTTAATAGAATATTGCCAGATTTGCATAATATAGATATTAAGATTGAGGATGAGGATCTTTGCTTTGATTTTGTTAGCCATAACATCTATCATATGAAAGAACTTTGGAGTCTATGACAAAAAATGGTGCTTATTCTTTTTTGTTAGTCTCTGGCGTATTAGTTGTAGTGGTGGTTCTAGTACTACAATCGGACCGTTTGGTGCACTAGTTGCTAACACTAGTGGTGATGAACGGTGAAGTTCTCAGGCCGGGTCGAGTTAGGGAAGCGCTGAGTCACCCGATTTACGTAGGGTGGGGCAATTTAAAAAAGTGATTTGTCCCAGAGTTGAGGAATGAACATCGAGGAGAGGAGTTTTTGAGTGGTGCCGTGCGCCATTGCCGGCGGTGGAATACATTCGAAGAAGGGACATAGCTTTGTTGATTCACAGTCGGCGCATCCGGCGCTTACGTGTGTGGTTTCCTGAACACCCTCCGAGACAGGTACCGTGTGTCCTAGGAAGGAGTGATCTTTGACATGAGTAGATTGGAATGTGACATTGTGTTTTACGGCCTAGTATTTTTCGGTCTACAAGATGGTTGGGACCGACTCAGGTAGGAATTATGGCATGATGGTAGAGGTTGTACATTGGGAGGTGCATGTGTTTCACTTGGCCGAGGAATACGGTATCTTTGAGTTGTTTGGACAGATGGGAGTTCGGCTTTAGAATAAGGTGAAGGGTTGTTGTCTATTTATAGGTTCGGATGTACTTCTGAGTGGTGTAGGAGTGGAACTTTGTATTGGATATAAGGTATGGCGTTGGTTTGTATTTTCCGGTAAGCTTTGTGTGATGTTGGGAGCGGAGGTGGAGGCGAGGAGTGCAGGTCGGTGGTGAGTCGGAGGGAGGGCACTTCGTTCATTTTTAGCGGCCAGTGTGCTTGATGGCAAGGGTTTCATGGAACATCAGGAATAAATCGAGATGTCCTTAGAGTTGCAATTTGAGGTTACCTTAATATGTGGAAGTACGACTATGAGAATGAGTTAGACAATTGTTTTTGGTTGCACGGTAGCTCGATTCTCATGAGTCATTTATTGTTTGGAGCATCGTTTGAGGGAGGGTGATGCATTGGATGTGTTACACTCTAGTTGGATAGAAGGCATGCATGCTTTGGTATTCACTAGTTCCCATTTTGGTCTTCATGTGGTGTTGATATGGTTAGGCTTTGGGATAGCGGCAGGGCGGTGAAGGCGATTCATGAGGCGGAGTTCAGCCCGGCGTTGGACTTGCTCGTTGGGTTTGTACACTTGCCCGTGGCGAGGGAAATATGTGAGGGTGGAGGTCTTGTTTAGCGTTATTACATCTGCTTGGGTGTTTAATTTGGACCACATCGACTGTTAATTACTTTTTAGGCATGCGGTACACTCTAGTACATTGATTCACGTCTTGTACATCGACACGTTTGGTAAATGGAGTTATTTATAGAGCGCGTGTCCCAGTCTTGAATTTTTATCTAGTGCAGTTCAGGGAAAGTTTTTGATTTTCTATTATCTCGGGAAAATTAGTCGAGGTGGAGATTCTTTAAATGTGACTTTAATATATATATCACATCGGAAGACTAGAAGAATTTTTCTAGTGTCTTGGCTTTATATATATGGTATATGTATATAGGATTTATTTACTTGTAATCAAATAGGCAGGGTTTTGTGGAGCTGTAGTAGCGTTATTTGATTATTTCGATTAAATCGTGTCGTTTTAACTACTCCGTTATAATTGAAATTTTTTGGTGGCTCTGCGTGGATTAGTCTAGCAGCGTCGTTAAGTCTGGCGTTAAAATGTCCCAGTGTTATTTCTTTCGGTCCTTAACTGCGTAATTTTGTGATCACACAGAATTAGTATTTGTTGCTAATATAAATATTGTCATATATTCAAATGGAATGATGGTATATTGCATAGATAGTAGGAGTCAAATATCGAAGGTAACTATTTTTAATATTCTTCTACAACTCAAATCATGGATGACTGAGATACATAATATATGAGGTAGAGATAGCGAAGCGTGGATGCTCAATTCTTTCATACATTGATGGTATAACTCGTGCAGTACATAGAAGCAGTCACTACATATATTATGTACCGACGTGAAATGTGACCGATTAGATATTTAGATCCTAGTCTTAAAATATGGAATGAAAATTGATAGCAGCCACTCATGCCATTTTGATTAAATTAGAATTTGTAAAAGTTATATTAAAATTATAAACAATCAATTATTATGAAAAAATAAATTTTTAAGGTGATAAATGTATTTGAGCGGATAGATTATATTATAATATACAATATTTAGAAAAAAAATTATTTATTGCATATTGCCCTTAAGAGCGTGCATTAAAAAGTAAAATTAGAAATATAATATAATAATTGAAAATAAATAATAAAACATATTTAACAACTCATTAGAAAAAATTGTGAGTTTAATATTTCATAGTATTTGTTTATTAAAACTATTCAATAGTCATGTTATAATTATTACCTACATACTTCATATTACACCAATTTGAATTATTTAATATATTTTGTGTAATATTATTTGTTTTACTAAAATTATAACGGAAATACATGTGATTATTTTAATAAAATGTAATCAAATCATAGAAAATCTTATACATGATTCAATATTAATACTTGCTACACATGAAATCCTAAGATTGATGGGGTCCCACAAACGCCATCTTTTCTGAAGACTTGCATTCACACATGGTCGAAGATGATGACTCTTCAATGTTCTAAATAGTCCTTTCTCTCTCTTAAAAAAACTTTATCAAAATCATCATAATTGCTTTAAAGAATATACCCTTTTCCTATAATCTCAGTTATATTTATAATTTAAGATACATTCCGCAATTCACCTATTCCATCGAGGATTACGTGACGGTTTTACTCTTTTATTGTTATATTTCTAAGTTGACTTTTCACTTTTTTTATTCACTGTTGGCTTTAGACTTTTAGTTGCATTATTGATGTGTATGGTAATTATGGTATGTTGAGAAAGTAATAATATTTTGGTTTCAGACTCTTCTGATTACAGGTATAGCAACTCTTGAATTCTTGTTACCAAAGGGCTTATTATATTCTGTTAGTTTCTTTGATGATTTTCTAGTATGGAAAGACTGAATTTTTATTTATATAGATAGAGATAGTTAATAATGAATTGATCAGAGATGTTGGAGTGCATGCAGTTGGCCTAGATTAAATTCTTGATGTGCATGATCTCAAACTATATCCGAAAATGATATGTTCTTAATTGTCTATTCATATTTATTCCTCCACCAAACTGGTTCTTTGTCTGTTTTTACTCGACATCAATATGTCTCAATGTCTATAAAGAGTATCCCGACTAAGCGTTGTAAATTTGTAATTAGGTCGGATAATATCCAGCCTTATTGGTGTGGTAACAGGGAGGCTGTTTCCGAGTAACATTTTTGTCTTTTTTTTAGTTGTTGATTTTACTTAGGTATGATGTATATTTAACCATATTTATAGATGGTTATGTACTTATGTTCCTTTCCTACAATTGTGAACAGCTTATGTAATTAGTTGTTTAGTTACAAATCTTTTGTTTAGTTTCTTTCTCATTTTCTTTGTATTTGAGTAAATTGATGGTTACATGATGTGGTATTTGGCAATGTACTGGAATGGTATGGTATTCTTGTCTCTAATTAGTCACCTTACTGAGTTATTCCACTCTGGGGTAGTGGATATAGAGCTTGCAGTACTTGATAAACTTAGTAACTCGAGACAACAGTATAGTTCTTGGATTTTGGACTAGAAATAAAGTAATTTATGGTTGTATTAGGACATCAGCAGTGATAATTTATTTCCTTATATTGGATTTTATGAGATTTTTCTGTAATACTCGTAAACATGGATGCAACTGTTTGTTTAATTATCAAATGTTTAATGTGCCTGATTATCTTTACAAATTAAATAATGTCTTAACAGTTTCTAAATCTAGAGAAGTTACGGTAATCTTGAAGGCTATGAAGTGTTTCCAGTTTTTCCCCTGGCAAAAGAAGGATGGCCAAAAGGTCGTGAAGTTAAATTCAGGTTATAGTTCCTATTCTGTATTCACAGATCAGGACCTGAGGCAGTCTGGACCAGAAATGATTTCCAAGAGTGCATCAGATACCAGCTCAGGTTCTAGAGGAAGGAGCCAATTTGTAGCTTCTCTTGAAAGGCCTAACAACCTGAGAGAATTTACATTTTCTGAACTGAAATCCGTAACAAAGAACTTTAGCCGCTATGCCAAGCTTGGAGAGGGTGGGTTTGGCTGTGTGTATAAAGGAATCATTAAAAGTTCAGATAATCCATCCCAAAAGATTGATGTAGCAGTAAAACAACTTGGTAGAAGAGGACTGCAGGTAATATTCTTTTGTATAATTACTTGTAATAGGTTGACTACGGTTAAACTCACTCATTCTTTGCACTTGTTATTTTCTCTTTATTATGAGTTGGCAAAATGTTAATGCAGCTCAGTTAAAAGGTTTATTTTGGAGAGTACGCTCCACCATCCATTCTTCAGTTTGTATCCGAGAAGAGTGCACCATCATTGTTTTCAATTTAGCTTATAAATTTTATTTCAAGACAAAGTATATTTAGGGACGAGAGATGCAGGGCTAGGGTAGTAGGATAGTTGATAAAGTTTTAGGTAGAGCAATGTCCCACTTGTACTTGCTGCTATATAGATTTAGTGTGATTTGAGTGTAAAATTGGAATCTTATTCTGGGATGGATCTATTAAATGTTCAATACATTTTTAATCCAACAGGGACACAAGGAGTGGGTGACTGAAGTTAATGTACTTGGGGTGGTTGAGCACCCTAATCTTGTCAAATTAGTTGGCTACTGTGCCGATGATGGTGAAAGAGGCATCCAGAGGCTTCTGGTATATGAATACATGCCTAATAGAAGTGTGGACGACCATCTGTCTGCTAGGTCCGGATCAACACTCTCCTGGGACATGAGGCTAAAAATAGCCCAAGATGCTGCTCGTGGCTTAAGTTATCTGCATGAAGAGATGGAATTTCAGGTGCTCTTTCTACTTATAATTTTGTAATTTGGACAGACACACCCCACAGGGTATTCATTTTGTTTACAGTGCTTACGTTTGTAATACATTCCTCTGCTGTACTGCCTGGATTGTTCTATATATGCTAGTATAAATATTCGAATCAGTCAGGTTATGATCCCTTTGTGAAACGCATGATTTAATAACAGAACCACCCACTCCCCCATCTCTGTTCTATGTGTGTGGCTGTGTGCTTCAGTCGAGAATTGAATGCTTATAAGCTCAAATCGTTTAATCTTTGCTATTTTATGAAGGATTGACGTCGTGCTTTACTGCTCTAGATTATCTTTAGGGATTTTAAATCTTCAAATATCCTTCTCGATGAGCAGTGGAATGGAAAGCTTTCAGATTTCGGATTAGCTAGGTTAGGACCTGAAGAAGGACAAACACATGTATCAACTGCAGTAAGTTCTAATATCCTACACCTGAAACGGTTAAAAATATAGTCGACTCACCTTCTGTATTTAGACTTGCATAAACTGTTGATTTTGACCTATTTGGTACCTATACTACTTAAGAAATTTGGTCTTCTTTGCAAGGTAATGACCCCAAGCCTTCTTTTAAACCATACTAATGGGTTGGACCACTGATTAACTTGAGTCTGTTACTCTGTAACTAATGTGCATTCAAGAGTTAACTTACATCTGTGAAGTACAATCTTGATAAAATGTTTCAGTTTCAACTGAAACCAGTGGACTTTTTCTCATTGCTAAATTATAGTCTTGTTAAGCTTTTGCTTGTTTTATGTAAAAACTGCAACTTCATCCGAAAATATGTTTACACTTTTAACATTGCGATATTAGCTTTCAATGTAAAAGAATTCTAAAAGTTCAATGTAAAATATTGCTTTGAAAAAGTAAATGATCAAGTAAAAAGGAACAAGAAAAATTTCCTGCATGATCAACTAAATAGGGACGGAGGGAATAGTAATTATGAAATTGTTTGTTTCTTAGTTTCAACTATTTTCCTAGTTCCCATAAAGAAATGATTTATATTGTCTCAGGTTGTTGGAACATGCGGATATGCAGCTCCAGAATACATGCAAACTGGACGACTAAATTCCAAAAGCGATGCCTGGAGCTATGGGGTCTTCATTTATGAACTAATCACTGGTAGGCGCCCCATAGAACGAAACCGTCCCAAGGTTGAACAAAAGCTTTTAGAATGGGTAAAACCAAACTTATCGGATGCTAAGAAGTTTCAACAGATATTAGACCCAAGACTTGATAAAAAGCAAATCATAAGGTCAGCTCACAAGCTCTCGCAAATAGCAAATCGTTGTTTGTCAAGGAAGCCTAAGTCACGTCCGAAAATGAGTGAAGTTCTGGAAATGGTTAATCAAGTTGTCGAAGCAACAAGGGGGATGGGTGATCCTGAACCTCCCTTGACTCAGTTCAATGTCTCACAACCACTAGAAACTGAAACTAGAGGCAAAAGGAGGTGCTTGGATATAAAAATTGGAGATGGTTGTTGTCAACTTGGGAAATTCCCTCCTAAGCTGTTGAAGATATGCTGATTGTTAAAGTATCTTTCTGATAATAACATTGCATATGAGAAGAGTATGCTGTTGCAGGACACTGATAGTTTAGTGTAAATATATAGTTGATACAAAATTAAAGACTGTCTTATCATATGTCATATAGACATGTACCAATCTATGTCACAAATATACTTGGGACTCTAATCCAACAACTGAATTCTTAATTTTTACATTAATGATTATTCAATCAATCAACCTTTACAATTCACACTCGTATATTTTATAATAAATGAAAAATATAATATTCATTCATGAATATAGTATAGTATTAAATCCATTTAAAATATTATTTGAAAACTATTAAAGTGTCATTCATCTCTATTATATTAAGATTTGAGGATGAATGAATTGGAAGTAATGGGAGTAAAATCATTAAACTACATTAATCTAGATTAACCTATTTAAAATAAAATTTTGATATCGATAAATGATATTAAACTATATTCACCTATATTAACCCCAAAACAAACGTTTTCTTTATTATAAGTACAAATAATTAAGCTTAAACTCATAAGCAAATTGTAAATAATATTATAAACTTAACAATTTAATTTTTAAATTGTATATAATATTATAAACCTAACAATTTAATTTTTTACAAATATAAATATCAATTGTACCAGTTCCAATTGACAGGTGAGTTGTGTTGTTTATCTAGTTAATCTTTTTTCTTTGTGAACTATAGTTCTTTGGCTGTTTATTGAGAAAGATTTGGATTTAGGATAGTTTGTTTGCAAAGATTGGAACTTTTTGCAGTGACCACAATGTTTCTTGCCTCAGGTTGTTTTGTGGAATTACATATGTATGTTTTGTTGATTGATGTTAATCATGCTGTTCATTGTCATTGATTTCTTGTTTTTCTTTGTCTATATTTGTTTTTGCCGTATGTGTTTGTTTTTTAAGAGAGAAAGGAATGAAGTAGGTAGGAGGCGGGGAAAGATACTCTGCCTCCTCTTCGTACCTCTTTCAGTGACTTCGTGCTTTATAAAATTATATTCCATGTACGCGGACATCATGCCTAGTGACTTCTCGACTTGGAAGTTTGAATGCTTAGGTGGAGACTCACTAAATTGTGCCATTTCCAGAGATAACTGGCTGGACCAAGGTGAAATCAGTGTTTGCATAAGTAAACTGTAACTATTATATAAGGGTTTGTTTAATCCCTTGGTGAAACAACACACGTTATTTTAAAAAGATCGCTTATAGCAATGAGCGAAAATGGACAGAAATCAGATGCTGCTCACTGGGTGCATAATTCTCTTGGTGAGGATTATTTATATAGTTCCAAATACTATGTTGACAACAATAAGCATGAGGTGAACATTAGTCATGAACAGAACATCGAAGATAGAAATGTTGAATATAAATATAACAATGTCGAGAATGATGGATATTCTCTCCAAGTCGAATTAGGACAAATATCAATTGTGGGAACACATGAATTATCACTTGCAGAGGATGAATATTTTTCAAATACAGGCATCGCTCGAGCTCAAGATTGGCCCATCCTAGGGGGAAGCTATTATTCAGGTATAATGCTTCCCCGAATATATATGATGCTTGATCTTCCACATTTTGATACATCTGATGTATTGTTTACAGAGTTCACAAGCCGTGAGGCTGGCCAAAAAGAGTTGGATGATGTGGAAGTCTCGAGCTCATGTTCTAGTCCTGGAGGTAGATCAAATTATGGTGAAGAATACTCTAATTTGGAATTAACAGATGAGTATGATCTTGATGGCGAAGTAGGGAAAAGGTTAAACCAAATTGTTTCTGTTCCTGTAAGTGTACATTTTGTAAAGCATTTGAACTATATAATTTGGTTTTGTATACTTCTTATGCAAATATAGATATAATTTTGTTTTTTTATCTCTCTATTCTCCTTAACCATTTAGGTTTTTGATGTTCCATTCATGTTAAGGTTCTATTTAATTAATCTCTATTCGGGTCTCAAGTTCATCGTTCTCACTGCAGCATATTCCAAGAATCAATGAAGACATACCGTCAATTGAGGTATCAACTTCTGATTACCAAAGGCTGCTAGATAGGTATATAAAAAAACCTGCGGGGCTCTTAGTCTCATCTTCTTCAGATCAGATATATATTCGTGCATCATAGTGTTTTCGGAGCTACATTTCCTGTGAATATTAATATTAACCTCGAATATGGTGTGCTGACAAATAAAGCCCCCTATTTGAATTTAACTTATGGAGCAACTTTTTTGCAGATTGAAGTTATACGATTTGGTTGAGCGCAAAGTCCAAGGAGATGGGAATTGTCAGGTTGGTGGAATTTTTACTGTTCATTTTCCTGTGTTCACCAATCTTATCAGTTGATGTTCGTTCTCTCCAATAACATATATTTGATAATTGACATAGCGTTTCATGGCTGTTTTTTGCATATGTTGATTATTTTTACAACTATGTTATATGTGTAATATTAATTAACACTGTCGTTTCTTAATCCAGTTCAGAGCATTATCAGATCAATTTTACCGTTCCCCAGAGCACCACAAATTTGTAAGAAAGCAAGTTGTAGATCAGGTGCTCATCTTGGAAGCAGTTTTAGTCCATAAAGTGCTTATATTTCATCTTACCTGAATTCATTCTTATTCCAACCACCGATATCTCTTGCACAAATTGATCTTATCAGCTTAAATCTCATCCGGATATTTATGAGGGTTTTGTTCCAATGGCTTATGGTGAATACTTGAAGCAGATTTCTAAGTAATGATGGTTATTTGCATTATGTCCATCATATTAATGCTAATTTACCACCCGTTCGACACCACATTTCTTACTATACTCATATTCATTCTCAGAAGTGGAGAATGGGGCGATCATGTCACCTTGCAGGCTGCAGCAGATTCGGTACTTATTACTGGCTAAAGAAAAAAATTCTTTATAATATTATCGGTAGTTTGGAGAATGTTGCTATGTTCCTTTATGGCTGTGTGATGAGTCTTTTATCAAAAAACGTGCTTGCAAAAGAGGGGTCTAAAGCTCTAAACTTTCCGCTCCAGGCTTTGGAAATGGCTGTTAAGCATTTCAGGGTGTATCTAACATTTTTTGTGATGTAGTTCACATTTTATGGAATAGAATGATAGTGGTATATCACTGTCTTTGTATTTGTGGATTGTGTATCTTATGTCTGTAAGCTATTTGTTGGTCTCCCAAGCCTGCTCTCCATCTGCATGTGTCTTGATTATTTCTTGATACATATTTCATGATCTTCCAAAGAGTACCACCACTGCAAATCTGTTCTAAAAAATTCAATAGATGTCCATATAATTATGAACTAATCAGGTTCCCTTTTTGGCAGTATGGCATAAAAATTCTTGTCATTACTTCATATAAAGAGACATGCTACATAGAGATCCTCCCGAAGATTCAGAAATCCAACCGAGGTAATCAGATTCTGTTTACCACATTTATTTAGGATAGACTTTTAAATATATCTTGTATTCATCGTGGTAGTGTATAAGTGCTCTTTTTCTTTTTCTTGTATTCATGAACTCGTGAACCAAGGTCATTGCTGATATTTATATTGCTTCAGTTGAGCAAACACTGCCTAGAATTTCCTGATATATATATATATATATATATATATTGCGAGTCTTGGAATCTTTCTTTGACTAAATGAGTCATCGGCAGCTTGACGATATTCATCCTTTAGGTCAAATAATGAAGGGAGAAAATGCATTTAGGCGTATTGAAGATATCATATATATATTTATATTATCTATGGGATTGTTGTATGCACCACATGTTTGGTGACTTTGGCGTTCTCCTGCGAAATAATTATAATTCTTCTTGTTGTGTAGTCATATACTTGAGCTTCTGGGCAGAGGTTCACTACAACTCAATATATCCGCAAGGAGGTAATGTGCTTATCTCTCTTAGTTTACATTCAGGACCAGTACATTCAAGAGGATTTTATCTAAACTGGATGCTCATATGAACATTTTGAGGCATTCATCCGTGATATTCATTCTTTTTGTCTTTGTGGTCTATAACCCTAGACTTGTTGTAGCCATTTACTTGCAGTCTCGTACAATTTAGATTAATGTTCCTAAAAATGCAGACCATTAAGAGTACACTTTGCACATTCATTTTTAACCAAACAATCCCAATGGGACAAGCATTCTTTGCTATAACGTTCCTGGCTGCCTTTCAGTTTGTGGCAAACTAAATGATATATCGTTCTTCAGATTTTCCATTGTCTGACTTCAAGAAAAAGAACTGGTGGATGTTTTGGAACAAGCAGAAAGAATGAATGAGATTCGCTGGAAAGTGGGGAATCCACCGCTGTTATGGCGTGTTCACTTCGTCAAGCACCACTCCTGATGTAGCACTTTTTAGATCTACAAATATAGATTTATAGACTTGGCTAACTGTATAGATAGATAAAATTGTCATCTGACAAAGGAATGGAGCCTTTCTAGCATGCTCATTTTCTTGGAGTTAGCATGCTGTGTGGCATTAATGATTTATTATAAATAAATAAATTGGGTACACGTGACACAAACAATGTATGATCCATATAAGGAGTAGATACTGTAAGTCTTTTATTAACATAATGATATAGGTATAAATGAAATATCTCATTTTTATGGTTATATATTTTGAAGGTTATGCCTCATTAGATAACTCTGATTTATCCATTCATGAATGATGAGGTTCTCGCATTAATATTACATTGACGTGTCTCAATGCCTTTGAAGAGGCTCTCGCCTAAACGGATTTAGGGGGGTCGGGTGGGGTGGATACTGCGCATTCCTACTGTTGTGTGCTATGGTACGAAGGAGATTGTTTCCGAATATATCCAATGACGAGGTTATTTGTTGATTATTGTTTGAGCATATAAAATCAAAATCTAAAAGAAGCTTCCAAGTTGGCTCTGGATTTATTGCCATGGTTTATGCATTTCAGCTTTCAATTCCCTGACAAAAGACTTGATATTTTCCTGTGATGATCCTTTTTGAGCTATTGCATCATCCAATATTTTCTTCACTTGTTGAACCTCCTTCCTCAAACCATCAGAACTCTTTTCACTCATCAAACGTTTGACCTTCTCTGCAACCTCTTCCCTTGAAACAATCTCTCCATCACTGAGATTAATCCCAATCTTCCAATCATCAACTACCAACTTTCGATTCGTCAATTGATCGCCTAAGAGTGGGTAACAAATCATTGGCACTCTCCACCAGATACTTTCAAGAATCGAATTCCACCCACAGTGTGTCAGGAACCCTCCAATCGCGTGGTGGGATAGAACATCATTTTGCGGACACCATGGAACGATTAATCCTCTGCCTTCCGAATCATCTGATAATTTAGCACACTCAGATTTAAGATCATTTTCTGATTTCACAATTCCAGGTCGAAGAGCCCAAAGGAAATTCATTTTACTGAGTAAAAGTCCCTGAGCTATCTCTACAAAAACATGTTCATCAAGCTGAGCCAGGCTACCAAATGAGACATACAGAACTGATCCTGGATTCATGGAAGCGAGCCAATGACTGCAGTCTGACTCGGACCAGAGGCTCCTGGAAACTCGATTATTGGTTAAAACAGTGGCGCAAAGGGGTCCTATTGCAAATCCGGGCTGTTTCTGACTCAGGGCTGATAAGATTTCATGTTCGAATTCTTCCACGGTGTTGTACAAGATCAAATCTGCTTTCTTTACATCTTCAAATGCCTGGAAAAATATCTTATGCACTATGGTAGATAAGTCAGAATCAAGAAAGAAAGACATGAAGTCTTTCATCTTCATCAGTTTCACTCCTGGAACGCAGCTTATGATTTCCTCAGGATCACCTAAAATTTGAAACTTTTGTTAAAACAGTATTTATTGCAAGATATAAAACATCTAACAAGGGAAGAATAAGAAGAGGTTACTGACCTCTGAATGGTATATGTCCATTTTCCTTGAGAAGGTCTAGGTGATTATACAATGTAAATACTAAAGCTGGTTGAGTCCAGAATGACACATTCACAAGGTTATACTTCCTGGAAACTCTAACCGGCCAAGAATGAAATGTATCGGCTATCAAGAATGTCGATGAACGTGAGTGATCCGAGTCAATCAGATTTCCCACAAATTCATCCACGACAGACGGGAAATCATAAATAAGCGATTCCATGTATTGAATAAAATTCAGATCACGATCGAACTCCAGCGGGAGACCATCGCTAATGGTGATATACTTTATATCAAGGCCTGATTTTCTTGCTTCACTGAATATGTCTACTTCATCATCAATGGTTTCTTCAGGTTGAGCTTTGGTAATTAGTTGATGGACATGTTGGGTGTGGACAAATGTAATGGTGAATCCCTTTGAAGCTAGTTTTATTGCTAGATTAGTGAAGGGTTAATATGTCCCTGAAGAGGGTAACATATCATGATAGCATGCAATGGAATAGTTTCAGAATACATTGCCATCTTCCCTTCTAGTTGAATTTGTTATTTTCCCACAATAATGAGGCAATGATGATATAAGAAAAATTGCAATTTGCAAGCCGGACTGTAATATGAACACAAGGAAAAAACACCATAAACTAAAGACAAAAAATGTGCTTCTCTTGAAGAATTGGCCCTCATGTAATGACATCAGATGACTAGAGGACGAGTGCAGGCGAACAGATTTATGCTAAATTTCCCAAAGTGCAATTACAATTACGTTATCAAAATAAATAATAATCCACATCAAATACTCTAATGAAAGTATGTGACCATTTTTTGTGTAAATTGTTCTGCACATTAGCACCTGATTGGAGGGGGAGAGAAACAATGTGTATTTCAGTGTAAATAGTTCTGCACATTAGCACCTGATGAACATATACAAGGGAAATTAACATAGTAATATTAGGAAGAAAGGTGATATTTCACAGCATTCTTTGTACAAGGATCGATGTCATTTCGGTTGAAAATACCACTCGGTTAAGTGGCGAAATTTCCAGGCCATAACGTGTATAAGTCTTCTACGGGCATTGATATGAGGCCATGAGGGTATGAACTTTTAACAACACAGCTGAACTCCACAGAGCAACAATCTCATTTATGCTTCTCTAGTTGGTTAAACTTTTTAAACTTCAGTTTTTATTTTGTAATCTGTGACTGGTGCAGTTTCACGAGCTTCAACTACTGATGTTGGTTCCTTCTTGTCTGACCCAAAGAACGAACAATTTTGAAATGCGTCCAGACTGCTAGCTATCAGGCGGCTCAGACCCCCAAGGCTATCGCTTAGAATAACATCTTCACTATGGTATCTAGAAGATGGTATATCCAAATCTAAAGGTCCTAGAGAGTCGGGCTGCAAAATAAAAAGGCACCACTGCATTAGAATGTGACTTATAAGCACAGCCAATTGAAATCACTTTTCACTCAGAGAATTTATCAACCTAGGGAGAAGATAGAACAGAAAGGTAAAGAGTAAATGTACCCAGTATATGTCAGTTAAACCATCAAGATACTTGGAAGAAGTATCAGATCGAGGCTCGTCAACAAAGTTCTCCTGTGGAGGATCGTCAGGCAAGAATTCCTCATGACAATGCACCTCCTGTAAAAGAACATAAAATATAGTCACTCTGAATGATCCATCAGTGAGAATAGAAGACATGCTGAGAGAACAAACCTGCACTGAAGACTCAGCAGCTACAGAAATGGGTCTAGCTATCTGTTCCAATATCTCTAGAGAAGTATATTTGGATACTCCTTGAAAATTTTCAACGAGAGGGCTAGTCTTCTGAAATGAAAACTCATCTCGTGTTTCCTCTGCGTCCCAGATTGATGATGCATGACACAAAGGAGCTGACTGACCAACAGCTTCACTTTCATAATTACATATATGAGCAGCAATAGCAGCATCAAAGGAGTCCGAGCAGAAAGATGTTTGTTGAACAGAACGACAGCTGAAAGGTACAGGCGAGCTAACACAATTAGGACCCCCATCTTGAGACGCTTCAGACAGTAATTGCCCAACACTTATGTTGGTAAGGCTATCGGCCCAGTTTCCAACTGATGTATTCTTATGTACCCCGAAGTCATCCTATATAAAATGAAACCGAACAAATTATAAGTAGACTTACAAACGAAAAAAGGAAGGTGTTAAGAAGTAGTCGAGCATAAGACAACAAGAGGGCCATTTTTAACCACTTGCCACCTCGAAAAGGAACAAGGTAAGTATATCAACAAATACTAAGCAGACCAATGCAAATATCTTAATTAGCGGTTTAGCAAGGATCGATTATGAAGAGTACAATCTCATATTGCCCAATAAAAGTAAGCCAAAACGTAATCTAAACATGGAGAATCTGATACAACTGAAAAGGCTGCTGTCTTTACAAGGAGTCGATCCCGGGACCTCATCATTATGAGTAAATAAGTGATATATTAAAAACATTGCAAATCAAGAACTCGGAGCTACAGGTGACAGGCTCAATGTAGTGTGCCATTTAATAGCCTATTTCCACATCAACTTAACATATTAGCTCGACTGAAGATTTAACACCCTATATGGACATCAATCTATTCTATTAGTTTCAACTTCTCAATTAATCTGGCTATAGACCAACACATCCAAATTTACTAAAATTTCTAAACATAATAATAGAACATGGCAAGAGATATTACCGAACTGTCAATTAGTCTCATTGCCGTATCAAGGTCGTTGTCCATTCTTGGCAAACAAAGAGATGGAACATTGTCCAGATTTCTCAAAATATTAACACTGGAATCCATGTTAGGCAAACAGCCATGCATCCCACTGTGTGGATCTACAACAGAGGATACTTGTTTTGTAGTAGGGAGTGCGTTGTCTTTGATTAGTTCACTAGGTTCCTCGCATTCGTCTCTGATTTGTAGATTTGAGGTTACTAACAAATCAAATTCCTGTTCCGTCTGATCATTCATATTTGCCTTACACTCTTCAACAGTGCTAGGGGTAGACAATATTGGTAACTGAAGCTGCCCAGATCCCAGCTCAGTATTAGTGAACCACCCGTACCTATATTAAAGAATTTAGTAAATCCATGAAAATAATGAACAGAAAATTACAAATACTGAAAAGGATGAAAAATAATGGACCTGAGCCGGAAAACAGGAGGGCTTCCAACCAAAGCATGTACATCTGAGGCGTTAAGATTGCAATCTTTGTTCCATTTCTGACAGTCAACAAGGCTTTCGCTAGGTGAAGTGTATGGTAGCAGCATTAGATCACCATGTGCTATGCTCGAATTGCCCCATTTCCGATTCAGATGTTCCATCACAGACGAGATCTTTTTTCGAGTACTCAAAGTGAGCTCCAAGTGTGGATTATGATTGTCCTGCATATTGAGATGGAAATATGTTTAACTCTTCTGCGTATAACTGTTTAAATATTTAGTGACGTGGATAATCTATCTCCCAACCAACCATTTCCAGAGTTCTTCGAATACTTTCGGCCATTGGAAATAACTGGAGCTTGAGTTTCACAGAACCTTGAACATTGGTCTCCATTAAGGGATTTGGTGAAGTAGATGGAAAAACATGCATCTCTTCTCTGAGAGGCTCCATGCCGTTTTGAACTACAGAACATGTAACAGTAGAGCGATGTTCCACATCATCAGTCATTTTTAGCATTTTTACACGAATAACCTCATCATTACCTAGTAAATACGGTATTTCAAACTTACCATGTTCGCCACGAACATTTTCAAGTTCTTTTACAGTAGTTCGCTCCAAATGTTCAGCAGCATCAGCAACCAATGATACCCCAGCCATTGCAGCCTTCTCCCATTTTTTGTAGGCAGCTGTTGAAATGCCTGCAAAATTTTCAGTATCCATAAGTGGACCAATAAGTACTACAAGGTCAACAATGCAAAATTTCTCATATGCCTATCAAGATTGAACATTGTCGAGCATCAAGTTACATGGAACTCTAATTAGATTGTTTCCATTTTCATCAACCCACCAGATCACCGAAGCAACTTTTTAATTCACACAACCTCCCAACAATAAAAATTGTTATGTTTGATTTTCAATTATCAAAATTACAAACTTTGCTGCCTTAATTGACACATATAACTTCGATTTGAATAAAAAGTTATCCTGTCAATACTCAATAGTAAAGTATATTGAAATTATATCCATTGATATATTTTTGACAAATGTTATACTAAATGGCATAAAAAGATATTTCAAAATTAAAAACTTGAAAATCTTTTAGGGATGGAGTAATATAGAAACAAAAAATAGGCGACATAATTCATTACTACTAAAATACATCTTTTCATCCATTGACAAGAATTAGCATCCAAATTCCTACTGAACATGAATTAAAAGAGTTCTATTTAAAATTGACTTGAAACTTACCTATTTTTCTCCGTTGCCTACTTGTTCTGGATATTGACAATTCTGGTTTGCGGTTTCCACGGCTAAACCCAATATCAGTATCACGCTTTACTGATGACCCTTTCCCAGTTCCAGGTTTTGGAATCTTCTGACTGTCCGCTGGAACCTCTTTCACGTCAAGAATATCCTGATTTAGTGGTCGGCCATGATCTGAGATGATATTTGGAACTGATGCAGAATTATGGTCACTCAAAGATGGATGCCTCCTTATGTATTTTCTACGATCCCTCCAAAGTTGGTTCTCCTTTAAAAAAAGTAGTAGAGTTGTTAATGACAAGCACAAAACATATATATCCTGCATAAGATGTTAAAGAATGTTGCAAGCTCTTCTCACCAAAGTTTCTACAAACAACTTATATCTTCGAGGCTTCAAGTGAAGCTTAGAAGGTTTACAGCTGTACTTTTCCAACAATGACCACCTACAACATGTCAAAGAGGAATCATAAAGAGCAAATATATTATTCTAACATCTCCTAGTATTTTCTTTAATCAGCCAGCAAAAACAGAAAATATGAAGGATATTACAAGTATTGAAGAGAACTTTATTGATTAACCATAAAAGAGAACGCATAGGGAATCTCTAGTAGGTTTGAGAGAAGCTACCATCAATCGAAGTATTGAAGAGAACTTTATTGATTAACCATGAACACCATTCATGAACTAAACAAAATTGTTCTTTCTTCCGAAAGGATATTTTGCAAATTTGATGTCATGTATTCTGTGGATCATGCATATACAACACCATTGAGTCCATTAGAAAATATTGAACTCAACATAATCCATGTAGTCGGGCATTCGCATAAGTTACTATCGTGTGAAGAGACCTCACATCATAAGGTTTTACATGTGGAATTTTACCTTTCAGATCTTTAAAAAAAATTGTTTATTGCATAAGGTGACTGATATAAGATATTTAGAATCAGTAATTACATGTCCCAGCATTTAAATTAATTATGATATGCAGTGTTACAGTCATTACCATCTTAGCATTGCAGAATTTGTCACTTTAGAGTTTTTAGCATCAAGGCAAAGGTCTGGACCAAGCAACTTGTTCATACGCCTGACAAGACGATAATAGTAATGCCTAACCTGCATTATTCAAAGCGAAAAGTGGTCCACCACCACCATTCAAACCATTAATTTCCATGTTAAAGAAAACCCTAGAGCTGAAAGAAACATAGTAAAAATTCAGATAATCAAGGTTATTCTGAAATCACCTGGTCTTTATTTTTACTTTGCACACAATTTGTGATCTTTTCGAAATTCTGCACAAAGAGTAGACGACTGCATTGAGGATTGTTCTTAAGATGAGAAAGCACTCGGTCACAAAATGCTAATCAGTCTAGACTAACCTTTCCGACTTGCCTTAATGCATTAAAAAAACTCTCTTCCTCCTGACGGGTCCAGGCAGCCCACTGTCGTGGTTGCTTCTTAACTACAAACACAGTTACCAAACGATTAATAAAAAATTACAAGATCGCTCACATAATCGATGAAATCAATGGCATCTACACAAAACCTGGAGGGTGATATGTATTAAGATCCAGAGACGATGTGCCAACACCAGAATCCCCATACTTCAATACTAGATTACTGGAAGGGGTACCCGAGTCATATTCAGAGACGAGAAGCTTCACGCTCATTTTTATGGTTCGAAGGAACACACAAACTTCATAACCAAGACAATAATAACCTCCACAATGCTGCAAATTCCTAATTTATTCTGCATAAAACACGATACGATCATCATGAACATCCAATTCATATATTGCATCAATTATATAAAAACAGCCACATACACTTCAACTTTTCAATACAAATAAATTCAATAATTTCACATTAAATATAATAATAATAATAATAAACTTAAATAATTACTTCACTAGTTTTGAAAAAAATGTTAAATTTCCTGTCGTGCATGCAAAATTCAATTGGGTAATAAATCTAGCTGAGCAAAACATTATCCAAAAAATCATTAACATGCATAATCGAAACTCTTATCGTACATCTATAGTATAATTATCTAATAAATTTATCTAAAAATCAGAAAAAAATAAAAATAAATACCCAATTAGCTGAAAAATCCAAAATCAAGGAAACATGAATCAGATCCAAAATACACAATTTACCCTAATTATACGCACATCTACAGCTACAAAAATAATTCAAATTCGAATAAATAAGTATAAAAATAAAGTAAGATAGCAATAAAATTGGGATATTTAATTATTAAAATTAACTATAATAAAATGATGAAATTTTACCGTTTACTGTTTGATGATGAACAATGAAATTAGGGTTTTGAATTTAATTTAGGGGAAATTTAGTCAATTATCTGATAGGAAAATATTAGTGGGTTTATTTTTAAATTGCCTTAAAATAAGGGACCATTCAATAAAGTCTCTTTCTTTTTAATAAAATTTTTGTGAAAAATTGTAAAACCGTCACACCGACTCTCAAATCTTCGGTCTGGAATAAAATAAAAGAATTTATTGTGACGGGTGAGTTGAGACTCATTAACAAAAAGGGTCAACAAAATAAATATTTTGAAAAAAATAAATTGTTCTACATATATAATAAATTTCAAATTATTTATATAGTGCTCCGTTAATTTTGTAAAACTAATTAGACTATTATATAACTACTGTTCGGGATACATGTCTTTCAAGTTTTAGTATTTTTTAGATCGGTGTCTAAAGGATTTAAGATCGATATATAATAACATTAATTGGCATGAATTTATACACCGGGATATAAGTCATATAGCACTTTTTGTTTACTCTCAAATACATTATTAGTATAAAAACATGATCGACTAATCCATGGTAAAAACCTGATTGACACCAATTCTGACTTCTAAGATACAAGAAGATTATTAAAAAATCCAATACTATAAATTGGATGAAATAAAATGTTACATAAGTCTTGAAAGTACTCCTTTCATTTTTATTTCTCTTGTTCTTGTAGTTTCTCTGTAATTCTTCCATGGAGGGAGAGGCAAAGCTCCAAGAAACGCTATTCAACAACGATCATGGACACAGTTAAAATCCAGCTTCTGCGCGATTCTATGATTTGTTAGCTATTTTATGGATCAGTAATCTGTACATGGGAGCTCCGCGGTCTAACACGTGTTGCTCCCAATCCGAACTAGCTCCAAAAGGATTTTCCTTCAACCATCCTCGTTCATGGACCTTTCCTTCACCTTGATCGGACACAACCTCGAGTTTTCCATTTCCATATTTCAGGAAGTCCTCTTTCATTCTCAATGCAACTGCTTCTATGTCGGATTGAATAAAAACCTGAATACTCGATAAAGTTAAAAGACTTGCACCAAAATATATCAGTCTATTTAGAGATAGAAGAACATACTTCCAGATAAAAAGTCTCTTTACTTCTGGTTTAACAAAAGTTGTATCAAGTAACAAATACTATGCTGAACATGAATGCAACATCACCTTATACTACTTTTCAAAATATATTAGCTAAAACAGACTCTTACCTTTCCGTCAGAAACAAGTAAATCTGTTATTGCTTCAACTAGTGACTTCTGCAACATTCTCCATCGTTGTTCTGGTCTGTTAAAATCAGGATTCGGACACTGCAGTTTTAGAGAATATGCCTTATAGAGAAAGGTCAATTATTTATCGAATAAAGTTAACAAGCACTGAGGAAGTCCCACATGTGATCACGACTTCACCTCTTGACTGTTATATTTTAAGAGTCGAGGAGCAGAGGAGTTCAAAAGACTCTACATAGAATTGAACCGATGACTCTTAAGATACAAAGATGTCAGAATGGATGCCTTCAAGTAGATGGCCAACTTATCAGAGGTAATTTAAACATTGGAGTGATTGAGATATTATAGAGACTATATTAGGCATTTTGAAAACCTACAGTTTCCTTAGGAATGGCCTAACGGAAAAACAAAACAAAAAAAAGAACAAATAAGTAAAGGTTCAGTTATGATTGACCACATTGAGAATAAAGAAATTGAACCGTCATTAGTCTATTCAGCGTATTACATAATCTAGGCAGATAAATAATCTAAGTAAAAGGTGGTAGATAATAAGGTATTTTAAAATTATGTCTCCATCTTCATAGCATGAAAAGGTATTCCATATACTAAACGGTTGAAAATTGGGTCTTAAGGAGAGAACATGTGAGAGCTCGGATGTAGATGCATACCTGTATTGATACAAGAATCAGATCCCCAGGGTATGTGGAAATTATGGACCAGAATGTGGAAGTGGCATTTGTTTCAATGAAATATCTACCAGTAAAAAAAGGAAAGTCAAACAAGTGAAGCCCCAAAAGAAAATTAGCAGAATAGATATTAAATCCATTCATACAACATGCATAAGAGTGAGGCTGTCAGATGGAAAATTCAATGAACGATGTCGTAGCATATACCCATTCTTCATGCCAGATTGGTTGAGATGGCTGATACACCGATTCACCAGCTGAACATATCACGGAATCAAACATATAAATTTGAGAAGATTTTTTAAAGCTTAATGGAACATAATAATAAGAATGCAGGACACCTTTCCATTTATCTCGAGCCCAAGAAAATTCCAATCCTGCCTTTTCTTTGCCATTTTGAAGATAAACATCCCATTTCCTGTCATTGATCATTTTAAGTGTAAAGAAAGATACACTAGGATTTCCATTTTCTGGTGCATAATCACCCCATTGATGAATTTAAAACAAACTTAAGCATATATTCAGGTTGCTTCAGCAGGCTAGGTTATCCGAGATGAAACTGAATTCACTGGAAGCTGCATAAGGAATCGTAGAAAGGGACGCTTGGAGTACCAAGGTCCGTCTATGTGGGATTTGGAAGGGCCACATAAGAAAAAAGGGCAAAAGAACCCTTTATTGAATGACATTTTTATGCACATACATAACTTGAACTAACTCCAGCAATTGACTAATCAGCAGAACATTATTCTGTAGAGAGTTTTATTTCTCCAACATTGAGGAGAAGTTGAGATGCACAACACATACATAGAGAGATTATGACATGAGCTTAGAAGTGAAGAGCATACTAGTCAAGACAAATTACCACTTCCTATGTCCACAACCAGAGGTTGAGCTGGATCAGCATATGTAACACCCCAATCTATCTCGAATGGATATGCCTACAGAGATCAAGGGACGTAACTAATTTCCGTATCCTGGCGTAAATTACTCATACTAACTAGCTAAGAAGCCATATGTATCACTAATAAGTCATTTGCAAATCCATTTACAACACATAAATCTGTAAGGAATCTATTTTTAGAACTGATAACGTGAGATGCTTTACAACTAGACTTAGTATAACATTAGAAGGTTTTGAAAAATTTAATCACATTAACAGCCTTAATCCCCATGCTGAAAAAACGATTGAAAGCTTGATATTTGGATCTAACAAAGGAGAAACCTTCAGGTTTCTGAATATATGTTGTTCATATAATCTTAACCAGAACTATTATTAATAGATGGGATTTTCAACGACCTTATGACTGTAATTAAAAAATTGTCGCCAGATATGGCACCCTTCACATCCCCATTTTCTCAGCCTTCTACAGGAAAACAATGCAGTCTTAACTTAATTAAGGAGACTACTAACCCCTATAAGTACAATAATTATATTGAAGAATGATAAATCAGTATAAAACTACCTAAAATGAATGCTTAAAAGGCTGAAAGAACTCTTTGTAAAGGTAAGGTAAGTGTACAGCTAGAAATAATGAAGGTCAGATTTTGAAGGTACATACTCTATCTAATGCCATGAGACCAGGAAGCTTCCGTTCTTTGAGAAACTCCCAAACAGTTGAAGCATCTTCAATTGGGTTAACAACTAACGATGACCATGATTTGCCCACAACTGCTTTGCATGCCATTTGTCCAACAGCAATTATCTCACAATCTCTTAGGATCAGATTATCAAGCATCGTCACCAAAGTGTTTGTCCTATCAGCATCTAGAGTGGATGAATTGAATTTTACTGGTCCAATCAATAAAAGTTTCTGCAGAATGATAAAAGAAATTAATAGAGATTTCTCAGTATTAACTTTCTTCGTTGGAGAGACGAAAGTCAATTAGTTTTCTAAAACAACAAAAAATTAGAAAGTCGAGAACGTGACAAAGACCAATGAAATATATGCAGACTGCAATTCAAGTCAACAGCAAAATGTATTTTGGAGGAGCTGGTATACTAAACAGTTTCAAATTTATCAAGCTGAACAACTACTGATGCTGGAATATTATAATAAAATTGATATTTTAGCAGCCAATGAGCCAAATCAGATAAAGAACAAAACACCTTGCAACCCTGAAGAAAGAAAGATATCTCATCCACTGACTTCGGTCCAAGATCAATTGGTTGCCAACCCCTCGGAAATAACTGTTAACTACTGACTTCGTAAGAGAGAAATAAATGAGCTTAATTCATTTTATGATATATCATGTATTATAGGGTTATGAAAGAGATCGAATGACCAACGAGCACCACAGAATAGGAGAACATAAACTTAGGCATGTAGTTTATTTCTAATGTTTGGACTAATCCTTATAGAACATGACAAAATAGGCGGATATTTTACCCCTCGAAATTGACAGAGCATGAAAAACCTGCAACTGCCCAGAGCTGAATTCTTTTTTGCACCAGAAATCCTTTGGAAGTATAAGAGGTATGTTTCTTGATTTTGCAGACTCTACAATAGATAAGGCCTCATTGATTGCCCTAGGTTCCACCAAATGCAGTGGAACAGGGATACCGAGAGCATGCATTATCTGGTATGCTACACTTCCCAGAAAAACTAAGCCATCGCATCTAGATGCTAATACCTTCAGAGCTACCGCTTTCTTTACAAGGTTTCCTCCCCCAATCTGCAACCAAAATCTAAAATTAGTCCTAATCAGCTATACCATATAAAGTGTATACAATGACAAATAAAGCAAGTTTGAAGGCAATTGAGTTTATACAATGGCATAAAAGGGGTTTTTGTTGGCTCTGATGATGTTCTTCATTTGATCTAGGCACTCCTCAAAGTAAAATCCAGCAATACAAGAAGAGCAAAAGCGAGTGATACCCACTGTTGACGCCAGAATTTTGTGAGATTGGGAAAACGCATCGTTAACGAATATATCAACACTAGATGACAACTGTTCGGAAAACTTTGAACAGTTGGAAAGTTCCCCTTTAGACTGAAAGAGATTGGGAAGAAAATAAATTCCTGCTTTGTCGACACTACTGGGCTGAGAATATACGTCGACAGGAACAAACTTTGCTGGTCGTACTTCAAGTCCAAGAGCTAATGAGAGAACTTCTGAAATTCATCAATTATCTTAAGTTCAGTGCATCTGACTTTTAAAATAATGACAAATTATCATGAAGAAACCAGTGCTTATTATGTATATATTATGAACTAATCTGTTGCTAACTTTGATTTATCAGAGTTATAACACAGTGAGACCAGATTTCTTGTACACAAGATTTTAAAAGCACTTAAAACACATATAGCAAGACAATCAAATCACTAATACATGAATCGAGTGGCGCAGAACCAGCATAGCAAATAAATGAGGATGATCTTACCAGCCACATTTTCAGTCGTATAGAACTCCGAATTCCTTTTCACATGCCAGCTACTCACAAGAATTACTATTGCCCCGGCTTGATGTAAATACTTGATGGTAAAAAGCGCAGTAGGTAATCTACACTGAGGTTCAACTCCATTGTGCAGAAAAATATCGCTTTCAAATCGAACTAGGACCACTTTGCCTAACAGCTCTTCTTTGGGAAAGTTGGAAAGTGTTTGTACTTGAGGGGTACCATCCAATTCCACTCCATTTGAAGATTGTGCCTATAAAGATTACTCTTTTATCAATTAAATGAAACTAAGATGTGTAACCAAGAACCCTGAATAATAGTCCACTTCCATTTCATCAACATAACTAAGAGAATTCATTTGGTAAACAACTACACATGAAATAAAGGAGACTTACACTTTTTTAGATACATAAAATCACCCTCTCATTGGTTTTAAAATAGAAAGAATACTTATAAGGAAAGAGGAGACTGACACAAGAAGATCCATCATCCCATGTTTGAGCTTGTGTATAAGAGGAATAAACTATGCATGAGAAACTCCTCTTCCACAATTAATTAGTTCCATCAACCTCCATTCCCCCGGCCTCCCACAGAAAGCTCAAAGTCATCTTCTTTTTCCACAACAAGAACAACATGCCTCAATGTCTCTTTAAGTGGCTCTAGTCTAAAGCGGTAATGATTCGAGATAGTCTGTATTGCAGCAATTTGTTTCCAGTGTGCGTGAGTGAAGATCTGTATTATCTCTTCTTCATGATGAATGAAGCGTGGGTAATGAAATGAGTCGTTTTCCGTTAACTTAAAATCAATGACAAAGTAAAAGCAGTTAAGTACACTGAGTACACATCTTTCACTTACCTTATTAGTATACTCATGCAAGTTAGTATGGTTATCCAACTTATAATACACTGCAAAAACAAAAAAACAAAAAACCCAATTAGCTTAATATTATCCAAATGGCTTTAAATATACAAATTTATAGTTTTTTTGTATAAAGATTGTACCTTTGAAAGACAACTGACTAGCATTACAGTTCTTGAAGTAGTATGATTTAACTGGTAACAATGGCAATGAAGCATCTTGAATAAAACTTAATCTTTGATTCTTGAGGCCAAAACCACATTGAAAATGCAATAAAGATTGGCTCATCTTGAACCTCACAAAATTGTATCAATAAATAAAGCAAAAGGGCGATTTTATGAAAGGATAAGGAGATTGAAGAAAATGGTATTTCTCATAAACATTTATAAATTATTTGCTATAGTAGATGGGGTTGTGTTAATTGCTCAAACTAATATGAAGTTCAAAGGATTCATATCCCTTTGATGCTCCCAAATTTGATAAGTGGGGTTTTAATCAAAACTTTAAAATTATTGATTTTCTATTTTATTAAGTGATTCATCTCGAGATTTGATTCGGACCATTAGGTAAAATTAAGTGAATCGCTAGCTTGACTCCACTCTAATGGTGATCAAATCGAGTTAAAATTTATTTAATTCGGACGTTTAGCTCTTGTACATCTAGACTTGTTAATGAAATTTAAGTCTTTGTGTGGAGTAGATGAAACTGATGTATCGAATGCAATTAATTTATCGATTGTTTTAAGTATCAAGTACAAATGATACTTTCAGTATGAGTCACACTAAACTGCATGGTTTCGAATGTCGAGAATTTGGAATTAGAATGCAGAAGCGGATGCAGTACCCGTTACTCATATGTTCATAATATTAATGATAAACAATCAAAATAAATATACTCCTTAGTATTATGTACTATTTTAAAACTTTGGGTATTGATTTAAGTGGAGTTTGGGATATACGCGTCGGTTATCGAGTGCAGTGATATAATTCGCTTCGTTAATCTTTCGAACAGTCCAATAATTTAATTAGATAAATTTGTAATACATAACCAACATACTTATATTTACGTCATTAAATATGAGCTAAAAATATCGTTAATTGATGAATTTGGCAATTAAAAAAAATAAACAACTTGACTCATTCTGAAACTTGATGCCCTTACATTAGGCACAGGGCGAGTCTAATATTTCGAGTCGGCTATCGAGCGAGGGAGTATGGGTTAACGGGTCATTCTATTCTCTACTAAGACTTGAGAATTGGAAAACAATTTATTGCAAGAGTATCTCAGCCGCTTAGTACTACTTTTCCGGCGATCTATCACTGGAATCCGCCACTTTGAAGCAATGGGTATTGGCGTCACCGTCGGAGTTTTAGGAGTTCTCACTCTCTTCCACTCTGCATACTCCACAATTCAGTGTACACTTTTTTCATCTCTACATATGCTTAGTATTTGATTTTCTTGATTTTTTCTAATTAAATTTGTCGATTTTTATTTTGGTTTTATTTGTTTTGGGGTTTTCCAGATAGGTCTTTGCTCAAGATTACCGAAGAGGATTTTTCTGGACCTCCACTTAATGTAATGTTACAAAGATTGCATTTTTATTACTTGTATGATTGTTTATTTCAATATTTGAGATGTAATATTTTGAATTTTTCATTTTTGTTACTTGTGTAGTTATATATTTGTGATGTTTGTTTTAGTGGATCTGAAAAATTGTAGGTGTGGTTGGAATTGTGTTTGAAAGATTGGATTTTTATTGCATGTTTGGTTGTGTTTGTGATTTTTATTAATGTGGTATTGAAAGATTGAATTTTTATTACATGTCTGGTTGTATGTTTGTGATGTTGATTTTAATGGATCTGAAAAAATGCAGGTGGTGGTGGAATTGTTAGGAGGATTAGTGTTGTGTATGTGGGCTGCGTTGACTGTGCCGGGCAAGTTCAAATCGATTTTACCTCATTCGGATGAGAATAGGTACTTTTTAGATGGAAGTTTTAGTATTTTCTTTGCTCTTAACCATTAAAAGTTAAATATAGCTGTCGGAGTAGATCTAGCTAGTGTATGGCATCATATAGCATTCTGTCGTGTATTCTTCTTTAAACACTGGTACTAGTTCTGCCATATCGGAAGAGAATAGAGTCAGTTTTCTGTACATGTATGTGTATTGGTGCTGAGATTTCACCGTATAGCTGACATGATTAGTGTCTTACATATTCAAGTTATTTGATTTGATGTGCAACTTTCTCCAGCTACTAGTTTTCATCTGCTATCTTTGTCTGTTGTTCATCTAACACGGATCTTGCTGAAACAATAAAAAAATGAATGAAAACTGATCTGTGAATGATGTTGTTGTTAATTCTGATGTTTGGTAGTATTGTCCCATTGAACTGTTTGGTACCTTTAACTAGCGAGTCATCGAACTGCTCGGTGGCCTAAATTCATATCTCCATCTTATAATCCAATATACGGCACTGCAAAAACCTCTTTATACCACCAGATATGGTGGGGATCCAATAATTTCCACTGTTTCTGTCGCAGGGTTATTTAGCACCAACCAATACTGATTATATGATCTTCAATCATCGAGGAAGGGCATTTCCATTGGAAACTGATTTCAAGTTGACGATCTGAGTGACCAAGACAGAAAACTCACATCATAGCAGTTCCATGGCATGTAAGGAAAGACCTAGACACCGTGCCTATGGAATTAACTAGTGAAGACATGTTTAGATTCGTTTTGTTATGTTCGCTGCTTGTTCAACTTTTCTTCTTTCTCCCGACTCGGCATTGAGGTGCAAACTTAATGTCTTTAAAGACTAGTGTATCGTTTATTTTTTTAAATCCTTGTAAGATAAACTATGTGCACATCTTGGGAGTTCCATAGAAATATCAACTTTGGTCAATTTGGTCGAGTCTTCATGATCGATTTGTTTTAGTATGGACCCTTACGAATTCATAACACATCTAAACGGTTGAATAAAATTAGGAACATCAGCCTGAATTCACATCTAAACAGTTGAATAAAGTTAGGAACATCAGCCGACTATTCTTCCGCAGGACCTCCCCTACAATATCGTCATTGTAGTAGAGTTTAACCATCAAGTTTGTGATGGATTGGTGTGGTTCCTCTATGACTGGGCACACCAGAATTGTGTTCATAATTTAACTGAAAGGATCACACACATCCTGCAATTGTTACAACCTCTCTTTTGGACCAAAAACTTCAAATTTAATCAATTTCAATGAGTACAAGAACAGAACAACAAAAACATATCAACAGACTCTAGTGAAGAAACAAATGAGTCCATTAGCAAGAAAATTTGTGTACACAACAAAGAAAGAGAATCTTGAATCAAACAATAGCATACCTAAAAACATTACATCGAATTGGATCTAACGCCTAACAAATTCAGCCACATTCGCAGCTTTACTACAGTGTGCTTTTCAATTGACTATAACCTAAACAGAAGCCATTTTTCTGAACAGGGTATGGCTACATTTTGGCATTCAATTCATATAGTCGACCCTATTTCATGGGATAAGGTAAGGTTTGGTTTGGTTCGGTATGACTATGTTCTGGCAAGTTCGTCCTACAAACTAATTTACATCTGACCAAGGTCCTGTTGATTCACCAGGGCTTGTCTAAGAATACACTCGGCTCGTCTCTTTTTATCATCTCTCTCATCATCTCGACCAAACCACGATGCTGTTCTGCTCTGTAGCCTCAAGTCCAGTGGCTCACGCAGAACGTTTTTACCATGATTGAACTCTAGGCAAAGAGCAGGCTTCTTAACGAGCTCCGATATCTCCATGTCATTCGGAGATTCAAAAATGACACCTTTGGTTGCTTCAATGGCTGGAGCAAATGTATCCAAAAACGATGAATAGTTTTCACTATGACCCTCTTTACCAAAGCGCTTAGCCGGGAGGACTATTGGAGACACCATCTGACCAGCTTCGCTATCAGGCAGAATGTGCAGAGTTGCCTCTTTTTCTCCGGCCTGGAAAGGCTTAGAAATGAATGGATTCTCAATCCCATTAACTTCAACCTTATCTAACCCATCATCGGTTTTTTCTACTTCATTGCCAAAAAAGAGTCGATGCAAGCTCAACAACGACCTTTCAGCTTTCCTGTGCTGTCTAGCCAACTCAATCTTATCTTCCCTTGGGTCCGTCACTCTCTCGTTCCAAACTGTCGTTCTCCTATATGTATGTGCATCGGGAAATGCCGGCAACCAAGGCGGTATATGTTTAACCTCAGGAATTTCACCCATTTGCACAAAACTAGGTATACCAACTTGATGCTTAACAACCGGAAAACTAGGAACATGCTGAACAAAAGGAATTTCCTCAGACGAACCAACAAATCCTATAATCTCTCTAATAACACCAGAACTCATACTACACCGATCACCCTCTAAATCACCAAAAAAAGCCAACCCGAATCCTAAATCCTCTAAAGCATGAATAATATCGAAAACATTAGACTCCGTCCTACCAGCTAAATTAGCATAAGATTTCGAGGTTTTACCCAAGTCAGACAAGTACCTAACCGCAATATCAGCAATCGTTTCAAGAGAAGACTCATTAAACCCCTCAAATCCCATGCTTTCGCATATCTGCGCCACCGCCATTCTCGATATACTCCTACCAAAATCATTTCCACTTACTCTACTTCTTCCACTAGTAGAAGCCGTACTAACTACCTCTATCGCATTCTCACAAAACCCCATCACTCATATTCAAATGTCTGAATCATTTAGGGATTTTCACACAAAACCCCTAACATCAAATTTCAATTAATTCACTCAATTCCTGACCAATTTTCTTCATCCAAATCAATTGAATAACGAAATTCTAATAATAGCTAAACCCAAATATTTATTCAATTAATTCCTATAAAAATTATCAAATCCCAACTAATATTTTTCATCCAAATCAATTCAATAATAAAATTCTAATAATAGCTAAAATGCAACATTACAATTTCAATTAATTCACTCAATTCCTTCAAAAATCAACAAATTCTAAGCAACTTGCTTTACCCAAATCAATTGAATATCAAGATTCTAACAATAAACTTCAAAATGTGATCTTTGTAAACTAAGCAATTGGAAAAATGTATATACAAAATGTGAATATTTATTGAAAAATTGTAAAGTTTAATGTGATATATTTGAATTTATTGAAATGAGAGTGATAAACCCTAGATAGATCCGGGGATTGAATGAAAAAAGGGGGAGAAAGAGGGTTTATTTATAAATATTAATGCATGGCTCAACCACGGCTCGATCTTTGAAAGAACCCCGAGCTGGTCGTGGGCTCCAATATCTTAGCTCGAGTTCGAGTAAAACCGCTAGCTCTCTTTGGCTCCAAATAGTCAACCGAGGCTCAATTTTTCTAGGTCAAGCTGGACTTCTTATTTAGGTGTAGCGTTTTGAAATGATCGGATGCATTTCACACAATTAGCATGTTAGTAAATGAGTCGGGTTTAAACCGTATGAGATTAATTGATCTTGAATGTAACTTATTGGTTATTGTTTAAGTATTACGCTGAAATAATCGAATGGTTTGATGGTTGGTCCAGTTAATGCTTGAGCGGCGAGTTTAAGGGTTTGAATGTCTCGTTGTAAAGGGAGGGTTGAAAATTGTGCAATAGCCTCTTAAAAGAAAGTATTGTGCTATTGATTCTTGATCCAAGAGCACTGGATAGTCAAACCTTTTGTTGTCTACCAATTTTTATTATAAAGCAATAAAGGACAGAGCAAATCACCTGCTGCTAATGTAGATTGTAAACTGGAAAATAAGAATCATGCACATTATTAATGAAGGTACAACATAAACGAATTGAAATTGAACGTAACGATGCCAATAACAAATGCAGCAACTAACATAAAAAAACCAATACCAATACCAGTGACAACTGACAATCATAAAATGATATACTCCGTAGTATACTAATTTTCATGATGTTGAATGATGAAGCTTCTCAACCGACCGAATCTGCCTATGCACCATCTACCTTAACAGGTGGTCATCTTGTTCAGAATGAGAACAAGTTCAGTGTTAATAGCTCATAGTCTGATCTAGTACAAAGAAGCACCCAATCTTTAAGTGGAACTAACCCAAAATGCATTAGCTTCCAAGCAGCAGACTATAGCATTACATCGAAAAGTTCTCCATTCATCATTTACTTAGTTTTGTTTCTTTTCGTGATTTTTGTCATCAGAAAGTGAAATATTATGTATATTTCAGTCACAATTCTAACCTCCATGGTAGAGGAGTAACTTTGTTGTCGGTTCCAGCTAATCGATCTGTTAAAACCCCCTCATAAACACTCCAAATTTGGTGACAAAGTATGTCAATGGAAGGAGATAAGATGTTCAACCATCAATGCACCAAGCATGAAGTCATGTAACCTCACTTGGGATAAAGTGTCAGTCTATATACTATGATGCGAAACACAGAAGTCAGACCAGCATACTCGATTTTAAACTCGAAAAATAACAGAAAGTAGGTATGATCGGACAATGCAAGTTCAGATGATATTAATCAACCAGTATAGATGTCTAGTGACATTAAATCATCATCGAATCATACTACTCTATCAGCCTAACGAGGAACTGCAGCCACTCAGGTTTTATTCGTATTCAAAATACATACAAGATTCGAAAAATAAATCCCAGCTTGAGCTAGTGCAAATGTGCAATGTTGCATAAATCTAACCATCTTAGCAGCAATTCTCAAGCAGTTTGTCGTCGTTCAAACCCGGTCCCCGGATCCTCATCAGAAGGGACAACCTCAAAGCCAGTAACCATAGCATCAGGTGGCCCCCTCCTACACCTCTGTTCCATTTCCTGAACCTTCTCCGGTGGCCCGGAAAACAATGCTTCCACTGAACCATCCCTCCTGTTCCGCACCCAACCCTTCAATCCTAACTGAGTAGCATTTTCTATAGTCCAATTCCTATAAAATACCCCCTGCACCCTCCCCTTAATCACAGCCCTAACCTGCAACAACATCATACAATTTACAACCCATATCAAATTATAGTACTCCCTACATCCCAAAAAAATTTACAAGTTTTAATTTTAAATTTTGATGGTCGACCTTGTTAAACATTGACCTGAAATAGTTTTGTATAGGTTGCATACTTGCATCACATGTCGGAAAAAATATCAAAATATAGTATTTTTAATATAATTTACTTTTAATATAATACTTTCGATTTCAATCAATGTTACGAGTGTCAATCAAGTCCTATGTGTTAATTTTGTTCATTACGATCGATACATAACACATATGATATTGAACACATAATCATAAGCTCAAATTACACTTCACCTAACACTCATTAATTCCGGATAAATAAACTCGGGAATGAAAGAAATTCCCAACATTACTAATCACTCTATTAACACCAAAAATAATGGAGAACATTCAAGTAATTAAAATAAAGTGAAACTATAAGTTTACCGTTTTATTTGGATTAAAGTTGGAGTCATGAGAATGAGCTAATGAGGACATGACACGTGTACAATAAGGTGTACGAGGATTTAAAGAATTGGTAAATGAAATAATATAATTATTATTATTAGAAAGATGAATACGATGAGGAATTAAAATAATAGGGAAATTTGGGAGATGATGTTTATTACAAAGATTGAATATTTTGTTTAATTGGCATGTTGGTTGTAGATGGTTCCGGACAATTTGGGATTTGACTTTGAGTATTGATGGGAAACAATAGGATTGTGCTAGCGGAATTGCCATTCCAATTTCTAAATTCTCAAAATTTTCTTATTCAATTTGAAATACATTTTGTGGGCTTTCATGGAGTTCATTTTGAACATTTTGTGTTCATGTAAAACTAGGTATTATGTTTTGGACATACACTATGTGGGCAATGTGTATAAGTTTGGGTTTTCTTAATATGGCTCATTGACGAGTCCAAATTGTGAGAAGTCGATAATAATTTATAATTGTTCCTCATATAGTTCGCTTTAACTGTATTTTTTTAAGCAGAGACAGAGCTAGAGTCAACTCGAATTGATCTTATAGAAGTCTATTGGCATAGAATGTGGATTTTTTCCCATAAATTTGTTCATATATAGTGCTGATTTGTGGATATTTTATTGCTCAGACAAACAAATTTACTAATGCAAATAATGAATTAAGTTTGTTTATGCCCATTTCGAGATTGATAGCTTGGGCTCGACTCCATTTTAATTCAGCTCGATAACCACACTAAGTAGAATAGTTAGTTTCCCTCAACTTGTTCTGAGTTAAATCAGTTATTTTAGATTTATTTCATGAGCGTTTAAAGTTCCAACCATTCTGTTTATTTTATGTTTCATAATTGATCGCCAGCAGAATCTTGTGGTAGGTGATATGTTAATCCGAAAGAAAACATAAATTAATGTTGTTCAGAACTCTTATACATTTCTGGTGAGCACACATTTCAGCTTACCTTTCCAAATGACTACTTGTTTGAAAATCGCATATGAAGCCAATTCTTATCCGAATCGAAACAATAAAAGTCAAAAAAGGGGTGACAGTGAATTTTAGGATTTGACATTCAGGTCATATGATTTCATTTAGTGCTGTCACAACTCAAAACATTCACTTGATTCAACCTCAATTTTCTTTTACAAGACGTTATTTTTTTTTCCGACGTTTAAAACAGTTGGCCTATCGTATTCAAAGGGTGAATTAGACGGTCAATCAATTTAGTTTTGCTTAATTAATTGGGTGCTTTAGAACTTAGAGAGTTAGAGGTGCATAGTTAAATATTTTAAAGGAGTGAAATATAAAGGTCATCAAGAGTAATAATAGCTTGTCAAAATCAATTAATAAATTACATTTCGGTGGGTGAAGATGTGATCTCCGTCAAATTAAATCCAGCAATTTAACCTTCCAGTAGATGAAGGGATATATATCGCCACATATGACTGACGTGGAACCACATTTCTATTTGCATTTCTAGGCTTATTTTATTTTCCATGATTTTCTTCATGCATGCATGTAAATAAAGTCAAAACACATACTATATCCAGTTCCCAAATAGGAGTATCCTCTAAACCGAACCGGGTTCATACATCCCAAAACTATTATCATACATACATGTATACATAATACATATATATCATGTTATATTATACACGTTATGTAAGCAATACTCTTTTTGTTTTTTTATTTGTCATCCTAATTAAATTTTTTACTTCAAAATGTTTGTCATTCTAGTATAGAATTGTACTTCTACACTTTCAATATACTTTTCTACAACTGTTTATGTCTTATGAAAGTATTAAACAACTAACGATATAGTTCAAATAAATAATAGTCATTTTACAAATTTACTTTTGATTATTTTCCCGCTTCATCTATGTATAAATGGTTAGAACGACAAATAAAAAATGGAGGGAGTATTTATTAATATATAATTGAACAATGCAAACGATGACAAGAAAAATTATTTGGTTTAATCACTAGTATATGTATGTATTATATATGATGGTGTATGAGTGTGTAATGCATATATGAAAGAGGCAAAAAAAAAAATTATTAAACAAGTCATAATCAGCCAAGTCAGAACAAACACAAGGCCAAACTCAAGATGACTCATAATTCCTCTAATTCCATTACCATACATGCTTAATCCGTCATTATATTTGACGATGACTTAAAAGTTAAAAAGTCCTAACTCCTAATTAATCAACTACATTATCTTTATTTTTTCGTTCCCTATCAATTATTTAAATCATTTTCACAATTAATGAATAATAACAAATAGTGTTTTATGTGGATGAAAATTAGGTTACCTCCCAACCCTTCTTTGTTTTATAAATGATCAAACCATTTGTCCTTCCCTCTTGTATATTTGCTTTTAGATTTTAATAATTAATATACTAAATGGACTACAAATCTCACAAAGGCTGTATGTATATTTAAAAATATTTTTGATTTAATTAATTTGATTGACCTAAATGTGGTTCGCATCTTTTTATGAAACAAAAAGTTGCATGAATGAATAGAATATGGACATATAAATGTCACTAATAAGTAGTAATAAGTGCCAAAATAAAGTTTCTCTAGTAATATGTTGCAGATTTTCTGATAAAATAAAACCGGCATTAGTAAAAACATATCTTGTAGTTTGAAAATAAATGATTGTCTTGTTTAGATAAAATGATTTATTAAAAAATGAGTGAAAAGCCGTGTGAAAATTTCACGTTGGAAATGTAAAGAGCTACATTGGGATTGTAAAAATGTATATTAAAAATCACAACTAGAATAAAGGGCAATAGCGACGCCCGATACAGTCGCCATACCGATGCTATTCTCCATTTAGCGTCGGTTTGGCGATGGTTAGAAACACCAGTAGCGTTTTAGGCGTCTACAATTCCCCAGCTGCCGCCTTACTTTGGGCTAAATTTTGGGCTTGCAGAAGCGCCATACCGTCTCCGTCTTGGTCAAGCGTAAGTACAAGCGAAGCCAAACTGAAAACCTTAATTTATCTTTTTTATTTAATTAAAAGTTTCCAAACCGATGCAAATATTTTTAATTAATTTCTGTTATTTATTTTTACATACTATATAAAAAACTCTTTCACCTCGGCCTTGAGCCGACTCTAATATTATATAAATTTTTTTTTACCTCGGCAAACCGACTCTACTAAATAATTAATTTATTTTCCAAATTAACAAATGAAGCTTAATACATATCTGATTTTAAAACCTTCAAACTTGTTGGCCTTGGAGGCCGCCACCCCCAGCGCCATTTTACCGCGAATTTTGAAAAACGGCTCGGTTGCTACTATAATATATGCAGCGGCAGAATACATTAGCATCCATTCTCAATTCATCCAAATAATACAAAAAATACTTAAAAACATCAAAGATCCAATACATATTACAAAAACATACAATTCATATAACAAATACAACACAAAGATCCAATTAATATTAAAATCAAACATATTAAACATCAGATTCATATAAACATCAAACATTAATTCATATAAACATCAAAGATATTAAACATCCGATTCATATAAACATCAAACATTCAAAAACATAAAAAGAAATACCTCTTCGAAACATAAATGTAGTATTTTCCTACGACAAAAGTAACAAAACTAAATTACATATATTCATCAAACTACATTATTAAAGATAATAAATAGTAAAATATAATAATTACCTTTTGAAGTGTTTGATTCAACCACTTTCAACAAAAATAACATAAGAGAAAAAAATATATATTAAGTACCTCTTTTGGAATTATGCTACAAAAATAAAGAAATTGAAGAAGTTATTAATAATTACCTCTTTCAATTATTACTTTTAACTCTACAAATAAAGGAGTATTAGTGATCCTTGAATTAGTGCGTTATGGGCGCGTGCTTGAGTGATGAGAGTGGGCTTAATTTTTCCCTCATTCCGAAAATAATTTAGTAAACAAAATATCCCTACTAAATCTTGACATTAAAAGGGATCATGATCAAGATTGGAGTTAGTAAATTGTAATCACGTATTTGTAAGCATCTAAAAAATTACTCGTGTGATTGGGATATAATAAATTATCAATTGGTTCCTGCATTCTTATCATGGTTCTAAAATCAAATTAATTAAATCATGATAACAGAGGAGTGTGATTTTAGATAAAGTTTCATGGAAGTATTTGTGCTGATGATACATACAATATAAAGTAACAAGGTCAAAGCGCCACTGCTCTCTACACGCATTAGTCCAAAGTTGCTATCGACAGTGCATTCGTTTTTTAATGTTGAAACAAATTTAAAGTAAAAAATGCATCGTCGGTTTTCACGTCCTGAATGCATGAAATTAGTTCTACCCAAGTAATAGGGATAGTGTACTATTTAATTTCACTATTACCCATCCACAAGTACCCGTAAACCGATTCTGAAAGTAGAATACATCACAACCTACCTAGCTAATTCATGAATATGTACTTCTGTAATAATTTATCCTAATTAATAATCGTCTGTCATATTATTTCATGATAGAAATGAGCAATAGAATCGTACGTGGAATCCAATAATGTTATATAAATACAACAATGATTGGTCACTTGTTATTTAATCAATTTGAAATAATGACAACGAATCCTCTAATTTTCACACTTCACATACATTGTGCGCTATCCGGTTATCCCACAACAAAGAATCTAATCAATCTATGGTAATAATAGTATAGCTCATTTCATCATTAGTCTTTTTAAAAAAAATTAGCGATAAACAGAAATATTCTATTTATGAGAATATTACTGAATTTGAGGCTTTTTCTTGTTATTACAGTGAGAACATTGCTAACTATTACAAATATTACAAATACAAAACTTTGCTTATTACGGTTAGAAGAGAGCAATCTTAGCCAACAAGTTAGAGAATTATTACTGAGACTCAAATTCATACCTTTTGGTTAGAGTTAGATGTATGTTCATTGATCTTCTTTAAACACAAATAATAAGGGGATCACAAGTTGAAAATGTCAATCTCTAACAATGACCCATACCCCATATGATAGATGTGTGGATGCACCTTAGTCCTTGGCCAACGTCAAATAACGATAAGCTAAGGCTGTATTTGGTGGTTTCTGTGTTGGAAGAGCACTTTTATCTATGCATGGTTCTCCATGTCCTTGCTAAAGATACAACACTTTGTGGTTACCTTTCTCATTTGAATTCATGCATGCATAATTTCCCAGCCATACACATACATCAACTTGTTTCTTTAATAAATTCTCAAAAGAAGTTCACTAAATTCTTGACTTGGTATATATGATGATGATTAATATGAATGCGTCAGCTAAAAAGATATATTGTCGTTTATATTTGCATTTTTCTAGATAGAAGAACCATTATGTTTACGCGAAGTCGATAAATATCTTTATCACGGATTCTAATAGATAATAATAATTGAAAGGTGGCCGTATATCGCTATTGAACTTGGCCAATGATGAATGCCTATGCGTAATTCTTTGTTTCCTATAGTATCATTCCAATGATGATTGATTTCATTTGACTTATTCCAATTGATAATTTTTAATATAGAGAGCCATGTAGGTCATCATAATTTAATTTGGTGATTGTTATTCATGGATCATGGATGATGCATATAATTATTAACAATAATATATTAAGTTTTTTTAGTTAATAATTTGAATATATATCTATATATAGTAAGATTTATGTGTACATTTGATCATTAATAAGAGGTTAAAAATAAAATACTCATAATTAAAGTGAGTAAAAATTTCATTGTTATCATCCGGGAGTATTATTCTTTCCGATAGACCTTGGATTGGAAGTCATTTTAGATTAGCTATACCATTCTGACGCTTGCTTTTAACAAATGGTTTAAGCCATCTAATAACTATTATTGGCCATATTAATGCTTTAATGCCTCTTTTGATTTTGTCTTCTCGATCAAGTGTTAAGGTGCATGCGACTTTTTACTAAGTATAAAATTATTACTAGGTTCTATAGATACTGATTATTCTATCACAATTTATTACAAGGTATTATGTAAAGAAACATACAACATTTGTTTACATACACGAAATTTCCTCAAAATTGACATTTAACTGACTAATGAATTACTTTTAACGGCTATTATAAGTAAACACCCTTAATCAACCATACAGCAAAGCGGTTCCTCCATGACATAAGTAGTCCAATGAATATAATCAACCATGAGATTAGTAGAATTATTTCTCACATTATTAGTCACATATCATATATTTGTTCATATATAATAATGCTTCTCATTTCGTTTCATTTTAACTATTCATTTAATTTAACATATTTCTCACATAACAGTGCAACCATTAGGATTTTCATCACTGAACATCTGAGGTGCATTCACGTAAGACGGCACTGGCATATGAGTAGTTGGTGTATCCGGGGTAGCAAGTGAATACTGCTGCATGACCAATGCTCGGATGACTTTGATTATGATACATTGTCATACCATAATCTTGATTAGAGTAATAATTGTGATTGTACATAGGTGCACTTGAATAATATGTGTATGGATTGTACCCATTGTATTCATATTTATTTGCTTCCACTTTAGGTGGTGGTGCCTCTTTTTCGCCCCCATCTCCTCCTCCACCGCCACTAGCAACTTTAGCTTCATTTTCTTTCTTATCACCACCACCTTCCCTGCCTTCTTTCGCTTTCTTATCGCCGCTGCCACCACCACCTTCTTTTTCCTTCTGCTCATCACCACCACCTTCTTCTTTTTTAGGTGGAACAATTTCTACTGGCCTCTTTAAGTTTTCCTTCAAGTAATGTGCTAGCTCTTTGACATCCATTGTTCCTCTGACAGTGACCAAATCCTTTTGATGATCCATAGATACATAGTCTACTCCTGTTTGAAGAGGTAATGACAAATCATTAGAGAAATGTTACAAACTACCTCCAATCTCTAGTAGGGACTAGGGAGTTTTGAATAATAATTGTAAAAATTTATCTTAATTATAATTAAAACTCGTTCAACTAAATCTTTTTAATGTTCAAAATTTTAAAAATGCATCAATGGTATCAAATGCTCTGATTTTATTGGAGTGCATTTGCTCACCATCAAATTTGGATATGATTCGTTTGATCTTGTGAGCACATCCATCACAGTGTAGCCGAATTTTTAAAACAACCGTACTCTGCACCCACCAAAAACAATTTAACAAATAAAATAGGTTAGATGAGATGATTCCACAAGTAAGGTCAACCTATTTGTAATCTAATTTTTTAATTCCCAAAATCTTGTATTTTAATTCTTACATACCACACACATGACACATCACATAATATATAACTTTATCTACATCCATGCAAAAAATTAAATAGTTAAATTTTTGGAGGAGAAAAACTATATCACATACCTCTTTAGGCTTATTATCATCAGGTTTCTTCTCCTCTTGTTTCTTCTCTGATTTCTCATCAACATGTTTCTTATCACCATCGCCGCCAGCAGCCGTCGCCGCCGTGCCACCGTCTTTTTTGGGTTGAGGAGAGACAAGCTCCACCTTCTTCTTAGTCTTGGTAGCAACTTTGTCTCGAAGCCAAGTTGGGTCCAAGTTTCCTTTCACTATCAACTTATTGCTGCCAGCGTCTGCCTTAACATCATGCACACCTTCACCCACCAATAATAAATTGCAATTGCAACCAAATAAATGGACCATTCGATAATTACTAAGTTTAGTACAGCACCAATTATGTTACACCTAGTATATATTGATTAATTAACATTACTATATATCCTAGTATTATATTGTGATTCTATTGATAAAACTATATCATGTATAGTTTGCTAACTACTAATGTGAAATTCTATTTAATTGTAAAGAATAAGTCTTAACTATTACAATGAGATAATGGTGGAATAGGTTTGCTAATAAAGATAATCTAGGATGTTAGAACTCTGATAGAGTATGAAATTCTATTCAATTGTGAAGAATAAGTCTTAACCATTATAATGAAATACAAGAAGAATATAAACTATTCTACTGAATCCTATATCGGCACGGGCTTAAATATAATATAACTCGACTAATACATCGACTAATGCAACTCGACTCAATAACTAATAATATAAAAAAATTAGAGATATAGAAATGTTAAAAAATGGTAGTTGATCAAATTCAAAACGGTGAAAAAAGTAGTTGGAACATGTGCTTGTATGTGGATCTAACTACTGATAGATATTCAGCAGCTTTGAAAAACATAGATACGGCAATAAAATGGAAACTGACTTATTAACATCGTTACCAATTTCCCAAATTTTTCCAATTCCTTTTAAGGTCATAAATTGATTGAATACAACAAATGTCAATGAAATAATTAGCAAGTAAATAGTAAACGTTTGAAACCAACCTTCATAGTGGCGAATACCACGTTTGACTTTCTTGGCACATCCATCACAATGCAAATCTAGCTTCAGAACAATGGGAACAGGAGTATTGTCCTCTTTTTTACCACCATTATCACCACCACCACCACCACCACTTGTTGGGACGGAAACGGCTTCAACGACCTTTTTTTCTCCTTCACTCTTCTTGGTCATGTCCTCCACTTTCTGATCAAGCAAAGAACTTCACATTATTAACATAGAAGGGGGATGTTTCAATCTAAATGTAACAAAAATCGAAATAATATAATATCGAATTAATTTAATGGGTATCACATATTTTTCAAATTTCATCAATGTAACAAATCAAATGAAACAAATAAATGAAATGAAATTTTAGTACATCGAGAGTAATAAGGTAGGAAACGTAGTCATTGGTTACCTCGCCCATAACTCTTTGGGTTTTTTTATATCCAAAGTCTCGGTATATATAATCGAAAGAGAGAAATTTAAGAATACAGTAGGGATTAGGGAAGGATTGGCTTGAAGATCGAAATGGAGGCAAATGTGGGAAAATTTATAGAATAATTGGTTCGTGATAAGATGAGGTCACTCCATACAATATATAATTCCATTGAAAATCAAAGCCACCTTACACAATACAAATAAAACGTATTTCATTTTTGTCTTGTACGTATTTTAGCAAATGAGATCGTGCGTCTATATAGTGTTTATTTCGCTGCTAAATATAATCATGTCACTCGATCTATCTTTTCTCCGTGACTAATTATGATATCCCTACTTTAATCAATTATATTTGATATTTTGTAGTACTATACAATGATGGAAACTTTTGGTGAAACATGTTGAACGACGATATTTTTACCAATTTTATAATCAAATGTTAAAAATGTTATTAAACACAAAAAATAGCTAATTCAAATGTAACAATATAAATGTAATTATGATATCGTTACACAATCACCAACTATAATCATGTAATCAAGAATTTAAACTGCAATATAAAAACCAACCAAAAATATGATTATAATGTGTGATGTAGATATCATGTATATGCACATATATACATGACAACATTATGGCATGGACCATTAGATGTTGAAAATAGAATGCGCATATGATTAATGGGAATAATGGCGTTGGCCTGGTTGGACTATGACTATATAGACCGGGGCAACCTCAAGTGGAGGTGGTTTAATTTTGCCAAACATTGATGTAGTTGACAAGCCAGCTAACTTTGACTAATGCCTGACTAAGCTTGATGCAATGCCTACATTTCATTTATCCACTTCTATTACAGTATTTATTTTTTGTTGTTTAAGTTGTTTGAGCGAAAAAAGAAATGTGCAATGCAACGTGTGGATAACGAGGCGATTGCTTATATATATTTACCTCTTTATGCTTTATCATATGCCATGTACTTCATAATTACCTTAGGAAGAAGTGAATTCCACTTTGTAGTCTTAATGGTCCTCAATAATCACGTTCGTATTCCCATTTTCCGGCCAAAAAGGCCATGCACTATTTGTCTTTGATGAAGCCTAGTTAACAATGTGTTCATGTTCGACTTATTATTTAATAATCAAAAACGCAATACTACATGCCCCAATGAACTAATTATATAAATAAATAAATAAAATACAAAAATTTGGGAGGCAGAGAGACAATTTAATTTTGATTAAATAAATGATAAAATTCTATTTTAACTAATAAAAACTCTATTTTCAAAATTTTAAAAGAGCGATATCTACAAATTACTGTATAATTATGAATGAAGAGGCCGGTTGTACAAAAGTAATTATGAATTTGTGGGTATTTACCTCTTATTACACATACGATATTGAGCCAAATGTATTATTTTAAAATGTGGGGTACCCCACATTTATTCATCTCTTTCTACCTGAATGGTTCTAGTTTCTTCTTGGGGCAGAAGAAGACCTTTAATGAAATGTACCAAAGTGGCAAAATGACAAACTGCCAAATGCAATACATAATTAGTGCTGTTATAACTTATAAGAATCGAGCGTAAAGTGTTTGATAGGAAAAGCTTCATAGCCGTATCAATTAGGCTGGCCTAAAGACATGGCATGTCGTACTCGTAAGAATCGCCTTGGAAGGCTTTTTCACATCCATCATTTTTCATTCTTCGAAAATAAAAATAATACATTAACTTAAGCATTGAGCCCACTTCATCGGAACCTATAAGCCATAAAAAATTCTTGCGACATGTGAAGGCTCGATTAAAGCGGGGTGAAGCTTGATCCAATATAGATTGAACAAGCCTTGAGCTAATAACCCTCCTCTACTTGTTTCCTTTACCAAAACAAGCCACCCAAAACCGAAGCCTCCGCAGTCTTAAACAGCTAAGCCTTTAGGTCAGTTGTTAAATGTGATTACAGCAATACATGATAGGTGGAGAGAGTCAGAGAGACAAAAAGAAGCTGAAGAACACTAAAGAATGTGAATACCAGACATTGAATTGTAAGGTTTGTATAAAATAACAATACTTATTGAATAATTGTCCTGGTTCTATGGTGTAGTGGTTAGCACTCTGGACTTTGAATCCAGCGACCTGGGTTCGACTCCCGGTAGGACCTTTATTTTAATTTTTTGTGAGCTGCACTTCAGCTTTTAGCGGAGGAAATTACTCAAGGTTATACTCATATAGCCGATAGGTTTTTAGTAGAGGAAATGACTCAATACATAAATGAATAAAGAGGCCGGTTGTACTCACATAGTCGATATTTTTAATTTTTTATGAGCTATACTTCAGGCTTTTAATGGAGAAAATGACTCAATAGAAAAATAAATGAAGAAGTTGTATTCATATAGCCTGAATGCATTTCACTTCATATGAACAAAGATTAGTTTGTTAGCTACTACCACCACATCATCTTTAGAGAAAAAGATTGTAGCTACCAACTTGGCAGCTGTCTGAAAAGTTAAGTGGTGCCAAACTACCATTCCAATAATTCTATTACTCCGTATTTGCTTATAAGGGTTAAAGGGCAGCGGCCTCGAAAGGAATAGTCATAATTTGAGTATAATTTCAAGACAAAGATGAGCTAATTTAAAAATTAGCAACAATATAAACAATGGTCTTGTGAGTTTTAAATTTATTGCCAATAGATCACCGACGGTCTAAGATAATTGATATGGGAAACCATATCATTCTAGGAAAACAAAATAGTGTTTTGCTCATTTGCTGCACTATTTATTGTTTGAGTTGCAACTAGACCCAAGATTTGCATGTAGAATACTCTTTTTTTTGCTATATATATAAACAACCGACACTCAACTTTTTTTGTTTTTTATATTTTCGATTAATTTTAGGACTAATGGTGACCCAATTCAATGGCAGAAAAAACCTTTCAACTCTCCTAATTTTTTATTAACATTCTTTACTTGGCTTTCTTTTTTTTTTAACGTAAATACTAGAATTTTACCTGGTAATAATAAAAAGTAAAAGCCAATTAAAATGTGCATTGAAAATATAAAATGTCGATTAATTAAAATTATATAATTGGTTGATTGATAAGTTGATAGAAAAAGTAGTAAAAAGTATATTGAAAATCATAAGAAGTATAGTTATTATCTTTAGAATAGCAAACATTTTTAAAATAAAAATTGCTGCCCAGAATGACAAACGTTTTAAAATAAAAAATTATCTTAGAATGGCTAAAAGAAATGAGATACATTTAAATTAATTGAATTTCTCAAACTTTTCGAATGACTTTAATAGGTAATTCTTTTTTGTATCGTTATGAAAAATTACAAAAATAATATTATGAAAACTCTTTTTAAAATCAAAATTTAATTATATCAATTTTATATTTTGAATTAGTGAATAAAAATAATTTATGAGTGAAAATCTTGTAGCGTAATCACAGCGTTAATTAAGACATTTGAAATGGAGGAAGTATGAACTCATCATAAAGATTCTAATAATGTTCGAACATGCGAAGTTATTAAATCTATAAACATATAATTTCATCACTAATCCAAAACCAATAAAAAGGAAATGCATGTGATGATTGGAACACGGAATTAAATGTCCATACCATCCGTTGGTTGGACAAAGTGGACACAAAATGAGCACCAATTCCCACTTAACTGAAAAAGCATGCAACTTGCCTCACGTCTAGCCATGTACAACTTTAACCGATTTTTTATTACACCCTCGATTCCAACATAATACGGAATAATATTTTCATTTTTAAAATCGAAATTCCAAATTTAATTTCACTTTAGTTCAAATTTATGGAGGTAAAATAGAGTAATGTAAGATGAATTTAAATTTTTCTAAAACTTTGTGCAAAATTAAAATGACCATACAATTTGGAATGGAGGAAGTATTAATGTTGTCGTATATCGAGGTAGAGTTTTTACCAACAATTATTAATATAATTAGATTCGTCTCGTTTCATAATATTACTTGTATAATTTTTGAAAATGTAGTTTAAGTATAATGGATGATCAAAGCTCCAGTTCGATATGCGAAAACGTCAGTCATTTTGGATTGAAGCGAGGATGAATTATGCGCATGAGCATGATGTACTTGGTATAATTAGGTGAGCGAGTCTCCCGGTCTGCTATTAATGAGCTGTGTATATAAGTAGCTGTACATTTGTACTCACACACAATTCCCACAACCTTAGTATTTTCGTACAGATCTACACACCTTTCAGACAAAAGGTAATAAAACATTTTCAGATCTCGTTATTATCGTTATTTCTTAATGTTTTGATGTAATAATTTAATTGTTTGTTACTATTTTATATATTTGATTTGCTTCACATTTGTTTGTTAATGCAATGTGTATAGTCGTATTATTTTGTTTGGAAAATGTGAGCGCATAGTTTATTGCATTGTGTTGTATTAATGAAGAGCTTCAGATCGTATGTTACACTTTGTTAATATCATCATTTACGAGTGTTTTGTTATTTGAAGTAAACAATAGATAGGTAATGGTCGTGATATTAACTGAGTGTAGTTTGTCCAAGGCAGTATAAGTGTGTAACGTACGATCCAATGAAATTAGTGAAATAATGAAATGTTTGAGATTTTGCTGCTTTAACTGTTATTATTAGTTTATGTTATATCTTATTGATTGAAATTTGTTTCTATAGGAATTTATATATGGTATTCTGTTGGTAATTTATGATCTAATTGTACCTACAATTCGTTTGAATCTCGTAGTTTTTGGGCGAGGAATGTTGGTAACCTATGATATTGATAATATTTTGGATGATGTCAAGCAATGTGGATTTCTAATTGCAAGTGAAAAAACAGTCTCGATCCATTTTTCAAGTGATTAGATTTTGTTTGATTATTGTTCTTTTTGCTTGATATGCAAGTTCTGATGATAACTTTGCTTCTTTGGGTATGGATCTAGACTTATCTGAATAGATATTCTGGTATCTAACATAAATGTTGGTGAATCCCGAGTTACCACTGCTCGGTTTGAAGTTTGTTTTGTTCTGTTTGCAAGAGGTGTTCCGTTTCAGAAGTTTTAGTATTCGCTTAAAAAAACGACTCATGTTTTGTTTTCTGGCAGGCTTGAAATGGAAACCTTTCTGTTCACATCCGAGTCGGTCAATGAAGGACATCCTGACAAGCTGTGTGATCAAGTCTCGGATGCTATTCTTGATGCTTGCCTCGAACAAGATCCAGAGAGCAAAGTTGCTTGTGAAACTTGCACGAAGACTAACATGGTCATGGTCTTTGGAGAGATCACGACTAAGGCTAATGTTAACTATGAGAAGATAGTTCGTGACACTTGCAGAGGCATCGGGTTCATATCCCCTGATGTTGGCCTTGATGCTGATAACTGCAAGGTCCTTGTCAACATTGAGCAACAGAGCCCTGATATTGCCCAAGGAGTTCATGGTCATCTGAGCAAGAAACCCGAGGAAATTGGAGCTGGTGATCAAGGTCACATGTTTGGCTATGCCACTGATGAAACTCCCGAGCTCATGCCCCTTACTCATGTTCTTGCTACAAAGCTTGGTGCCAAGCTCACCGAAGTAAGAAAGAACAAAACCTGCCCATGGCTAAGACCTGACGGCAAGACCCAAGTTACAGTTGAGTACAAGAATGATAATGGTGCTATGGTACCAATCAGAGTTCACACTGTTCTCATCTCAACCCAGCATGATGAGACTGTCACCAACGAACAAATTGCAGCGGATTTGAAAAAGCATGTGATCAAGCCCGTGATTCCAGCTCAATACCTTGATGACAAGACCATCTTTCACCTGAACCCATCAGGTCGATTTGTCATTGGTGGCCCACACGGAGATGCAGGTCTCACCGGTAGGAAGATTATCATTGACACCTATGGTGGTTGGGGTGCTCATGGAGGAGGTGCCTTCTCTGGAAAAGATCCTACCAAGGTGGACAGGAGTGGTGCTTACATAGTTAGGCAGGCAGCCAAAAGTGTGGTTGCTTCAAAACTTGCTCGTCGTTGCATCGTGCAGGTTTCTTATGCCATTGGTGTAGCAGAACCACTTTCTGTGTTTGTGGATACCTACAAGACAGGATCGATCCCTGACAAGGACATCCTTGTTCTGATCAAGGAAAACTTTGATTTTAGGCCTGGAATGATGGCAATCAATCTTGATTTGACGAGAGGAGGAAAATTTAGGTACCAGAAGACTGCTGCTTACGGACACTTTGGCCGCGATGACCCTGATTTCACTTGGGAGACTGTCAAGATACTCAAGCCCAAGGCATGAGTTTAAGAATCAGCATAATTGTCTTTGAATAAACGAAGCTTCATAGCGTTACTTGTAGTATTTAATTTCATTCACAGTACTACTGTATTTGGGAAGGTGAAGAGGAAACACAGCACTCCTATGTTGAAGGAATTTTGATAGAGCAAGGAGTATTTGGTGCACTTGTTTATCTGTTGCATTTTTTTTGGCATTTTGTTTAACATGTTTGGATAGCAGTATGAAGAATTTTCAATTGTTTTTAAATCTTTTACCATTTACCAGTTACCTCAAAGGTTGTATTTCATTGAACTCATAAGATATTCTATTTATTAATGTTATAAGGTCTTGAATGAAATGGATTGAGTTTGATTTTTTTTTATGCAGCAAATTTCATAAGGGAGCCTACTATTTTATAAATTTGATCTCCTTAACTAAAAGATGGGGATTTTTACAGATGTTGATCATGTCTACAATGATGTGGAAACATCTACTTCATTGATGTCAATGAACTACTGGTATTACATGACAAATGGAAGTTCTAAACATAATTACAGGAGTAATTCTACAATATTAAATGCTCATAATTTCCAGTATAGACCCAACTTGTGCAATATGCCGGAAACCGCTGCCCAGAAGGTAATCTCAGCAAATATCACATACAGTAGTGTTCCAATTCTCTCTGAATTCCACACATCATTGAATAGATGCTGTTGAATCCAGTTTACCTATCGTTTAAGACATATTAATATCAATTAAATTGGCAGATTTGTGTGAAATGATAATCAAGATAAAGGGACAAAGGGTACATGATAGGAATTATCAATATTTTCTTTACCAGATTATTGTCTGGATCATTATAATACCATCCGTTGATGAATCCAGCAAAGATGCCTTGAGCTGCCATAACAAATACCAGCATTGCATTCATTCCTATCCACTCCAAGAACAAAAATGGTGTCCGCAATCCCCATATATCAATCTGTTTGTTTTGCCAGAAACAGGAACAAAATTTGGAATGAGGGGACCAACAGTAAATGTCGAAAACTTTTGTTTTATTTATGAAGAGGTGGGAAATGACGAGCAAAACATTTTGGGATTATACTGGAGATAAAGGTTATCAAGAATGCTTAGTAGAGATCGATGTTGTACCAATATGTAAAATCCTGAGAAGACGATCCCTGCTGCACCACCCGTGAAACAAACGTAGCTGAAACTATATAGCTGTTTGTTGAGAGGAATAGCTGCAAGAAGTGAAAAGCATTCCGATTAATGATCATTATGACTTTCGTCTCAGATGCAGCAAGTACTTAAACCTGTGCTCACCATCAGTAAAATGAAGAATTATGGCTAAAACTAACAGCACGAGTCCCATTGAGACCCATTGCTTCAGCCTTTCACCATGACCCTGCAACAGAAAATTCATCAGTTTTCCTCACAGATTCGGTTCAATTGCACTCGATTCCTACTTCCTTTCCTAGAGATAACTAATGCTCAAGGAATCTTTACCTTAAAATGAATCAAGACGTGTCCATAATGAATTCCGATGACGCCAGAAAGGATGGCTGAAATTGAACTTTAAAAACGAAACAAAATTCATCAACTTAATAGGCTGCTTCGTTGAAAACAAGAGTGATGATGCTTCACGATGGAAATTAATTGTGCTACCTTAGCAAGCCTTCGGGATCAAATGGAGCATGGCACCAGCTCGGTGCATCCTCACGTAAGGGACCTGAACTAGGAGAACTGAATGTACAAGCCTAAAAAATAATGCAAATGGAATTGCTCAAACATTAATCAATGATAAAGCTGAAGACCACAAATGAACTGAAGAGTTAACATTGACGTTAGTCTCATAATGTATTAATGTTTCTGACCTTCAATCGTTTCCACTCAGGTCCTGAGTAAAGATGATTGATACCCCAAACTTGTCGATCTACATAGCCAACAGCGTTACATCCTGGCCCAAAATGTCCTCTCATCCCACATTTCACCTGTATATAAGCATCCACTCCATCCAGTACTAAAATATTACTCCGCAATCACAACAAACACATATTGTAACAGACTATAATTGTAATTTACGCTAGTTGAAGTTTTACTTACGGTGTATGTATGAGATACATTTTTAAGGTGGTTGTGAACTTCAAAACTCCAATCAGGAACATATAAACCATAAGTCGTCGCCATATAAATTACAAATGCACACAAGCCTCCAATCCTTAAAGCAATTCGAAAACATTTCACACAACTATTGATAACTTCTATGATAATATTGTTCATATATGTATGTGTACATTACCATTGCCATTTGTAAGCAAGAAAGATGGAGAGGTGACCAGGCTCAAGGTTAGTTGGTCTAAGTTTAGTTGTCAAAGTCTCAATGAGAGCAACAACTAAGTACACCAATGCAATTCTCTGCAAGACAATACATTTAAGAAATGAAACAACATTTGTAGTTAGTACATGTTGAAATATAGATTTAGATCATCATATTCATTAAGATAGTCCTATTAAGATAGTTGTTATATTCTTTTTTTAATAAGTGATCACCTGGAGGATTCCACACCACCGAATATGTTTCATGTCAACTCCATAAGACAAATCATCTGGTGCATGGGAGTACCCTCCTGCAATACACATACTCAAGTTTTTAAATTCAACGAGCTAGTAGACTTATATCTGAGGCATATAGATAAGCGAAGTGACCTTAATCGAATAAGCAGTATTGGCACTTTAAACAAGAATGTGTACCTTGAAGCAGAATTCCCCAAAAGAGAAGTTTCAACGTTCTCAGAACAATCTTTTTTATAGCACTGCTAACTTTCGGGATTTTCTACAAAAAATTTAGTTTAGAAAACATTACTAAAATTTCATGTTACTTGGGCAGTTTGTAAAATTAGTATATAGTGTAATACTCTAAGTACATTCTGTGGTTTAACCAAGTGAAATAAGCAACGCAACACGGGGTCCTGAATTACCTTGAGAGCAAGGGCAATAGCAACCCCAACAATGAAGAGGAAAAATGGCATTACAAAATCAGCTAATGTACAACCATTCCAAGGTGAATGATTAATTCTTGAATATGCTCCTCCGGCATCATCCACCAATATCATCAACTGCTCAACACAAGTATTCGAAAACATTCATCACTTATTTAATACTCCATGATACATTGCTAAAAATTCCATGACAACTATATGAATATTGGTACCACTATAGTTAGGCCTCTAAATACGTCTAAAGTCGCTATCCTTTTTTTAGTCTGCTGTTGGATCATTGTTGAAGGCTGTTCTTCCTTCTGCAACTCCTCTGCCTGCTGACATGCCTCGCTTCTCTGTTCGTTTATATCGATGATCGTGTTGTCGTCGTTGTTGCCTGAAATATTATTAGCCACTCTCAAATCTGCCATGTTTCCATCAGGATTAACCTTGTACTCATCCTCTAGTTTCAAATTCCTGAGATTTTCCATACCTTACACAACTCAAGGCTATGTTTTAGCTTTATGTTCAATGAGATATTAACTTATTTAAATGATCGAAAAGAACAAGAAAACAAAAGAGTGGTAATCAGAGGATAAGAGATCCATTGGTTGGCCTTCTTTGGCAAAAATTTGGACACAAATGATACTAGATTTTAATATATAGTCCACTTCGTATAAACTACGTGGGACAATTTAATTGACACATAAAATACCATTATTGAAGTCAAAGTGGATTCAGAATGAGTTGAACTAAGATTCTTGCATGAATAAATTTGGCTTGACTTGATTCCCAATTACTTGGGTTGAAATGAGAGGAATGAAAGAGAAGACATGAAGTTCATATCTCACAATTTACATGAGAAGACATGGGGAAATATGCTTTATTATTAAGTTTGTTATAAATTAAATAAAAACGTGAAGTTGGGTGATCTATATTTTTACATTTTTAAATAATAAACGAAAAGAGTTAATCGAATAGTCTAGTAGAAAAATCTTTGTCCAGTGACTAGAAGGTTTGGATTCGAAACTCACCTCGTCGTTAATTGTAAAAAAGAAAGAAGTAATAAACGAGAAGAAGCACCATGAAACGTTTGACTTGACATCAGTTATCTATTGAACTTACAACTCAATTACTTGCTCCTATATATAGAGATTGAACTTGTAGAAATTTATCTTAGATATGTCGATTGAACGTATAAAAGCCATTACTTCACAGAACATTTTTCAATCTGCACAGCATAAAGCAAAAGTATAATAGCAATAAATTTAATTATATTTCCTTATAATATTCATTTTGCTAGTGATCTCCCAAAATTAGGATCTTTACTAGTAACCAGGTAACAACATAAATCATATATGTTCAAGAGCTTGTTGAGCAGCAAGAACTGCCAATTTCTGCCATGTTGATTCACGTCGCTCGGCCTCCTCACGAGCCTTGTCCTGTTTCTCGGCATATTGTCTCTGGCACTCCTCAAATAGCTCACCATCCTTCTGAAGGAACTTCTTCCGAACCTGAACAGTCAGCTTATGGACTTCGCTATTCCAGTGAGGCTGCATGTTTCTTTCTAGAGCTTCAAAGATAATAGGTAAAATGACATTCCGATGCTCCAAGGTCAAGGTCCCAATTTGCTTGTTTTTCCACAGAGAAAGAGCTCATTCTGCTTCCTGAAGCATGAAATACAAATGAAACCACCTTAAAGAAACAAAATCAATAGGGATAAGTAAAACTCTTCCACAAGACGTATCTTGTGTGCACAACTGCACATAGTTCCAGTCTTCCGGATCACATTAACATAAAAGACCTCTATAGACAGTGAAAAGAGAAAAGGTATAAATATGAAAAATAAATGCAGTATCATTATGGAAAGACTAAAATAACGAGCATTACAATGTGAATGACTATCAATCGAGGGCGCTCTTACGGTGCTAACACCTTTATGGTACTAACGGTGATAACTTTTTTTTCTTCAATTTATTTAAAAGTTTTTTAATACATATATGTACAAATGTACCCTAGAAAGAAATCTATGAACAAAAAATGATTATAAATATACTCTAACATTGAGAAATTTGTATATTTATATGCAGAGTACAAATGTACTCTGGTATGAGTACATATGTACTATGGACACATTTATGAATTTTTATGTTGACCGGTTAACGACGGTCAATGTTGGTCGCCCCCGGTCGATGATGGTCAACCCCCGACCAACTCCAATGATCAATCGGTCAACATTTATGAAATTTAGCACGAGTTAGCACCGTATTAGTGTTAGCACAAGATCAAAACCCAGCAATCGGTCACGTGTGATATACACTACAGGTATTTTTCGCTACAACCAGTCACCAAAATAAAGCGCACTCCAGCAGCTTATAAAATATAGAGATGGCACCTGATGGATAATCATGACTAAATTGGATTCCTATACTAACACTTCAAAGACAATGACCAAGTTCAAATAAAACAATACAATCATAGCAGGGACAAGGCAATTAGAAAATCCCAAAGATAGGTTACAACAAGACAATATATCATTAATTGAAGTACCATTAAGCTAGCGCCTTTGGTCGAGATTACCTTGAATCAATTATACTCTCACAAACCAGAGAAACGGAGATCCATAGATTTTCACACCAGAATAATTACATCTCATCAAAGATACATATCTAGTTTAATAACTGACTTTGAAGGTTTAAATGAGGCAGACCTGATGAGGAAAGCTATTGAGGCAGCACGATATCCTATGCAAAATAGTCCTCAAATACTCCCTCTCCCTCAGATCCTTGGAATCAAACAACTCCAACAACCTTAACACAAAAGCGTGATCAATAAACCTCTTCGCCCAGCCTTAACATCGACACGAGCTGCTAGATAACGACTCGCCCAAACAAGGCTGCAAAGAGGCCGCCCGGTTCATGATACGCCTTCCAGATTTCCTCGAATCATACGTCCCGGTTACCATGTTTCGTATGAAGCCGGGGCAAAGATCGAAATATATTCAAAGATACCATTTTTATCATCTCCTCCTGGTTAATAACACTTAATTTATCAGAACCAGATTGCACAAAGTCAATAAGATCACTTAGCATTTCCCTCTTCATCTCCTTTTCCCTAACATTGAGTGATGAGTCCAAAAAATCAAGCGACAAACTCTGTTCCGAAACCGCCCAGCGTCCACTAAACAAATGGGCGCCTCCATAGTTCGGGGCTTGACGGCACAACCACCTACGAGTGGATGCGCCGTTAAAAGTCGACTTCAAAGGGTAAGAAAATGCCGATTAGATATGCATCCATCGATTCTGTTCGGTTTCCGTCGGTAGTGCGACTACGGCACTCGAAACTTTGGTGGTGGGGTAGTAATCAAGGATGCGGGTTAGCGAGTGGTTCCCATTTCGCCCAGCCCATCCTACGTAAATTGCGCACTTCGGGATGCTTCGCCATGTGAAAGAGGGGTCGTAACCCAAGGAGGCATCCCAAAAATTGTTGTCCGGGAAGTACTTGGCTTTGAAGACCACGGCGTCACTTTACGCGTGCTCGGGCCTATGATAGGAAGTCCCACTTTCACCCTATCATATGCTTTACACACATATCAAGTTTGATAGAGAAATATCCTATACCTCTACTCCTTTTCCTTTTTAGAGAGTGATGAGCCTCAAATGCCATGAGTACATTATCAGTGATTAGTTTCAACCTGTTAGCTATGCATTTGGAAATAAACTTGGAAATCACATTACATAAAGACATTGGTCCGAATTGGGTGATTTCTTGGGGAGAATTGGCAGAACAAAGATGTCACGAGATATAACCGAACGGTGTGTTACCAAACAAAGAAAACCCGGAACCAAAGAGTTATGACCCCATTTTATTATTAGGTAGTATGAAAGCCGCCCGACTTGAAAGCAATCCGGCGGGCCGAGGTGGCAATACACTAGACCCGGTAGCTCCCAAAGAGTTAACGGCGGCTGTTCACGGAGTCCCTCTGCAGCAAAAGCGGCTATGAAACCTAACAATTACGAACCCGAGGAAAACAAAAGCGAGCGAAAATATGCCGCAGTGTTGGCCAGAAAAGTAAAGCGGTGAACAAAAGCAAATGCGAAGGGGGTGAAGAAGCGAGAACTTCGTCAACGAAGTGGGATGATAGAATTGGGATGTGCTCTCTATTTATAGGAAGGAAGAGGCTAGTTTGAATTGAAGTTAAAAAACGTTTGTAACATCCAAGGTGATGAATGCTGTGTATTGATGGTGATGAATGCTGTGTATTGATGGTGATGAATGCTGTGTAACAGCTCTATTCAAATGAAATCAGATCAAAAAGAAATAAAGAGAGTGCAAAAGGTCTCTTTAGCTCGCACCGCAGGTGCTCCACCAAACACCAAACACGAACACGAACACGAACACGAACACGAACACGAACCGAGCCGAGCCGGGTCGGGGCGCGTGTGGTAATTTTAGCGGGCTAGACTTATACCAAAAGCCTTAGTCATTTGAACAAGCAATAAAGATTGGGTTATTTAAATAGAATTAAATGGTGCTCAAAAAACAATGTGGGAAAAAACTAATGTGCCTTTTCAAATTCCCAAGGCATTCAAGACAATACTTTTATTATGTCCAACAATCCCCCACAATGGCGAAGGGAAGGAACAGAAAAGGCTAAGGAGAAATTCCTGGTCAAGGAGGGGTTGAGTACTTAAGCGTCAATATCTTTCGATTTGAATTGACACATAGTGAAATGGGGCAACAACCGATTGCCGATGGTGAGCTTGAGTCTTGAACTTATTGGACCTTGATTGAGACCCCCACAACACATACTATACCCTCTAAATTGTGTAGGTCCTTGAGGAAATGCACAAACACGGCGTTTAAGGGCCCATCATTACACCTTGGTCTTATGAGTGCTCTAGAAGACAAGCCCTAGTCTTTCATAGATGGCGGCCCCACCAATGGCAGCACGTAGGTAACTCCTATAGTGTGTCTCAAAACACTATCTTCAAGTTATTAAGGACTTAAGTCCATCCTCACAAAAATTTCCATCAAGTGCATCTCAAAGCACCACCAATGCTGGTTATGGAAGGTCATGACTAAAATTCAATACATGCATTGCAATACCAAACTTTGGTTATGAATAGTCATGGATAAAATCCCATCAAGTGCGTCTCAATAGCACCACCAAAAACATATGGCTATAGGATTTTATCAAGCACTACTACACGCCATAGGGATAGGAAGTAGTGCATCAAGAGTCAACATACTATCTTGATTAGGGCTTGACCTATCCCCCCTCAATCTCGAGAATAGCTTCGCCTAGTTAATCCGCTTAGTAAAAGGATCGGCCAGGTCATTCGGACCTCACATAGTCCGCGAAATAACCCATTTTCGGGGAGTTGTCTCACCGCTGCAATGTCTAATTTGCATATGTCTTTTCTTGCCATTGTAAGCATGATTCTTGGCAACTCCGATGGGCGCTTGAGAATCACGGTGTAGTGAACCGGTACACGAGGTTCTCCCATGACGGTATCGGCTAGTAGGTTCTTCAACCATTCAGCTTCTTGACCTGCAAGCTCAAGTGCAATGAACTCGGACTCCATGGTGGAGCGCTGTCGTGCAGCCGGGCTTCAATAGCTCCTCCTGCTAAGGTAAACACATATCCATTGGTAGAACAAATCTCATCGCTACGAGACCCCGATTAACATCCTGTTACCCTTCTAACACAGCAGGGAACTTCTTAAAGTTCAAACTAACCTCAATAGTCCCTTTTAGGTATCTAAGTAATCGATGAAGAGCATCCCAATGCTCACTACTAGGGTTATGGGTATACCGACTTAACCTACTTACAGCATAGGCAATATCAGGCCGAGTACAGTTAGTCAAGAACATCACACTCCCAATAATCTTAGCATATTCTATTTGAGAGACACTATCACCCAAATTTTTCATCAAATGTACACCTGGCATCATAAAGTCTAGCGAGGTGTAACCTCAAAAGTTAAACTTCCTCAAAATCTTCTCCACATAATGAAGTTGACTCAGTGAGATACCCTCGGGTTTCTCCTTAACTCGAACTCCTAGGATGACATCGACGCCCACCAGTCTTTAATCCTCGAGCTTAGATGACAAGAAATCCTTGGTCTTATTCACTATAGTCATAGTCTTGCAAAATCAACATATCATCAACTTGCCTTATAGGCATATGATCACACAATCGAGTCCTAACCCACATAGAGTATACACATGAGTCGGAAATTGTTCCTGGCTTGTAATTCTTTATAAAAGTATCGCTAAAGCTTCTCATACCCTTGTTTGGTGCTTGTTTCAAACCATATAGAGATTTTTAAACACACACTTCCCTCGACCACGACTCACAAAACCCTCGAGGTTGGAGTCATATAAATCTCTTCCTCTAGATCACCATTCAAAAGCGTTCTTAACATCCATCGATGTATCTACAACCCGTGAATAGCGGCTAAACAATCAAGGCCGATAGTGGCCATCTTAGTCACTTTGGAGAATAAGTATCAAAGTAATCTATATCAGCCTTCTTTTGTGTAAGCCTTGCCGAATCCACCGAGCCTGGCCTTGAATCTGCACATTGAACCATCGGTCACCGTCTTTTTCTTAAAGATCCACTTGTACTAATAAGCTTGCAGCCCTTAGGTAAATCCAACTAACTCCCAAGTTTGGTTTAGGCCTGTCAGATCAGGATTCACTCTTGTGGCCTCTCTCCAAAAAGTAGCATCAATAGACCTGCAAGCTGGCCTGTGATAAGTCTTAGGATCATCCTCAAAATAATATAAGTAGAAACTAGTTAAATCACTTATATAATCACATGTAATCTCGGATAGAAAGTTCACTATAAAGTCATCTCCAAAGTATTTCTCTCCCTCTAGGTCTCTTACTCTTTCTAAGTCCCTCTGAGAGTCTCTGAGTTAAAGATGAACTAACATCTTGTATCCGATACCAGTATGTCGTGGCACTCGGGTACATCATGTGCATCGAGGCATATCATGAATCGAGGCAAAGACAAACATGCTTTCTTTAAAATACATGCTCAAAAAAACTTCGGCATCTCCCAGCCTCAGAATATAGAAACGTCAGATAAAGACATGAATCTATATACATGTTGTTCACAAAAGGCATACCCAATGAAAACACAGTCATAGGTCTTGGGTCCAATGTTGGTCTTCTTAGGCTCAGGCAAACCCACCTTAGCTAGACACCCCCACACTCTAAGAAACCTCAAGTTAGGGGGATAACCCCTCCAAATCTCATAGGGAGTCTTATCTAACTTCTTATGGGGTACCCTGTTAAGAATGTGACAAGCACTTAAAACCGCCTCCCCCCACATCTCATCAGGAAGTCCAGAACTTAGGAGCATAGCATTCATCATATTTTTCAATGTCCTGTTCTTACGTTCAGCTATCCCATTTTGTTGAGGTAAGTAAGGGGCACTAGTCTCATGGATAATCCCATTCTCCTCACAAAACTCTCTCAAGGTAGAAGACCCATACTCACCACCCCGATCAGACCTTAGTCTCTTAATCTTTCTATCAAGCTGGTTCTCTACTTCATTCTTAAACTTGATAAACATATCCTCAGCCTCACTCTTAGCTCCAAGAAGGTAGACCCTAGTATACCTAGAACAGTCATCTATAAAGGTCACATAATAGTGCTTTCCCCCTTTACTCCTAGTGTTCCAACCCAAAAGTCGGCTTTAGGTGATTGTAGAATTAACTCCTGGCGCCGGTTTGTCCTAGGGTCACGCAGGTTTACTAGGCTTCGGGTAAACCCAGGCACCACACAAATTGGGCATTTGGGTAGCTCGGATGAAGATAAAGGCGAAATTTATGATAGACAATTGCATGAGATGTTTAATGGATGCGACATTAACATGTCTAGTCTAGCGCGGAAATATCGATAGTCTCAACAATATAAGCAGTAGATGTATTATTAATCAAGGAAAATTGACATTCGGAATAAATAAGCATGGCTGAGAATACAGCACTCACAAACTCTCGCTCAGAAGAGTCACTACAACCTTGTCGGCCTCAAATACAAGTTTCAAAACCAACTTTGTTTAATAAGGCACGAGACACTAGAGTTCTGCGGCCTTAAAAGTAAGGTACATGATACATTACTAAGAGAGGTCTTAAGGAGGTGAGGCTTAGCAGAACCTTTCCTTTGCCCGAAATTCAGCGGTGGCGAGTTTCCGTAGAACACATTCTCCATCAGCAACATCCTCAAAGTCCTGGAACAGCTCCTTATTTGCACACAAATGGCGAGAAGCTCCTGTATCCAGCACCCAGTCAGTTGCATTTGCCACCAGATTTGCTTCAACCACCACAGCAGCTATGATGTCATTTGATTCAGCAATGTTGGCTTGGGGGGCATCTGGCTTTTGACGGCAAACGTTGATGAGCCTTGTGTCGGCTTTGCCGCATCGTAGCGACACTTGGCACCTTAGCGATCACAGGCACTGGTTTTGATGAACTTGTTCGATGTTGGCTTCTTGAGTGCTCGTTCACTTGCCGCTTTTGCCTTTTGAACACTTTGTTGTTGTTGGAGGACCACGATTTCCACCAAGTTTGCCTTGGTGAAGTGCCTCCATTGTCGGCTTTCTCCTTTGTCCGTTAGCGACTTTGTCTTTGAGGCGGTTAGCTCTTCGGTTCTCATTATTTTGTCAGCCCGGACAAAGAGGTGAAATCTTTCTTCTTGTGTTCGGTTTGTTCTGTAATCATTCCAAGAAGGAGGAAATTTCTCCAACAAAACATTAGCAAGCTTGCCCATTGAAGTTTTCCATGCCTTCGTTAATCGCATCGATTACCTGATTTTCAAAGACTTGCGAACGATCCATAACCACTTGATTTGTTCTCAATCATTTGAAAACCTAGCCACTTCCCCACCACATATTTCTTCTTACCAGCATCATCATTACCATATTTCTCCTCTAAGGCATCCCAAATTAACTTGGCAGATTTGTGAATAGTATATAAGTCAAACAGGTAATTAGTCATGTTGTTCAGAATATGGCACCTAGCAGTCTTGTTATCTTTATCAAACCTTTTTTAGTTCTTTTCGCACGTTTAGAACAACCAAAGTAATAGAGGAGTAACCATCAGAGACAGCAGATATTTCAGGGGGACGGTTTTCAAATAGCACATAGTCAACATCCAAAGCTTCAAGGTACATAAGCAGTTTTTGGGACCATCTTTTATAGTTGTTACCATTCAAAGGTTCCAGTTTAGACATGTCAGGCAATTTCGATTTGGAAGGCATGGTTATACAAGATTAAGCTTTCAAATTGTAGTCAAAGAAATACAGATATAACCGAACCAGTGTGTTACCAAACAAAGAAAAAACCAGAACCAAAGTTTTAACTTGACATTGTAGGTATGAAAGCCAGCGACTTGAAAGCTTAATCCGGCCGAGCCAGAAATTTGGCAATCTACTAGACGGTAGCTCCCAAAGGGTTGCTGGTATTTCAACGAGGTCGCTCGGCAACGGCTATGAAACCTACAACAATTGAACCGGGAAAACAAGAAGCGAGCGAGAAAATAGCCACGGTGTTGTGAGGGAAAAGTAAAGGCGGTGAACAAAAATCTTGAAAGGGGGTGACGAGGGAGCTAAAATCGGCAAGTGGGATGATAGAAGAAGTCTGATGTGCTCTCTATTTATAGGAGAAGGAAAGAGGCTAGTTTGAATTACGAAGTTAAAAAAGCGTTGTAACATCGAATTGATGAATCTTTGTGTATATTGATGGTGATGAATCTTGTGTAAATTGTGATGAATCTTTATTAATAGCATTTCTATTCAAATAATCGAGATCAAAAAAGAAATAAAAGAGAAGTCTGAGGTCTCTTTAGCTGCACGCGGAGTGCTCCACCAAACACAGACACGAGCCGAGCCGGGCCGAGGCAGTGGGCGGCCTTGTAGCGATGTGGTAATTTTAGCGGGCTAGACTTATACCAAAAGCCTTAGTCATTTGAACAAGCAATAAAGGTGGGTTATTTAAATAGAAATTAGAGGCCAGATTGCTCAAAAACAATGTGGGAAAAAACTAATGTGCCTTTTTCAAATTCCCAAGGCATTCAAGGCAATCTTATTATGTCAGCCAAAGAATCCAACTTTAGGAATTAAGGCGACTATATGGGTAAGCTAAATTTCTAAAATGATACAAAGGCCTCCCAAAACCATATCAGTGTCCATCAGACCATCAATTTTGTTGTGTTGCTGTATCATGGAAGAAAGTTGTATTAGCATCTCCTTTGAATATGTTCATTTTACTAGCTTCATATTTATTCATAGTTTACAAAACTTAAAACTCAAGTAATTAAAATAATTATTATGATAATTAATTAATTCATTATTATAATATTTTATGCTATCTTTTACGGAGTAATATATTTTATAATCTTTTGGATTTATCTCGACAAAACAATAAAACAGTTGTGATAATCATAATTAACATTAATTTATTATAATATTTTATGGTATCTTTTAATATATTTTGTAATCTTTTGGATTCATATCAATAAAACTATAAGTTGTGTGTCGCCGCCCTTATGCGGGGCAATCATTGTAAACTCGAGGTCCTTAAGTTATTTGATTGGTGGAATTTCGGCTTCGCCCAAATCATTATATTATTTTCATTACGTTTTGGCCCCACTCCTCACTCATGTGCTCGCAAATCACCACTGATATTTTCATAAGAGCTCGAAGGTCAAGCACAATTAAAATTCAAGTTTTTGTGAATTGGATTTTCAAAAGGAACATGTATCTTGATTGGATGAGTATTATCTATCAAATCTTATCTCATCATCTATTTCGAGTCGAGGGTCTTACATGTGCAATACATGTTAACCAACTAAGTAGTGGCTGGTGTTGGGCTGGGATTTTGATCACCAATTATACTGTGAAAGATGTGAAGAGTTGGAATTACCATTTTGTCTGGGAGCTGGATAAACCTTGGGTTTTAATGGAATTCAAGTCATCTCCATTCAGCACATAAAGGTGTTTAAAAGCTGAGCTTAATTTTTCCTCAAAATCAACATAGTCAAAGTATACAACTCCATATGTTTGAATTATTACTGCACGAAATTAATGCAAGTTCTTCTCCAAATTCTATATTGTTCTCCATGAGGGGTGTTTGGCTAAGCTTATTTTTTAAATTTATAATAGGTCGAGCTTTATAAGTTGTTAAATTTATTTGGTTATTTGGCTAATATAACTTATAATGGGATTTTTATTTTACATGTTTGGATAAACAATAACTTATAAGTTGTAAGGGTAAAATGACTTATAAAGGACATCTTATTTATATATCATTTTTTTATGTTTATGATATTAATAAATTAGAAATTTAATATTTGAAAGAATAAAAAATAACTATAAACAAAACTTATATTTTGTGACTAAAAATATAATATTTATTTATTTATTAGTTTTTTCAACAAATAGTAAAATGCTAAAAAGTTGGTATAACTAAAAATTATAAATGAATGATAAATAATGTATAAAGTTAAATATTGAAGGGTAATTAAGTAAATTACTTCATCAAACCAACTTATAAGTTTAAGTTAAAAAAAGTTGAAAAAAGGTTAGTATTTATTACTTTTTTTATTTTAACTTATAAGTTGATTTCAAGTTATAAGTTATATGTAAAATAAACTTAACCAAATACTTTTTAACTTATCTTTTTTATCAAAATCAACTTATTAGCCAAACATCCTCAATATGTGATGTTAACTCTAACATATCCATCACACATCACCAACAAAAGCCAACTGGAAATGATTAATCCATGAAAAATCATTATCAAACCCAGAATGTTTTAATGTGAAGGTATCTTGGTCACTTGACTATTCCTCATGCACTTAAAGGCGTAGTATAGGACCATACATAAAGAAAAAGGTAAGAAATAATGAGATACATACTACGCCTAGTAGAAAGTTAGGAGCTATTAAAGTATGATTCTATTAAGATTTTTTAATGATATATTTTATAATTTTTATTTACTTATTTAATTATTTTTAAGTTCTTATGGATCAAACTACAAAATGTATATATATTATTATATTAAAGTAATTCTTATGTTATTGCGTTATAAAATTTAGCATTTGTGAGTATCATGTATCTTAAGATACTTAGTAACATATTCGGTATGAATATTTTTGTATATTAAGAATATTCGATCGCATATTTAATTAATGAGTATTATATATCTTAAAGAATAAATTTTATTAACATTTTTTAATAGCCATGATACCGTTCCGAATACTAATACGCAAAAAACCTTGAGCAGTATTTCACACAGACTGTTCAAAATATATTTGAAGTCTGTATCGCACTAATGAGAGGAGGTGGCACCTTAGAGTTTGTTGATGAAGAATTTTATTCACAAGAGTCAACTGTGGCCTAAAGTATAAGGCAAGTTATTATTACTTCTAGAAGTTGCATTGTTCATGATGCAAGTCATCGATTTTGACACAGTTGTCAATAATTCATTTGGGAGTATTATATTGCATTAGTGAAACGGTCTATGCCCTAGGAGATAGGAATATATATCTTATTATATTTTCGATATGTTTTATTTAAACGAGTAACAATAAGCTAATAATGTGAAACAACTGCAACAAACTAACGAGAGAAATATATAACCACCCATAAAAATAAACGTATTGAAGGTCTTGGATGAGAACATATATAGTATACTAATGTGACAATTAAATGTAGTTACGCGGTGAGGTATGTCATTTTTGGGAGTACTAGTAAAAGAGAGATGCGATGGGCGATATCTGATCGATTTTTTTAAATATGTGATCGTTTTTATGTGTTTAATTGAAATTATTCTAAAATTGTATAAAAACTCCTTTTGTGAATTTTTTTTAAGTTATATTTTATTTTTTTAAAGGGATATTTGATCGCGAATAAGCTTCTTTAAATATAAGATATGAAAAATTAATCGATGATTAATATTTTTTTTTAAAGATCACTAATAACAATTTTATAGCACGACCAATTAATTTTTGTAAGATATGTTGTTTGTTTTCTAGTATATTTTTTAAGTATAATTTTATTAGTAATATTACTTAAATTATTAATACATATTATTATTAATACATATTCAACAAAAAATAATAAGTTTTTATAAACTTAAATAATATATGTCAATCAAGTACGTAATAATATTTTTAGTAAAATATTAGTAATATAATATTAACATCCAAGATTATATTATTCGAATAATAATCAAATACAATATACTTGACAAATAGATAATTAGTTTCAAAAGATGAAATATGTTCAATTTAAACATCTCATCATTTTTTTTTTAACTATTTTATTTTTCAACCATCACTATTGTTTTAACTCCTCATTAATTATGATTTTTCATAATTAATAATAGCTTCATAGAAAAATAACTCTCATAATTAATATATGCTTTGTACTTAGTTTCATGTGGGAGGGGTAATTTAGTCTTAACAAAAAATGGAAGAAACACATAACCACATTCACACATTTAGAAGGTATATACATAATGATAATGAGACACTAAAGCTTAAATGAGAATATATTGTACTTGCCTAGCTACTTGTATATAAAATACTATATAGGGATGAATGTACAATATTTCAATTTCATGAATCATATGACCACATTATTTGAGTCATTTTCGATGACTAATTTGTAATAATCTAATATGTCAATTTAATAAACTATAATTTGGTCCCACTATTTGAGACCATTAGCTTGCATTGATTGACACAGTCAATACTAATCAGAAAATTGTAATCGTTGTATATAACTATATACACGGAGTAAATATCGATAAACACAACACGTTATTATAGTTATCTCAAAGAAAACAATAAAATCATATTTATCCAAACCATTGTAACAAATTAAATATACGTTGGGTGCATGATAATATGATATGCTTTGTTACAAATACTTCGGGTAGACCAACTCATCAACCCACCCTACCCTTTTTGTATATACGATATGGTTATTTACAACTTCGTGCAAAACAATTTACCACTAGAAAATGGCAAGCAAAACTCAAAATAAAGCTAGACAAAGTCATGTCTTGCACGTAGGCATTGATAAACAAATTTGTAGTCAAAATGGATATTTTTGTATAATATACGAAAATACCATGAATTTGGTGCAATAATCTTGTAGTCAATTCAAATTTGGTGCATGTATCTAGAAAACATTTCATCCCTCAAGATGTCATGGATTATGTTGCACGTACTAGACCAAGAAATCAAGAATAATAATGTCTTCTTGACGAGTCCTCTCAGCAATTCAACAATAATGATCTGAAGGTCAAAATTGATTGGTTTATAATAAGCTGATAATCGATACGTTCTATAAACGGTGATATTTTGAATTGTGCCCAAGCCACTACATCAATTATTGTTAATTATGTATCTATGGAAATATTTGAACGATTTGAAATTCTCAAATCAGCACTATCGCCAGCATTAAGAAATTTTGATCTCAATAACTCTCTAGAAATGACGATGGTCGATGGACTTGAAAAGTAATAAGCATAAACATACGTCGTATTAGAATCACATGCAGATATTGTGGCGCCATGAGTGTGATAACTCATATCTCTTTTTAAAATACATAACGACACGATCTTAATCCGTAATTAACAATAATTGTAGTATCATCCATTCACGCTAATTGCTAAAGATCATCAGGTATTGATACCCGCTAATTCGGACATGACCATAATAGAAATAAAAATTGCGAAATTCTGAAGCACACAAGATTCATGGTTCACCTCGGCGTTAGAGCTAATCCCGGCCTGTAACATGTAGATCTACTAATAATCAACTTTGGAAGAATTATTACATAACTCAAGAACCTATTCTACAATCCCCAACAATTGATGTGCTATTAAAGCCAAATCTCTAAAAACAAGATCTCTCAATTGGATGTTTTCTCATAGACATGAAAACTTCAATTACAAGCCTCTCAGTTCTCTCGAATCCCATGAATTCTCCTAAACCAAATAGAAAAACCTGGGCAAAAATGCCTCAAAACCGCCTCAAAATAGGTCTTCAGAAACCATCGTTGGGAGCAGTGAGACCCGAGGCGAGGTCATCCTACCCGAAATCCAACGCCCAAAACAAGCCCGAGGAATTGAGGACTTGGGTCGGGACCACCAAAGTCCCGATCTACCCCGACCTCCCACTTTTGGCGGCCGTTATTTTGCTTCACATCCAACACATCGTTATTCTAGAATGTTTAAATATATTAATTGTATCCAAAAATAAATTCATATATAGTCTTTCTGTATGATGTAATAATATCCATGATTAAACTTTGAAACCATTATTCTTGAATAATGAAATTGCTTCACTTAATTTCTTTCTTTATGTATGTATCCAAACATTTGATTTTAAATTTAGTAAAATATGGTAAAAGTCACTATTGAAGACTAATTAATTAGACACAATGATGTTTAGATATTAAGTTTCGGAGTGCATTATGTTACTAATTAATTAGAATGGTAATAGAAACTTAGATAACATGTACTCCGTAAATTTTTGGTCTTCTCATCAGAATGGATATTTTTAGTCGTTCAGTTTTTTAATTCAACATTCATATTAAGTTTTTCCAATCATACGTATGTAGCCGGTAGGGTATGGTATGGATTTTCCTAGCAAAAACAATAATAGTACAAATATAAAAATCATGTGTTTAAAAAATTTCAATCTTTCGATTCATATTTATATAATCATTTTCACACATGATCATACTCGTCAGCATCATTAGTCCTAAATGACGGAAACTTGGAGGAAATTACCATCATTTTCCACCGAGTGCTTATAAAAAGGGACAAACATTTATGAAGTATAACAAGTGAACAACAAAAGCAAAACCTGAGATCAAACTAATTAAAGCACACACTATTATTACCAATTTGTACAATATGAAGAGAGCAACGGCCCAAACTTTCACTCTTTCATTACTTCTTATTATTGTTCTTCTCTTTTGGAATACAAAATCAATTGGAGCTCAGGAAGTTGGTAATATATCTCTCTAGTCTCTTCTGATCTACTAGTCTCTTCTTAAATACACCGTTCTTGATGAGTTTTTTTTGTTTGTTTTTTAGAGGATGAAAGCGAGTTCGATTATATAAAAGGAAGCGATAAAGGGCCTCACCGATGGGGATATTTAAAGGAGGAATGGGCAGCTTGCAAGCATGGAAAGATGCAGTCTCCGATTGATATGTCTCATGAGAGAGTCAGAATCATCCAAAAGGTTGAGAAAAGGAGTTATAAACCTGCCAATGCTACTATCTCAAATAGAGGCCATGACATAATGGTAATAATTCTATATATAATACCATCATCATTTTTCCTATAACAATGTTTGTAGTCCAGTTTTGAACTCTCGAATTATTAAGTCTAAACTTTATATAATTGAGTGCGTTTATAAAACAGATCGACAAGTTTTAAATTTTTTGACCGGATGCCTCGTGCCCTCACTAGTTCCGTCCGTGTTACAAATGTTAATTTCGTTCCTAATAGCTAAATAATGAAAATGTATTCATTATTCGTTCAATTGTGTATTCTTCTTATTATTGTTTTTCCATGGACGTAGGTGCAATTTAATGGGGATGCAGGAGCAATGTTCATAAATGGCAACGAATACTTACTCAGTCAAGTTCATTGGCACTCTACTTCAGAGCATACAATTCATGGCAGGAGGTATATTACATAAAATATATATAGTCATCCTTTTTTCTTTTCTTCAAAATTTTAAATACACCAAATTATTTTATTTATGATAATGTCTTATAAATTTAATATAAATTTTTAATTGGTTTTTCCAGGTACGCTCTTGAATTGCATTTGGTACACCAATGTTTCAACCAAAGTGTGAAGAATAATGTGTCTGTAGTTGCTGTTCTTTTCAAGATTGGGAAACCAGATAAATTTCTTGCCGAGGTAACATTATTTTAATACAAACTTATCTTTTTTACCTTTACTTTTGAAATCAATCTTTGACCTTATGGCCAATTTGGTTGAAAAATAAATACTCCGTTTACTTAACTAATTAATAAATGGTGTATGTAGTAAGAAATTGACAAAATAGTCAATTATAGTCTACTACTATATTCAATTCTGTTCCATTTATTGCAGTTAACTCCTACAATAAAGACAATGATAGATTTACATGAGGAGAGGCATTTGGAAGTGGTTGACCCAAGAAGAATCAAAATCAACAATAAAAGGTTTTATCGATACCTTGGTTCACTTACTGTGCCACCATGCACCGAAGGCGTCATTTGGACCATAAGTAAAAAGGTAATTAATGTTTTCTATTTTAATATTTCCTCCGTGTTTTTATTATTTCGTTTTAGCAAAAAATAAATTATTTTTTTATAGTTGTCGTTTTAGCATAATAAATAATATTTTTACATTTTCAATGTACTTTTCTTGACTATTTTTTCTCTTAAAATAAACAACCAGCAACCAATGATATTACTTTAATTGATTGTTATTCTACATTTTTAATACACTTTTTGACTATTTTTAATTTACCTTAATCTATGTGCAAATGCTAAAACGACAACTAAAAAAACGAGGTAGTCATTAAGAGCAATTAACTTAGTATCTTGCCTCCGTATCAAAATAGATGATTGCCTAAAATATTTTTACTTTTTTCATAATAGTTGATTGTTTACAATTTTAATGTACTTCTTTTATAATTTCAATGTACATTTTTACAATTCCAATGTAGCTTTTTATATTTCCAATAATGTAGATTTTTACGATTCCAATGTAACTTTTCACGATCCTTTAATAAAATATTTTTATCTAAACAATCATCATTATGAAACAGTAGAAACAGTGGGAATATGGTATTATTTGTTATCGTTCAATTTAGCAACTAATATTGGTTATTAACATTACTATATATTTCAGATTATGACAGTTTCAAAAGATCAAGTAATGTTACTCCGAGAAGCAGTGCACGATGTAAGTAATTAGTCCATTAGAAAAACTTTGACAATTTTTTTGGGACGAAGGGATTATTTTTTATATACATACAGTAGCTCTCATTTCCAGTATTGAATTTTAGTATTAATTAAAATTATGTATTTGAATAATGCAGTCTGCTGAGAACAATGCAAGACCATTGCAACCGCGTAATCCAAGACGAGATGTCCACTTAATGGTCCCTGCCAAGATCTAAAATAATTATATTCTTCTGCAAGCATATGCTATGCATTATTTTGTATGGAAGATAGATCAGAATATATGTATTATTAGTACGAGGTATTATGTAGGAAATTCGTTGAACGAGGAAAAATAACGAGAGAGAATTTTGAAAGCTATAAAAATCAAACAAAAGCCCAAACATCAACCAAGGCTTGTGCGAACACAATTCTTTAAGCAGTTGCTCCCTACCCGTAGGTGCTTAGGACTTTAGAGCAAGCCGGTTCGAGGGATACAATGGTTAGAACCCGATCGCCTTAGAAGCGCTCTAAGGTGTTGGTAATTGAGAGAGCAAAGTATCACCAAAAAGAAAATTGTTTGTGTTTGTAAAGCTTAGTTGTTTGCTTATGATTGATGGATATGAAGTTGTTGCACTTAAATAGAGAGTAGAAGGGGTGATGATCGATTAAACTCCTTTACTCCAACCTTGATAGCCATAACTGCAGGTAGTTAATGGTGTGCTTGAATGCAACGTAACTCCAAAGCGGAAGAAAACCAAAGTCTCAGGCTTGCAGGGTGCAAAAATATAATTAGCATATAATAGAGGTGCAATGCATGGCTTCAGGCTCCCGGACTAATGTTTTATGTACATCAGGCATAGGGTTTTTCTAGAACACACTTGCTCGCTAACTTCAGCGTGGAAAGGCTTTTAGTATAGAACACATTTACTCATGACTAAAATGACCAACTATATAAAGTGGATCATATTCTATCTATCTTCAATATGGTACTTTGCACTACTAAATTTTTGCATTCATTTTTCCAACATATTATTTATTTTATTATTTGTTAAATATAATTATCATTGTAGTTCTGTATTCATTCCTAGCTAATAATTAACGATTTACAACCACCGAGTTATCTGATTATTGGTCTTTAATTCGTTAATTAAATCAATACTCGACAAACGGTCACTAATGAGAAACATGCCTGGTTGTGTTCTCTGCGACAAAGACTTGTCATACTAAATATTTGTTTTAGTATTTGTTATTAAATCAATTTGGACCACTAGATGATTGATTTCTTAATAAATACTATCTTCATTTTTTTTATTTGACGTTTTCGGATATCGAGATGAAACTTTGATCATTATTTACTAATTACACATTAATTTAATAAATATAAAATTTATATCATTAGATTCGTCTTTGAAAATAGTTTCATAATATTATTTTCTTATATTTTTTGAACATATAGTTTAAGAGTAATTGATAGTCAAGTTACATTGATATGAATCACGTCAAATAAAAAATGAATTAAAATAAGAATAATGGCGATTTTGTCTTTTTACACCATGCAAAAAATTCAAAATCCCTCCCTTTTTACAATTCAAAATCCTTCCATTTAAAATTCATCTATTCAATTGAAGCAACAAAATCCTCAACCTAAGCTCCTCCTCCATATTCCACTTTTTTATCCGGCATATTTCACCATTTTTTTCATCAATTTTCACAGAGAGATATTGCCAACTATGTTACTACATATGCTTGAATATGTTTAACATATGTTTATTTGAGGTATTTTAAAATTTTTCTCAATTTTTTGTTTTGCAATCTAGACAAAAAAATATTTTATTTTGTCAAGTTTAGATCAATTTTGGAATTTCAATGTAATAGGGAATTGATTCACATGTTATTTGCCTAAATCAATTACCTAAATTCTGTTCCAATTTTATTGTCTAATTTGGGAGATATATTGCAAAAATTATGTGTTCCAAAATTTTTTGTGTCCACCTTGAGTGATTGCAAATTATATATATTTCCAAAATTTTTGTCCAAATTGTTGATAGAGCTTTTTCAAATTATTGATGAAAGTTTTTGGTTGAGCAATTAAACAAAAGAAGTGGTTAGTTCTGATTTACCACTGATACGTGTTAGCATGGTTAGTTTAGTTTTGGTTCGTACAATCTAACCATAATTATTACTGGTCATGGTTAGTATGGATTTGCCATTGTGGCGACATGTTGCGGTTAGTAGAAATTTATCGTTTTGGTTCGTACAGTCTAACCATAATCATTACTGATCATGGTGAGTATGGATTTGCCATTGTGGCGACATATTGCGGTTAGTACAAATTTGTCGTTGTCATCATATATTAGTTTATGTCACTCATGGTTAGTTGTTCCAGTTTACATATTTTATTTTTATTTTACAATAATATATATTTTTAGTGTTTTTTATATTTTTAATTTATAATAATATTATTATAAATTTTTTATTTTGATTTTGTAAGTCGTGATTCTTTCAAATAAATTTCTTCTATTTATGATTTAAAAGATTTTGGAGTGCTTTAAAGTATTTTGATTTGATTTCTAGTGAATAATAATTTTGATTTGAAGTTGTGAAATTAATTTTCCTAATTTTTGTTTTTAATTGTCAATTGAAATTTGAAATTGCATGAGTAATTAGGGTGATGAGTTGGCACATATTTTTCATTAATAGGGGAAAATGTATGTTTTACCATTTAGTAACAAGTTACTAAATATAACTCTTCTATTATAAGAGATTCATTCTGATATTCATATAAAAAGTAGTATGAATATAATAGTCTAATTATATTTTTTAACAAATTTGAGGCCAGGCGTTTAGTAGGCTGCCACAATTTATTGCTCTTAATAGATGTAGGTAGGCGGGTTGGATGGGCCCGACCCGCTAAAAGGAAAACCACTTCTAGCCCAAGTTCCTTAGTCAGACAGCAGGTAGTAGCTTAAAGCCTAAATACTAAATCTCTCCCTTTTTCCTTGATCTTATTTGCAATCAAGCAGTCATGGAGTCAAAAATAATTATTAGGCTTAAATAATATTACTAACATACGAAGAAATCTTTTTATAAAAAATATTTTAGCTAATCATTAAAATAAAAATTACTTTATTGAGGGGACCAATAGTGTAAAGATCGGCGCTAAAGTTCTTTGAAATACCCTTATGATCAAGTAAAAAAGGAAAAAATTTGCAATATAATCAAATAAATTAAAATGGAAAAATTACTTAATAGGTTACCGAAATGGAGATGTGACTACTAAATCTGGGCATGGCTCAAGACAATCTAATGGACCGGCCTAGCAAATAGCTTAACGAACTATCGCCATCCGCTTCCAGCTGAACCGAGTGTTTTTCTGTCAACTGGAATTTAATAATTTTACTTTTTAAATTACCGAAATATTCAATAGGTTACACATAAGTTACGTTAGGCATCATATATTCATATGTAGTACTCCTCCCTATCTAAAAATTTGTCACATTTTAATTTTAATAATTTAACATTTTTTTAATTTTAAATTTAAATAATTTTTAATGTGTTATATATTTGTTTTAATTTTTTTTATCAATATGTAGTATTTTCAACATACTTTACTATTAACTTGATAATTTTGATTTAAATCAAAGTTTTGGATGTCAATTAAAATTGTAAAATTTATTAATTTTTTATCATGAAAAAATAAATATGACAATCTTTTAAAAATTGAGATATTAATATTATAACACAAGTAAAATAAGTTGCGTAATGTATAATAGTGGATTCACGTGAAGCATTATATTCCAAGGTTATACATCAATTAATTTTCTTTCTCTCTTGGATTTATCGAGCCATGTCAGACCTTATCATGACATAGTTTGAATCAAAATTTAGGAGAGATCAAAAACATTAAAGAAATTTTTTCATTAATATTTTAATTTTTACATTTCAAACATTGATAACTACACTCTATTTTCTTAATTTTTCCATCCACTTTCCTTTATGAAAAGCTACTGAGTATAAAATGGCTTGATGTGGTTATTAATATTTAGGCAGTAAAAATCAAAGCGTTTTATTATTTAGGAGAATCAATAGCTATATTTTATGTAAAATTATTTATATTTGAATATTTGAATGATAATTTTCACGTTGTCTGCTTGATCCTTTTAAGCTCAGTTGTGCATCTGTAGTATATATATTCCAGCTGAAACATGCACTCATTGGGAGTAGGTCTCGAATAATCTATTAATCTGTCCGCACTATTGCACTCATTGGAGTAGGTCTCGAACAATCTATTAATCTGTCCGTCACTATCGAATAATTCTAATTAAATTTAAACGAGGTTCTACACTGAGGGATATAATGTTAGGTGATGACTTTGTGGTCATGAGATCACTTCAATTTGTTGATTGATTGGAATCATGCTATCGGATATTAGAATATACCTCCACCAATTACATTATTTTATTTGGCCTCTTCATTATTTTACGTGAAGGTCCTACAAATTGGAGCGTCCATGCGTCTCGTTTTTAATTAGAAACAGTTTCACATTTTTTTGTGAACCAATATATATGAATTTTGTGACAATAATTCCATCATATCTTACGTTGTTCCCTCTACGGTTTACCTTTACATATCTTTTGGCTTATTGATTGTTCGGTCTGGATAACTTATTATCGGTTATTTATTCATAAAACTGAATGCGTGTGAAGACGCGCGGTTCATACTACGATTGTTTTTTAAACTCGATAAATTAATCTTCGATTATTTAATAAACTCTCTAAAGATAATATTTTTTAGCGATCACGACTTCGAGGGGAATAAGGTGATAAATTAATAATTCGTATTTTTTTCGTTCTTTTTTTCAATTTTTTTCTTCTTTTTTTGCAATTATCAACTACAGTAGACACTCGCTTATTTAATAAACTCTCTAAGATAATATTTTTGGTTGGCCCCGACTCGGGACAGGGTGCTAAATTAATAAACCGTTAATCTTTTTATGCAATTAAAGTCGATTAGTTGTCTGATTAATGAGGTGTTGGTAAATTAGGTCTTCAATTGATCCCACGCTCAAATAAATTACATGCTCGCAACACTAGTAATTTATAATGATTGAATCCTTAATTTTGTGAGTGTTTCATAAGTTATACTTAGGTCTGTTGTATTTTCATTTTTAATTAATTTAATGTTTTGGTTAATAACCTACCATCATTATTAACCTATATTTGGTCCATCTTAAATTTAGCTCTGTTATTTTCTAGAATGAGATTTTAATCAAAACTTTTCTTATCGCTAATAGACACTACCCCAAATAGAGGGAGACTTATTTGGATACTTATTGAATTGTAGGTGTCCCGTCGAGGGCCATTGCAAATAATAGGACCACCGTGTTATCCATCAAAAGTTGGTCTAACTATGATGAGAGAAAAATTTAAGTACTTTCTTGTAATATCAAGTTTAAATATGTAATTAAAATTAATAATACAATCAAAAATCAAGAAAACATGTCAATAGTAATGTCGGTAATATTCTTAATCTCAATCCGATTGTTTTTCTTCATATAGCAAATGTTTCATCAACGAAATATTTGATACGGACATCGATAATACATCGAAAGGTGGAACTAACTATTTGCTTTTCTTCGTAAAAAAAATTAAAAAATCAAATACATCGAAGGTGAAACAGTATTTGCTTAAAAATCAAATACATCGAAAGGTGGACCTAGCTATTTGCTTTTCTTCGTATATACTAAAAATCAAATACATCGAAAGAGTAGTCTAACTATTGGAAAGAAAAATGGCGAAATAAAGCTTGAATTAAAATAATAAAATAGTAAGAATCGTCTGAATAGTGGAATAGAATGATCTGAAAGGCGAAAACAAGGGGCTAATTATATTTTGATAAATTTTGAAGGTATAATTGCAATGTACAAGATACGATACTTTAAAAATAAGGAGAAAAAAAAATGCGAAATGTACTACGACCATCGAGTGGCTTGCAAGCGCAAGGCGCTTTTATTACTACTCCTATGATAATACTAAAATAACTGTATTACAAAGTGTGTCTTAGCTTGACTAAATAAGATATTACATACAACGTAACAAACTCAATTATTAGCAAATTCCACACATAATAATAATATATCTTCTTAACAATAGATAAATACATCACATACATGATACATATCCACATGCATATATAAAATCAATCATGAAAAGGAAAACACAACACACACTTTTTGACAAATTCATCACAATTTATTGAATTTAGTATTCAGGGTGATGAGTTGGTGGCAAATGCTCATGAGTTTGGCTAATGAAGAGCAACTCATACACAAGGCCCGCAATGGCAGCACCAATAAGAGGCCCGGCCCAATAAACCCAGTGACATTCCCAGTTCCAGCTGACCAAAGAAGGCCCGAAAGCAACGGCTGGGTTCATTGCGGCTCCATCAAAAGCTCCACCAGCTAAGATGTTGGCTCCAACAATTAGACCAATAGCAAGGGGTGCAATAGTTCCTAAATCACCCTTTTTGGGGTCAATTGCGGTTGCGTATACTGTGTAGACAAGCCCGAAAGTCATCACAATTTCAAGAACTAATGCACTTGTCACACTTACTCCAGATAAACCAAAACTTCCTGTTTCCTGCAATTGTTCAAACAAAACCATACAATTAACTTTCTATGGGATTTACCTTACATTTTTTTTACAAGGTATAAAAATATGTTTCGTGCTTTTATCTTGACTTAGTTCTCAGAGTTTATCAAAATTTATGTTGAGACCTAGAAGTTAGAATTAGGAGTTTTATAATTGTCGCACATATGATTTATTAATCTTACAAAAACAACAGTGAAGTCTCTGGGGTGATTACAACGTTAAAATTGTGCACAATTATTTAATTGTAATGATTACCTTCCATACACCTAAAATCTTATTAGGATTAAATCTCGACTCTTAAGAAATTTTAATTTGATTACTATTCATGCAATTATTTTGCCTTTTTTCTTATTGTCAAAGACTACGAACTTCAATTTTTAAACCCAAACAGCGAGAAATATAGTTGGTTTGATGAACTCACCATGCCACCACAAGCAAATTTAAGAAGCAAGCAAGCAACAACAGAGCCAAGCAACTGAGCAACCCAATACACAATCCCTTTAAAGAGAGTAATATTACCCCCAACAAAAGCTCCAAAGGTAACAGCAGGGTTAACATGCCCCCCAGAAATGTTAGCCCCAACGGAGACCGCCACAAAAAGGGCAAAACCATGAGCTACAGCGGCGGCAATAAGGCCGGAAGGAGTGGTGTCTCCGCCGTGAGAAAGCTTTGAAAAGGCCATCCCTGAACCTTGGCCAGCAAAGACAAAGATTAAGGTGGAGATGAACTCAGCCACACCAGCCTTGAATGTGTCTGGATGTGTTAGCTCATCTTGTCTACCTATTGCCATCCTATTGAAAGGCATGGTTTCACTTCAAGATTTCAAAGAAATTCAATAAGTTAAGATGAGAGGGGCTTATAATTGGGAGATTTCTAACAAAATATTGCAGGTTTCCACATCTCATGCACTTGAGTATCGAGCTATATTTATAATCAATCATTCACAAGGGGTAGGTGTAACCGGGTGTTATTAATTTAATTGCCACCCCATTCTCATCACTGATGATATTTTACTTTAGCTATTTCATTTTATAATATTATACATCGTATATTGAGAAATTATAATATAATTATTTATGGTATCTACAATTCATGTAATACAATTTTATAAAAAAGAAAACATTGAAAGAAACATGTACGTTGATGATAATATAAATGATCTTTTTCGATTTTTCATAGTCATATGTTTTAAATTTGTTCAAAAATATAATTAAAATTTATTGTATATATATGTCTATATATATGTCACCTGCTCAATAAATTTTAAATGACACCACCTGCTCTTTTATAAAGGCTGCCTTGCTTTTCAATCTTCGCCGAACATATTCTACTTTATGAAAGAAGATTTACTTGTACTGCCTTTAGTTAAGAATTTACGTATTATTTATTTGTAAATATTTAATATACGATTCGTAATCCTAATACTACGTGACTTTCATTCATCGCTAATTTAAAAAAATATGCCTATATATCGATCTTGTGATAATTATATGAGTCTACTACGCAACTCCAAAACTGAGGCATTGAATTAATTTTTACCATCTTCAAAATTGGAAAAGTCCCATGCATGATAGAGTGGTATAGAATTGTTTAGTTTTTCCACTGAGAAAATTGTCGAAATGATCATCGCAGATGTCAATCCGGCCCTTAATAAGATTCGCAAGAGTTTACCTCCCGTAAGTGACACAAAGTTACATTTTGGTCCTGGGCCTGACGTTTTCGCTAAATCTATAAGGATCAAAAGTCATAAACTTTGGCAGCCACTTATGACCAACTGCAACTTTAAGCCAGTAGCATTTAACGGGAATGTTAGTTTGGGGACCAAAGTATAATTTTTTGTGTCATTTTCGAAAAACTAAAACGCCTTCGACGACACTATCGGGTAACCAAAATGCAACTTATTATCTTTTAAATATTCGACAATTAACTCCAATTTATCAGTCTATCATCTATAATAATAACCTAGTTTAGTGATGATGACAATGAAGTGGTACTATAAACTATAGTATATTGATTAATAAAGTACTATAGTAGATAAGATTTCGAAATAATGAAATAGAGTATGACAATAATTAGATAAACTATTATATTATAGATTTGTAAAATCATTTCCAAGCTAATAAGTCCAAAATCTTGTTTTGGTGCCAATTATTATTAATACAGCGAAGCAGTGGATATTGGATAAGGAATAGATGACTGCCACGTTTGAATGATGGATGAACTATATATTGTAAAAGAAGATACCACCATTGACCATTAAAATAGCGACGCCAAATTTCATACTTTTTTCTGTCACATCAGCTTACCACCATCAAATAACATCTATTTTTCAAAGAATGCTTCCAAATGCACGTTATTCCGCACGCTAAATTATTTTCTCTCTTCCATATTACTTTATCTTCTTTTCACAAATGTTTTTTTTTAATTTCAAAAAAATCATAATATTTTAATACAATTAATGAAAATGGTATAAAAAATTCAAATTTTTTTTGGTGTCCAAATGATATTTTTTTATAGATTTCGAAAAATAAACAAGAGTAATATGTTTTTTTTTGCTTAATTATTGTGTAAAATGATTTAAAAAAGAAGAAAAAAAAATAAATCCAACCAACCAGCCTGCCAGTCACAAGGAACTGCTGGGCTGAATAAATTGGGCTTCATTTTATTGTCAAGTAAACCTACATTTTGACGGCCAAAATAAATTGCTCCGGAATCAATTTTTGCTCCCGATCCCACATGATGTTAAATTTGACACTCAATTAATCCTTTAATAAATAATCTCCTTTTAACATCCCATTTGAACCCCTGTTGTGGGTGGTCTTAGTTTATTATTGTATAATTATTTTAGAAGAGCAACTAATCATGTTATGTAAAAGTATTCAAAATATATAATAAAGTTTTAAAGATTAGTCGCTTAGTTTACATGTGTACCAAATAGTTATTTTGAGTACATATACTCCGAAAAGATTATATATATAAAAGATAAAATCAAGTATCAGCTTTTTAGAGTATAAGTGTAGTCAAAATATAACTATTTGAGTACACATATACTTTAAAAAGATTATATATATAGTGTAAAAAGTGTTTAATAATTTTTAGAATATAAGTGTACTCAAAATATAACTATTTAAGTACACATAATCACATATACTTCTTTAAATACTTTAAACATGAACTTCCTTAAACACTAGATGAAGACCCAATCCAAATATCTGAGTCCAAAAACATAAAGTAATCGTGGATAAGATATTGAACCTCTTGTATCGGAAATTCCATTCATTTTACATACACATATTTGCAAGGAGCGAGTAAAATATATGTATAGTTGGAAGTACTTATCATTCTTGAGGTGTCGTGTGGATTTTGTTTATATAAACATAGTTGAAAATATGTACAGTACTAGCATGCTCACATGCATGATTATTATCTTTCTTTTTTGTGTTTCGTGTATAGAAGATAAAACAAGCAAGACTTGACTTAGATGTTTTTAAATTATCGATTTAAATTAAATGACAACACGGTATGTGTTAAGAATTTTCCTTATAGGCCACAATCAATTAAGAATAGGGATAATAGTGCATGATCTTATTACATACGGAGTATAAATGTACATGCATGATTATTAGTTCAGTTTTTGAGGTATCATCTTGTGATACAACATACACGAATCATGTTACCTGGATGACCATCAGATTTGGCAAGACAAAATGGCCTTTTTCTTCTAGCTAGGTGGTGGACTGGTGGATGCATCAAGTGATGAGTCGTTTGTTTAACAAATTCACAGAATCACAAAATAATACACTTGGAATTTTTGTCCTTTTATTATTAAACGTGTACAATTTAAGCATTGTTTCTACTTTCTAGTACAGCCTGGTAATTTGGATGCGTGTTATTTGTAGCTAATGTACTCAGCTGAGCTGTTAGTTTAGAAATTTAATTAGGCGTAGTTAATTGATGGTCCTCCTCCTTTATCTCCTTCGAATTACAAGCGGATTTTGTTCAAACTGTATTGGATTAAGTTTTGCTCATGGCAATTTAATGTGTATTGAAGGGTAATATGAGTATAAAGACGCAAAAGTCTAAATCATATCACATGTTTTGTTTTGTTTCTTGTAAATTGATGAATTATCAACAAAACACTTCTTACGATATTAAACAAGTGTAAGAAATATTGTAAGTGTCACAAACTATAACGTACAAATCCAGATTATTTGGTTTCGGTTTTGGTTTGGTTAGGGAGGAGTCCGGATCCTATTGTACATCTACTTTGTATGATATTTTCTATGACTCTCATATTTGTTAATATCATGATACATGTTTAATTTCTATATTTTAATAAATACACAGCTATAACGTTAACATAAGATAACAAAGAACGCCACATAACGTAAAATCGATTTAAATACTCAATGCTACTAAGTGCGAGATAAGTGGGTCTCATTGAAAGTTATAGTAAGATGGTTAACGAATCAAATTTACTAATCGAATTTCTCGGCCCATTAGGGCCCAATTTAACGCCCCGATCCGCTACTAAGGACGGGCGATGCCAGCATTAGGCCTGTGCCCAGTTCGAGCCCACCCAAAATTCGGTGGGTATTCAACTTGGTTCGAGGCCCTCAGTCTCCTTACAAACGTGGTACTTTTTAATATTAACGATACCACGTTAATACCAGAAATAATGCACATAATCTGGGATAAGCATAATACCAATGTAAACGGTACCCCGTTTGTTGAAAAAACCTGCATAAACCTACATAATGCAAACATTCACATATGATTAGGACCCGGCCTAATCAACCGGGCCGGGCCGCCACATGTTTGACGGGCCTAACGCCTTAACGAACCGGGCCGGGCCAAGGGAGTACCGGGCTCGCTCGCCTGGAGGTCTGTGGTATCTGGGGCCGACGACGCGCATAAAGCAGCTTTTTTTATACCTGCACTAAACGCCCCAATAAGTATCGCTAACGTGGTACCATTTAATACGACAATGAAAATGAAAATTCTTTATCTTAGAGAGGCATAGTGAATGTTAATAAAAAATTGTAAATTTATTAAGTTAATAGTTGTGATTATCGATTAAGAAAAATGCTCTATTTATAGATCCAAGAAAAATGCTTTCTGATCAACTTGTGGATGAAACGGTACCACGTTTATTCCCAACAATTGAGTAACGGCTACTTTTTGGGAATAACGTGGCACCGCTTTGATCAAACGGCCTCACATTTGAGTCCAAACGTATCTTTAACGGTTTATTTGTAGATAAACGTGGTACCCGCTTGATTAAACGGCACTAATGCTTATTCCCTCTATAAAAAATGATCCACGCCACCATAGACCTCATAAATGGGCAACACCATTCTTAATTTTTCACAACTCACAATCATTTTAAGCAATTACAATACTCACAATCAATTTCTAAGCAATTATAATACTTGTTACTTGTTTTCTTATTGAAGTTTTAGATCTCGATCGAAGCCCAAGTTGGATTCTACCTGTCTATGATTTTCCAAGGGTTACGTTGAATCTCCGCCAGTTCGGTATTATCTATCATCCTTATTTATAGTTAAAGCATTTTGTTCTCTAAATTAATGGTACCAAACGTAATCTTGGTAAAATATTCAAAGATACGTAGTGCTAGTATTTCTAATGATTTTGTTAATATGTAAGATGATAATCAAATGGATGAATTAAACTTTAATTAACTTCAATCTAGTGCTAATGGATAACAGCGAAAGGAAAAAAACATCATGGATTTGGCAACATTTTCAGGGTCAATCAGAAAATCAAAGGGCAAACTTGTAAAAAGACAAGCAGGAGTTCTATCATGGAAAATAGGTGGGGGTAAAGGAGGAACGCCATCTCGGTTGTACACTTATTAAGCTCATAAGATCACTAAGGATGGCGGTGAGGGCATGTATGGAAGGAAACCATTAACACCCTCAACCGGATGTAACTTTTCACAACCCCTTACTATCCACAACCCCGCTTTGTTCCTCAAACGAAACAAGAAAGTCACGATCGATCATCCGATCGAGCCTTTGTAATCAATGAACGCCAACACGCATTGCGTTCGGTGAGACGAGGCGAAGCGCGCATGCCAGGGACGAAAAGCAGGCGCGCGTACGCAGGACGAAGCCTGGGATGACGTTTCAGTTCTACAGTTGGTGGATACAGGTCACCAGTGGACGCCACCACGACGCCGCCAATTGGGGCTGGATCGTCAAGAAGATGAAAATGCATGATTTACAATTGGAGGATATTGCATGTACTGGATAGTGGACAATTATTCATGTACTTTTAATTTCAAACAATATATTTCTTCATGTACTTCGATGATTCATAATAATCTAGTTTTTCGTATGATCGTGTTGCTTTGCTCGCGATCTCAAACATTTTAGTTTTATGAAATTTGTATTTTTGATTCTCAAATATTTTAGTTTTTATGTGATTGTGCTCGCTTGTCGCTTGCTGCTGATTTGCTTTTATATTAAACGTATCAAGCGACGCCACGCTTATGCAAGGTTACTACCACGCTTCATTGGTTAATGGCAATCTATAATATTTTACTTACGTATCATTAAACCGTGAAAGAAGCAAAGGGTGCATTATAAACGGAACCACATTTAGTCCGGGGCTTTGAAATATGCTTAGCCGACTAAACCGCGCTATCGCTTGTTGGCGTCTGAACCGGCCCGCCGAATACCCACATACTCATGTGGCTCGAACCGGCTAGACTTGGGGCCCAATCATTCAGCCCCTATCCGCCCCTAATTTTTTGATGGGACGAGGCCGTCAGGCCGCGTAGGGGGGTCAATTCAAACCGCTTAGGACCGGGCCGCTGACGCCCACCAAGTCCCGTCTATTGGTGTTTTCATTTTGCTTGACCCAAATTCTCATTCCCAAATGGCTTTATGTTTTCGTCCATACTTGAGTATTTTTATTCGGCAAACCTTTTCACACCCATAAAAAACGTTCAAACTATTTTTCACATATACTCCGTAATAATTTTTGAATGGCGGTTTCAGGTAGCCGAAATGGTATGATGGGTGACGAAGATGAAGGCGGCGCCGCCCCTCTCGAGTTCGACGACCCCGATCACCTCTCCGCCTCCGACTCCGATTCCGGTACCCCACCCCACCTCCGTGACCTCGCCGCCGCCTCCGTCGCCGGAGATATCAACGCTCTCAACCTCGCACTAGGTTCATATATATATTTATTTATTTATAATAAGGATTTCGTATTCCCTCTATTTTAATTTCTCAGTATTTTATTAAGTAGGCCCAAAGTTAGCTAAGTTGGTGGAGTAAGCAAGCTAGTCACCGCAAGTTTATGTGTTTGATTCTTCTGGGAATACTTTTTTGTTCGACCCTGTCACAAGGCGCTACACTACATGAATAGCGGTTATAGCGTTAGTTGAAGTTTGTAGTTGTATTAAGATATTAATAGAATTAAATAATATACACTACGCAACTTGTGTGTTATAATGTTGTAGTTTAGTAACTAAATATTTAAATAGGACTAATTTAGAGTCTAAGTTTGAGTGTTTTTTTTAATTGATAAGTCGAGCCTCCCGTTTAAATTGATATGGAGGCAGTGTAATCCACTTTTGAATTTCGGTGGTTGACTTTTAATAGTTTGCTCTCCATTATATTAGTTATATACCAGTAGTATTTAGCGAAATAGATTGTGAATTTTAGTATTTTTAATGTAGACCTGTTTTAGTATTAACATAAAAACATTCAATTATGTCTACGGGGATGGGTGACAAACAAACTAAATTAGTTTCGTGAGATGGACGAATTACTTTTACGTGCGTATAATCAACATCTATCATTCCAACGCCTCCGAAGGCCTACTTCCTAAGCAGCAGTAAGCAGCTGCAAGAGAGGGTCGGAATCCTTACCCTTGTCAAACCGAGATGTTGTTTCCTTATCGACCCAGAGCTTAACGCCAACATCATCTACCACTTCACAATGGGGATGCTAATACAAGATATATGGTAACGAGCCATTTTCGATCTAAAATCTTTTATTCCATAGGACATGGAAATATGTGGTCAAAATATATGTCAAATGCTACTATTTTATTGTGTTTTACTATTAATGTGATAATTTTGAATCAAAGTTTCAATCAAAACTACAAAGTTTGTTAATTTTGACTATTGAAATTCCAATTTGAGCCCCCACCCCACACACATGCATTTGTGTATTGTGTAATCCCTTGGTAGTATCTCACACACATCATGATATTAGTTATCTGTATGCCTACAAAAATCAAAAGCTACATTAAAATATCAGTGAACTGATGTGATTTATGCTATCAATGTTGGCAGATTACATGGCAGATAACCTTGTTGGCTCCATTGATGAACCAGTGGAAGATGGAGATACTGCTCTTCATCTTACTTGTCTGTATGGCCATCTACCTTGTGCCCAGGTTAGTGTCCTGGATGCCGTTGTGATCAGAATACTGGACTTTTAATAAGCTAATAATTGCAAACTAAACAGAGAGATTCAAGCAACATCTGCCTCTTACATAGGCAAGACAAAATGTTAGTCCTAATTGGTATAGAACAGTGACATTCTCGTGACATTCCCAGCGGAACTATAGGAGCCGAAGTAATCGGTGGTTTAACACCTTTCCCCTGTTATGATTGCTACCTGTTGATGGACTCATAGAATTCTGTATGTTCTTATTTAGCTACTCCTTGAAAGGGGAGCTAGCCTCGAGGTTAAGGACGAAGATGGAGCACTTCCCCTGCATGATGCTTGTGCTGGAGGTGTGAACTAGTTCTACTTTTTCATTTAGTTAAGTAGTTTCATATGAAGTTTAGTGTTCACTCTTTATGTGCATATATCCCTCTATAGGATTTACGGAGATAGTCCAACTCATCCTAAACAGAGCTGGTGAACCACAATATGTGAGCAGGCTGCTCGAAGCAGTTGATGTAGAGGGTGATACTGTGAGTGATTCCTTATTTTATAGTTCATCGTCTATAATTAATACTTGGTAGGCAAGAGCAGCATTTGATAATCTCAACTATAATGTTGTCCCCTTCATATGCTTGTAGCCTCTTCATCATGCTGCAAGAGGCGAGCATGCTGTTGTGATTCAGTTGTTATTGAACGCTGGAGCTTCTCCAACCAAGTCCAATGTTTATGGAAAGGTTAGCTAGCAAATGTCGGAATACTTTTGGCATACTGTATATTGCTACAAATTTGTGAGTAAGTTACCTTTATGTAACTTTGCAGACCCCATACGAGCTTGCAGACCCAGACACCGATGCTAGGAGAGTTTTAGAAGCTGTGACCAGTGTTGGAAGATTCGATTAAAAACTAGAAATCGCTCTAATTAAAACCATTGTTATTGTGAACATCCATATACAAATGTTTGTTATCAATTTTCTTTTTGCTACAAATTCATACATCATGATGATTTTCTTAGTCAAAATTGACCTATACAAATTCTTACTAGTGCACTATGCCATAGTTGTTCACTATGGTTTTGTTTCTTTGCCCGCCCACTATGGTTTTGTTTCTTACTCCTTCATTTTAAGTTTGTTGTTTGCCTTTCTTTTAAGATGTGTATAAAGCTTGAATGAAACAAATTTTTTTAGGTATTGAAATGAAATGAAATGATCCACAGTATACATAGGTTGTTGCTTCTATAATCACCAGTTGAAATCAAGTCGAATGCGGTTTAGTGATCTCCCTCTTACTTTGAACACTAGGATTGAAGATGTGTTTGCTTAGTATTCACATAAACAAGGAAGAAAAGGGGTAACCAAACTAGCAAACAGCTTTACAAGAGGTTTTTCAACTCCAGCAACAAACAAAGCAAGTAGGTAAATAGAACATCAGAAGATCATTTACACAACTCCACCAATATCGTTATGACGAAATACAGAATATCTGCCATTTACAATCGATTCCAGCATTCTAATGCTTCTCAAACATCAGTTTTCCGTTTTATGAGCAGCAACCGCCACCCTCGGGTATCTTATTTTCTTGTTGCTGCCTGAGGATATTTCTCTTTCCCACTGTCGATCCTTCTTCCAAGAGGCTAGGCACCTCCATTATCTGTCAACAAGAGTTGTTAAGACCAGAAAAGGAGAGGAAATGTAGTGAAGAGACTGATTCATGATTGAAAGTGTACAACATTGTCAGGGAGAGACTACTTGGAAGTTGGAACCATCTTTGTCTCTCAAACAAGCCTTGATGAAGATCACATGTTATTTTAAAGCTCAACAGAGGAAGGGTACATGCATGTATATACCTTTAACGCGAGCTCTTCAAAGCATTGTTCAACATTTTCTCGGGTCCTAGCACTGCATTCAAGAAACAAGGCTCCAAGCTCTTTTGCTAGAGCAATGCCTTCTTCTCTACTTACCACTCTGTCAGATTCCTGAAATATAGAAGTTAAGTCAATGCTAACATGGTTTTAAAGCGCAAAGGATATAAAATGCAGCAGTATTTACAGAATGTTCTATATCACGAACAAGCGACTTGTATACATGTGTAGCACACCTACTCAATGACAGAAGTTTCTCTGCCTTCCCCTATCGTGAGGCCTAAAACTTATTGATGGTACTCATGGTAGGATGGATGGAAAAAGAAACTTTCAAGCATAAAAACACCAGTTAACAATACATGCAAATTTATAGGGTGGAAAGCAAAGAGTTTCTGCTACGAATTCGAGTTTATTCCTATAGACACATATTCTCATAATATTCATAACATAGAAACCAAACTTGAATAAAGACGGGAAGAATCGCCCTACTTAGGTTGTCACTAAGTGAAATCAAGAATGTTAATGGATATATTTTGCTTAATAAATTTATCATGAGTAAATAATTGGGAAGATGTATAAATTACCCGATCAACTTTGTTACCAACAAGTATCTTGACACAGTCCTGATTTGTGGAATATAGTTCCACCTCTTTTGCCCAAATATCAGACAAGTTTGTGAAGGTGTCTCTTCTTGTCACGTCGTATACTACAAATAATAAAAACAAACAGATGAGAAGGGAGGAAATATAATGAGCTAATACTACCCAGCAAAAATAAATCAACATTTCAATGCACCATACCAAGAATAATCCCTTGAGCACCTCTGTAATATGAGGTTGTCAGTGTCCTGAACCTCTCTTGTCCGGCAGTATTGTAAATTTTACGAATCAATCATAATATGCAAGGAGAGTTTTAATCACTCAATGTTAATCAGCAACTTTGGCATATGTTGATAAGGGGTAAGAAAAAGTTAGAGAAAGCAGGATTAATTCATACCAGTATCCCAAATTGTGAGCTTCAATCTTTTCCCACCAACTGTGAATAACTTGATCTTGAAATCAACACCTTCGCAAGCAGGGACGAAGAAGAAATAAACAACTTGATCTTAATGTATCTTGCAACATAATGCATGCTATAGCAACAGTTTTGCACATCACTTTCAAATTATACCAATTACATTCTTTATATGATACTTCACAGCATCTCCACCCCTCAACATACCGATTACGGTTTTGCATACCAACTTTATTAAATTTACCATATTTAAGATCCAACTCTATCAAAATGCAAATAACACCCATTTTCTACTAGCAAAAGTGTAGTCTTTCAACAGTTACTATTCTAAAATGGTAATTACCAATGGTGGGGGAGAGATCTTCAACAGAGCTGGAAATGAAGCTAACAAGAAGACTGCTTTTTCCAACACCAGAATCTCCGATCAGCAAGATCTTGAAAGACAGCTCATAGTTACTGTTACTCTGCGCCACCACCATCCCCGTCGACATCTTTCAACTCAGTTACGAGAACTGAACTATTCACTTTGATATAAATGCATCCACAAACTATGTTTCCTATTTCTCTCTCTTTAGTTAAAGCATATAAATAAAGAAATGGAACATGGTGACAATTAATGTGGGATATCAAAAGGGTAATGAAGAAGCTTATTGGTGATGATATTTTCCATATTTATATATGTGCATATGCATTGTACTTTAGTCTTTAGATATAAAAGAGCATATTAGTCAGCTAAGCTTATGATCATAGAATCACGAACAAAGACAACGTTATTCTTTGCTTTTTATCTGTCTTTTCTATTTTCTTTCGGTTTTCATATATTCCTTTTATTTCATTTGTCACATTTTTTGTAGAATTATCTTTTGCATAAAGATTGAAAGAATGTGATTCCGTTTTGGGAGAAACGCAACTAACGACTCCTCGTGCTTTACTTATGACACAAACTTCCAAACTCGGGACCTCCTCGTCCCATAATTTAAGGATATTTAGTTTGTTTCATGTAATATAAAAAATATCCCTTATAACTAGAGATATTGTGAGCAAGTATATACTCCCTTCATTAATAAAGAAGTTAACCTTTTTCAGTGATGTATTAATTGATTCAATTGACTTGAATGAAAATTTATAATGATAAAGTAGGGAGAAAATATTATATTTTGACATATTTTTTATAAAATATTATGTAATGTATTATTAAAAAATGAACGATCTTTTTAGGAATACAGAGAAGACTACCATCAGTCCTAATAACATATCAACTATACTAATAGTCATATTAGAAGTCATTAAGATTTGAAATAGTACTTGATATTTAAGAGAATCCAAAATTAAATTTTGTCATGTAATACCAATATGTTGGGTATACCAATGTCCCAGAAATGACTTATTAATACCGTTTGAGGTCTTATAAAGGTGTAAGCAAATAAGCAGTAGCTAGCTAATAAGTAAGAACATATATAAATCATCATCTTGCGTCAAATGACATAGTTTTGCAAAGGCATGAACGTGTGGTGTGTTAAGAGTATGTAAATATCATTGGATGAGATTGACTCATTTCAACAAATTACTAATAGACATAAAAAATATCTTAAGAGCGTTTAAACAATAATAGATTATATGATTTTATACAATTCAACAATATCATATGTGATCATCCAAACAAATTAGTTGAAAAATTGCAGTTAAACTACTCATAGCATGTAGGAATATAATATAAAATATAATGGGGCACCATCCTCCAGGGATTTTTATTAGGTGGTGTGTTACTGTCTGTGGCCCTTTTGAGGTTGTGGAGATAGGTCGGACTCGGACCATAATGTTTCACTTTCTAGAGATATCTCATTTCCAAGTTATGATTTCCCTCACTTTCTTCTTCTTGAGTGGCATGATTGTATATTTGTATACCTATTTCCCCCCTCTTTTCTTTCAAGTGCCTTTTTTAGAACCTAAAAACTAACCATTGAAAGTATCATAATACTTTGGTTGTATTATCAAAACAATGGTCTATCAATAAATGAGTTTATAGGTTACTCTAAAATTGTAGTTCCATGTTAATTGGAGCTTTTATCTTATCTTATTACTTAAAAGAGTAAATATGTTAAAAAATATTGAATATTACCTTTGATATCAAGGTAGAATATATAGTTATGATACAATTACTTAAATCACTATAAACTATTTTAAGTATGACGATGAATTAATAACCTAAGAGATCCTGACCATAAATTTTCTATCAGGTGCGATTATCAATTATGGGATTTCATGTCCCACTTTATAGAAGACGAAATTATCTATCCTACTATTAATAAAATTTCATATCTTTGAAAAATTCAAGATATGGTTACCTCAAAAACAAGATTATTATGGGAAATAATTTTTCAGACCGAAATAAAAACTATCCTTTATACTGTAAAATCGGGGCGGACGTACAATAATACCCTTTTAATATAAATATACATATGAATAACATTTTCACTCATTACGTTACAATTTCAATTTATCTCTTGAAGATTCTAACTACATACACTCTAACTAATATGCGATTTTATTCAATTTCAATAAATTGACAATTAAAATCAAAATTGAATAATATTTTAGAGATGGAGGAAATATTTTGTTATGAATTGAATTATTTTAAAAAAATAGATAGTGTTCCATTGAACCGAGTCAACTAAAAATTCAAATGATTGTTCTGTTTGTTACTTTGTTGACTATCGCTGAATCAAATTCAAGCACCGACATCACAATAACAGAATAAAACATTTTGCCCACCGGTCATCTACTCCTATATTCAGATAAACAATTATGTTGAAGCTACTCTGCCGCAACTAGGCCAATTTCACAGTATGTGATATTTGAATTTCGTGAGGGCTACAACACAATGGTTCTGCTGCAATATTGGAATTATTTAGGAATATTAATTAATCTCTCATTGTGTTTGAAATGTTTTTAATTGGAGAAAGTAACGAATTAGGGTAGTTTAGAAGCCGGATTTCGGTAGCTAAGAGTATGGAAAGTATGAAATTAGTTTTAGAAGAAAATGGTATGATTTTAACTTTTTATATAAAGGGTAAAAAAGTTCAAATCGATGTAGGAGAGTTTTGTTTTGGTGCGAAAAGTAGTTCTCGATTACTATTCCATTTTTTTTAATACATTGTTCTTATTACGATATCATCAATCTTTAACATACTCCATATTAATTTGTTTCGACTCAATCGAGCTTTCAAACTCGTCTACAAGTCTAAGTCGATAAAGGCTCGTCTCGTCACATCCCATAAACAAACAGGCCAAACGAACTCGAACCGATATGCTCACTTAACAAGCCCACTTAAAAATCCAGAAATTGACGAGAGAGAGAGAGAGAGAGAGAGATGGACAGAGAATGGGGATCGAAGCCAGGAAGTGGCGGCGCCGCCTCTGCACAAAACGAGGCCGTTGACCGCCGTGAACGTCTCCGGCGACTCGCTATGGAGACCATTGACTTAGCCAAAGACCCTTATTTCATGCGTAATCACCTCGGAAGGTCAAAAGTCAACTCAACCCTATACTCCCAATTTTAATTCATTTATTTATTTTCAATTTCATTACTATCTACTATAAGTCAACTTAGTTTCCAACTTATAATTTATTCGTTTAACTTTCTATTTATATCAAATGATTAATAAAATTCGATAATACACGCTACACACTTGCGTGTTAACATATTGGACAAAACAATCCTTCTTTAAACACACCCAATAAAAAAACTACTAATTTTCAATGAGAAATCGAAGAAATTATATGTTCATACAAGATCTTAATTGAATTATATGTAATGATCATAAGTTAATAACGAAGTATTTGAATAAGATTAGTTTATGGTAAACGTTGAGTAATTTTTTTTTGTTGTTAAGTCTAAACTTCGAGTTAAATTGAAATGGATGTAGTATATTTGATGATGTTGTGTTTACAGTTATGAGTGTAAGCTTTGTTTGACGCTACACAACAATGAAGGTAACTACTTGGCACATACTCAGGGGAAGCGCCACCAGACTAATCTCGCTAAGAGAGCTGCTCGTGAGGCCAAGGAAGCTCCGGCTCAGCCCCAGCCACATAAGCTCAAAATCTCTATTCGTAAATCGGGTACTTTGCTTTTACACGTCTTCATTTACTTTGTTTTTGTTATCTACTGGGTTTGTTATATGTTTATTGTTATGTAGTTATAACTGGCAATTTGCGGTGTAATGTATTGCTTGATTTACAGTGTGGTGGGAAATTTGTACAAATTATCAAAACATTCGTCACTATGTTTTTTGCAACATTTGACTAAAAGCTGCTATTTTTGTATGTTTTGATAATTTGAGCTAAAGTGCTAAACTCAAAAAAATAATAAAGTTTGCGAGCTGTCATTTTCTGGTGGCGTAGTACCCTGAAATCCAATTTTTGAAGTGGAAGAGTCCTATTAGGCCCCCATAGTTAGTATTCAGGGATCCTCTTCGTTTCGTTTCTGTGTACACTGAGTACACGCTCTATTTTTATTGCAGTTAAAATCGGTAGACCTGGATATCGAGTGACAAAGCAGTTTGATCATGACACAAAACAGAGATCTCTCCTCTTCCAGGTTCATTTTATTCACCCTTCTCGAAGATGTTTTGGGTGGTGAAGTGTTTATTCATTACTCCCTTGTTTCATATTGAATTAACACATTACTTTTTTTAAGTATATACAAATCAGTGAGCACTTTATTCGTTTTTCCAATTTTACTCTTCATCATCATACAAGTTATTCAACTATTATGAGTTATAATATGGAGAAAATTTTAATGTTATAATTATTTCCCTTGAAATTTATGCAGATTGAATATCCTGAAATCGAGGACAATGTGAAGCCGAGGCACAGATTTATGTCATCCTTTGAGCAGGTAATACCCCATCATTCTTTAATTGAGTTAAAAATATTTTTTTAGATATTTGTATATATCTAACCATTTGTTTTTCAACTTGAATATATAGTCATTCTTTTTTAAGTTCTTTTTGTTGGCAGAAAATTCAACCTTATGATAAAAGATTTCAGTATCTTCTGTTTGCTGCTGATCCTTATGAAATCATTGCTTTCAAGGTATGTTAATTATTTCTCTACTTCAATGACTGGCATGCCATTTGTTTATTGCTTCATGATAATCATTTCATAAACTTGGGTCAATTTTTCAGGTTCCCAGTATAGAAATTGATAAATCAACTCCTAAGTTCTTCTCGCATTGGGACCCAGACTCCAAAATGTTCACAGTATGTTTCTGTTAATCCTTTTTTCTGTTGCTTTATCCATTATCTTCCTCTCCATCAAAATAAGTGGCAATGTATATCCGGCAGAAACTATTTACTATGAAATTATATCTGTCCATATCCTTACTTTGCAGTCTTATATCAGGTACACTGTTCCTTAATTTTGTTTGCCTTGATATTTGATTTGCAGTTGCAATTGTATTTCAAGCCAAAACCGCCAGAAGCGAACAAAGGTCAACCAGCTGCTGCTGAAAATGGTTCAGCAGCTCCAGGTGTCCCTCCTCGTCCTTTGCCTCCACCACCTCAAGCGCCCCCTCCTCCACCACCTCCTCCTCAAGGGCTTCCACCTGTAGGCCCACCTTCAATGGCAAATGGACCTAGGCCGATGCCTCCAGGTGGCAATTTACCAGCTCCACCACCACCACCTTCTGGTAGTGGGCCAATGGCAAATTTTACTCCTGGTTCACAGATGGGTAGGCCTCCAATGCTGCCCCCACAAGGTTTTCCAGCTCAACATATGCAGGGTCAACGCCCGCCCCCACCTCCGCCCAACATGGGGTGACAACATCGTTTGCTCTATTATTTGGAGTAATGCATATATGTTGGTAAACCTGCGGGGTTTTAATATTCTTCGACCAACATAGTACGGAGTATTGTTTTTGTAGCTTAAACATGATCGGATCACTTTTCTTGTAGCTTAAACATGTTCGGAGGAAAAATGGCTTCCTTTTGTTTATTTTCTGTCTGTTAGAATATGTTGTTTTTGGTAAAGAATAGTTTAGAAGAATTTTTTTTTTTTTTTTTAAAAAGCCCCACCCACTTCTAACCACTGCGCCATTCGACGTTTCTCGAATAATACCGTTGGTGAAAGTAATCAATAGCATAAAAGAAAAGGTTAATTTCTTATTGCCCCCTATACTATCAATGCTAGTTTCAAATCGTCTCCCCTAATACTATTATCGCTTTAAGTTGCCCTCAATTACAATAAGTTTCCGTGATTGTTCTATATCAAATTACTCCTCAACTATTTAAATTGTCTCCGATGTGATAAAATTTGCTTTTGATAAAAGAGTAAATCTCGAATTATACTTATAACAAACTTTTGGACACTTCTTTAATATAACTAAATATGTATACTCTTTTAATAATAACCAAAATATTAATTGAAATATAATTTTAATTAATAATCAAAATATTAATTAAAAAACTCACTCCCACTTCACATTCTTCTTCTTCGACCAACGCTCCCCCATCCAACTTATCAACCACCACATTCTCCATCCCTCCCCCCAAACACATCCACCCCCTTCTCCACCACCAACTACCCCACCCCTTTCCCCCATTCCCACCTTCACCTCACTAAACCAAACAGTCAATTTGTTAACTATTGGGATCTTTGTATAAATTAAAGAAGATTGGGATGTTTTAAAAAGTATAAAGTATAAATTGACTAAATTACCCTTCATTAAACTAACAAAAACCAACATTTAACGATGTAGCCAGTATTTAGGATAACTTTTAAACACGAAGAACGATATACTGCTGCATAGCTGACATAAACGATATTTTTTTCGAAGAAAACACGGGTTCAATTTGATAAACCTTATATATACTAAAATCATCATTCACTTGCTCATTTCTCCATTATTCAAATTAATAACGCGAAGCAAGCTCTTCAATTGAGATTCCATCAGCTCTATCAAACTATCCAATGTATCCAAATCGCGAAAATGTTGAAAAACTGAACAATATCTTCTCCAGTAATGAAGATTTAGAGATCAAACTACTCAAATCTGTGGAAATACTAAGGTTTCAACAAATTATATATGTTGATATACGTTAATACTAATTATATATGTTAATACATTTTGTTTCAATTGAGTTACATAAATTTTTTGTAATTAAATATTATAATGTTTATAGATAAATGTTGATATATGTTAATTGTAATATATGTTAAAAATATACACTGTGTATAAGTTAATAGTCATTCAACTTTTATAATGTTAATACGATTTATATATGTTAAAATTATTATAATATTGACATATTTTACATAAATTATCATACAACATATTAAAAGTTATATGAGGTCAATGTTAAAAAAGTCAACATATCAAAATTAGTATTAGAAATTGAATGATATCTTTTAGTGATTGAGCGAGTAGTTTTTGTACTAGTTTGTGAGTATAATATTGCGTTATTTTTAATTGTTGTGTAGGTCGCTGCTCGAATCTTCGGATGGCCGAGAACTTGATGTCAGTGTTGCTTCTGGAGGAGGTTTAAAAGCTACAATCAAAGATGATGGACTAAAAATGTTTGTGTTCAAAGTAAGTAAAGGTGAAGAGTATGAAAGTGAAGATGATGCAACTAGAGAGGTAACTTCTTCCTATGGTAATAAAATAGTCTATATCAAATGATTATACAAGTGTTTTTAATGCTTCTTTACCTAGAAGAATTAAACTATAATGTTGATAGAAAGATGATGCTTGTAGTTTAACATTAGATACTAGTTTGTTTGGATTGAACATAAAAATCAACCAAGGGAGGATAATCAGAGGTGAGTGAAGATATTGTGTGGGGCAAATGCTCAGGGAGATTTTGTTGATCAAATCATGTAAAATATTATGAAAAATATATCCCGAACAGCCTCCGACTTCTTTAGTGATATCAATAAAATAATTATTGTTAATGGATACTAGGAAAGTATCATTTTCAAATGATGACAATAACCTATTTCATTACTTAATCATGAATGTTCTAAGATGCACATGAAAAATTAGCGAGATTATGCTTGGCAGGACTGAGTAGTGAACTTCTGTAACTTGATTAGGAAATTTTCTATATATAAATGAATGATTAGAGACTATGTTAGTGATGTGTTCATAGGAAAAATATGTGTATCGATTATATGTTTTCAAAATCACCTTTTACCTGCAATCAAAAGTTGACATTCTCACTAAATATATTTATTTTTATAGTTTTGATGTCTTGTATGTCTGTATGGTCTATGTCCATATAGTCTATGTCCATATATTGAGTTATCAATCGAGAGAGATGTATATTTTATTTGTTTCATATATTGAAAGTTATCAATCGAGAGAGAGTGTATATTTTATTTGTTCCTGATTTCCATCCTCTCCACTTCAACAGTTTGTGTCAAAATGTAAGAGATTATTTGTTTAGTCCTTCACTCTCATCAGCAATTTATAATAGATACACAAAAGAAATGATGACGCAAGATGTAGAAGCTAATCTGGCTAATCGGTGATGAAGTTCAACATCACAACATGGAAACATTAAATGCTTCAAGTACCAGCTATTTTTTTGGTGACTGATAGAGAAAAGTTTCTTATCAATGTGCCAGAAGAACAATTTGCTTGTGGGCTGTGGCTTTTGATTTTATAGAGCTTGTATTAACTTGCAATGTCAATGTCATAGAGAATAGATATGAGTCTGATTTTTGCACATTAACAATTAAGCAGATAGCCGGATGCCATGACTATATCATCCAACATAAGTATGCTATAGCAAAATGACTATTAGCAGAATTATTGTATACGGTATTTAACATGAGTTGGTATTCTTTGTAACCGTATTTTCATAATGTTCCATGTCACATGTAAATGATGGATGAAGTGAAATTTGATTTTATATTTGCTATTTCGTTTTTTTTTACCACTAATTATCTTATTTTCTCGTATGTCACTTGTTATTAATGTATATCTTTTGTAATTTATCACTAAGATATAATATAGCCATGATGCCATGCTCTAGTATTTATTAACTAACCCTCGCTTGTTATCTCAAGAATTTATCGGCCGATGCCTTATTTGCTAAGGTTTTATGTGTCATTAGAATGCTAATAGAGGTGGCATGGATAATGCATTTGACAACTGTTGAAGAAGATTGGAGATTCTATTGATTTTGAACTTCCTGATTGGTTAAGGAAATCAAAGTTTACACCTTAGATCTTCATAAAGCGGAGTTATCCTTGCAGTTCGTAACTCAATATATTATGTTACATGTTCAATGATATCTCAAAAGTTAGGGTATGGCTAACTTGAACTGATTCATCCGCTTGGAAGCCTCCAAATGATTTACGCACTAAAAGCAACCGACATTCACTCAGCTTCTTTTTGGCTAACACTTCCGCTCATCTCCTTATTAATTTTCAAAGGTACTGCTGTAGTCTGAGCGTGAATGACGAGATATCGCACGTGTTAACATTTATCCGCTATAACTTGCATTATTCACTTTCTTTTATACTTATCAGAATCATTTTACATCCTGGGCTTAGCCTCTATGTTTTCGTGATCGCGCACTAGTAGGCACTTCACCTTCTTCGCTACTCCGCCGACAATTTGAGGATAAACTATCAGTTGACCGCTTTTCTATGCACCTGTTGACGGAGAATACGCGCCGTGCCGTCCTGCCATCGCTCGCGCACACTGCCCGATCTTTAGTTAAACTTCAATAAAATGTGTCATCTCTCCACCATATAGCCTTTAATATTATATTGCTTTTTTATGTTTTGGTTTTCTGAAAGTTAATATCAAGATGGCATAAGAATAATACATCGTAGCGTTATCAAATTTTACTTATTTGGCTGTTTTAACTAGTAGAATATCGATGAACAACATATATAAATTCATTAATACTAAGAGCTGCATAATTCACTGAAAGTGATCATTGGTCATTTATTTGAAATTTGAATTTGCACTTAGTCAATCAACTCTTTGCTCTCATGGTTTCCTTACAGGTACTGAGGCATATTGATGTATGTCTAATGATTATTATTTGTGCCAACAAAACATGGCTTTTTGTTTCAACATGTGAATATTTTTCGAGTTAATTTGTAGCGGTGATTGTATTTGCTTATCAAACTCTTGTTGCGCAGTTTTCTTTTTATACTTCCAAACATGTTTGAAAACGAGTTGCGCTGAATTGCGTTTTGTAGTCATGCCAGCAGTTTGCATGTTTAGCTTCATTTTCATTATCCTTTATAGTTTTATCACAGTCAGGTTTTTCACGTACTAGTAATGCTTTAGCTTTTGTTTTGCGAATTTATTTTTTCTTGCATCTACATCGACCAGCAGCGAGGAGCGCATTGCTCATTGTGATGGACTACATTCACGCATATTTCCCATCGCGTTATTGATAGTATATTAAAAGTATACTTTGAAAGACTTGCAGAAATATAACATTACATTGGATAATAGTCCATCACAATGAACAATGTGCGCCTCACCCAACGCCGAAAAACGAGCCATTAGTAGTGTAAGAAAAAATAGCAACAAAGAGAATAAGACTTAAAATACTAAAACGTTTACTAGTGCATTGAAGAAACCATGACAATCAATTAAGACTTATAAAGGGATAATGAAATGAGAAAGCAAACATGCAAAACAACAGAAACATGAAATAATGACTACAAAACACTTTAGTTCAAGCACCAAAGCAATCGTTTTTCAATATGTTACACATCAAAATATGTTTGGAGTACTATAAAAAGAAAACACCTCTTTGACATATACTAGGAAGTTTGATAAGCAAAAAATTACAATCACCCCTTCACAAATTAATGAAATGTTTCACATGTTAAACAAAAAATGAATCATGATGTTTTGTTAACAAATAATAGTAATGTTTAGATTTATACATCAATATGCCTCTTAAGAGGCTCCCACCCGAGCAAGAAGTTGGTTGTTTCTAAGTGCAAATTATATTAAGATTCAAATTTCAAATAAATATTAATTAAGTCTACTTTTCCAATTGTTGGAGTAGTACCTAACTAGCAAACTGAAGTATTAATGAACAGAAACTGTATTTATTCATCAATATTCTTCTACTAGTTAAAACATACAAATAAATTAAAATTTCATAGCAAACCTGATAGTAGCGCACTACATTCTTATGTTGTGCCATCTTCAGTGATATAACTTCCCTGAAAATTCAAAACATGAAAGTCAAAAACGAGAGTAATAGCTAAACCATGGTGGCATGTAGCTTGGGTAGGGCGGGGAGTGGTGTTTTAATTTTATTTTATTGAAGTTTAATTAAAAGATGACCGTGAGTCGGTTTCAAAAATCACCCATTTCCGCCTTCTTCTCACGATCATGTTCGTTGAACGGGACCTTTTTGATCACGTATTCTCCTCCTCCATCCGGGGCCAGGACGACAAAGGCGAGTCCAACGCCTCTCATGTACAACATCTATGGTCGGACAGATATCAAAAACCGACCGGGTCCGATCCTGTCCTATCGGACGGATTTTTCGATTTATATTCGGTCCGGACCGGATCCGGATGTTTAACATGTAAAAAATAAATAACTGGACATGATCCTGATATGAATTGAAAATATCGGATATAATCCGGTCGGTCCGGTTATTTAATAAAACTATTTTTTTAAATTTCTAATTCTCCGAAAACTATTCTTGTAATTGTTATATATTTTTTTCTTTTTATATTTTTATATTTAACACTAATATATTTATTTAATTTTTCAGATAGGTGAATTTTATTTTGTAGCTTCGAGAGTTGTCTTTTGAATGTATCGATTTATTTCGATATTTTCAGATTTCGAGCATTTGAACTTTATTAATATTCTCCTAGTATTCGACAATCAACTTATTAAGATTCTCAGATTTGGACATTCGAACTTATTATTAAGATTTCGATATTTGAACTTATTATTATTCATGTTTTTAGATATTTGGAGTTTTGAACTTTATTATGTTATTATTTTGGATTTTGGAGTTTATTATTATTGTTATTGTAAATATTGTATATAGTTAACCCAAAAAATCAAACAGAAAGCCCAAAATATAAAAAAAAATATGGCCTTAAATCATAAAAATCGCCCAATAAAGAGGCTCTGAACTGAAATCCGTCCCAACCCGATTTCGGATAATCGAAAGGATTTTTGCATTGTCACAAAATCAAATTCGGTTTCGAATTTTCTAACTCCAAATCATGTTCGGTCGCACTCTAATAACAGCTCAGTTTGAGGCAAGGAGTCTATACAGCTATATGATCGATATTTACTGCAATAAAGAGATATGGAAAATATTGTAATTTCTATTTTTTAAATTTTTTTTTGCTTATTTTATGGAAATAGAGGACAACACACGTGTCCCTCATTATTACCATATCTCTTCTTCTTTTCCTATCAACTAAAAAAAGATTGCATCGTTTGTACTATGTACTATAAAGGTGTTTGCACTGTAATAAATTATATAGTAAAGTATTGTAGCATGGAGTATAATCTATAGTGCATGTGATAATTTTATTTTATTTTCATAATATGTTCAATTTAACTATATTTGTTTAGATGGAAACGAGTAGAGGCTGAATTGTATCTATAATGGGGTAATTTAGCACAAACAACTATGAATCATTAGCTTAAAAGAGACCATTCGAGTTCAGCACAAACAACTATGAATCATTGCATTCAGTAACAGATTACAGCATCCAATGTCCTAATTTTCTATAGAATTATGAGGGAAAACCTTCTGAATGAAGTTCAAAAACCGTTCCGAATAGAATGTTGGATCAACAGCAGAAATCGATACAGAATCAAACTGAACAGATTTATATGCATGCTCAATCTTCTTGCTTAAGTTATAGTCTTGCAGTATGTCAATGATGCCGAGGTATAAGACAACATCATAGACCTCATGGAATATCTGCACTTCATCGTTTCCTGGTAATGTGTTCCGCTCTTGCCGGCATATTAACCCCAAGTTGTATTTGAAGTCTGGAAAAAAAGCAACAGAGTTTTCAAATTTCAGCAACATCCCAAAATTTGGGGAACAACTACAGATCAGAACTGTATTAATGATGATAATTGACATGTGACGACGTGACTTGCATTAACAGACAGATCTTCACGAGAACTAAATTGGCTCGCGAAGGGGTGGGGGATACAGGAAACAAAACTTGAGTAGAAGAAATACCTTGCTGTGCCAGGAAGGAGAAGATCTACTACTTCATCACCAGTTGCAGATGATGCTCGTAATCTTCCACCTCGGATATGAGGGCCAGCAATAAAGCTACCATCATCATCACCTTGCGGAACCAACACAAGGCCTTGAGGGGATATCTCATCCTCCAAAGATTCTGTCCATACATTTTAAACTAGAAATGATAAGATAGATGCCAATCAACTAAAAATGTGTATTGGTAATGTAATTTGTAAGGCAGGTAGTCTCTCTTATCCTTGTGCTGCTGGACTAATTTCATCAATTACTCGATCTTGTAGAATTGGTCCGACCTACCTTCTTCTGCAACAAGTGCCAATCCATCTGTTGTTGTACGATGGCTATTAGACATGAGAGAATGAAGGTGCTGAGGTGCCCTGTAGTGAACTCCTAGCAAAAGACTGTAATCCATTATGTTCTGTGCTTCCAGAAATTTGCTATCAATTTCGATCTGCCTGCATGTGTGGAGTCAGAATAATTGTTGCCTTGTAAAGACTAAGCATATTTCTCTCTAAACATGCTCACAGTATTATGCATTTACACCGGTGATTTCTTTGTAGGCATCTAAAGTCTAAACAGCACCGGACAAATTGAAAAAATTTCGAGAACAGAAGAGACTGGCATATGTTGTACTTAATAATTTTCTGAGAAACATGTATAAAATCTATATTTAACTCCACAGTATAAATGCATTATAACTGAAGAATGAGAATCCAAAATCTTCGAGTTGGCCTAGAGAAGTGACATTCTAGGAACTTCCTCATGTTAACAGAATGTAATATGGAGACAAAATCTATATCAGGTTGTTTATAGAAGAATTGCAGTTTAACTCCTGTTTCAAATTTAAAACTCTTGTATTCATTTCTATATGGATTTTGATGCAACCCGATATTTGAATTATATGAAACCGAGTAAGTCGTGCAGAGTGCAGGGTATCATTGGATGGATTTTGTGAACAGGAAACATCACTTACTCCAAAAGGGCCTCTCTCCAAGAAGGTTCCAAATAAAAGCAATAGTTCAGATCCAGATCCTTTAGGATAGTATTTTCATCAATTTCCACCTTGTCAGTGGAACGTCCAAGTGAAGATCCTTTGAGATCGAATCTACGATGGATTCTTAATTCTGTGCAGAACATATTTCCCATAACTACAAAACGGAACTGCAAAAGAGGGATTGTTGCGCAATAGTAAGTATAATAATACTTTAAACCATAATACCATTATGTAGCTTGCTTCATTAGCTGATATAAACAAACTTCGATTCTGTTCTAATTGCATAGTAACTTTCTCTCCCCCCACAATGAGTAAAGGAGGGAAGATTGGAATTAATCTTTATGTATACTTCCTACTTCTGTTAATGTGTACTCCCTATTTCCCAATGGTTTGAAATATTCTCCTCGGAGGGAAATATTAAATTAGGTTCTCATTATGATCGAATGTGAGATAGTAGGAATGAGGAATATAGAAATAAGATAGACATTAAAGCCACCTTATAAGTTTGTGTAATGCCTTATGGACACACAAAGTGCGAGGAAGATTTATCTTCCCATTCATATTTTACTCAATAGTTTGAAGACGATTAGCACTTTATATCACCTAAGAATTTGCATTACACATGAACTTCAATCATTTTAACTCAGCAAACATTTGCTAATATGAATACATGACTAAGTAAGCTTGATTACCTTTTGACCACTCGAAGGTTTAATTCTGTGAAGGCCAAAAAATTTAGTAATAAGGGTATTCTCATATGAGCGCACGTGTTCATGATAGTCTGGAAGCATCCTCAGCAGAACCTGCTCATAAAATACAAATGGAAATCACGTTAAGGTTCTATACTAAATAGACATGCATAGAATTGTGACATTGAAGCCTCAATGCAACATGATCAAGTGGATTCTGACATTCCGGAGTTCAGGAAGGAGTATAATGAAATACTACTAAGTAGGTGATATGGGTATTCATGTGATAAGTAACTCATTTCTGAAGGATTCTTAATGATCTGTGATTGAGCCAGAATTCAGTAACCTAAATGTAAGCCTGTTCTACTTTCTCGAATTAAAAAACATGAGCCACCTGCAAATCATCTCCATTCAGTCATCTTTTATTTTCCGCAAGTGCTCCACTTAAATTATTAAAACTCAATGTAGTATCAAGGTCTATTCAAATCTGGACAACCATTATTCATCATAGTTTATTTCCACCAGCAAGGAAAATAATTTTAATGATAATGGACCAAGAGATGTAACCACCAAAACACGCTCCAAGGATAAAAGAAGGAAATCTACTAACAAATTCGATTGGAAGGCTCTGGAAGAATTATACCTTAACTTCTGATTTTCGTAATGTCTTAACCATGAAACGGTCATCCTGAGACAAAAAGAAAACACTACCACTTTTTCCAGGGGAAGAAAGTTCCCTAAGAGCGTCATTTCCACAAATAGACATCATGTAGTCAGCAGCATCAATCTTAAACATTTCTCTTAGGTCCCTACAAAAAAGATCAGTTATCCACTAACAGAGAAGTCCTAAGAAATAGTGATATTTAAGAAATCGATCAGCTGGAGAAAAGATTAATTGCAGACGGAACATGAGGCTAAACAGGGTATGGAAAAGTATAGAAGAACTAGCATGGTTGTCTCATTGTCCCATATAGATGAGGACAATATTACATGTTCAAGCATTTTACTAAATTCTGTCATCAGATTTTGTTAATACTACATAGAACGGAGTATGATTTATGATGCAGACAATTTCAGGGATCAGAGTTGACTTATGATGTTGAGTGTAACAAAATTAACATTCCATGAAATTGCCTAGATCGATAGGAAGTCACTACCAAGTACCAACCTGAAAACCATTGGACAGTAGTCTTTCCACTTGAAATCCTCGGATTGATGTGTAGGCGTCAGTTGTGAACCTTCTCTTGGGAAATTCATCCAAAAGCTGGCTCGGGGACCAAAGTCTGATCCACGTACGTCCCTTCTATGGATAGGTGTAATTTTTCCTACCGTGTATCTGATCAGATTCTACAATCATTTTAGCATTAATTTATTTCAAATGTCAAGGATCAAGGTGAAAACGAGACGTTGATAACCAACTTACACTGGAAACTAACAATTTCAGAATATTGCTAAAAGATAGAAAGCTTTATATTGGAGAATAGAAAAAGAATGATCAAGCAATGCTCCTTAGAGCCATAACTTATACAAGGTGCAGTGTTCATTATTGAGTCATCAACTTAAGCTGTGAATGATATCTATATATTCTACCATGCGAGAACAGATTTTAGAAACGAACGCGACACCATCAACATCTCTAGGCAAAAGTTGTGTAGGGAATATATTTGATATTTAAGTACGCATAGACTGCACAACATTACAGACATCATTATGCAGAAGGATAAGATAAAAGGAAAAACAAGAACTATGAAAGCAAACTCTAATTTTTTTTTATATTGAACATGCAGAAATCTGCATAAACAGCCAGTGCAGAAATATTCTTAGTCAGTATAGAATTCAGCAGACTTATGACGTATAATACGTCTGCACATCAGAGCTATTAGTGAACTAGGGAGCAGAATACCCGACACAAATTGATAGAAGATATCTCAGAACATTCAACATTGGTTTACCTGATCCCAAGCTGTAAGCTAAGCATTAAGTCATAACTTCGGTGACCTTTAATAATCATTTCGCCGGGTCTCTTTAAGTCCCTGGCAAGTTTCTTTTGCTGCCTTTTTACACTTCTAGAATACGGTGAAAATCCATCGCCCAAGACAAGCTCACTTATAAGAACTCCTTGCATATACTCTCTTTCAAGAATTGGAGCACTTGTGTCATCGTCAAAATTTGCTCCTTCTGGGCCATGTCCAATTAATTTCTCAATAGCTACCTCAAGACTCCATCTCCTTTCCAGAGAAACATTTGGTGTGTGAGCCTGATCCAAGTTTATTAAACTTCCCTTCGAGACTTTATTAGTAGACCCCTCACGGGATCCTCGACTTCCAAACTTAGTGTTTCCCATATCAACTGAAGCAGAATGATGAATGTGAGACACTTGATTATGTTTTTTCATCTCTGGTAACAAACCACGCTTTCTCAATGCACTAAGGTACAATTCTTGACTAGATGAGAGCCGCCTTCCTTTGGGATAAAATGTCCCTTTTCCATCCTTCAGTCCACGAGTCCAAGTTCCAATGTAGCAGCTACCATCATTCCATGTATACACTCCAAATCCATGCATCATGTTGTTTAACCAGCTCCCTTCATACGAGTCACCAGTGATCCAAGTTAAGTTTCCTTTACCTGACATCTTTCCCCCTTCTCAGTACTTCCTAGATACATTTCCATTAGCCCAAGTATATTTACCAGGTCCTTCTGGTGTTCCTTGAATCCAAGATCCTTCAAAACACTCTTATTCGGTATGGTCTTGATATCCCCAATCTTGTTGCTTTGATTCAATCGCCACCGACCTGTATAGGTTATGTTGTGAGGAGATATGAAAGCTCCAGTACCATGCATATAACCACCTGAAAATTCACCCTCGTAGCTAGCACCAGAAGGCCATTGCAGTTTCCCATGTCCTTGTCTCATCCCACATCTCCACTCACCATCATACTTGCAACCATCTGACCAAATGTATTCCCCTGAACCCTCAGGTACGTTGCCAAGGAGGGAACCGGCGTAAAATTCCCCATTTGAAAGTAGCAATTCATCAACTCTAAAGCCAAGAGTTTCAGATGTATAGGAAGTTTCCTCATTTGTTGATGTAGGTTGGCTAACGTCCGTGTTTGTTGCAGCATCAAGAGATTTCATTCTATGCGTTAAAGACACTGTTCTTTCAACATTTTCGGTGATAGCCACAATTCCAGACATATAATCAATCTTCTCATAAACAATAAGTGGCACTGGGCATCAACTTTCCAGGGTTCATGACCTACACAAGAGATGAATATTGAATATTACATAAAGATTTCTAAGCAACTATTATCAGCCCTCCTTGCACGTAAAGAAAAGAAGAAGGAAAAAGACTCAAAAAGAACAAATCTTTTGTCGCAGGCCACATATAAGTTTCAGAATTCAGATCCAACTCCCAGTATAGCATCACTTATTAGGAAAAACATTTTCACAGACCAGCATCAATTGAAAATGAAAGTAGAACAATACATAAGAAAGGGCCCTTCAGAAAGAAGAGTAGGTATCCAACAGATTGGCCCAGTTCGAAGCTTTTTACAAGATCGGGCATCTACAAATACACAAAATGCTGATAAACCATGCCATTTATTTTTCCTAATCTGAATAGTTTACGAGATTCATAGTAGAATTTTATCTTCAAAACCGATTGAAATGCAAATATAGCAGCTTATGTTCACTAGTTACACATGATCATCTTAATGCTTAACATATTCGACTTGCTTGAGACTTCAGATAAACATGGCGGACGTAAAATACTAAAATTAAGAAAGCTTCAACAATTAATATACTTATTATGAAGAATCAAAAGAGGGATTTTATCAATGAGAATATATCAAAACTCATGATCCCTCATCTGAAGACCATCATCTAACACAAACCTCTAATCTAATCAATTATTTGCTGCAACTCATAGTAATTGAACTACAATAACCATATCCATTCACATCAACCGAATTTGGAACTAGCATCGATTTGTATCGAAGCTAACATGTTAATAGTAAAATACATTGAAATACCATCTTTTGACATATTTTTCACCAAATATTAAACAACATATACCCAAATATTTGAGTTAATTTTTTTATAAAGTCAACTATCAAAATTGAAAACTCGAATATTTTTAGGATGGTGGTAGTAGTTTGATCATGATAATAGTCCCCTCCCTATCAGTTTCTTCTTTGTTGAGCTGAGTTGACCTTAGACTTTCTAAGCAATATCATTTCACTAAAACTCATAAGTCATAACATGCAACAAAAAAAGTCAAACAAGTTACAAACTGCAGTATGCATTGTATTTTCATGCTACAATAAATAAATAAAAATGAAGCACAACAACAATAACGTTTGATTATTTACAGAAAAGGAAGAAGATTACCTTGAAAAACGTGAAGAAAAGCAGAGCAAGAAAAGGAAATGCTCCTATATGAATAATGAGAAATCAGAAAAAAAGAATCTGCAAAAAAAAAAAAAGGTTCCTTGTCAGAGTCAATCTTTGTCCTAAAATAATGTCTCAACTCTCAATCATCATAACTATAATAATATATTCTCACCGTTGCAATGCCGTTGATACATTTTTTATATTTAATGTATAAATTTGAGTTTGACCATTATTTTTAGATTCATTCTAATTTTAATAGAAAGTTCTATTAAATTCGAACTATATTAGTATTTAAATTTTACTATGAGGCGCAACTTCATATTCTGTGCTTGATGTGTAGCACACATAAGGTTTGATTCCTAATAAGTAAGATTTTATATAGACTTAAAAACCTTTTCTTAATATACTGAAGTCCCAACTACCCATCACTGTCAAATCTCAACAACTCGATCATAAGCGAACGCCTTTTAATTCAAATATAGATCTTTTATCAAATCACAAAGTTTTCTTATCCGCACATCTTCGAATCGAATCTTAAATTAAATCGCTTCGATCACCATCAATCTGCTAATAAATATCTCTTCACAGTTTCGACACATTTCGGGGTTTCACACTGCTTTTTAACATTGAATAAATGCAAATATCGAGTATTCTTTTTAAATACCAGACCAACCGTTATAACAACGATATTCACAGAAAAACTTTATCCAACATTTAAGACTAATAATAAGTAGCTTCAAGTTACATGATTTAGAAATTCAATGAGTCAAGACACGAGATGTGGCATGTGGGGTATGGTGCATTTTGAAGCTATATAGATTACGAGAATTTAAGATAGATTACGCCTTTTCATCTTTTATGTCAGGTCACACCTTATTCACTTTGGACAAAAACACATCGCACGCACAGTTACTTTCTATTTATTTATATATAATCACACTACTATTTTAATTTTAGACATCCATTGTACCAATATATTTATCTACAGACATAATTCAACACACATATCAAAACATAGGACAACTTTATTTCGAGCTAATAAAATTAGCAATTTATATTTTCTTCCAGTGTTCATGGTTGCTCACCTATGCTCATGATTGGAATATTTTAGTCATGCTCTAATTTGTGAGTACTTTAAAAATAACGGTAAATAAAGTACTTCAATTTGTATCGCTTTTGGAGATCAATGTGCAATATTTATCACTTTTGGAAATCATACTACAACATTTGTATCGCTTTCGGGGACTAATATGTTGTTGATCTTTGGTTTGGGGCTTCAATTTGCTTTATTTAAATAATTTGTAGTGAAGGATGTGTCTTTCTCACATACCAAGTTTGTAATTACTTTTGGAATCTTTCCATAATTTTTAATATATCAACGCTAATTAACAAAAAATAAATAAATAAATAAATAAAATAATGACGTTTAATTTACTTAACCATAGTGTTAGGCAAGGACCAAGGGTACTATATATACACTAGTTAGTAGTGCCCGCCAACGACGTGGGTAGACGACGTTTCATTCAATGGCCGAATCCATCGCAAAAAAAAGGACGTCACATATGTTCATGAGTAGAAATAATGAAAAATGAACGAAAAGAGCACAAATTATTAATTTAGCAATCATCCTCGAGTCAAGAGGGGCCAAAATATTATCTTAGAGAAGCCACAGCCAATCGAGTATTAATTTATCGAAGTCATCAGCTGATAATCAAAAATAAATCAAGTAAAAAAGGAAAAAAAATACCCGAAAAGGAACAAAAAAACACGCATTATGTGACTCAGGCATAGAAATAATGAAAAATGAATCTAAAAGAAAGACGTAATTATTAATTTGAAGACCATATCCCCTAGTCGGAACGGACAAAAAAATACTCATGTAGAGCTTATTAAATAATCGAAAGATTAATTTATCGAATTTATATTGTAATGATAATTGGAAAAAAAATGATAATTAAAAAAAATCCAAAAATCAAAAAAAGGAAAATAAATAAATAAACAAAACAATCACGCCCCGCAATCCCACGACCATAAGTGCCTCACAAATGATCAAGCGAGACGATATTCTATTCACATTGGTCAAAATACTGGCTGTGGGAACAGCACGGTCGCATATGACCGCAAGGAAATAATGAAAAATGAACGAAAAAAAGCACGAATTATTAATTTAGCATCCTATCCCCGAGTGGCGAGGGGCCAAAAATATTATCTTAAAGAGTTTATTAAATAATTGAGTATTAATTTATCGAATTTCTATTGTAATGGGAGCATCAAAAATAACCGCAAAGTTAAAAATAAAAAAATCATCACGTCAAAAGGAACAAAAAAAACAAGCCTCATGTAACCGCATAGAAATAATGAAAAATGAACTAAAAAGAGCAATAAATAATTAATTTAAGACCCTATTCCTTTGAAGTCGGGACTTTAATAAAAAATATTATCCTGGAGAGCTCATTAAATAATCGAGTATTAATTTATCGAATTTCTACTATATTTGATAATTGGAAAAAAATGATTATTGAAAAAAAACCCAAAAATCGAAAAAAAAGGAAAAATCACGTGCCAGCAATCCCATTTACTCATAAACGCCTGGGTCAAATGACTTGCATAAATGCCATTCAATACGCTGAACTTCTACAAAGTATAATCAGAGGAGACCGTATGAAATAATGAAAATAATGAAAAATAGTACCAACAGCACTTGAAGACCCTATCACGGAAGCCTGAAGTACAAAAATATTATTTTACAGTTTTAAATAATCAGTATTAATTTATTTGAAGTTTTCTATTGTAGTTGATCATTAAAAAATGATAATCGAAAAGAAAAAATCAAAACCGAAAAAGGACCACGCCGCTCGAATCCCGCCGACTATTTGCGTGGGTGGACGCCGTTGTAGTCCTTTTATAACTACTACTCATATCAATTTTATATTTTTCTGATTAAGAATAAAAAATAATTTGGTAGGATCAAAACCTTTGACATGCAATCCTAAAACGCCAATTAATTTGAAATGGAGTATCTTATTGTATATTTATTAAATAATCAAGATTAATTTATCGAGCTTTTACTATAAATATAATTAAATAAGTAATAATTGAAAAACCCAAAATGTAATAATAAAAAAAGAAGGAAAAAACAACCTTTACGCGCCACAAACTCATGACAATTTCAAGTACCATGTTACCATCTTATATAATATTACTATGGTCAGGATCTTATGTTTTTCCTTTGAAATCGATCAACGCTTCTAAAGCATCTAGCATACCCCAAACCTCCATACAGGCGCCTGTGATCTTATAAAACATTTTCCCTCCGAAAAAAATGATCCAATGTAAAATTGCTCCCTAATGGGCACGCTCTACGGCCTCAATATAGTACTGTAACCGGGAAACGATCACCCTACCGTCCTAAAGACCGCTTTAAGAGGTCGAATCTGCTTTTAAGGAAAGCGCCGGACGTGACTTGATCCGGCTCGCTTTTTGTTCGAATCATTTCATTGTAATCTAGTTTTTTGTTTCGTAACTGCTCATCAGAATTTTCGTGATGCATATCAGACATTTCTTCGCAGTTTCACAGATAGCTTCTATTTTTCCAATTGGGCTTCCCTACATTACGAAAATAAAATGACATTTGAATTGAAGTGGTGGCAGCTGTAAAAAATAAAATTGAAATAAAAATATTTAAATAATATGAATGAATATTAATGGGGTAAAATAGTCTAAATCTCCCTTATATTTTTTGGGTGTTCTACTACAGAACATTTAAAAGTAATTCAAGAATGTGAATGTTAATAAAATTATACAGGGAATACGATGCAACTTTTAAATAATACAAAAGATACGGTGTAATTTACCCTGTTTATATATGTATATGGTGTTTGGCAGGACTTGTTGAAAGCAAATTGAACTTGATATTGATTATAAAGAAGTAGAATCTAATCTATTTATTAACAGTAAGCATCATGTATTAATCCCACTTATGTGGTAAATTTGAAAGAAACCCAAGCAATAGTGCGTGCTAATAATACTTAAGGTGAATAGTTATCTAATTAGTGAGTCAATCACTTGGGCCTGCATTATATGAAGAAATATTTATTAATTCTATCACTTCAAGTGTTCTATAAATAGACACCTTATGTATTATGTATATATATGAATAAAATCTCTCTTCCTCTCTCATTCTCTCTACTTTACTTATAATTATATTTATAACACGTTATCAGCACGATCAAGCTCTCCAACTGAGGTGTGAATTTTTAACCGTTTTAATATATGATCAAGCGTATAATTTTTAGAATCATGCTATGTTATTATTATGATCATGTCATGCTTCTTTCATAATTACATATTTCTCCTGGTCCGAAGTTTTACACTAAGATCTGAAACTAGTACCAACATGTTCCCATGTATGCAGCAACCATAATGTTTATTAAGTTAAATTAATTGTTTGCTAGTTACATGAATTCCTATATTCATGGTTGTAACTAAGTTATCATAATTTCAGAGATAGAGATTAGCTAACAGAATTCAAAATGCTTGAATTCAAATTTGTTGTATATCCATTGTATGTTATATATAATAGAGTATCAATCTCATTGAGATTGCATCATCGAAACATAAACATTACATGGTCGTTATTCAAGAAGGTTGTATGAGGTGGCGTTTTGTTATCTTACTTTCTAGTCTAGTATCAACACCTAATTTATCGAATCACCGCCTAATTTATTGAATCACATTTTATTGACCCGAATTATTTTCTAGCCTATATTTATTTATCGCCGGGATTCGTTATTGACTCACCGTCTGCTGACTCCGGACACGCTTCTAGTCCATATTTATCTACCATCGGAATTCATTAAATTACTATCGTAGACTGACACATTTATAAATTCATTTTTATCCTACTGGATTCACCGAATCACTATCGGATCTATTAAATGCATAGCCAAGAAGTCGTATATTTTAGTCCGTAAGACTAGTTCAAAATACTATGATAATATTGAGCAACGATCTAAAGCCGATTAATATTTAAAAGCGCTGTGTCACATCCGTGAATGCCCTTTATATCATTCCTTCCTCAATTATGCTTAACTAATGAAGTTTACCGCCAGAAGTCGGGGCGGAACCACAATCGCGGGATACCACTTTGATCTTGCCACCGACTCGATTTTACGCTTCTGCTCCTATAGGCGCCACGGTAGTGCCACATCCTTATAGATACTCCTTTGGCCTCTGCCACCGACATATTTCACCATCGGTTCTCGCAAGCACAAAGTGTTACATTAGCGATGCCCTTTAGGTCATCTTTGTTTTCACCATCGAAAACGACAGTTGCACGCCTTGTTAATTTAAGGAAGAAATGGAAATTATATATCCATATTCAAGCGGTCTCGAGGAGGATTTGGCTATCACTAGACCGTACACTAGTTATTGCACTAGTGACATCTTACTAAAATGATAATTAGTCTATAACACTTGGTTATGTATCCAATGCAAATAATATTTTAGTTATATTTATAATAATAGTTTAGGAGAATTAAGGGCTTCAAATCGACAAATTCATATGAATTAAGCGAGTTTGAATATTCTTTTGGAAGAATTTTTGTCAATGCTTCATTATTTTGAAAATAATATGAAATCGTATGAGTTCATTTATGAGACCTGGAGACTCATATAATTGAAATAAATATAGATTCAGTTACATAAATTGAGCTTTATGGATTTGATTATTACTGATTTCTTCAAGATAACCATATAAGCGAATCAAATCACAATACGAGGTAGTGTAAAAATTAATTGAATGCCCTGCATCACCGGGCATATGAAAGTCCTAAATGAACAAATTTATATATGAAAGATGTATTGTATGCTCCTAGTGAATGATGAATTGAATCACTGTACATCATATGCTATCTTGGAGCATGGATAATTTACTTCACACAAATATTTTGTTATGCTGCATAAAGTTGTCAAGAAGTCAAGCGAGAAGATTTTCATACTCATGATTTAATAAGAATAATAAAGCGATAATCATTACATTTATGAAATTATCATCTATTCATATATCCTAAGAGTTAATATTTATCAAAGGAAGAAAAAGTCACTTTATTATTCGTAATAGCAAATATTGTTACCAAGTAACATATATGTATTATTAAAGTATAGTTTTAATTAAACAAGAAGTTTGGATTATTTTGTATTAACGCCAGATCATTCCCAAGGAGTTATGATAAATAATGATTGAAATTTGATTAGAGACTCACAAAGAGTCAACAAATTATTGAGTTTAAAGACTTTATGTGAGACATGTTAAAACTCTAGTAGACAGCTTAAAGTACGCAATTACATGCAATAATCAAATAATCATCATTGAGAAAGTACATTATGTAGTGTCACTTGTCTGCATTAAGCCAAATTATCATAACTCCTCCATTATAATTTTCATTTGGTCGTAAAACCAAATATTTTACTCCTCCAATTATACGTCGTGTATTTATATTACCAAGAGGAAAATAAATGCTGATTTTGAATACTATGATACCCAAAAGGTATATACATCCATATACTATTATAACCCGGAAGGTATATAATAAAGTAATAGAAACATCTATAAAATTGAAGTAAGTTTCCATTAGATGTATCAATGTTTTCAACATTGAGTGGGGAGAGAACAGGCTACAACCGAAAAATAAATATCTTGAAATGAAATATTCCCCACGCTATAATGCATCTCAAGATGAATAAATATGAACCTCGAAGCTCGAGAGAAGTTCAAGTATATTAATATGAACAAATAAGGGATAATATGAACCGTAAGTTCACTACCAAACAAATATCCACCTCAAGATAGTATCAAAATTTTTATATACTGTTTTGTAAACACTCAATAGAGCGGCGTTCCCGAAGAACTATCAGAGGTCAAATAGTTCCACCATCCAAATTCTAAAAAGAAGAATATTTAAAGATGGTCTATAAGATGATTATTTCCAAAAAATAGATGAATAAATATATCTCATGAATATGTTAAAGATATAATAAATGTCCGAATACATCTACATAATCGGGAAATCATGAATGCAATGAGATCTCAATTTGTCATGAACATGGTGGAAACTACATGGAAAAAAAGTGATTAGTCGACAATGAATATTGAACATAATGAAGAGCTCTATATGATGAAAGCAATATGAGGATCATAAGTCTATCTCCTTGAGTGAGTAGAAATATGTTTATGAATGACCAAAGAGAAAAGACGCAATCAAGAGTAAGGAAACTCACTCATGACGAAGCGAAATTTAGATTTGAAGTCTAAGGAAGACGATACTAGCGCAAGACGTGACGGGATATCCGTAAGAATAAATGACATATGATTTGTCTTATATCCAAAAGCACTAAATGAGTTATAAGGTGACGATACACCTTTTGATAGAGGGTATCAAAAATAATATATGTTTGGTAGCAACAAAATATAACCTTCTTGATATGCGTACTTCATTTATGATATAACATGCTAAGAAATGAGTATACATGACATGTATAAAGATTTATGATGCTAGAAGCACATATAAGAATTTATGATGCTAGAGGCACAAATTTATATTCCCGTGAACTTAACTCACTTCAGAGTTAGTATGGAGAAATATTTGAATATATTTAAAGCCATTCGTAAGATGGATTACAAGTTTGAACTGCAGATTATTAGATATTCATTTGCATTTTATAGGTTGCATGAATATATACAATTCTATAGAGCGGCCATAATATGCTTGGGTTTGACTCATATTATGTCTTATGTGATTATAATGATTTATTTATTTCTTATTATGTGACATGAAATATTTGAATTATCAATTGTATGTTGGTTGGAGATACATATTAATGACAGCTTATTTATCACACATTTATCCGAATAGAGCTTAGTCGAGATAGATGCAAGAGGACCAGTGCAAGGCTTAACTTGTTATAGAAAGAGATGAATATCAAGCATTTTTGGAGACGTTGGGCTACATGGAGAACATATGGGCCTCAATTTGGCAAGCTTACGGAGATCTCTAGCCGATAGACCCTTTAGTCTTCAATTGGGCCTAATAAGACCGGTGGTGGAGATATTGGGCCTTAATAGACATGGAGTATATATGGGCCACAATTTGGTAGTTTATGGGCTATGGCCTATGAGATTCAGTTAATTAGTTTTTGGGCTGATAATGCACTTAGATATAAATTAATTTAGAGGTGCCAACAAATACAAAAACCGACGGAACTCGATCGAATCAAACCAAAATAAATTTAACCTATCGGAACCGGTCCGGATTTAGTCTGTGTCGGAGAGAACCTATTCATCTAGGTTCGCCTTAAATAACCTAACCGAACCGATTACTCAATTTTCTATAGATTTTTCAATTTTTATTTATTATTCCTTTCAAGATCTTGTAGTATCTACATGTGTAAATTTTAAAGAGAGGAATTTATATTTAACTTTACTCATTATTGATATAATGAAATAAAATATATATAAATCTTCTAAACTAATAATAACATAAGAAATGTAAAGATATGTGTAACAAGCAGATTGCGTATCAATGTGTATGTAAATTGTATAATTAAATTAAAATGAAGTCATTGAATTACGTATGGGTTAAATCTAGGTTAAAGACTTAATTTTGAGTTCAAACGAGGTTAAAAAATGTCTCAAAACCGAAATTTAACCGAAACCGAACCGGAACCGATGGGAACCGATAGGATTGGAACCGATCGGATTTAGGTTCAACTCAGAGAACCGATGAACAAAAGTTCGCTCTAATTTCGGCCAAAAACCGAACCGAACCGAATCATTTAACCCCTATAAATTATAAAGGAAATACATTAGTTTTAGACAATGAAAGGAATATAAGTTGTTTTTCTTAAAGACAATCTCCAACTAAATTGGGGCCAACGGAGTACAAAGACTCAAATAGCACATGTGGTATCCCTGAGACCCTGACACTATGAGTCTATGGCACTACTAATATCAATATATATAGTTGAAGTTAGGTTATACAATATACATTACAACGTGTATTACGAAGTATATTCCATCACAATTCTATCATAAGGAATTCCAATCATGTTCTTGGAAATTAAATCAACTAATAATCATTTTGTTACACCAACTCTTATTGAAACATAAGATGGTTGCATACATGATATATCAACGCCCTAATTGTAACTTTTCCAATAAATTGAATATAAAATTGCTATAAAAATTCATATAAACATGCACAATAATGCATGCAAAACGTTTGTTGGTTCTTGAGTTTTCTTTAGAAATTTTTCTTGCTTTCAAAAGTCTGCCCATACTCCCAATTTTTTTTTGTCACTTTATATAAGGTAAGGGTCTTCCCGTCGCTTGTAGTAACCCTAAAACTCAATTTTCTTTTAGCAATCTTTGCCTCCGTTTGCCATTTTTGTCCCCAATTGCGTCTCAGTTTTGTCCACGGCAACTTCTTCCCTCCTCGGACCTCTAGCCCTACAACATCGCCCGCCCCTCCTACGTTCGAAATTGATACAAGGTTAAAGTTGGGATTGCCATCAATCGTAAACCGGATCCCACCCTTTTTCTTGCATGAAGCCCTACGGTACTTGACGGGCACGATCCCGCCATCGTGCTCGGCTATTTCTACGAATGCCGGTTGGGTTAAATCGAAATGGTCACCGTCGCTAGTGGGACATAAGTTGGTTGTTGTAACTACGATGGATTTGTCTCCTTTTTTGCACCATCTTGTTTCTTTTTTGTCATCGCATTTTATTTCGAAGCATGCTCCACAAGCTTCACAATTTTTGAATAATGAGGGGCTTATTGCCACTGTCATTACGCCCAAGCCTTCTTTTTCTTCTTTGTACCCACAAGCTCCACCTGATTTGGACAATAATTTAATATTTCTTTCAATCACAACAATAGTTAATCTTTTGTGGTGATGTCGCCCATCATGCATGCAGGGGGGCAAATACAATACTAGCCGATTTTTAACAAGAAAATTTTAATAGTTTATGATGCTGGATGAAATATATTCTTGAACTTAAAGAAAATAATATGATATGAAATAACATTTCCAAAAATTAAGTAGAGTTAGATTGATCATGCTACCATTATTTGGTAAAAACCATGCTTATGATTAAAAATAGTTTTAAAATTGTCTCATAGAATTCAACATGTACTTCCATGTCAAGAACTAGATGATTATCCTTGAGGAGTTAGATTTTTTAATAATATGAAATAGAAATATTAGACGTTCCAATGAAATTCTAAAATAAACCTTATAAGATGACCAAATGATATATATCATGGATCAAGCCCTTCCAAACTATGCTCATTTCCTGATCATGGTTAAAATCTCAGATTGTGGATGCCAAATAATATTATTTATGTATTTATAAATGATAATTTATCATAAGAATTTGTATAATTATTAGCATAGTTATATTGCAAAATAATTCATAGTGTTTAGAAAAACATACCTGATGTTCCTGATCCATCAGGATTACCATAGTAGGTGGCTTTACCCTCTTTCCAGTCTCCAGTTGCATGAATATTAACAACAAGAATTAACATTATTGCTGATGCAAACAGGGCATTAGAAGCCCTCAATGATAATGCAGCCATGTATTTTTTCTTTTGTAAATAATAAACGAAGAACTAATAGATAGCTAATTAATAATTAGCCAATAATAGAGATATATTTTTTGGTTTTAAACCAAATCTTCAATGTTTTGTAGCTCTAAAACTTAATGATGGGTGTATTATATAGGAATTTGGGGCAATTATTTAGGTAAGTAAATATGAGTTGAATGGACATAATCCATGCAAATAATTCTCTATCAATCTATCATCGATCATGTAATATTTAAAAACAAATAATCTCCGATTTTTGCTCTCGGCTAAATTTTTCTACATGATTTTTGTCTCCATGAATACTTCAACCTAACATGTGTCAAGCAAAATCTTGATAATAAACCACACACATATATATATAATAAAAGAAAATAGAGGTAATTAAGTAATCCAAGTTATGAAGACGGTAAATTTTTCTATATGATTTTTGTCTCCATGATATTACAGCAAAAGCAAAGTAAAAATGTGATTTGAAAGAATGAAATATAATGTATTCCTTATTTATTACTCCGTAGTAGACAATACCAACATATAAGGCATTGTGTTCTCATTAATCCCTCTTTGCCGTTTACAAACTTAGTACTACTCTTGATAAAGTACAAGAATTCAATCCTAAAATTTAAGTTATTTGAATAAAATAATGTATATGAGTACAAGGGCAGACACTATTATGTGGAATTTGTAAGCTTGAATGAAATTCTCAATTTCAGCCTCCTCTTGAAAGAGAGTCTTATGAGTTGATAACCAATCTTGCCCATCAATGTAAGGCAATCCCATAAAAGAAGATGCTTCGGACTGCTTTAATTGCTGTCCATAATTCACTCTAAATGTGTGGTTTGCTCCGGCTCCTGTGCATGCATATTCGCCAAAGAACACCGTTCTGCAAAATAGTCGCGAACTTTAGTTAAATTTCGAGTCTGTTGAAAGGCAACTAGTTGGCCTCATACATCTATCGTAGATAAAGGAAGACATTAGTGATTATTTCATAGTGTTCTTATGCAACGCACGGCTCCTTTTACTAGTTCAATTGAAGTGAATAACGAAATATTGAAGTTTTAGACAGACTGATCTCTAGAGGGGTCCTTCCAATCGTTCCAGCCATCAGAAGCTACAACGTCGGACATATATGTTTTGGAGAAAACAACAGTAGCATAAGCACCCCATGCTCGTCCGAGCCACACTTTTCCACTTCCTCCAATGTTACAATTCACAAAGGAAAATCCTGTTTTCTCATTCTCTGAATTCCTTGCCTGAGCTGTTATAGCTCCACTTATTCCATCCGTCACTTCTTTTGCAATGGAATTTATAGTACAATCCTGCAACGATAACATGAATAAGTTAAACCATCCTCAAATGTGATGGGAAAACGCAACATTTTCCTACTGAATTGATATAGAGTACCTCATATATAGATCTACCATTTCCAAAAATGAAATCAATTGATCCCTGAATGAAGCACTCTTTAAAGTAATGCCTTCCCTTATCATCATTAAGTGTATCTTGTGCTCCATAAAATCCACACCCATAAAATGCAGCTTGATCACCTGAGATTCTTAGCGCCACAGCCTGCCCTCCAGCTTCTCCTGGATCAGGAGAAGGCGCTGTATTCTTTCCAACATGAAAGTCAAGAATCAGGGTTAATCCATTCAAAATGTTGACATTTTTTAATATTGCCCAAATTATACCTGAAAGCTAATGTTATAAGCTATGAAGTTTGGAGCAAAAATGGACATTGTTGCACTGTATACAGTTCCTCCAGTTGAATTTGCTGTATCGTTCCAAGCAATAGAAGTGTTGAGATAGCCTTGGCCTTTTAGGATCAAATTTGTCTTGTTAGCACTCACAGTAACCTTTTCCCTGACATTGTGAAGTATAATAACTTGTTTAGCTATTCTTATTATTTCGCGATAAAAATATAGTCTAGTGCATCAAGCTCCCGCAATAAAGATCAGATGATATGAAAGTCTGACCTGTATGTTCCAGCACCAAGAACAATCAATGTCCTGGAAGAGCTAAAATCAGGAACACTATCTATTGCTTTCTGGACACTGCTGAAGTTCCCACAGGCATTGGACTCGACAGTCAGGACACGCAATACACTGTATTCTTCCATGAGCCTGGAATTCGATATGGATTCATCACGTTTTGGTTTCTTGATTTTTTGATGGTGGTCGTGATGATGATGATGCCTAGATCCGACACCATGTAGATCGATGGCAAATATCAAGTCATCCAAGCCAGTTTTTATTATTACCCTTTGGAGAAAATTATGGATTTGATCAAATGCAAGAAAGCTAGAGGAGTTGGTGGAATGCAAAGCAAATATGATGGACACAAGTATAATGGTGAAGTTGGTTAACCAAAACAAGACGTTTCGCATACTCCTCATGGTTTTGGTAATGTCCCAACTTTGTTCCATGCAACGAATTAATGGCTGAGCTCCTGAGTACTATTTAAGAAGTGCTAAATATAAATACATTATTAACAAATGAATACCTCCATCTTGTAGTACAAGATGAAAAAGCATAATGAAAGCTAATACTAAAATATTACTAGTTGAATACCGATTAGAACTACAAAGTTGCATCCAATTTGGTACAAATTTAACTAACGAGGACAATGATTGACGTTGCAGGCAAGGAATGTACAGACAAGTAGTGTAATGACATCGAAATCGGCATGAATTGGAATGATTACATAACCAGATGCAGAAAGAAAAAGGTTGGGGGAAGGTATGAATATGGAAAAATGATATTGGATTAGTCACACGCCAAGGAATGACTGAAAGGGGAAACACTGATCTCATTCTGGCAACATAAAGTGTTTGAAGTTGTCAAAGTTGTTAGTTCACTTAAAGGCCAAGAGTAGCTGTGTATTATGATTGCCTTTGTGAAAGCATGCACCACAATATAGTGTAAACAAATCATGTACTCTAGCCTTTCTAAGGCTTCATTTTTTTATTTATAAAAAAACCCCACCACCGCCCCCTTACAATAACAATCGAACTCAGGAACTCTAAGTCACTGGAAGACCTTCTAACCACTAGGCCATTCCATGTTCTCCTTTCTAAGGCTTCATTTGGTTTCATAGAAAATCAAGAAAGTCGAAGAGAAATCACGATGATAACCTATCGATTACAGGTTTACATGGAAATACGAGATGGAGCAGGGAAACCAACAAGCCCCCATCGCATAAGAGGGATTGAAACAGGTGATCTCACAGAGAAGCACCATCCCCAACTCCCCAGATTCAACACGAGTCATGACACCGAAGACGTGCACATTATTTAAACAGTTCCTCACCGAAGTAATTAAATGTGGATTGATACTTAACTAGTTTTGTACTTTTGTTAATATGATGCATTTATAATTTCATCAATTAGGGGTTGCTTATACCTAATGATAAGATAGATACTGTTACAGAAGATGATTAAACTTGAAGAACAACCAAAGGGGAAAATCCTTTATCAACTCATCAAGCCTTTCTATATAAAAAAAAATCTGTTCAACTTTGGGAACAAAAAAGACCAACTATACTCATTTGATGTACCTTCCTCTACATCCTAGACGAATAAACACAAGGCTTATACTAACAGCTAAAATGGCTTCCAATCTACTACTATATTACTGTTCCAACACTTCAGAATCAGCGTCGTCTTGATGAATAATAATTGGACACCTGGGAACCGTTTTCTCAAGCATAGATGTCCCTTTAAAACAAATCATCTGCCAACAGATCTTCCTATAGCTGAACAACTGAGTCGGAAAAAAATAAAAATACGAACGATCAGCTTTCATATACAAAATCTTCATAGGATACAATGGAGACAACTCACCTGCTCTGGTGGTATCTTTGTAAAACCAAATTTGTTGATCCATATTGATTCTGCTTCATCCGCAGCTGGGAGGACAAAGGTTCTCACGTTCAAGACCGTCAGCAATTTCTCAATGCATGAGAATAGTAATCGAAAATAGCCCTGTTAATGTAAATCAAGTCAGCTGACATCATCACCTTTTTTAACAAAAAGGTACTCCGTATTTACTTGTAGCTCAAAACTATCTTTAAACCCCCAACCACAAACCGGAAAAAAAAAGTGTAACAGACATACAATGATCAAATCCAAAGGAATGCATTTATAGCAGGAGATTAATATATTTACTCACCTTCCCTTGGCTAGAAGTGCGTGTTGCAACAAGAGGCAGCTCGGCGAAATCTTGACCAAAAATCCGCAGGATTCCAGCTGATACAACGGAAGAGCTGCAGGATCAAACGATCCAAGAAAAACAATTGGATGAGTTACATCTGCTGAGCTTTTCACATGGCAAAAGACAGGAAGCAAGCGTACTTTACTGTCAATATCACACAATAAACTCCACTGAAATCTTGGCCTCTTATGTTCCTTCTGAAAGAGATGATATGAGATGCTACTATCAGGAAAGGAAATAGTTCAAACGGAAGTACAAAGACACTGATAAGAGATATTACAATTACCCATAAACCATAGAAGGAATGAAGTCACGTCCAGTTACGGAATCTACAATAGGATCGAAACACTCCTGGAAAAGTAACAAGTAAGAATTTCCCTCCACTTGAGCAACACATATATTCAAATAAGGTACTGAATGCAACAAGACCACAATAATTTAAACAATACAGAATACCAAAACTCATTACATTCATCTAGTGTCAGCAAATCAAAACAGATATTGTAGATGTAATAAAGACGGACTGTGAATTTAATTGTGAATCATTTGCACTAATGATGGCTCCTCAGTATATGCAGATTGTTTTCGTGAATTCTTATCGGCATGGGTTAGAGCCAGCAGTCCACAATGAAACAAGCATACCAATAGTAAGGCTTAATAGATTTCTGCAGCTGTCAGACAAGTATCCAATATTAACATCAAGAAAGAAATATAAGGCATAGAAAAAACAACGTACATGAAAAATCGCTACTGCTTCAGACAGTAGCAATCTTGTTTCGCGAGAAGTTACTTTGCCACTGAGAAGTCTCCATCTGACATCAAGATCAGCAGGAGGTGCAACAAGTTGATCCTGATGCTTGTTCTTTATAACATCTAGGCATGAATCTGATAACTTCTCTGCTCCAGCACTTAGCAAGTATTCCAATGTAGAGTGTATTCTCTTACAATCTGTGGAACAGAACCATTTCCCTTTGGGCAATTCCTGTCATCAACATCTGCCATCAAGTTCCATAGCAGAAATAGAGATAATTGGAGTAACTGAATAATTAATTACATTTTTTATGAACTGACCTTCAGATCTGCCACCTTGCTCTTTTTCAAGCAGCCAATATGGTATTCCTTTTCACACTGGAAAATGTATATTAGCCAAATAACGATTGCATGTCACTTTAAACTGTTGCCCATATATAAACATATATAGGTTACCTGATCACATAGTATAACTGTCCTTGGTCCAAACCCAGATTTGCTGAAGTCATAAGCTCTGGGAGACGAAAATTGGTATGACGGTATGACCAATCAGATCGATATACAAAATAAAGACAACCCCCAAACAGGAGAAGAAATCATAAACTCAATATTGGAATTATATTGTAATCTTGGAAATACCTGCATATCGCACAAGCAATAACTTCAGTTTCTTCAGGATTTTTCACGATGCGAATCAAACGGTTTGTTATCTGTTCTATAGGATCAATTCCAGTAATTCTTCCAGCTGCTAAAGCATTTTCGTTGAACTCCACATCCTTCTCCTTCTGGAACATGCTACGGCAATAATTGCAGTACCATTTACCACGAGGTATGCTAGATAATGATGCACATTCTGCATTAGTCAGGAAAACGAAATAATTAGCACAACAGATTAAATTCTGACCAATTGAGAAAAGTGGGGGAATGCAGAAAATAGCAGGCCAAAATTAACTTCCAATCAAAAAATGAATTAAAGGATAAGCTAACATCTAACAGCAACTATGACCTGTGTTTGGATGTCAATCTCGGTATTTATCAGTATAGAAGTTCATGATACAAAACTCAGGACAAATTTATGTGTTTCTGTTCACTTGGAGCCTCTACAGAAGCAGTTCTTTCTAATGAGTCCTTTTACAATTGATGTAATTTTTCCTTCCTAACTATAGGCATTGTAAGTTATAATATGCCAAAGATCTTTGATTACTTTTGCAAGGGCCCTGACAAGAGTTCATACAAATATTTAACAAACAAATCAACATTCATTCCAATAAAGAATCCAGAAAATTTTAGCTCCAACTTAAAAATATTTAACAAACAAATCACATAGTCGCACTCTAGAAGCACAATATCTGAATGTAATTCGAATTAAAGAGGGGTTTATTTAACTTCCACACATTATGGGTTTATTTAACTTCTACACATTCAGTAAGGGGTATTTTTAAGTTGGTATTACGAATTAGATTACCACGTTAAAACTCTAGAGACCAAATTCTGTACATAAGAAAAACTATCTCGTTGTGTTGTTCTCGCATATAAATGACCATGCAAATAGAAGAGAATACATGACAGCCATGTGTCGAACTACTTATACACAGATAAAATGCCAAACTAAGAAGATTCATTTGAGAAAGGCAGTGTATGTGCCTGTTGCAAGACACTAAGAATCCTTGCCAAAGGCATCTGATGGACAAATAAGATGATGTTCATTACAAACTGAACAAAAGGCACCTGCGCTCAAAGTTGAAGATCCTAAATAGATTTAAGTGCAACTCTTAATTTTTCATCATTATGATTTGAAAAGAACACTAGTTCACCTCTGTGAAAGGCCCTAGGGCATCCATCACAAAGCACAAGCTTCCCACCATCTGCACAAATGATGCACAAGTCATCATTGTCTTTAGCAGTACACTTGCGTCCTTTTAGAAGAGAGATAGCAAACTCATGGAGAGAAACACCATTTGATGTATATATGTAAAAATAACTGGCCAGAAAGAAACATAACCCTGTCAACAATTTGGTGGGATAAATGAAAACAATGTTAATCTACTTCAAAGTGATAAGAAACAATAAAGCTACTGACGGCCTTCTGCGTGAGGCCCAACCAGCATGAGCTTCAAATGTGGACGGGCTGACCTGCACATCAGACTAAAGGCATGACTACATTCTGGTTAAGATTCTGGATATTTGAAGATGTATAAGACAAAGATAGTACCTCACTGCTGCAGCAGCAACAAAATATTCCCCCACCTTTCTTGAAACCTTCAAGTAATTTCTGATGCAGAAAGAAGAAATTACAACCACAGGAAGGCTAACATTAAAGCAAATAGAACAGTATGCAACATCGCATTCAATCACCTTTCCATGAGAATAATAAGCAACTTCTGTTCCATTTGGCAGTCCACCTTCTTCGAACACCAACTTATGCATACTTTGATCTCTGGATGAATGTATTAAAGGATAAAAACCAATGAAGTAATTAGCAGAACACAATTTATAAGACATTAAACAATTGAATTAATTAGCAGAACACAATTCATAAGACATTAAATGCAAGAAAAACTTAACAGGACTACAAAAGAGACTACTCACTTTTTTGTTATCTTCCATTGAGCCCCTAAAGATGCCGACACATTTCTAGAAGCATTTATTGAAGAACTAGGACTAGAAATAGCATTTAAGGACCTGCGTCAACCAAATAACAAGATCAGAATCACCCGAATATAGGAATCAAAATCAATTAATGTTTTACTAACCTGTGTGAGATCTTCGCAGGTGAATCATACCTCACCAATTTATTCACTGAAATGATTCCTGTTGAGTTTGGGACAAGGACTGGTTTTGGTGACCTTAGTTACAACAAGAGGTCAACAAAAACAAAAGATCAATTGTCTCATTATGTAGATAACAATTATTCGCTTCAGAGAAAAAAGTATACAATATAACAGAGAAAGAAGTTAGTGATAACAACCTACCTCTCTGTTACTCGCAGTGGGACCTTCGTTCTTAAGTCGACATGCACTGGAGATCTTCCAGGAGATCTTTCCATCGGGACCAACTCCAAGAACCTAATTAAGGAAAGAGAAGAAATCTCCCTCTCAATGGTGATTTACATTAAAATAGTGAACACACAAAATATGACACAAGGAGGTACCAACTTTTTTTTCTTCCTTCCCCGTCTGCTTGGAGCTACAGGTTCATCAGCATTCTCAGATTTTTCATCGGGAAAAGAGTCTGGAGCCTTAAAAATTGCCACACTGAAAGATGATAATAGTCGGAATTAAGAATGTATTTCTAAATAGATTCACCTTCCAACCTCATAAGAAAAAAGAAAAGCAGGTACCTCATGAGTAAACTACAAAGGAATGAAGACAAAAATAAAGATTACGCCACAAAAGGATGATTAAATAGTAAAGACGGTAGGGGGAACAAATAATATATCAAGCACTAAACTAACGACATGTTAATCAAAGAGCATAGCTTGAAATTGTGTAGAGACGGTCAGGGTACAGTGGTAATGGAGGTGCTAATGACAACAGAGGGAGTTCAAGCCTATGATGAAGTACACTGGGCTAAGATAATAACAAGGTGAAGTTGCAGCTGGTATAGTGGTTGACCAGAGTGAAGCAATGGGATGTCAATGATGTTTCCTTACTGAATTAAGGGTGCTCGTAAGGAAAGGATAAAATGTAACAGTAACGGTATAATTTCAAATAAAATAAGCATAAGCAATGTAAAGAAAAATTTGGAGAAGCTAAACAACTATTCAAAGCAATCACTAAAAGCAGGTTGAAGCAGTGAATAGGGACACAGGGTCTTAGATCAGCAGCCAGGCCCTAGTTAGCATGAATGGGTGTCTAAGTATCGACACAAGCATAACAGCAGTGCATTAACATATTAACAAAAGAAAGACTTCCATATACAGACATACAAAATCCATTTATTAACAGGGAATAAGAATAACAGCCATGGGTCAATTAACATAATTGGGTTTTTCTTCTAAGTATGACCATAAAATTCTGTGTTATAATATCATCTAATATTCAAATCCAAAAGCACTAATACAGTCAATCAATCAAATAAAAACAGAAAAACAAAGAAGACGATTGCATGTGTGTGTGTGAGTGGAGGGGGGGGGGGCATGGGGACAAACTGGCAGAATATACACTGAGGGAACTAAGTATACCTCTGTTTTACATAGGTAGCCTTGATTGGGTTGACGTCTCTCCATGTTCGGATTGCATTGGTCTCTCTTCTTATATGAATCATGCATGAATCACAAACTTGGCCCATCGTTGCAGTAGATGTTGCCCAAAATGACTCTATAAGTTACAGAGCATTAAAATCATCTTCCAATAAAGCTTGTACCGAGTGAAAGCTTAAGAAAATCATCTTAAATGCATTAGTTACCTTTGCAATTTCGACAAACTATAGATTCCTTTTCAGGCATTGGACCAATTAGAGTCTGAATCATTCCTTGCAATGCCTTTAGAGAACACTTGCTGCACTCTTTTACAATATCTAGAAGGCTTTTTCCATTCTCCATGCATATATATTGTGATGCACGTTTATATATTTTAATAGCATGGATTTCAAATTGACTAGGCGGGATGACCTGAATATGTGAATAACAAGGGGATAATAGGTCAATCTGTAGACACTCTTAAGAAGGAGCAAACAATACCAACTTAGCATGTTCAAAGGATGAGAAATTACTCACTCTGGCTCCCATGCAAAAACTACAAAAACACAAAATCCCAATATCTTTTACTGTTCCGCGCAAAACGATTCCCTAAGAAGGAGAATTCAATTGTTAGCAAGGTATACTAATTTGCAACTAAACTTAACAGGGAAACTGGATACATCACGGATGAGTGCTATTACAGCTCATAATTGGCATTCATATAGATTAGAAGCCAAGCCATTGTAGAAGAAACGTCTATTAAATCAGAGAAGAAAGTTACATGACATTGCCATCACCATTTCCAGGCTTCTAAAAATCTCCGAAAGAATTGGGATACAAAACCAAATAAGCTAAAAAAAATCAAAGTATCACTGGATAAATTCTTCATAGTTCAAAGAATCAATTCGAACAAATAGGTAGGAAGAGAGAATTAAAACAAACCACTAGCAAGTGCTTCTGAAGTATCACCCCCTTAATCTAACCCATCGTTTTAATAGAAGCACTTCCATTGTCGAACATGCATGATCATATACAAATAGGGTTCATTATCATTTGCCACATAGTACAAAAAAATATTTAAACTATACCATGTTCACTACACAGAATTTCACACTACGTCTAAAAGTGACCAGTAGAGTTCACAAAGATAGACTACAACTCACTATCCCTGTTTTATCAATCAGCAACAGAGTAGTCATACAATACCTAAACTTTACCATATGCAGGCAACAATACGCATATCAGATAAACGAACTAATTAAATAATTTTGCTACAATGCCCAAACATTACCATATACAGGCAACAAGATGCATATCAGATAAACACACTAATTAAATTTAAATAACTTCACGAACAAGTAACATGAAGACGATTGCTTGGTTCGATACCTTCTTTCCGGCATGGTAGAAAACCGGGTAGTCTTCCAATAAACCAGTTTCAAAGAGCTCTATAACTGTAGTAGGTCTCCCTTTGATCACAATCTTCTTGGACACCTTCGTTTCTGCCTTCTTCACCTCACCCGACGCCACATTTTCTCCTCCAGCATCCCTCACAGCCACATCCCTAAACTCTCCCGTCTGTTCGCCTTCTATAACTGTAGTAGGTCTCCCTTTGATCACAACCCTCTTAAACACCTTCGTTTCAGCCTTCTTCACCTCCCCCGACGCCACATTTCCTCCTCCATCATCCCTCACCACTACATCCTTACACTCCCCCGTCTCTTCGCCACCTCCACCACCCTCACCCCTCACCTCGCATATCAACATCATTCCCTCCAATATCGTTCAATTCCCGACAAGTCATCAGTAATCACAGTATTATGCAAACACTCCCCACCCTGTGACGTCACCGCCACATCCACTGAAGTCACCTTAAATTCTCCATTACTCTCCAAATTATTATTAACAGAGCTCTTCAACTTCTTATTCCTAGTATATACTACGAAACCATTCGATTTCACAATTGACCTAACCCTAGAAGCTGATTCATTTTCCTGATTAATCGAACTCAAATTCAACGAATTCTTCGATTCAAGCTCACGCTTCGTCATTTGATCTCAATATTAAAACTGATTTCACAAAATCGATTAATATAGCAAAGCATGTAGAAATTAATTATATATAAATATTAAAAATTGAGATTATATCAGAATTGATTGAAATTATAGATCTAGAAATTGAGAAATTGGACAATTGAGAAATATTAATTGATTTATTTTTTTTATTTTTTGAATTAATTTTTGTTTTGAGTGAAACTCTGAGACAGAGAAGAGGAGTGAAGAAGAAGGAGATTAGTGTATTATTTGAAAATGATTAATTATTTTAAGGTTTTTATACGGTGGATTAATTGACAAATAAATACGGCATACGATTCTTAAAAGAATAAAGCGTCAAGGAAATACGCATTGGGTACCCTCGAGCTGATGCAGTAGCCGCAAACTACCCAATCAGCACGATTCCATGTCCTTGAATAATACGCCGAAGGTAAATATCACTTCACCAACTCAATACAAACGCTTCTACTAGGAGTCGAACATACCTTTCATGAGTAGATGAGAATTACCACCACAATATGTCAACTTTTTACTAGTTAAGTTATGCTCGAGGTACGTCATACAATTTTTAAGTAGAGAAAGGAATGAATTAAGGATGAGTTTGGTCATTAAATTTTAATCCTCTATTTATTGATGATGTATTTCAATTTTAGAAATATATAATTTTCATTACAGTATAACACTCCTTAATTGACTAAAATATTTATATTAATCACTAAATTTTGAACCTCATTTATTAATGAATATAAATATTTTATTTCGTAGTATATTTCGGAAAAAAAAAGTAATACTCTATTTGAGTTCATTTTCATACTCAATGCTCGGCTATAGAATCGTCGTAATATTGTGTATTATTAAAATATTTAAAAACTTGATATATACTAATTTTAACATGGTTAGTAAATAAAATTATATTTGTATATAATTTTTAAGTATTAAAGTAATACTCGGTAATAGTTTTTAACAAATGCAAAACAAAAATATTTTACGGAAATGTTTAAATTTAGTCAACGTCAAGTCTAATCAATATTCATAGGAACAAGCAGAATTCAACTTAACTCCATCATTTATGTGTACGGGATTCGACTCGATTTGATGTGAACTATAAAAATATTGTTCGATAAAGTATAGTATCGATTCAAATCCTATAAGTTTAACTTGAAAAAAGTTTGTATTATATATTGTAATAGATAAAATAAAATTCGTTTTAAGGTAACACAAGTTAAACGAATGTTGTTAAATTGTTAACTATGAAGTGTTGTTAAATACTAATGGAGTATGTAAGTTAGAAAGTTTAGCCATGACTTAGGCATAATATTGTGGGTGAAATTTTGCCTCCTCGAAATATCAGCAATTTTACGTATTGAACTTTCTCGACTAAGCTGTGGGTGGTCCCCTCGGATTCCTATATTACCTGTTTCCTCGCACAAAATGACTATTTTGTTCTAACACTAAACTAAAGTATATGAAGGGACATTTTACATAATTAAAAATAAATCTCATACTTTCTTTCTTCGACACCCCCCACCTCGAACTTTGTCCCCTAAACTTTCACCAACTATCACTTTTTTCTTTGACACAACTTTTCACCGTACTCCCATCCCCTAAAATTTTACCTCGAATCCTCACCAAACCATTACTTTTTTTTGACACACTCCACCCCTACTCCCTAAATTCCCTCCTAACTTCACCAATCATCACTTTTCTTTGACACACCTCATTCTACTCCCCCACCCTACCCCCCTAAACTGCCCCTCGGTCTCTTGCTCCCCCCCTGGCTCACATCAACCATCACTTTTTTCTTTTGACACACCCCCACATCCTCGTAATTCCCTTACCTCAACTTTGCCCCTGAACTTCAAAAAAGAAAAAAGCTTATGGTTGGTGAAAGTTCACCGGGAAAGCTTTAGGGCAGCGGATAAAGCGAAAGGCCAAAAAAAAAGTGAAGGTCAGAAAGTTCAAGTGGGGAAAGCTAGAGGATATGGGCGGGGCCTGCAGCGGGTCATGGCTAAAAAAAATGATGGTCAGAAAGTTCAGTGTGGAAACGCTCAGCTGTGGTGTGTTAGCCTAAAAGATAACCTTTAGAGGGGGAGTGAATAAGCATTTTTAAATTGCCTTCTACCTTTTCGAAGTTTTAATCAAATTGATCGAAATAATAAACTATGTGGATATAAATTACCCGATTAATCAACTACCCAAGCTGAGAGAACGATTAAAAGTGTTAAATCAATAAATATATAATCAAACGTAATAAAAGAAAAACACTTGAAAGTAAAGAAGAGATAAGGAAAAAGAAACGTATACACAAGATTTTCTACGAGCCTTCTCGTTCCCTTAGTGCTCTCACCTTCGGTTTTCCAACCTCGGGATTTGGTAAATTACAAATTCAGCTCTTGAAGAATTAGTTTGATTGACGCAATCAACTTCTCTCTCTCTCTCAAGACTATTATCAAACACCTAGCCTACAACTAAGTGACCCAAGCCCAAGCTAAGGATTTCAACCCCAATCAACCAAGACCAGGAACCCAAAGACCTCACTCGGGATTTGACTCCCTACTACTCCAAACAAGAATAAAGAACCTTACGCTACAACACACAAGGATTTTCCCAACCAATCACAAATATTAAATAAAGATTACTAATCATTACAACTATGGAAACACTCCCCAATAAAGATGATGAAGATTTACGCATTTAGAGTTTTTCCTTTTTCCTTTTGAATTTGTAAGAAAAAATTAATGTCAAGAGTACGTCAAAAGGCGAGGCTTTAAAAAATAGAAAGGCTTATATAGTGTAATAAAAATAGCCCCGAAATGAGCCTCCCTCGGCTTGGAATGTTAAACGGCTATTTTGCACTGAAGGACCCTATCGGTAGGTCCAAGTCTCGATCATTGAGACCACACGGTACTGCCCCCTCGATAGGGTCACGACGCCCAATAACTTCTTCTCTTAAATAAGGATCAAGCCAAGTCAATTTCTAAACGAAATGACACACAACCATTCATGAGGCTTAATACTTCTAATCAATCGGATACTAGAGTAGAAATCAAAGACTATCTATTTTAAAACAAGTCAAGATTTAAGCCCCAAAAGTTATTACTCGCTACCTAAAAAGAACATATACTAAAGTGTAGTTTCCTTACAACGCTTTATAACATAAGTAAGCACTACTGAAGCCTCGCTTAGGCTTGACATTCGTTGACTGGGATCTGAGTCTACGAAAGCATCCCGATCAACACTTTAAGCACTTTGAACTTTAATTATGAAACCTAATCACAAGTTCACTCTCAAGCAGAATGAATTGCTTAAGTAATTTGGTTATATTCAAAAAAAATGTTTGAATCGAATTCCATTATTCGCTGTGATTTGGGGCACAAAGAGGAAAATGATGGTTGGTGAAAGTTCAGGAGGAAAAGTTTAGAGGGAGGCGAGTGGGGAGGTCAGCGCCACACAAAGTTAAGAAAAACGAGGGTTCTATTTTAATTATATAAAAATTGTCTCCCCTATACTTTAGTTTGGGTGACGTGAATAGTCACTTTGTGGAGAATCGATGGTATGTAGACCTGTGAACCACCCCTAAACGACGGAAAGTTCTGACCACATATAGAAATTATACGATAGATCCAGACCACCCCGGCATTCGAAAAGTTTTTAGTGACTACATAGAAAATTATACGATAGCTTAGGGCAAAAATGTGAGTTAATTAGCCAATTTTAAATGAGAGAATTTGGACGGTGGAGTAACACCACCTAGCTAGGCTAACGTAAGTCCTATCCTATGTTTGGAACTATGTTCTCATGGAGTAGGAGCATGTGATACAACTCAAAACAAGTGCTTGGTTTTACTAGAAATTTATCTATTCAACGTTTCTTTAATGAGGAACAAAAACAGCTAAAGAAATAAAAGGCTTGCTTGTATATGAAATTAATTAACACAGATTATTTCTTTTGGCCTAATGGCGCAACAACACGTACAAATCTATCTCCTAGACGGAGAGTATATGTTACACAACATTATTCAATAGAACTAGTACAAAATGCATTTCATCAGATAAAACTATTCAGTACATTTCAAACATGAAATGAAGTAACTAAATCCTACTTCTAGTTCAGAAAGAAGCATAGACTATTACAGTATATAACTATATATTAATCTGCCTCACCCTTGAGATTGTTTCTCGAGTGCAAACTCTCGAGGTAAAGAAATGAAACTGATGAATGCCAAAGGATAGGAGTTGCCCTTTCAGAAAGAATCACCTTATAGTGAATCTTTGCCATCGGAAGATGGATCATACGATGCATGGATCAATTTTACTCACAAGTATTGGTTAATTAATCCACATATCACGATCCATCGCCACCACCACTCATAGACATAGAAAAGAAACTGAGCAAAAATTTAGAGAGGGTATGACTGGCCAGGCAGGCTGTGTTAAGCTATAAGGGATGCAAACTTTGGCCGCGAGGGCACAAAGAGACAGGTGACTTAATAATGTAGTGTGCATTTACTTTTGGTTAAAGGGGGCATAAAAAGGGTGACACGAGGGTGGCAAGTTAGCATCTTCTTGGGTATATGCCATTCATTAGCGTACCCACTCCTCCATATCAGAAGATCCTACTTCATTTTCATCGTTCTTTAAAAAAAAATATTACCTAGATTTTGTAGCTTTTATCTACTTTATTAGTACAAATTATTCTAAAAAAGTATATTTCCAGCATGTAGTACAAGGTACATATGGTTTTCTAATACCAAGTTTTAAGAGAGAGAAATATAATTTCCTTGGATGACCAAAGCAGCATATGTGTAATTCATTTTTAGTTGTTCCTCCAATGCCAATGTTGGAGGTTTTGTTATTGATTACATCACCGGTAATTGAGCCAATAGCTAGTGATCGATTGATAAAAGGAATACTTTTTTTTTTTCTCTTAATTGAATATCTTCAAATTATATATATAGCTCCTCTTGTGGAGGAGGAGTCTTGTGGACTTTGTAGCAGTGGTATTGCTAGTTGTAACTCTTGAAACCAATCAAAAATGATTTCTTCATTGATTCATGCTTAACTCGAATATGGCAGAGCAAGTCTGATCTTGACAAAGGAAAGTTCGTGAATCCGCCAAAGTAAATGATTTATGTTTTAACGCCAGCACCAACCGTCAATAACACTGGATTGACAAGCATAACTGGCTGCATAATAAAACGTAAAATAAATAGTGCGTAAATTAAAAGACACAAAGATGGTAACCCGCCGTGCCAATGTACCTAGTCCGCGCCTGCCCAAAGTGAAGGATTTTATTATGATATCGAGATAGTTACAAATAGCGACTCTATCTTCCCGAACGCCCCTATTCTTACCCAAACTAGTAAACAAGTCTAGGCTCCCCCTGACTTCTATCCCTCACAACTCAGTGTTTACAATGAAAAACTCTCAATGATTGTTATAACGTAGTGTCATAAGCAATCGTGACATCTGGGCCATAGAAGTTTGGGTAAAGAATTCTTCTAACACATTCAACCTACACAAAGAAATATGCTCTCTCAAATCTTTTAGCTCACTCTTAAAACGTAGAGAATTATTGTGTATAGAGCGGTATATTTCTGCATCTCGCAGAGCAACTCTTTATATAGGAGTAGAATACTCAGTATATATGGAAATATCTTCCATAAATAATACTTTCCATATATGCAAAACTTCAATCTCTTCATGCTTGGGAATATTCCAAGTTATTACCATATAGCTTTCATACTTCGAAATACTCCAAGCAAACTCGAAAAAATATTATTCCGTAACTTACCAAAATCAAGAGCAACAAAAAATATTAGCCAAGACCAAAACAATTCAACAAACTCCCATTTGGTCGATATTTTTGTCGGAAAAAATACATACCCCCCTTAATCACATCTCCTTTTTGCCTCAGCACCAATCCACTTTACGACAAAAAAGATGCATGTTCTTTTCAATTCATTATCCTCACACGAGCGATTTAACACTAAGAGAAATCCTGGTTCCACTATCAAGCCTCAGCCACATGTCAAGTTCACCACGAGCATGTATGCTACCCGGGATGTAGATATCATTGGCTTCTTTTTTCCTTTCCAATGAAGATCCCTCTTGACCTCCACACTTTACGCATTAGCAACACAAGAATTGCCTCGATAATCGCTCTTGATTTTCCATTCCTCAGGTTGAGCTACATCGACTTACCTCAATCTCCATCTCTTACGGCTTAAACAATTTTTCTGTGAATTTTAACATGGAGAATCATGTTGATGAATGTTCCTTCCATGGAGCTTGTAGCAGTAGGGTCTTATGTGACCTTTCTTTCCACAATGATGGCATATCCATTTCTTCTTCCTTTTGTTCTCGCAATGCATTAGTACGCGAATCCACTACTGCCGTAATTTGTATTGTTGGTAACAGTTGGTATAACAATTTAGCTTCTTTAACTTTGCAAATTGAACAAACTTTGATTCTTTTATAACATTCTCCAAAGAATATATCCCCACACCGTATGGTCATTTGGAGATCGACCTGCAGAAAGAATTTCATCCACTTTAGATGTACCAGACTGGAAAGCATATGGACGGATTTCTTCATGGCTTCAATTCAAAGATTCAATCCCTTAACCTTTATTTAATCCAAGAGTTGACAATTAACATCATTATTCTCATCAAGGAGCGCTATTTTCCTTTCTTGTTTCAATGCATAAGCCTCAAGCCAGCCAACTTGTTACAACGGGCGAGCAACTTTTCGCATACTTGACAACTTCTTCATAAGACATCTCTTCCTCATCACTATCCTCACTTTTTCAATCATACGATTCATGGCTGGCTGTAAATGCAACAATAATCCCCACACCGTCATTTAGTTTCTACTTTCCTCACGGCTTAAGATAATATTAATACATTTTGTGAAAAGTTGACATTGAATCGACATGACTCATAACCTTTACATCCTTTATAATCGGATCTTTGTAGCTTGTTGATCCATCATTTTTCAACATTTGTGCTCCAGGTACCGATCATTGATAGACTGCCAACGGCATCCGGTTTGACAAAGGTTGCTGCATTTCTTATCTTTGCACCTTCGATCATCAAGAGGACATTTCAAACGGATAAAGAGAACCAAATAGCTCTATCTACCTTCATAATCGAGAGGTCATTCTCTTCTATGACAACCACTTTGGAGCTTCCTAATCTATTGGGAAGAGATCTAAGAATCTTTCCTCGACAATCTTTTCAGAATCGCTTCTCCCAAGGTCATAGAATTCATTGGATATCTCCCTTAAGTTTGATAATGAACTCAATTATGTTTCTCCTTCCTTCATCCTCGATTCTCAAATCTTGGTGGGCGAGTTTGGAGATGACACAATACCCAATCCCTTTGTGAGTTCCTTCCAAATACAATAAGCTAGAGTTTCCCAAGCTTCTTGGCACCTCGTGACAAAGTTCGATTAGTATATCAACATTTATGTTCACACCACGCATTGCATCCAAGGCCTTCGAATTTTCCATTGAGGCTTCAATGCCTTTACACTCCATTCCACCAAAGCCTCAATCATGGCTATTATCGCTTAAAGTGCCGTGGAGGGTCCAGCCATACAAAACAGATTTCCATGTTTTAATATCCATGATCTCAAGAAGAACTATCCGCTCTTCCAATAAGATAATTTGAACCATCAAGAAATAGGGAAGTGGACAATTTATTGAACTTTCTTTTCATCTCACAATTATTAAGCAAGGATCTCACTGCATGTCGAAAGTGCCCGCCTCGGAGCATTATCGAAAGGTATTTCGCCGTGGAAATAGATTTAATGAATGCCGTTAGACCAACAACACCGGATCGACAAAGACAACCGACAGCACAACCAATAGCCGCTGCAGTGCAGCAGCGAAGAGCGGTGGGCCCCGGTGCCACCGGCATTCTAACTGCTCGCCGCTGAAGCGATTTTACTATGCGATATTGAGCAAGTCATAGCCGCGACTTATTCGCCGGACGCGCCTCCAGTCTGCCCCCTTATCCCTCACAACTTAGCGTTATTAACGAAAATCAACGATTAGTTGCACGCACAGCAATCGCATGCCATCCGCTTAGAAGTTTGTGAGAATTCTTCTAACACATTCAACCTACAAAAAATATAATCTCAAATCTTTTAGCCTACCTCTAAAACGTAGAGAATTATTATGTAATGGAGTGCGCATATTTCGTGTATCCGCAACTTCTAATCGAATGCATTTATCATGACACTCACGTTATAACAATCATCGGTAGCTTTTTCATCGCTTAACACCGAAGAAGTAAGTGATGTAAGCCGGGGAGCCTAGACTTGTTTACTAGCTCAAGTAGAATAAGTGGGCTGCCTCGGCGGAAGATAAGTCCTTATTTGTAATATCATAGTAAAATCCACCCGCCTGCACCTAGGTGCTAAGCATCAAGTAATCGAATCCTGGCTGGGCCATCTTTTGTGTCTTTTACTCCTCGCACTAGCTTATTTCTCGCTTTTACTGTCTCTGTCGATTGTGAATGCCAATCCGAGTTGTTAATGATCACGGCCTTAACAAATAAGGCCTCCAACAAATCTATTTCACAAAATATGCTATTTAACTTTCAAAAAATAAAAAAGGAAAAACAAAACAGCAAAAAAAAAAAAAACCAACATCTTGAGGTATAAACATAGCAGCATAAGTTCACGATTTATCTCTGTCAACTTAGATATCAGCTTATATAAAGACAAGTATCGAACATTAAAAATCCGATGAAACATACAATATAGAACTAATGCTTTGATGCGACTTTTACAGGTAAAACAATTGTTTTTAGCATTTAAGATTATTAAAAAGGCTTCTTTCATTCCCGAACTATTACTATCTTTTCACATTACCTAAACTATTATTCTTTCGCACTGGGCTTCCCAGTTTTATCAGTCATTGTTTTCAAATTGCCCCATGAAGTTAAATTTTTCACAAAATTGAATCAATATGTTTTGAAATAAAAGGAAAAATTTAAAATTAAATATATATTATATATTTGGGATCCTTTTAAAAAATACATTAACAAATTAAAAAATTAAAAGAAACACCCAAATCCCCCAACCCCCCAAAAGCACCGGCACTACTCACCACATCAACCTCCACCCTCCTCCACCACCCATTTAATACCACAACCTCCTCCCTCATCTCCACCACCCCTTCAAAAATAACCAACCCCTAACCCACTGAACCTTTACCATAATTATTTCAAAATAAAAATAAAAAATCAAATTCGTCAAAACAACATCCCAAGATTAATGGTTAATATCTTATAATTCATTAAGCATCCCAATCCCCACCACCGACTCCTCTCCCCCACCATCGATTGCGTAAGTCAACTTGTTACAAAAATACTTGTTGATGAAAATCTGAAGTTTTTAAAAATACAAGATTGTACCATTTCTCTCCTCGGGGCCGGCCGGGCCGCGATTCAAAGTTGTTTTGGCGGTCAGTTCTCGGCTGCGTGGTCAAGGCGATTCAAAGATGCTCAAAGGGAAGTGAGGATTTGATGTTTTTTTTAATTTTTAATTTATTAATGTATTTTTAAAAAAGATCACAAATATCTAATATATATGTAATTTTAAATTTGTCCTTTTATTAAAATATAGTCATTCAATTTTAATAGAAAAATTTGACTTTAGGGGCAATTTGAAGACAAACATATAGCTTAGGGGACAAGCCTGAAAATAAATATGTTATTTAAATGAGTAATAAATATGTTAAATGAGTGAATATATTCCTTTCAGGCTTGTCCCCTAAGCTATATTTAACGGTGGTGATGGACTAGTAGTTAATATTGATTATTGAGTGATCTTGATAGTTCATACTTCATACAACATATGTTATTCGAAAACAAAAGTGATTCCTCATTCCTTGCAACATTGACAGACAAAATGTTAAATGAGTAATCGCTTTTAGTGAAATACAATAGCGTCCTGGTATAGTTTCATACAATATTTCCTTGAAATAGGAAGCACTTAACCCTTGAACCATAATCAAACCGACTCGATAACAACAATAATAATTTTTGAATGCGAATGATGTATAACATGAACAAGTAGAGTCATAATTTAGAATGAAAATCAAAATTGATTTTAGTTTATGACGGGTTATCGAATTGGGTTATCGGTGCCGGGTCTCAGTGGATTTGTAATAGTAGTATTACTAGTACCCAGTCTTGCCGAATAATAGTCCAATAACTTAGTGGGTTAAATCAGGTCCCAAATTGTTCATTTTGATCCATTTCTTCTTCGTCCCTGCTTGCGGAGGAGTGGATTTAAATAAGTACAAAGATGTTAACAACTTTTTGTTAAAGGCCATGTGGTGTGGTGGGGGCATGAACATAGAACGGACTTCACAAAGACTAAAACCTCTACTTCATGAATTTCTTAATCACATTTACACCTTACAACTTTCAATAACAATCTTGCATTATTGCCATCTTGACTTAAGTATTTGTTTGGTTTTGGTATCACCTCTAGCTACCTAAAAAAGCCAAACTCACTTACCAACCCACCTTTCTCCCAGGCCCACATTCAAATTATTACTTCCATCTCATATTTCATATGTACTATTTTAGGACAATGATCCCTTAAAACATGCTCACTTTATATCTTTTTATATATTTTGCCTTCCTAGCATGTTTAAATTCCAGAAAGAAATGAAGAGCATCAAATACTCTTACCATTCATGTGTGAATTCGAGTTATGAAAGTAATGTAATCTCATATCAGTTTCGCTTTAAAGCTTAGTTCTCAAATTGAGCAAGACATCCCGTAATTTACCTCATAATTTAACTCAAGCGACATTTAATAACATAAAAACCCTTAATTTGAGGGTTTCAAACTTTGATATATTTTACAATTATAGTAATAACAACTATAAAATGGGTTGTAATTTAAAGCAATAAAAAATTGTTCTATTATTATGATTAATTAGGTGCCAAATGGTGCCCTATGAGGTATCCCTTTTCTCCTTCTTGCCGTGGGAGGGTATATGTCTTGTTGTGAACCTTCACGCAATTCTTTACCATCTTCTTCCTTTGAGGATAAAACCACTCTTCTTCTTGATGACATTCCTTCATCATCACCTCTTTGTATTATTCCAATCTCATTCTTGGCATCTAAGCAAAACCTTGCATTTGCACCCCTCTTTATTCCTTTAAGCTAAGTTTATTATAACAAAAAGATATCCAAATAAATGCGAAAGACAGCAAACACAATATGAAATAAAAAATAGAACAAAAGAGTGGAAGGATTCTTCAATGTCACCGCTAGTTTTGTCTTCTTCTTTTTAATAGAAAAATTTATAAAATTCATAACAACTCATATGTGACGTTGAAATATAGAGTAAAAGACAATTATATATACCCCACATTAGATGATGGAATAGTGATGAATGCATGAGGGCATATATTTTCAACAAGAAAATGAATTGTGATCTGTGAACTATAATAATGTGATCGATTAAGGCACGCAAGTAAAAAAGTGTATATAATTTAGGGAAATGAAAAAATTAGTGAAATCTGACAATGTTTTAAGAACGGAGGAAGCACTAAAATGAATTAATGAAAAATGAGTACCAACTAACCTTGCAACCCAATGAACAAAAACGAAAAGGGTCTAAGAGGCTCCTCCCACAAATTTCGCATAAATGTGGAAATCCTTTTCCAGTACTCTTTGGCTGAGGCCTTTCATTCAAGAACATCACTCTTGCACTATTGATCACATACGTTTGTATTCCACCTATGTCCAAACCCCTTTGAATCTCAGAAACCCTCACTACATCATGGTATGAAGATCTCCTTATCTACCCAATTCAAACCAAAAGAAAACTTCATCATTATTTTACCATAAATACAACAATGCAAGATTTTTAAGAAAATATTGTTTATTTTTGGATTTCAAGAATAGTTCTTATAAAGTGTGACAATGTGGGTGAATAAACACAAAATTAATAAAATAAAGATTCCATACTTCATAATTCCAAACCCCTTTTCATATATATATGTAAAGAAAGATTCCATACTTTTATTTGTTTGAGTAATAAAACAAGTTAATTGATACTTTGTATATATATATATATATATATATAGTAATAATGTAACTGTTGAAATTAATGAAAGATTAAAATGAAGAAGACCTGAATGACTTGGTGATCTTTGTGCTTAGATGACCGACAATAGAAGCAAAAAGCATCAGAATTATTGCAATCTAAGCAATACATGTTGCATTCACTCTTGGATGCATCACCATGTGTCTTGCATATTGTGAAGAAAGATGTATTTAGCAAACGTTCTAGCCATGTGGGGACCAACATTGTATCATCAGTTTCCTTCTTCATCATCATCAAATAACCTTCAAAACATATTACATTGTACACAAATAACTACTCAAACAATGCAAGGATGAAAACATAAGGAAAAATATTCAAAAAAGGCAAATACCATTATTGATTAAAACCAATTTTGAGAAGTTATTGGCGTTTAAAACAATGTGATTTGAATCAAGAATCTCCAAGAATTGTGATGAGTTGTGATCTGATCAGTTGAACATACATGAATAGGTTGGGGAGGGGGAGGGTGGGCTGGGTGGAGAAATTTTCTTGTAAAGATAGATAGAGAAAAAGAGAGGAGCCTAACCTAAACAAACAGCAACTTAGAATTCAACCACAATACTTAACAATAACAGCTTATAGACTAGGCGGAAGAAAGGGAGGGGAAATAAATATGGAAATAGATGGACTAGATGATATAAAGTGGCTCAAGACTTGTTGTAACCGTTGGATCCATAGAGATGTATAAAATGCCACTGTACTTCTTAAACAACTACTATATATGTCATTAGGTGCATTAGTGCATATTAAATTATCAAGTATAGATTATATGTTATATTTTTGTATGACATGTATATTTCCTTATGATCATGTATATTAGTGTTTTTCTTTTAAATCAATATATATAATAGAAAAACAAAAACATATATTATAATCTTAAGAAGTGTATCATAAAGTATAGCATACAATATACGATTCATTATCTAAATTATTAATGAGCTAGTGTAATTTGTTTTTTCCAATAAATCCAGTCTCAAACAAGGACCCACAAGTGGTTTCTTGTTGCTAATGACGTATACGGTGATAAATGATGAGAAAAAAATACTCCTATAAAGATTGTGATATAAAACGTGATACCTTTTGTCTTAGAAGTAGCATATGGTCTAGCTCTGTTTGGTTTGTCTGTTACGTATTTAACTCTTCTCTGGAATTAGTTTTATCTAATACCCCAAATCATGATTTTGTACAAGTATGTGAATGTCTTAATTTGGAACTGCAAGTAACCTCTTTTGATTAAATATTTTCAACTTATGTCTAAATTTAATTGTACGTACTTCTAATAATTTCAACATAATTTGGAGAGTTACCTCCTTTCTTTTTTTTTTTTTTTTTAACGAACCGCAATCACTATTCTTTTAAATACGCACTGCATTAACCTCCTTTTTGATGTTGCAGTCATCAGCTAGGATATATAGGGTTCTTAATCCATCCCCAGCCGCTTTCTAAGATGACGAGAATGTTACCGCTTTCGGTGAGATATATTTCTTACTATTATTATGTATATAGAATATATATATTGAATTATTTTAATCAAAATTATTATATTAATAATGAAATATATCGGCATAATATTATCGTTTGATATATAATTCATTAAATATAAAACAACATATATATACAAAGATATTTGAGTTCAAAAAATAAAAAATCAACGCAATGAAAATTAAAACCAAAACCACTCTTTTTAACGCTAAGAGAATGCTCTTAGCTGTCATATTTTATAGCTAGCAGCACCACCGACCTCACTGTTTCATTTCACTGATGCACGCAGCCTATTTCCATCACTTCACTTCCGATTACTGTTCTAGTCTGAGGTCAAAACGGGCTGCTGTTAAAACACCAACCCTCGTAGGGTATTTTAGTCAAATAGTATCTTTTAGTGAAAGCCCACACCTTTGCCCTTTTAATGCAAAACTTCCTAACTACCACTCTTGCAAATGTAAAAATAGTCATTTCACATGTATAATGTAGAAGTGGGGGTTATTTGACTAAAATACCCCTACGAGTTAGTGTTTTAACGACCATTTTGACATCGACCAAAATTTGCCAATTGCTCCGAAATTTAAGCCATGAAACTTGAACACGCTAAAAATTGAGTGATTGAATGGAAACCCGCTTAAAGTCCAAATACGGTTGCCCCTTTAGTCTCTATTTTATAAATATACCAGTAAAGCGAGGAAGCGATGCACAACGGATATGATGTTTTTTTTTTTCACTTTTGTTAAAATTGACAGATGACTGGCTTTTGTTAAAAATTGACACATGACGATTTTTTCTCTCTAGAAAAATCTAGAGGTCTTCCCTCTCAAAACAAATTGAGTTTTAATCATAGTAGGTTACACGTTTATTTATTATCAATAGATTCCTTTATTGATAGTAAGTATTCTTACGTTTTGCATTACTGGTTTTTGTTAATATTTCATTTTTCTTCATTGGATAGTGGAGATATGGACGCAGACATTATTAATCATTTGTTAAAGTTGTCGCCATGGAGGAAGAGATGTAACGCCAGCCCGCTTAGAGGAAGAGGATTTGTTAGATGGGATTAGCGGATGCGAATTAAGCTTCTATGTCAAGATTCACTCGGACAAAGATGGTTTTGTGAGTATCCATGGGTTCAACTTGGACATGGCTAGGGCATGGATTTGCAAAGGGATTAAGATAACACGTTTACGGTGGCTCCATTTTTCAAGTTTTCCAAATCTAAAGCGACGAGGAGAGGGTGATGAGTCAAGGACCTTGGTGTTTTGAAAACTAAATTAATTGTTATTGAGGATTGAAGGAGGGACCTTGATCCCTTACAAGCAGAGTTTGATACATGTATGTTCTGGATACATGTGAGAGGGATGAAGGGAGAGTACTTCACAAGGGATGTGGCTGGAAAGGTGGGGGATGCTTTTTTGGATTGTGGAGGTGCTGGAGTTGCGAGCGACAGCAGGCAAGAAGTTTTTCGTACTGCGGCTAAAGTGAAGATTTTCAATGCCCTCCGGTGAGGTTATGGCGGCTCCAAGTCAGTAAGATCGGCACGGTACCTTTGCATATGAAACCCAACCTCCTCGCTTTCATATGGTAAAATTAGACATTTGATCTCGGGCTGCTCTCACTAATAACACTGAAATCCATGAGAACAAAGGGTTGTATATGGATTGTGGATTAAGGCTCCTTCAGAGAGATCTTGGGTTGAGTTTAGGCTGGAAGACGGAGATAATTCCAAAGACGCCAAAGATCAAGGCGTGGCGGGTGCCAAGGCCGGGATTATCAGTCGCTGGGGAGATGCCTAGAGACGTGCTACCTAGAGAAGAGGGGGCGATTTTGGTGGAGTTTGGCGGATCTAAAGAGAAGGAGACGGTTACAGAAGGGGATCTAGATCAATCCCGGTTATTGGGGGATGCTACTCAAAATGTGGAACAGAAGAGAGGTTCATGCACTATAACTCACGCAGCTGACTTGGGTAAGGAAACGACAAATGTTGCGGTGGAGAAGTTGGGTCAAAGTGGACCTACACACAATGCAGTGAGCTGGCCTTAGGCTGTGGAATTCCTTTAGTTCAAATGGTCTTCGGGGCCCATCACTAATGTCAAGTAAAGTCCACCCACCAAGTGGGCTATTCGAGGATCGTGAAGTAGGATGGGGCCGACAATAACAAGAAATTCAAAAAAGAGACATCATCCGTACTCAGTTCCGCATTCACGCTTTCTTAGCAAAAAATATTTCTCTTTCTAGCAAATGGACGAGGATCTTGATACGCACTCATCAACGGTGAAGACTGCCTGGGAGTCTCAACATCACCATGACTCCTTCTCGCTTGAACCTGTCAAGTTCAAGTTACCTCAAGTAGCTCGGCCACTAGCCGGGTTAGTGACTTCTAAAAAGCCTAGGTTGGTTTTCCTTATTGAAACCAAGCTTCGGAATTTTGAATGGGACCACATAAAGCTTAAACTGAAGAAACCCAATGCTCTTATTGTGGAATCGGATGGACGTAAAGGTGGGCTAGTACTAATGTGGGGCAGAGACGTTGAGGTTGAAGTGCTTTCTTTCTCAACCCACCACATTGAGGCAATTATAGTGGAGGCTGAATTACCACCCTGATGATTGATTGGATTTTATGGGCACCATGAAGTCCAGCAATGTGAAATTCTAATGGAATCCGCTTTTGAGGTTTCTCAATAATACTTCTACCGCCTACGCTTGCTTATCGAGTTGTTAACGTAAGAACATGCAACAATGAACATACCTCAGATGGCCTGCACGACGGCGTATGGATAACTTTAACTCGCTATTCAAGATTGTAATTTGGCTGATATAGGTTTCTCGGGCTTCCCTTTCACTTGGTGCAACAATTTTATTTTCCCATTTTCCACCGTAGCTGGGGTCAAATGGATCGGGCTCGGGCAAGAGATTGGACACGCCGGCTTCCTGCATGGAGTTAGGTGCATTTGTTCAGCAATCGATCACCTTCCAGCTATTGTTGAACTGGGGAAGCGTAATGCATAAGACTCACCAAAAACGAAAACCCAGATTTCGGGCTTTGAAGAAAAGTTGGTGCCCTACGCATTTAAATGGCGTAGATACGAATTTAAACGCAAATTTGACCTGTGACAATAAGTTTTTTCGGCAATTCGCACTGGCGATTGGTTTCTCAATTAGAAGCTTAAATGTAAGTCGAGATGTTCGCTGCACGCATTGATAACAACAGCGGAACTTGGACATGTCGAACCAATGAATTCATAACCGACCAATCCAAGCGAAAGCGCAATTGGCTTCTGGCTAAAGATATTGATCGCTTAAGGGAAGCCAATGATACTTATCAAGACAATGGTCAAGAGTCGAAAGTGCAAGTCGTATGAGGACGTAAATACTTCTTTCTTCATATTTCAGCTCTCGCAGAGGGAAAACCAATCCCCCATCACAACTTTACAAAAATGAGGACTCGTGGAGCCTGGTTCGGGATCACTGCCAGGCATACATAAAGTGACAACTCCATTTCTCTACCAAAAAGCTTTCACTTCACACCAATTCGACTATTCTTCATTTAGAGAGTCGGGTCTCCTATCGCCCGCCTCGGGATCAATTTGGTCAAATCGGGAGCATGAGTTTAACGTAAGGCATGTGAAAGCTCTTATCTTTCTACAAGGTCAAGAAAGAGCCGAAATTCCGATGGTATGTCAACAAAGTTCTTTCAACATTATCACATGGGGGTGGATCGATTTAAGTACGATGGCTTTCAATTTCTCAACTAAAGGCTTTCTCTCTCCTCGAAAAGCCAATTTTTACTCTCATTTGTTTGGTCCCGAAGGTTGGAAAGCCCATTAATATGATCACTTTTGTAATTCTATTGTATCAGATAATACGGTGGCTAAAATTATATCCAAAATGCTGGCTCGAAGGTTGAAGGGTGTTCTCCCTTCGGTTATCTCAGAGTCCCAGAGTGCTTTCGTGCCGGATCGACTCATCACCGACAATGCGTTACTCCGTATACGAAAAGCACCATTTTATTGCCAATACGAAACAAGGAAGAATGGGTTACATGTCTATTAAGCTTGATATGCTGAAAGCTTATGATAGAATTGAGCGGAAGTTTTCTTACGGCCATTTACTTACAACAGGTTCATCAAAAATGGTTCGAGCTAATCATGGAGTATGTAACTGTGAATATATTCAGTTTTAGTAAATGGTGAGCAAACAGGTTTCTTGCAACCCGGAAGAGGTCTACGCCAAGGAGACCCCCTATCACCATACCTATTCATCATTTCTACGGAAGGCTTAATATCACTTTTAAAGGCTGCATGTTCAAGGGGTGATTTGCTGTGGATCCTCGAACGGGTCGGTACGGACCCGCTAACACACTTGGATGCTCATGACGATACATCAAGTTGTCCGGTCATGCCATTATCTAGAGGCCTAGGTTTTAAGTCCATTTTGCATACTTATGAACATCGTCCTGACAACTTGTAAGTGTCTAGAAATCCGCTTATCCAATCTTCAGCCTCGATCGTGGGATTTAAGGAACGAGGAAGCCATTTCCAGTGGATCTTAGGTAATGCCTCGGAATTGCCTGCAAGATTGCACCTACCCAGCCTCCCACAAACTATCATCGGGCGCCTCAAAAAAGTTTTCATATTCAACTCCTCTATTATTGATAGAGTGAAGGCCAAGGTTGTGGATTGGAAACCTAGGCTTTTGTCTAAAGCGGGAAGTTTTTATTAAGTCGGTGTTACAAGCTATACCCACCTATACGATGCAATGTTTCTATTGCCTATACAAACTTGTAATGCTATCAATGTTATACTTGCAAAGTATTGGTGAGTAATTCGCGATACAAAAAAAGCAATATATCGTGGGCTAGTTGAACAAACTACGTAGCAAAGAGTGCCGTGTCTTGGCTTTCGGATCTCGTAACTTAATCAAGCTTTACTAAGCAAGCAAGTCTAGAGGATCATCACTAAACCCACTTCTCCTTTGGCTCGACTGTACAAGGCCTTGTATTTTCCAGATGGCAACTTTTGGTGGGGCAAATCTGAGCTACACCTGGAGAAGCATGTTAATGCTAGAGAAATGCATGCACAAGTACAACCGCAAATTGAAGCATGGTGAGTATTAACATATGGCAACATAGATGGCTCAAACATACATGGTCAAAGACTCCTATCACCCCATGTATTTAGTTCAACTCTCTCCGATCGTAGCAGACATCTTATCGATTCGAGGCACATGGATATTTCAGCATTTAGCAATAATTTTATGAAGTCGACTGTGAGAAATTCTCCAATTACCATTAAACCATCTTCGGGCTATTAATATCCCCGATAAAAGCTGAATTTCAAAGGTAATCACCATGCGGAGTACGCTTACAAGCTTTATAAATCTAAGTGGAAGCATGGTAGTGGCTACTAAGCACGTATTAATGAAGATATCACTTTAAGTTTCTTCAATCGCATGTGGGACATCAAAATACCAAGCAAAGTGAAACATTTTCTACAGGGCAGCCAAGTATAACATATTACCAACAGTTGATAATCTAGTCAAAAGGAAAGTCAACCTTGAACAAGGATGTAAGTTCTGTAACAACCAGAGAGAGGACATAATGCATGTCTTCAATGATTGTGCATTTAGTCAAGAAATTTGCAGGATACTTACAGTTCAACCGACAAATACAAGAGGAAGAGATTTCCGGGACTTACTTGAGATCCGTTGGAACAAATTACCTCCAGATAAGTTCGAGAAGTGGGTTATTAGCATGTGGCAGCTATGGCACAACCGGAACTTACTTGTGTTTGGAAAACCACCCCAATCGACGGCGGATATTGCAAAGTTTGGAAGTGACTTTCTATTTTCTTTCCAAACATTTCAAAAATGGTGAGTGGCTGAGCTGGATTGATCTCGCTGGATCCTTTCTGCATCGAAATTCCATCTTAATTCATTCTCGCAACGATGTAGATGCAAGTGTTTAATAAGAATTTTATTTGGACTGGGAAACCACATTTATTTAGTCAGTCCATTTAGAGTAGATTTTATTGTAATTTTTCTCAAATTCCAAGTAGATTTTATTGTAATTTTTCAATTTATGTACTTCGACATAGTCGTTTGTTCAATAAAAGTCATCACAAATTTTTTTTTGGATTTTGACTATCTAGTCGATAATATGGCACTCCATCTATATGGTAAAATTGGACTAGAGTTTCAGACTTTCAGTAGTGACTAGAAATCTACCTCTTGCATAAACTGGACAGTTACTTTCTAAATGATTACATACTCGGAGACAAACTCGAACATACCATCTTAATGTTCTGAACATACCATCTTAATGTTGTTAAATTAAGTGAAACCGACCAAACGATACTAGAAATAACAATCTGCAAATGTGATCATCAAAACCAGAACCAGCTACTGTACATTGTTAGATCATCCCTCAACGACTTTGACAGGGGTCCTGCACACAAAAACATCATAATTCATAAGTTGGGTTGATGGCAAAACATTAATAGGATAATATATGCTATTATGATGTTGTTGGCTTGCTGCTAACCACTTACCCAAACGGGCTCTGTTTGATTGAAAGTAGTTCAACATCCAACTGAAAACAAAAATGTGACAAGTCGGTAGAATGAGAAAAATGTATGTTCATTTGTGATTATATAATATCCTGAATGAACTCACTTAAATGACCAAAGTGAAGCATGGGAATCTTGCATTATCAAGGACACAATCAAGTCCTTAGTAAGTTGTAAGAGATAACATCCTAGAATCTGAAATTTCTTCGTAATGTATACTTACTTCAATGGTTGAATTTGGAGGAATTTCCTGGACACCTTTACTTCCATAAGCAAGCTCAGGAGGAACTATTAGCAACCTCTGCAATTATTTGGCATGGATAAAATATCAATTTGCAATGTGTACACTATGAAATTGCACTCTTCTGTGTATAGATGCAATTTATAGATGCAATTACGCCTCCAAACTAATAATATGGCTATTTAGTTAACACAAATTAATTTTGTAGTTCTAATTCACCATGAAGTTCTATAACACGACCTCAAATGATATGCTAGGTGTGCTGTAATAACTTCAAACAATTATCAAATGTGCCAAGTGGATATAAAATTAAGTGTCCCTCGGCAATATTAAGAATCTCAAAATAGTTGCATAATTTCATCTGTCACCTATTATCTCCTAAGCAAGATAAGTGTAAGAAACAATTTGAAATGAAATAACTTGACTCACCTGGCCTCCCACCCGCATGCCTTCAGTACCAAGATCCAATCCTTTGAGGACATTTCCCCTCTCTGATTGACCAACATCAAAGCCATATGGCTACATCGATGAAAACAATAAATTACTTGTCGATAGCATGTTTCTTTAACCACAGAGCATGTGCTATCACATATGAAAGATTACAGTTCATACTGTGAATAATCAGATTTTATTTTCTTAGAAATATAGAAGACCTTCCCATTGCATAAATAAAATGCTGGTCTATATAACCTCAAGTCGCTCTCTCGCTATATCAGCCATGACCACGAGAATGAAACTAAATGTGATAATGAACTTACTGTTCCGCCTCCGACTCCAAGTCCTTGCCGACTTGTCATGAAAGTGATGCCCTTCCATTTAGCCACATAATGAACCTATAGCCAGTTGATTTAACTTCAATATGAAATTCAAAGAGAAGAGATGCAAGAAAAGAAGATAGTCAGTATCTTGTCAACATAAAAAGTCCAACAGAGTAGAAGTACTCCATTTCACTTTGTAAACTAACACAAGAAAGGATACAATCATTGACAAGATAATTTATTCAGTTAAACTAGGACATGTAGAAGCAATTCACTGCTATCATTCATGTTGGGTGGTAAAAAATCAAATAGGGTTAACATTTCACAATCTGTAAGCTTTGATAGCTCAACAAGCTCAAGTTAACACCTAAGAGAGAGATCGTAACATGTTACTATCACCAACTATATATAGCATTTCAATAAAATTAAAAATGAACCAAGCTTAAGAACAATATATATTTGGATAACTCCACTTGTAAATAAACAGTGCAGGTACAAATACTGCTAGAGGAATTTATACATCTCAAAGGATCATATGGAATAACATGAGCAGCCAAGATCCCTTTACAGCCGTCTGATTAGCTATAAGTTGCATAGTCGAAGTATTATTAACTTTTAATTAAAACAATTTACTTAGATAACAAAGTTTTAACTGTCCGACAGCCGTACTGCAACCCGAGATCCCTTCACAGCCTCAGCACCAGTTCCAAGCTTCAAATCATAGTACCTAAAGGACGTTTTCATAGAAGACATCATTCCCAAATGAAATGCTATATTCTACTTAGTGCAATAATGAAGGCAACTAACTAAAAGAAATCTAAAATGTACTAACTTTAGACCATTAGGAAGAGTTGTAAATTCACTCTCAGGTATCTTAGCTCCTCTTAGCTGCAACAAACGAAAGTTTCAAATATTCACCTGCTGAAAAGAGCAAGACATCAAGAACAATGGACACTTTTAAGTCTTGAGAAGAAATCTTACAGCTCTTCTGCTTGTGCTAACTGCACCTGCCGTATCTGATATACATAAGCTAGCAGCTGAACAATGATTGGAACCAACAGTCAGATATTTGTTTTCCAACATTTTTCTAGAAATTAGAGACACTAGTCATACTTAATCTTCTTATTCAACATAGTTAAATCCTTTTCATGTCCTACGAAGTAAAAAAAAATATTCTATGGCTCTTGAATATTCAATCAAAGTGGCTCGTCACACTAACTTTGCTTATTGTCTATCACAATAGATAGTTCAGGACTTTATCTGGATCAATCTCGAACCATTTTCCATTATCTTGGGGTAAGGCAACCCCGACTCTCCACTTAGACGAGACTTTGTAGAGATGTCGGGACATGTTGTAACATGTAATGATCACAATGATTTAGAAGACTCCATCAAAAACCTGTTGCAAGTAAACAATTTAGAAATTGCCTCCTTTCTTCATGGTGTGGAGACGATATCTGTACTGAGTTATCTGAAGTTGATGATGAGCACCTACAAATCAAGAATTTCGATTCCTGATAAAAGAGTCCCCTTCCTGTGCACCAAAAACAGTATTTTAGAAATCAAAATATTAAAGTTTGGAACTTTTATGTTTTCGTTGTTGTTTTAATAATTTGCACGTAGTTGTAGTTTAAGAAAAAAAGTAGTGAAATAGTATATTGAAAATGTATAATGCAATTAATTAAAATTATATCATTGGTGATTGATTGATAATTGAAAGATAAAAAGTAGTTAAAAAGTATATAAAAGTGTAAATATACAATTTATTATACTAAACCGATTTGAAAAACAAAAAAATTAATCAAAAAAGAAAACTAAAAAAACAGAGAGAGTACTAACTTGCTAGGGGAAATTGTGGTTGAGAATGGATAAAAATGGTGTCTTTGAGAGGATGGTGGAGGATGGAGAGCTCCATTGTTCAGTATTTTCCAGTTTGTACTTCGAAATTAGTTTATGATCTAGAGAATTTGGGTGGGTGGGGTTGTGACCGGTGGGATAATATCTTGAATGCATACCACAAATTTATGTCTGGTTTTGTAAATTTTGGACCACTTGAAAGTTTAATGACATCCAAGTTATTTGCATAAATAATTCTCAAACTTGTTATATAAATAGTTTTCAGAATTTGTATTTTTACAATGATAGTCCCCGTATTACGTAGTAAAATTAAAGAAATTAAGAAAATATTCCAAAAAATCGATAAGGTATTTAGAATGATAAAAGGAATCACTAATGATAGCTTTGATTATTTTTTAGCATTTCTGTAATAATGATAACATTGTACATTTGTATGTCATGTTCAGCAGTGATTGACAACTTTTCATCCTATGTCAGTGAAGCATAATAAATCACCAGTTTTCACCACAAATTATGTGACTAAGAGGAATGTTAAGTGAATATATACATGGTCAAGTTAGGCACTAGAGCATGAGTTTCTAGCAGGAATAATAAGATTACTATGAGCTCCAGAATGCAACTTATGCTCATGCTTCTCTTTCTCATCAAATTTATCCTTCACTTTTTCACTTCCATCGACCCATTTTTTGAACTTTTCGATCAGTCTTGGTCGTCTTGAATGATGGCGACTTCTAGCTGAAAAGCCTAAGCAAGAATCATCTCTGTGACCCCAACTGGTAATTTGCAGTTCATTATCTGATCCAAAACCTGGAAGTTCTTCACTTCCTGTATAATGTGGCTCTTCTTGATGTTTCCCCTCTGTTTCTTCTTCAGTTTGCTGTTGATTTTTCCTCATTAATAAAGCATGACACCCTCTAAGAAAGATCAGTTCCTTGGCTTCTTCTGCTCTATCCTTCTCATTTTCCTCCAGTTCATGGACTACCTTATTGTACTCCTCTATGCTTACCATTTCTCCACCAATCTGCAAGAGAATGTTAACAAATGTTAGTAATCAAGAACCAATAAGGATTCGTTACCTTTAGTATTTGATCATCGAATGATCTCTCGTTAGAAAAGAGGAAGCGCAGCGACGACTCCCACCAAATGTATTTTCACAGCCATACATCAACATGCCCCATTGCATTTAAAGAGTCTTCCACCTAAGCGGGGTAAACTCCTGTGCAAACACTATCTTAAGTTGGAAATAACCAATAACATCATTATCTTTGGTGTAGCTGAAAATCATTTTCATCCTATAATTTAAATACCAAAGCTATAAAATCAGTTATGATGGTAACAGACATAAGTATGCAAACCTTTGATGATGCTGATATATCTGTCATAACCATTTCATCCATTTTGTCCAAAAGCTCCTTCTTTTCACTTTGTAATTTATCTATAGCCATTCTCATCTCTCGAGTTTCTTCCTCCATTCCCTGGATGGTACTGATCATTTTATCCATCTCTTCATTATTTCTCGAAATCTCAGCTTCTTTAGCTTCAATTTCCAAACTCATCGCCTTCATAAGACTCGAATGTGTGGTTATTTTCTCCCATAGTTTCTTAACCTCTTCCTGAAGCGACTGATTTTCCGTTCTTGAAATTGCAACAACTTCCAATGCTTTCTGATAATCCAACAACATATTCTCAAACCTTTGATTCTCTGCTTCCAATCCTACTACTTCCTTTTCCAAGAACTCAATAATGCTCATTTCTGTCAGAAATTTATTCTGAAACTCCATAAGCATGATTTCGTTCTCTTTCAGATCATTATAATGAAGAAATCTTTTCTCTAAATCTATCACTTTCTTTTGAAGCTCCTTCATTCTGCTACTTATGCCTAATATTTCAACTTCCAAGTCAGATTCTTGGCTAGTTTTTTCATTTCCTTCGTCTCCTACTTGAGAATTCGATTTTAAAGATCCCAACGATGATTCATTTCTATTAGCAATTGAAATAAATATGTAACCAGCCACAGAAATAGCTAAAGATATTCCAGCTTTCAAAAGTATTGTCTTTACAACTTCCACCTTTGAGCTTGAGACTTCCATATTTTGAACTATCAATCCGGTTCGATTATTTCGTTATGAAATTGTTGGCAGAGCTCAAATTGATGAAAAATGTGGATTTGTGCTTGATGATTCATTGTGATGAGATGATTTTATTAGAAGAAAGAAAAGCTTGGAATAGATTCTTTGCCTTTATGTTTTATGCTTTAAGATTTCTTTACTTAGTAGATTAGTGGTTTCTTTTAGACTACTCCATAGGATACACACCATTAGTTCACCATTTGATGTTGCATGTCTCCTTCCTAAAAGCTTTCTGGAATCTAATTCTTTTCATAAAAAATCCAGTAGGATGATAGATACTATAAATCACTTGCCCATAAATTGAACAAAATGTCACATATAGAAGGAAAAAATGGAAGCAAAAGGCTAATTTTTTAACCGTTTTTCTAATATTTCATCAAAAAGATATTTTCATGGCCAAGACTTATATAATCACGCTTCAACATTTTATATTTTTGATGCTTAATTTCTCGAAATCATTCAAAAACCTTGTAAACTTGCACTCCTTTATATTTGATTAATGTTTATATTTTTTCCGATTAATGTTTAATTTTTGAAAGATATTTCGATTTAATACTTTTTAAATATATTACGAAAAAAATTATAATAAAATAATGACGACATAATTTTTTTGTGAATTTCAATCAAATACAATTACACTCGAGGAATGAATAATTAATTCCAACAAACACATTATCTAAAACGTGAGCAATATTAATGAAATGATTTGGTACTCTACTTGTTGATAATGAACTTTATTTGTAAAGTGAAAGATCATTAAAATACTAAATTATTATTATATATATTTCACAATTCAATATCACCCAAGAATACACCATGCATTCAATTTAATAACTAATTTGTTTAATATATGTGAACTATCACAATTTTAATTTATCATAAAGTTGTAGAAAGGTTTATATTCAACTATTTTATTTTTATTTTTAAATTCTCTTATGATAATATCATGTGTTAAGCTTTTACAACTCAAACCGATCGATTTACGTATCATTAAAAGATCATATATTGTTAAATGACCCGAATTTTATTGGCATAACTACTTTTAAATTGAATATTCAACTCTAACACTTCTTTTGAGTTGTAATTTTTCAAATACATATAGTTAATTTTTTTTTACAATTTCGTTTTGTTGTTACTTTTCAAATTATATAGAGTAGAATATGTTATTATTATTGATATGGTTTTTACATATACTTATGAAAATAAAATTTTATTATTTACGTATTATTGATATGTTATTCTTATAATTTGGTATTCTTTATTCTTTTTCAAAGAGTTCAATAAGGGATCTTCACTTAAATTCTTGATATTTTTAGTAAGATAGGAAGTGTATTTTCATTACATTGTACTTCACTATTTTTTATTTAATGAAATTAATAAAAATAATTATTTGATAAGTTTAAATAAATACTTATTAAACTAATTTAATGAAAATATTTATTGAATATGTATCCGGCTTCATGATCACGTAAAAATATTTCTTCGAGCACATGATCAATCTTGTTGGTACTGCGGGTGTCAGAAGCAAGCAACAATAACAAAATTTTGAAACCTAATTGACCATTTTTGTTTGGCCTTGGTTTGTTATAGTTAAACTCCATTATAACCTCCCTACTTCTTAAATAATGAAAAGCTCATTAAAAATAATTTTCCAAGAAATAGTTGCTTTATATGGAAATATGGTTTTAATTTGAAATTTGATGATTGAGTATTGGTTTTAATTATTAAATACTAAATTGGATAGTTATTTGAATATAGTATTTTTATTGAAATATGATATATTTGGATGTTTCTTAATATTCTTACTTCTAAAAAAGAGTAGAAATCTATATAAGTTGCACTGTTATTATTATGCATAATAATAATAATAATAAGTTGAATTAAAGTGAGGAAAAAAAAATAAAAAGGAAAGAAAAAATGCATTAATGTGTGGAGGAGGGTAGGGGTTTTGTTTCTGTGCTAACACTAATATGGTGCTAACTAGTGCTAATTTTTGTAAATGTTGCATTGATCATTGTGAGTTGGTCAGTCGATCGGGGTCAATTCTTTCATCATCGACCGGAGAGACCAATGTCGTAATTTTAACGCCGCCTGGCCAACATAAAATTCATAACGTATCCGCAGTACATTTGTACTCACACCGTAATACATTTATACTCTACATACAAATAATACGCAAATTTCTCAACGTTGTGAGTATATCAAGGAAAATTTCATGTAAAACTTGTTCATAAAACATACAGATCACTTAAATTATATATAATCGTAACCACATAAAATGTCATATATTCATATATATATATATTTTGGACACCTCAATAGGGATGACGCTCTAGCTAATCCACACCTCAGATGGGTTGAATCACATAATTGGATTTTTGGTTAAAAACCTCAAGAATACTGGGATAACAAAAATCAAGTCAATTTGACTTGGATTTTTGGTCGGCCATGGAGTATGAGAGAGGCACGCGGAATTATGGAGGGAAGATGATTAGGTTTTCAACTTAATCATTCCTTTTATATGCACACTCCTTAACCCGAATAGTTTGACCTCGTTAACACAAGCCAACTCATTAAACCGTTAACTAACTAAATGCTAACAGTAAGTACCCATGGAAAACTCTATGGATATATGCGAGTATAAATACAAATCTATAGATTCGTGTGATCTTAAAAGTTAAGCTAATTACATTATTAAAAATTACACATAATTACGATATGTAATGATAGAGTACTTACAATGCAGCAGAGTAAATTCTACCAAAAATCCACACGCTTCAAATTCACAACGTGAATTTGACTTCCCTTCACTTTGTCGTAATATCAATCGTATGACATTCTGGGCCGATCCACACCAGAGAAAGTGCCGCTGAATCAAGAACCGATTTATGCTAGTAAACAAGGTTGAACAAAACCAAAAACCCCAAGAAAGCTGAGAAATCGGCTAGCGGGGGCTGCTATTAGGGTTTTTTTATGGAAGATTATTCTTCTTCTTTTTTATGAAAAACCCTAAAAGCCTACTTATAAAGTGGATGTTAAAAAACAAAAACCCGATGCTTGAACCCGTTGGGCAAGATACTGACTCTCGTTAACTCTATTAGTTCAAGTTAAGACACTAATGAGTTTACACGAGTTGAACTATTTAATTAGCTTTACCTTTCAAATAGTAATTAGTCAATATCAATAATCTTTCAAGTTATCGATAAATACTAGCCTCGAACCAATTAAATAACTATTTAATTCGATTCTATTTGTTCAATCGATGTTCTTATAAACGTAACTCCTCAATCGGTAAATACATTTCTCAATTATACGCTTTAATTTCATACACATGAAATATAACTCAAATATCATCAGATGCCAAGGCTGAATCTTTCAGCCGTATAATAAGAAGTCAGAGCAATAATAATAATCGGACGCCATTATTATTATAACGGACACGAGTAAAGCATGTATTAGGGATCGTGGCTTCATAACCCCTTAAATTACTTTCACACATGAGAACCCACACTAGTAATATACAATTACTAAGTCAACACTCAAGCCTCGATTAATCACATTTAACTCAATTTGGTGAAACGACCGATACACAATTGTCGCGCAACGGCATAATAAATGGAATCAATTCTCATTGATTTCCAACAAGAATTCAACAAAAATACTAATTTAGTTATATTTACCAAACCTCAAGTTAATTAAACTAGTAAGTTAATTAAATCGGTTTCGTCTAATTTATATTTTAGTATGTTGTAAAAATTCCTCGGACATTGAGTATCTCGCTGATTTCAATCACCAAATCTCAATTCTAAGAATCACGCATTTAATTTCATACGCGTGAATAAAAACTCAACATCATTATATGCGCGTTGCGGACCTTCGTACCGATAATAACGGTCGATAATAATAATATAATCAATTATTATTATAACGATTATACATTTATCTAGCACCGACATAATCCTCGGTATCATGACAACTAATAGTAATTACAATTACTATGGTTGAACATTGCGCTTTATGTAATCACATTCACTCAAACTAATAAATGAATTAAGCAACAATTGCCGCAGAATTTTAAGTATTAATAAATTAAACCAATAACTATCGATTTTCAAGATATTTTGTAATCATTTTGTTTTTAAATTTGATTCTAGAGTACATTTTGCATAATTTATCACGTATTAAAAACTTTAAAATAAATCAAAAAAAAAAATTAGCACCGTTGGCCCATACAAATGCTATCACCGCAGCAGCCTCGAGTGGTGCCAGCATTTTTTACCTAACGAGTATCGTTGTTTAACGCGAGTATAATCTCAACGATGTCAACGAGTATTATTAACGTATGGAGATGACACAATTATTTTTACCCCGAAATAGTACGCCGAAGAAATTAATAAGACAGAGGCAAGATATACGGAAGAGAAATCACTTATTAATATTAATTTAATATCTATTTATTTCTTAAGCGAAGAATATTTGATGATTAATATTTAAGAAATTTAATAATATTAATTTAACGTTATTTATTTATGTCTGCTAAGAAATTTAGTCAGATTAATTACTCGCTAAATAGGGTATATATTTTGGTTAAATTTGTTAAACATTAGTGTAATAAGAATATTAGTATTTATTACAATATATCTCATCAAACATGGCTTCAATATATAGGCGTAGTTTAAAGCAGTAAATAATAAACTTTTATCTAAGCATTTATATGTTTATTAGTATATATTATCATTATTATATTATTATTATTATTGATCAATTATCGATTTGGGTTATTTATCATCGGGATGCCGCCTTTGTGCGCATAATGCTAAGAAATCGAAATAATGTTAGTAACAGTATTTTAACAACATTTCCATATGTGAAAATCTCGACGCAAATCTTGTATTAAACATTTTAATTATCAATTCAACCTCAAGTACATGTGGCACATATTTTATTAGTCATTAGTAGTGTGGAAAGTTTAATAAACACAACCTTTATTCACACTTTTATATATGTTATTAGTTATTATTATTATTATCATTATTATTATTATTATTGATTGATTGATTGATTGATTATTGACGTGGCTCCCCAGACATTGCTAAGAAAAATTGAAAATAATAAGGAAAATATATTTAACAAATATTTCCATATCAAAGCTCGATTTAAATTCAGATAAATATTTAATTATCAATTTAACTGCGTTAAGGCACATAGTAGAAAAACCCTGTTTTTTTTAATGAGCATTCATGGTTTGTTCTTCAATATGATCACACATTTTTTTTTTTGGCAATTTGAAACTTAATCTAAAAGGAGGGCATAACCCGAATTGAAGAAGGTTGGTTATGCAGATTGATTAGTTATGTTGTCTAGTGGACGATGGCTTAAAGTTGCCTTGGCAAACAGATAATTGCACTAGTATTGCTAGAGTTCGGCAAAAAAACAAGATTTAATTCATAAAATTTGTATTGTTGTAAATTAGACAACTGAATTATTATTTAATTATTGTTTATATGGTTCTTGAAATTATATAATAAGGTGCATTGGTCCTCGTTAATATGAAACAGTTTACAGAGATAATGTTTCGGGTTATATAATTGCAATGTTCAATATGCATCAACAAAAGTTTTGTTGTCATGTGAGTCTTTTCAAGATTCATATTTCATAAACTAATAATCAAAATTAAATAGTGGCTGAGGTTGGTAGGCCTGCCTGATCGAAGATTCAAAGGCCATAATCCCATATTATCTACTTTTCCCCCATCGGTAAGGTTCAGTGCCATTTGCATGAACTAAAATAATTTAATTAATAAGTCCTCATTTTTACTTGAATTGCGTTGTCTTTAAAATAATTTGTAGAAAAGTGATGACTTAGCATATCTTTTTATTTTATGAAAATATATTCATACATCATTTTGTATGTTTGTTATATGTGCACATTAACGTGCGTGTATCAACTAAAAATATTTCAAAATTATCATGTTATATGAAGTATTTGTTAATTCATATATATTTACTAATACTATTAGGTAATTCGATCGAGTATATATATGATAAACCATTTACATTAAGAGCCTATTTGATGTTTCTTATTAACTCCTTTTTATCATGATTGTTTGTTTAATTCACATAAAAATGCATTGAGTAATTATAGACGGAAACTTTTATCATGGAAAAGTTAAACGCATAAGTTGTTTTGAGTTGTCTAATTATTAAAAAAAAAGCACGCGTGATGCGCAGGGAATTTTCATGGGGTCCCTCGGTCGGGACTCGACCACCTCCGGTTCTCACATCTATATTCACTTGTTCTTCAATGGGGCTGTGGCCCCGTGTCTATCCTGGCCGCTTTTAATCCCTGGCTCTCGATTCTTCTTTAATTTGTTACTACATCGATTTCCCTTTATCTCTTTCATTTTCACTCCTAAGGCCTGACTCCAGTGCGCCGACTCCGTCGCACCGACACCGCCCCCATCCCTTCGAGGGCTCGGCGCTCCGCTGCATTCCGTAATTACCCATCGAAGCTTGGTCATACTACCTCATTTATCAAGCTAAGATTTTATCGTATTAATAAATAAGCATTCAGTAAAGATATTTTAGTATTACCTCTTTAATTCCATTTAAATAAAGCGATATTTTATAAATAAAAAGTGATATTTATAGTATAAGCTCAAAAATCACATGTATAAAAGACAAGACATGTTGTCACAATCTCATTAATCAACAATCTCCATCGACAAAAAGCGCCTATTTTTTTTCTCTTAACGGCTCATTTAATACTCCAATAAAACATTCTTATTTATATATCACCACAAATGAAGCACGTTGAATATATAACTCTAGCTTAGCTTGTGCAATTGTGTTGGTGCTTCATATTTTCTAATATTGTATCCAATTGTATATGCATCTGCTTTCCATTCACTCATTTGAAAATGATAGTTGCCTTAAGTAAAGGAGAAAATACTCTTTAAAAATGTATTTTCCAATTATCTCACTGTATTGATGATTTGGTCAAGAAATTACTCCGTATAAAGAAAGATTTTTAGCGACATTTATTCGAGCTAGATCTAAGCATTTAGGTAGCTACATTTTATTTTCTTGATTTTATCATCACAATATGTATTTCTAGCTGTCATACTAGATATTATTATTATTATTATTATTATTATTATTATTATTATTATTATTATTATTTTTGTGAGGGCTCGACAATTAGACGAATTAGTGCATAACATATAAATGCTCAACACTCATGAATCTTGTATTAGATTATCTACAATGCTAAAGCTAACACTTTTTCACTTCAACACTCCAATATCATTTCTTTCTCTTTTACATACTAATTCAACACCACTCAAATTTACACACTACAATGGGTGGTTGTTTAATAAAATTCAACACCCTACCCCACCAAGTATCTAATATTCTTATTTACTTCTTATATTTTATATTTTCTTTATGATTAAATAATTATAAAAAATTATCATTTATAGTTAAATAAGAATAATTAACACGTAGAAATAAATTATTTCCTCGATTTTTAAAAACGAAAAATTATATAAATATTTATTTAAATAATTTTCGATCTCATATTTTTAATTAATTTTTTATAAAATGTTAAACACATTTAATTGAATGAGAGAGCCGTCTCTCTATTTATAGAGAAAAAAAAGATAATATAATATTTTATTGAAATCATTATTATTATTATTGAATGGTAGTGGTCTCTATTAAGATAATAATATAATAATTTAATAATTTTGAATGAGAGCGGTTCTAATCAACGAGCGGCCTCTATTGAAGATAATATAATAATTTTGATTATTGAAATCATTATTATTATGTGATCCATTTACTAAAAAAGATATTTAGCATTAAAAACAAAAAGTTTAAGAAAAGATAATATATAATAATAATTATATTGAAAAAGGTGATTTTTTATCCAAATTGAATGAGAGTGGTATCTATTTATAAAAACGCATTTAATTTTGTAAAAAAAAATTACCTTATCAAATAATCGATTCGAAATAATCAGATAGTGATAAAAAAAATAAGCAAAATCAATCCGCCCAATCAAAAAACGCCGACACGCCACGCCGCTATAATTCATTCCTATTTCTCTGGCGTAGCTGGGGCGGTCCTGCGGCGCTGCTGACACGCCAGCTTCGACGCTGGCAAGCAATGTGGCGCGACACGCGGTTCCGCGCGACACCAACACGGGGATTCAACAAATTTTAATTTTTATTCCTCCACTTAATTCACATCACTTTTTCAAATTATTCAACAACCCCTTACATTACAATTCAATTTTTTTTTCAACACGTTTAAACAAAAAATTCAACATACATTTATCAGATTTCGGCCTTTTACTTGTAAGTTGTAAAGTAATTAAACACTCAATATATTTAATGCTATCAAGGCGACAAGGCTACTTCTATTAGCATGCTAATGAAAAACTAAAAATATACTTCATATGCTTGCATGACATCATGAGGGCTCCATAAGCTATGAAGTCAAAAAAAATAAGTTCTTTAACTCCAGAGCGCCTACTGGCCAGAAGGGCCGGCTAAGCCAAGGCCACCAACCTCGCAATTAATTTAGGGTTCAAACTCCTACGTGCTTGGGATGGCTTCGATTCAAAGCTCGGCAAGTGCAGTAGCAGGAGGCCAAATGCACTGGCTACCGGTATTATCCCGCTGATACCTCCTTCAGACGCTAGTTAGAAATTTATCGTCCCACGATCATTTTTTTTTTCAAAAGAGTTCTTAAGTGAGCGCTGTTGGTTCGGATCTTTCACTTCTTGACATACCAAAATACAATTTGTTTAACATTTACTAATCGGGCTATATAGAGCAGCTCTCAGTCAGATACTCATTCGATATTCTTTAGAAAAAACCGACTCGATTATTTCCTTGGTTAACAAGTCGGATTCAAGTAAACCATATTGCTCGATACTCAAAAGAATCTGGTAATTACCCAACTCCATAAAGTACATGCATCTAATAACGTTCAAATCCGACTCGTTCATAACTTCTTACATATTCTGTGTACAAATTAACCGCCATTAGCTGTATAAAAAAACTCGACTAGACATCCGCTCGACTGATATCCGAATCGTCTCGAGTAAAGAAAATTAAAGAAGGTCAATATCCGAAACAATCAAATATCTACTCAACTCAATGAACCGCTCCCTCTATCAAATGGCCCGATACCTACTCGAACCGAACTCAATAACACCATCACTAAATCACCTATATAAAATGCACCAATCATCAACACTTCCCCCTTCACAATCACATTCACTCCCCTCCCCTCTCCGCCACACACACACACATTTCCGACACCTCCCCAAGATTTACACTAACATGGAAGTTCTCCGTTTTTGTCCGAACCAAACGGTAACACAATGTCCAAAAAGAACACAATACGACGTCGTAAAACACTCTCATTATCATCATTTACATACTCCTTCTCACAAATCACTCTCCATTACCTCACTCTTCTCCAAACCCACCACTTCCACTGACGTCATCACCACCAACCCACCACCACCATTACCCCTTCCTCCTCCTCCGCCTCCGCCGTTGAGGAAGGTGGCGCCGTCGTCCATGCAGTGTGAGGCGGGGTTTCTTGTACGGAACGAGGGTGTAATAAATGGTGGGGGAGAAGTGGTGGATGGGTTGAGTGCGATGGAGTATCTGACTAATATTCTGGCGTCAAAGGTGTATGACGTGGCGGTGGAGACGCCATTGCAGCTTGCTACTAAGCTTTCGCAGAGGTTGGGTGTTAACATTTGGCTTAAAAGAGAGGACTTGCAGCCCGTAAGATACTCCCTCCATCCCTCACATATGACTTTTTTGGGTCAAGCGTTGAAAACTTTGATCATGAATTCTTATTAGCCGATAGGAAATAGAGTAATATCCGTGTTCACTAGGCTAACTGAAGTCTAAATCATGTGGACTAAATACTCATTTAAATTTGAATGACTGGTATATTCTTTTTTGTAACATTTATTAAGGTTCGAGCTACAAGTTTGAATAATTTAGTATGGATTTTTCATTTTTAGGAAGTTGTGATTTTATGTTAAAATATGCTTGAAGTGTTACAATATTTTGTATTTTTCTGAAATGTTGGTTAATTTTTTAGTTTATTGACTGAAGGAATATTGAACTAGGCTATGCCAATAATGGAGGAGGAAGTTATATGTAAAACGTGCATAAATTTAAGAGGACTGTTTTAAAGGTTGAATCTTTATTGAATTTAAAGGAACAATATGACTTTTCGGTGTGGCTTTTTTTGTTGTATTAATTGCTATAGAATGAGAAATTGATGAAAGGCTTATGAGTTATGTCTTTCTTTTTCAGCTTGAAAAGGATGGTTTTCAGTTTTCAAAGTTTATGCATTTCTTTTTTGTGCTTAAAATGGATGGCTTTCAGTTTCAGATGTCTGTTTATTACTATCACAATCATCTAGTTAATAAAAAAAAAAAATAGTTAATATCAATATTTAGCTCACTGTTCGAGTGTTCGGTACAGTCTCTAGTTATTTGTATTGCTTGCAAATTTGACGTTTTCTATTGATCCATGTTCTGTTTACTGGTACCTTTTGAGGTTTCTTTAGCACGGAGAATATGTCTTAAGCTCTTGTTTTGTCTTTTGTTTCCAAGGTCTTTGACTCTTTGGTATTACCAAATTGAACTATTCAACATATTTGAGGGCATTTATTAAGATTCTGATTATAGAATTACATTGTGTAGTAGTTATTATCCCGTCTATTGGATGACAGGTTTTCTCATTCAAACTCCGAGGAGCTTATAATATGATGGCAAAACTTTCAGAAGAGCAATTACATAAAGGTGTGATTTGCTCATCCGCTGGAAACCATGCTCAGGGTGTTGCACTATCAGCAAAGAAATTGGGTTGCAACGCTGTGATTGCTATGCCTGTTACCACACCAGAGATTAAGGTTTGATCATTCAATTTTCTTGAATCTTTAGATGATATTTTTATTTTCTTCTAAATTCTGTTATTATATGTATCCAGTGGAAATCAGTTGAGAGATTGGGTGCAACTGTTGTTTTAGTGGGGGACTCATACGATGATGCTCAGGCATATGCCAAAAAGAGGGCTGAAGAAGAGGGGCATACATTTGTCCCCCCTTTTGATCATCCAGATGTCATCATTGGGCAAGGTACAGTAGGGATGGAAATCATTCGACAAATGAAAGATCCAATTCATGCTATATTTGTGCCGGTTGGTGGTGGAGGGCTCATAGCTGGAATTGCTGCCTACGTGAAAAGGGTAGCCCCGGAGATAAAAATTATAGGAGTAGAGCCATCGGATGCCAATGCAATGGCTTCATCACTCCATCATGGTGAAAGAGTGACGCTTGACCAAGTAGGAGGTTTTGCTGATGGTGTAGCTGTCAAAGTTGTTGGCCAGGAGACTTTCCGACTGTGCAAAGAGTTAATAGATGGAGTAGTTCTTGTTAACCGTGATGCTATTTGCGCATCAATCAAGGTATATTCGTGTGAATTTAGACCTTTCTTTTCCTTATTGATGCATGTTATCTATGCAAATATGCTGTCATGTTTCTCTTCCCAGAAAGATCTCTATTTACCTTGGGCTCTTGGCCATTATTTTTTGTTTGTCATTGTTGCTTTTAATATAACTCTCAACTCCGATTTCCTATCTAAGAGTTTTAGATGGCAAGGGCAGTGTCTCTGCGAAGGCACATCATATGAATACTTAGTCACTTGAGCTGCACCTTGCAGCATGACTAGAATCCTCTAAATGACATGGAAAAAGGAAATTCATATGCTTTCATCCTCGAGAGTAACGTTTTCTATGAGTTTGATTGTAGGAGTTAGATCTGGATGGTTCATATTTCATTTGCACATACTAGAATCCTCTAAATGACATGGAAAAAGGAAATTCATATGCTTTCATCCTCGAGAGTAACGTTTTCTATGAATTCGATTGTAGGAGTTAGATCTGGATGGTTCATATTTCATTTGCACATACTGTAGGACATGTTTGAGGAGAAAAGGAGCATTTTGGAACCAGCAGGAGCTCTCTCACTTGCTGGAGCTGAAGCTTATTGCAAGTATTACGGCCTTAAGGATGTAAATATTGTTGCAATAGCCAGTGGAGCAAATATGAACTTTGACAGACTTAGACTGGTTACTGAACTTGCGGATATTGGTAGACAGCGGGAGGCTGTACTCACAACTTTCTTGCCCGAGGAGCCTGGCAGTTTCAAACGTTTTTGTGAACTTGTATGTAATTGGAGAATTCAATTGTTTTCAAGTTTTTATTCATTTTTTGTTTTGTTTTTATGATATTCTTTTGCTTATGAAGCCAATGTTTTTTGTGAACTTGTGGGACCAATTGATATAACTGAGTTCAGATACAGATATAATTCTGATAAAGAGCAAGCTCGAGTTTTATACAGGCAAGTCAAGTGTTTATGGTTTTTGTTTGTGAGTGCTTGAAAATAAGAGTTCATCAATTCCAGAAAGTATCTGTGCAATATATTGTACTGTGATAGTGTATGTGAAATACTACCCTGGAAGCTTATGTGATTTCTATTATGTGCAGTGTGGGGCTTCATACGAAAGCCGAACTTGAAGCAATGGTAAAGAGAATGGAGGCAGCTCAACTTCATACCATTAATTTTACGGATAATGACTTGGTCAAAGACCACTTGCGTCATCTGGTAATGTTCTCACAATCTCCAATAAATGGACTTATTTTTTACGTGCTTTCTGAAGTTTTAGGTCTATACATTACTATATCTGATTGCTTTTTCCTCGTCCGAAAGAATATTTTTAGGGTGAAGTTCCAAACCTGTTTAAGAGGTGAATATGGGAGTTTAATCAGCTTAGTTACTTTTTCCTGACTCCACAATAGCAGTGCGAACTAAGTTTGTCAATTTAGAAATCTGATTTCACCAAAGTGTATAAAGTAAGCCATTGCTTCCTCTAACATTTGGTCCCAGAATTATTATTTAGCTGCTAAGAACAGAAAGCTGAGAATTTGAGAGACCATATATATAAATATACTTCCCTTCCTGTTGTACCAATCTGTTTTCCTGTGTCCCTTCACGTCCTTGCTTTACCACCCTTAATAAACTCTCTGTTCTCTCCTCAAGTTATTGAGCAATTAAGTCTGATGGTTTTAGCTCTACTTAGATAAACATCAGTGGTTAGAGATGTGGGCATGACATAATGATATCTGACATTTTTATTCTTTTAAACTTTTTCAGATAGGAGGCCGATCAAATTTGCAGGATGAACTTTTTTGTCGTTTCACCTTCCCTGAAAGGCCTGGTGCATTGATGGAATTCTTGGATGCTTTTAGCCCTTGCTGGAATATTAGTTTGTTCCATTACCGTGCTGAGGTTTACTTCTGTTCTTTTTCCTTATCATTTTAATTCTTCCTTCAGCAATCTAATACATTCCTTCCTCTTAAACTACTTTTAAAAGGGGCAAACAGTTGCAAACGTATTAGTTGCTCTGCAAGTTCCGCACAGTGAGATGGATGAGTTTCAGGGTCGTGCTGATAGCCTTGGATATGAATATGAAGTAGAAAGCACTAATGAAGCACTTGAGCTTCTAATGCAATGAGTTGCAATTAGCATGAGGCAGCTCATGTTTTATGCAACACCATTTCTACATAGCTTTTTTATCCTAGCTGCCCTGCATTCTGGAGCTCTCTACCGAATAACTTGCCTCCTCCTAGTCTTCAGAGAGAGATATAACTTATGCTTGTTGTGGATCCTCACTTGTGATGATCTCTCACTATTACCATGTGTTCCTTTTAGATCATTAGACGAAACCATAACAGTGTAATGATGGAAGTAGTGTTGTGTTGCCCACTTGTAAAGCTAAATCCTCTGTTCTATTAATAAAAGCTTTCAGCAAGTCACTTGTGATGATCTCTCACTTTGCATGTTTTAATTTTATTTTGAATAGATTGGGTAAAATAATATGCAAAACAGATTCACAACTAAATACATAGAAATATTTGTCGTCGGCCAAACAAAATTAAAAAAATGCACATAAAGAGCAATACTTCTGTTCAGGATTTCTTAATGGCTTTATCATGATGATGAAATGCTCCATACCTACCCTGTAGATCAGTAGATGGTGCTCCACTCTAAAAAAGGTGCAACTTTGTTGCCGCTTTATAATCCAATACAGTTTTTTTCTTAGACCTGCATGATTGTTTTCCTCATTTATAAACACAATTATAGTTTCTCATACCAAGTTAAAGTTCACTCTTTGAGACAGGAAGAAAAAATGGGAATCTTAAGCTTTCTTGTGTGTGCATTACTTATATTAGCTCTAAGTTTGAATGCAGCAAATGGAGACCCTCTGGTTCCTGCATTCAACATCTTTGGCGACTCTGTAGTTGATGCTGGGAACAATAACAACTTGGGAACACTCGTCAAGGCAAACTTTCTACCCTACGGACGAGACTTTCTTACTCACAAGCCTACAGGAAGGTTCTGCAATGGAAAGTTGGCCATAGATTTCACTGGTAAAACATCTATAGCAATAATCATCACCAGTTTCATCTTTTTCATCATTTTCATTTCCGTGCTAACAGTAGGTTTCTTTCGTGCACAGTTGAATATCTTGGTTTCGATTTATATCCACCAGCTTACCTCAGCAAAGAAGCTACTGGAAACAATATCCTCACTGGAGTCAATTTTGCATCTGCTTCTTCTGGTTACTATGATGGAACAGCGCAGCTATATGTAAGAAATCTCTATATTAGGGTACTTTAAACTTTTCGTTCTTCAATTTTCTTTAAATTAGTACATATGCATTCTTCTCATGATAGAAAATATAACATTGTTGATTTGTCAGCGTGCAGTAACATTGACACAGCAAATGAAGTATTACCAAGAGTGGCAAGACGAGGTTGTGAATATGGTGGGCAGAGAAAAAGCCGATGATATCTTTGCAGGAGGAATCCATCTTCTGAGTGCTGGAAGCAGCGACTTCCTTCAGAACTACTACATTGTTCCATTCTTCAACGTAGTCTATACACCAGACCGATTTTCAAATCTTCTTATGAAATCCTACACCACATTTGTACAGGTAAAAGGAATCAATCTTGTTTGCCATTTCAGAATGAAATACTTCAATATCCTCTGCAATGTTAAATATTATTCTCTTATGCAGAAAATGTATGGATTAGGTGCTAAGAGGATTGGAGTTACAAATCTGCCACCTATTGGATGTTTGCCAGCAGCCATCACTTTATTTGGAGGAGGGAGTAATGAATGTGTGTCAAGACTCAATCAAGATGCAGTTTTATTCAATAACAAGCTGAAATCCACCTCTCAAGATTTAAAGAACAAGCTTCCTGGTCTCAAACTTGTGGTTTTTGACATCTACAGTCCTCTCTTGAGCCTGATCACAAATCCCACAGATACAGGTAGGTTCTGCAAACTTCTTTCTTTAGATAAAGTTACAAATGATAGAAAAATATTGCAAGCTAAATCATATTTCTGAGCAGTTTGTGTCTACAGAGTTGAGAAAAGTAAGTCCGCACTGGGGTAAGGTTGTGTACTATCCGACCCCCTTACCTAGTTTAGGTGGAAGCCTCTTCAGAGGCATTGGGGCATGTTGATGTTAGACGTATGTAGAGAAAATCAATTTACTTTTGACTGGTAGACTTCACTGATGTATTCTTGATCTTTGTGGGCACAATTTTTATTAAGTGTATTTGTAACACTACTTATAAGGGATGGTATTTTCTCAGGATTCTTTGAATCAAGAAGGGCTTGTTGTGGAACTGGTACAATTGAAACATCATTCCTCTGCAATTCAAGATCAGTAGGAACATGCTCAAATGCTACAGAATATGTATTCTGGGATGGATTTCATCCCTCTGAGGCTGCTAATGAGTATTTGGCTCAAAGTCTTGTAGTGCAGGGATTTGAGCTCATCTCCTAATGATGCTAGTGCTATTGCTATTATATATCTACTCTATCTACTTTCCTTGTTGGTTTACACTGAGTTGTCCCCATATTGAGGGATAGTCTAGTTTATATATTAGTCTATACACTATAGAGTATTATAAGGTAGCTGCTAAGTGCTAACTGTAGCTACATCCTTGTGTATATGTGATACCATTGATTTTCCTTTTGTGGTTTTCTATCTGATGTAATCTGAGGCTGTTGTAATTTACTCTATTTGTGTTGTTGATTATCATACTCTTGGATATAATAAAATGCTTATATTTTGTGTCTTATGAAGTTAAATATTATTTCGATTGTTAAATATAATGATGGAATAAATCAAAATTATCTTAACAAACTAATTACTATTCTTATTTTTTGGCTTATAGTTTTTACACTTCACTATGTGATAATGATACTTCACGTTTAATGTAAAAGTTAATACGAAATAAAAAAAACAAAGGAATAAAGTGTCACAATTAAAATTTGGAGTGTAAAAATCATCATATTTTTTTTATGTATTATGAAGGCATTTGAGACATGTTATAATGATCTAGTAGTCTTAAGGTAATGTGTAGTTGAGTTTGTTTTATTTTGTTACAACAGAGATAATTCACACATCACATAATTCATTTTTTTTAGGACTATACTCCATACAGTATTTATCGTTCTTGAAATACAAAAAAATCAACTCCCTAATATTTTTACATATGTGAGAATACTGTTATTACTTCGATGTTTACTCCTTACCGTTCAACCGTTGCCATATTAAAGTCACTCAGACAAGCAATTGAGGGTAGTAAATAACAGTCATGGTTCTTATTTTTTCCAGTCATGGTTACAATTAAAAAATAGTCAAGTATATATAATTACATAATACATACGTTACCCAGTATGTCGGCCTGAAATTTATCTAGCTTAATTTAATGATTATTATGTCAGTTCGAAGTTTATCCAATACGCACTCAAAAAATAACGACGACAGATATTACGTTAAAAATAATAATAACAATACGTAATACATACGTTACATATATACGGAGTACTAAACTAGATAGATATGAAGACTTTGAAACGTGAAATATCATACGTGGTGGCCTTGCATGGATCCACTGCTCAATTCCTGATGTTGCAAAGGTGGAACGGTACTGTAATAATGAAGATTTAGGAGTATTTATTACATCATAAATAAATAAATAAAAATTATAACAACAACAACAAAATAACTCATTACACGTAATTATACATATATTTCTTATCAATTATAAAAATATTATGTACTTTGTATTAGCTAATTTTATGCACTCTTATTATAATAGGATATAATTTTGTATTATCCGACTTCCCTTACCTCATTTAATTGAAAGTTATCATAAATATTTGGACGATGTTGGTGATAGCAACAACAATCCCTTACCTCGTTTGGTAGGAAATTTTTTTAGTAGGAAGTTTTCATAAATATTTGGACGATATTTGGTGATAGCAACAACAACAAAAATAAAAAAGAATTTGTAATTTTGTAATGCATAATTTTGCATGAGCAACTCGAAAATAGAGGCCGCTATAAGCAGACGCTTGGCAAAACTGAAAGCTGCTAAACAACCTTCGTCCAACCAAATTCACACCATTTGTTCGTTTCCTTCTTCATTTTCCCCCTTTCCTTTTTCACTTTCCAGGCACTTTTTATTTATCACAACAAGCTAAGTATCAATCTAGCTAGAGCTTAATAAATTTGAGTCTTTCTTGAAGCAAGAAATTTACCAATAATCTTTTGGTGATGATTTCAGAAGGGTGTAAGAAGAAGATGATTTCAAGGTGGAAGAAGACATCTTCATCTACAAGATTATTGTGTTTTATGGTACCTTTGGTTTTAGTTTCTGGAATTTTGGTGGCTTTGTGTGGTGGTGGTGGTAGTTTGAGTTTTGGTTTTGTGACAAACTATACTTCTTCAAGTTCTTTAGCACCTTTGGGTGTTTCTGAAGTTAATTATTCTAGTTTAAGTTTGCCAATTGTTGAGAATAATGTTACTGGTTCACTAGGAAATGATGCCAAAGATGACAAGAATTTGACTACTATTTCTTCAGTTGATTATGTAGTCCAAACAGTTGAAGATGATGATGAGGAAAGACAGTTGCCTGTAAGCCTACTCTTTTTTTCAGTGAATTTATATTAAGTTATGTTTTATGTTGTATTTATATAGATAGAATCATTTGAACTGATTTAGATAACAAATAAAATGTTGCAGAGTATATTATATAAATTACATAGCTGCGCTTCTTGTTTGTTATGAAGTTATTGTGAAGTAGTACAATGTTGGTAGTCTTTGGAATTCATCTTGAGTCAATTCGAAACAATTTCGTGTTATTGCAAGGGCAAGGCTACATACATTCCGACCCGCTTGCCTCACTTAGGCGGAAAACTCCTTAGAGGCATTGATGCATGTTGTTGTATTACTATTTCTAATTAGTCTTCGTAAATTGGATTAGATTTTCTTGTTGAAAGGAAAATTAGAAAGAAGAAGTCATGTTTTGTTTGAGGTATCAAATTAATTGAATTTTTGTAATCTATCAGGTTATCAAAGAGCAAGAGAATATCAATGATACTACTACTACACTCAGGACAGACAACATTATTCCTTCCTTGAATGAAACTCATGAAACTATTCCTCAAAGGCCAAGAATAGAAAGAAGATTTAGCAACTTGGAAAAGCTTGAAGCAAGACTTGGCCGAGCCCGAGCTGCCATTCGGGCAGCCAGAAATGGGAATCAAACATATGATCCTGACTATATGCCTGTTGGTCCAATATATTGGAATTCAAATATTTTCCACAGGTATGTTTCATGCTCCTGCATATAAGATAACAAGAAATGGCATTTTCCATCTTTTGATTGGAACATTCATTTATGACTAAATCGGTATTATTCTCTGAATTGACATCCTTTTACATAAGAAATTTGATAAAAGTTGGTCTTATTTTAATGGTTTATCGTTGCAGGAGTTATCTGGAAATGGAGAAGCAATTCAAAATTTATATGTATGATGAGGGAGAACCACCAATGTTTCACAATGGTCCTTGTAAAAGCATATATGCAATGGAAGGAAATTTTATTTATCATATGGAGACCACTCAGTTTAGGACTCGAGATCCTGAGAAAGCTAATATGTTTTTCCTTTCAATGAGTGTCACTCAGATGGTGCACTTCATTTATGATGGAGGTTCTCATGAATGGCACCCCATGAGACAAGTTATTCGGGACTACGTTCATCTTGTTGCTGGAAAGTATCCTTACTGGAATCGAAGCAACGGTGCAGATCACTTCATGGTTGCCTGCCACGATTGGGTTAGTATGATGTGTTTACTCCCTGATCTGTTATGTATATGAGCATGGAATGGAACTAACACCGGCTACACCAGTCAATTGGAACAACACGACTAAAGTCTTTTGTAGTATCATATGAATGAACAAATTACAAATCCAGTTTTTCTTAACTATCATGTGTAAAAGTCCATATGATTATCATCATGGCCTAATCCTGGAGAATATGCTCCTTGCAGGGCCCTGAACTCTCCAAATCTGTGCCCGAGTTGTATAAAAATTCAATCCGAGGCTTGTGCAACGCAAATACCTCAGAAGGATTTAATCCTTCTAAAGATGTATCGTTTCCAGAGATTCATCTACCTGGCGGAAATACAAAGGGCTTGATCGGAGGTCCATCTCCATCGCAGAGGCAGTATCTAGCGTTCTTTGCAGGCGGACTTCACGGTCCAGTTCGTCCTATACTTCTAGAGCACTGGGAGGATAAAGATGAAGATGTTCAGGTTCACAAGTACCTAAAAAAGGGTGTTTCATATTACGGCATGATGAGGAACAGCAAGTACTGCATTTGTCCAAGTGGATATGAAGTCGCGAGCCCAAGACTAGTCGAGGCACTATATACCGGATGTGTTCCCGTCCTAATCAACGATCATTACGTGCCACCATTCAGCGATGTGTTGAACTGGAAGGCATTCTCGGTCGAGGTTCCTGTGAAAGAGATCCCAAACTTGAAGACAATTTTAACGGGGATTTCGTCGAGTCAGTATGTAAGGCTGCAGAGGAGGGGTAAACAAGTGAGGAGACATTTTGAAGTAAATTTGCCTCCTCAACGTTATGATGTCTTTCACATGATACTTCATTCTGTCTGGTTAAGAAGACTCAATCTTCGAATTCATGGTGTTGAAGATATATGAACATATTAAGAGTGGTTATTTATGTATGAATGATTATTCTGTTATTTGAAGCTGTTGCTGTTTCATATAGGTAGAAAACTTGCATGCATGCCAGTATATAATCCAGAATCTCCATTAGTATTAATTTTGAAAAGTACCTACTAAATTTGATATTTCGAAAAAATTCGAAGGTTCGAACACTTTCAACGAAGATTTCAATTTCATGATAAAATAAGCAAAAAAGTAATTGTAAATGTATATAATTGGAGCCAGATCGAGCCGAAGACTAAAATTCGATCGAATTTAAAAATGAGGTTCAATTACATAATCTTGAATCCTTTAAAGCCGAACTCCTAAACCTGTATTGAACTGAATCGAACTATTAGAGCTTTATTTCTCGAGTTGAATGAACTTTCATACTATTTTAAATGTACCTACATACTAGATGTTCTATGTCAATATACACACTGATTTTTAGTCTTGAAATGACTATTTTATTCCTGAATATAATTTCTGTAACTACTCCACTTAAAAATAGAGGGGCAAAATAGTCATTTTACCCCCAAACAAACGCTTTGGGGGTGTGTATAACAACTCAGGTAAGTTTGTCATCTAAAATCTACCATATTGACATATTAATTGGCCATTTGACCAAATGAAACGTCAAAATTCAATCCCATCTCCCCCAACTTAGCCAGCCTCTCACATGTTCGACGAATTGCCCCTAAGAAGTGAATATATGTTCATTGAAGCAAAATGAAGGTGAAAGTTGTGTGTAAGAAAGTGTATGATTACGTTCGATATGACCTCAAAGAAATCGCATTTCCATCATCTTTACCTGATCCTCCTCACTTCAAAAAGCGTCGTAAATTGACCTGGAAAGAACGTTACCTCGTATGTTCCTATATTTACTACATTATGGATTTATGTTTATTCTTGTCTACATGTAAAATGTACATTATGGCACTTCAATATAATACCATGTATCTTGGAGTTAATCGAATAGCCTAGTGAAAAAGTCTCGTCTTTGTTCGAAACTCACCTCGTAGCTAAATATCAGGAAAAAAAGATAATACTCCGTACCATGTAACTCGAAAAGAGTGTATAGTTTGATTTTTAGTTGTTCTAAATTAATACATTTCGTGTTCTTAATGGATACACATAACCTTAATTTTAATCAAAATTGTCATGTTCTTTGTTGCATTATGAATTTATGTTTATTCTTATCTGCATGTAGAATATACATTATGGTACTTTAAGGTACTACTGCATCTCAAAAATATTGTCCAGTTTGATTTTCATGATCAGAATTAATAAAGTTCGATGCCTTAGTTGGTGCACGTAACTTTGATTGATCAAACTAGCATGTTAATAGTAATATAGGTTAAAAATACTATCTTTTGGTATATTTCTCACCATATATTATACAATTGGTACAAAAATATTGGAGTTCAAAATTTTAAAAAACGCAAGCATCAAATTTCATAACTAGACAATCCTTTTGAGATGGAGGTAGTATGCGTTTATTAGGCTTTAATCTTTAGATATTTTAAAAGAAACGGAAAAGGAAATGATCAATCTAGCTGAAGATCGCTTTTGAAGTTCATGTTGGCAAAAATACCAACAAATCACAATTCTGTATCCATAGTTTTGCTGGAGATGCATAGAATATGGTTTGATGGCATCGTATTATTAGAATTATTGAGGGCTAGTTAATTTGCTACTCATTGCATATTCTATTACTGTGGTCAGGTGCTAAAGGAAGCGAGTAGACTATATGCTGTGAGCTGGGTGAGGGATATAGGTCCTGAGCTTCGTCCAAATGAATACAAGAAGAAGAAAGCCATTGAAGATACACCTGATGGAGAACAGAACGCTAGTCATGATAAGGAACCCTCTACGTTGGAAGATCTTGGTAAGAATCTGTAACATATTATTTGTTTTAGACTTAGGTAATCTTACAGTTGCATTTGATTTCCGTATAGCTGCATTTCATACAATAGATTATGATCATTCATGGGTGATTCTTCAATAGCTGTGGTAATACTAAAAGGATTTCGAGTATGGCATCATGATATGTATCTGAAAATGGGTACCAATTTATTAGTTGGTTTAGAGTTGAACAATGGAATTTTCAGACTCTGGTAGTCACTCTCTAAATGGATTGATGTTGGTTTCACATGGTGATGGAGTTGAAACTTGAAACCACGAAGATTAGCAGATACTTGCTTAATAATTTTGACCAAGAGAAAGCATAGTCATATTCAAAGTGAGGCGAACATAGGCATAGGTTTTACACTTTTACATGAATACACAATTGCATTCTAAAATATTTGTATTGCTTGTGTATCAGTTCAGTATCCAACTTAGGACTAGAGAACATCAACTTTGCATTACTTAGTTTTCACTAAAATTTAATTGGTGGTTTGGTTGATTAAAAAAAATCAAATCTTCCCAGCGATCCTCCAATGTCCCTATCTCGTTGGCAATTAAAGATTGGAATCGACTTTCTTACTATCCTCTTCTTCATCCAGTAAGTCTAAAAACCATTTTTTGCATGTAATGGCAATGTCTATCAGCGGTGGCTGCAAGAGGTGGAATGGAGAAGCTGAGACCAGCTCTACAAAAAGTGTACATGACACGAGCTTCTGCCTATAGAGATGCACTCAAAAGTTTCATACGAGGGTATCAAGAAGGCATACAAGATATTGTGGAAAAGAAGGAAAACACTAAATCCCAACCGAAAGATGATGCTCCAAAAAGTTGAATCCGAATATCTCCCAACGAATTGCGATTTGTGATTTCCATTCAAGACTCTAATTGAAACAAGCTGAGGAAGTGTTGCTTCTGTGAAGTTATCTATGCTATCTGTATTATGCCCCAGAAAGGAGTTCTACTATCACTGTTTGGCAATCATAATTGTATATGAAAGTGCATTTTAGGATCTTTTGGTTTTAAGACTTGTGCTATTATCCAAATTTCTTGTGTAAGAAAATGTAAGAATTGAGTTATTATATTCCATTCACCTCAGTTGCACCCTAATTTGGGAGTTGACAAAAACGGGATGAATCTATATGAACCAAGGTTGACACAAAAAATAGTACCTCAAATAGGATAAACTTAAAATTTAACCTCCATTCATCTAGTTTCGCCTAACCAAAAGTGAGTTTTTGTAATTATTTCCCGACATTATTAATTGGATTATGATATATGTCTGGCTTAGTGGGCTTTCATGAACTAACCCTTTAGAGTAATGGGCTTTACTAATTGGGCCGTTTGAGCCCATTTACATTCCTACTTGAAGTAATTTGAAACCCTAGCTCGAAAATTTCCGAAAATTAAATCGATTTGATTCAGAAATCTTCAGTAGCCATGGTTCTCAAGTACGCACCTCTTTATTTTTCTCTTAATTAACATATATTTAATATATTAATTTTCATGATGCTGCAATTTAATTTTAATTGTACAAAAAAATTGATTTTTTTGTAGTTTTTATTCCATTTTATTCAATTGTTATATAATAATTCGAATTGAAATGTTTAATGGATGCTTGATATAGTAAAAAGAGTGTTTTTTGTATATTTAGATGTGAAAATGAGTGGATTGTGTGTTAGATTCTGATAATATCATGACACTGCTTTGTTTTCTAGTTAATTGATAAATAAAAATGAGATTCATGTCACGATGATGTAATGGAGAGTGTCGCATAAAAATGTAACGGAGAGTGTCACACGTGTTTCGTTTTCTAATTAATTTATAAACAAAAATGAGATTCATGTCACGATGATGTAATGTAGAGTGTCACACAAATGATAACGGAGAGTGTCATGCGTGTTTTGTTTGTGGTCGAATATAGGTCATTTCCATTTTGATTATGGATTTAGTTTGCCATGATCGATTTAATCTCGAGCTGGTAAAGTTAATGTGTTTTGTTTATGGATTTAGTATACATTGTAAGATTAGTGGTGTGAAACATAAGTTAATGTCTTAGCGATGCGACTATTAGCTTTTATAGTAAGGCGACATACTACTATTACCGACTTCAAATACTTATGTTGTAGCCGATTTTCCTGTTAACTTTTAGCTTAATGTTCTAACTTCGTAATGGCTGGGATGTAGGGAGCTTCGGGCTTCAATTATGGCTGGTAGGTAGCATATAGTGCAGTTGTATCGAGAAACGACTAGGTTTATTAGGTTCTCTTATAATGGTCGAAACTTTCCATTTCTAAGAACAATATTTTTATCCATTCTTTATAATTGTTTTGGTTGTCTCCTTGTGTTTATCCTATTGCTAGTAGCCAGTAGGGTATAATGGGAGGAAGTCTCGGCTTTCTTTTCATGTTTTCTTTACTTTTAGCAGTTAGTCAAGTGTTCCCATTACTCTTCTGATTCCTCTTGTTCTATTATGTGTGTTGGCATTATTTATGTGTAGCTTACTTGCTAACATTTAGCAGCAATGTTTCAGGACTGAACTCTGTCGTTTCAGCGGGGGAAAGATATATCCAGGGAGGGGGATCAGATTTATTCGCTCAGATTCTCAGGTAATAAAAACTGCATAGGTGTGAGGTTTCTTTCTGTAGACTCCATTTCCTCATCTTTTGTTAACTTGAAGATATTTTTCTTGATCTCATTTTAGGTCTTCCTGTTTGCAAATTCAAAATGCAAAAGGTACTTCCATAATCGCCTGAAGCCAGCAAAGCTCTGTTGGACTGCTGTGTACAGGAAGCAACATAAGAAGGTAAGATACCATTAACTACTCGGAGTTCAATAGGAGGCTACCTGATAATTTTTGAAAGTCTTCATGGTGATGCATTTTAATATGCCTTTTGTTGAGTAACGTTAATCTTTTATTTTTTCATGTCCCATTCAGGATATTGCCCAAGAGGCTGTGAAGAAAAGGAGGCGTGCAACCAAAAAGCCATACTCAAGGTCCATTGTTGGAGCTACACTTGAGGTTATTCAGAAGAAAAGGGCTGAGAAGCCAGAAGTTCGTGATGCTGCCAGGGAGGCTGCTCTTCGGTAGGTTCATCTGTTTTTCTCTTGTTTTTTTTCTGCATACGAAGAGTAATGCAGACCTCGTAGAAGTTGTGTCAATTACAGTGATGTCATATGAATGCTTCAGTTTGATTATACACTGTATTGAAACCACCTGATTTGAGCAGAGAAATCAAGGAAAGGATCAAGAAGACGAAAGATGAGAAGAAAGCCAAGAAAGCAGAGGTGTCGGCCAAGGCCCAGAGATCAGGCAAGGGTAGCATTCCCAAGGGCGGTGCTGCATCAAAAGGTCCGAAACTCGGAGGAGGTGGGGGAAAGCGTTGATCATCCAGTCATCTTCTATAAATTTATTGGGTCATATAACTTTATCATTCCAGTGATTCTTAGATTCTAGTGTCTCGAGCAGTTTCACAGCAGTTCAGTTCAATTTTGCGTTATACTCTACTTTCACGATATCATATTAGGTTGCATTTTATTTCATCTTTCTCCTTTGTAATCTTGATTAAATAAAGAGTTTTTACCTCTTATTGGTTGCATGATTTTGGTTATGATTTACAAGTCCTCGCTTGTATTGCTCTAATCTTGGTCGTTTACTTGTCTAACAATCTGATTAGAGGTTCATTGAACTCTGTACTAAGCTACTAGTTGGAGATAATCAGATGTTTTAGCTAATAATATTGTGAGCCTCTCTGATTGAGTGATTGATCATATGACTGTCATATGCTAGTGCTAGTATATTTTAGGAGAATTATTAGTTTTTAATACTTCTTCTGTTTCCTTTTATTTATCTTTCTAGGTTAATTATTTTGTTTCAAATTACTTGCCTTTCTAGCATAGAAAATTGTAATTCTATATTTTCAATGTATTTTTTGTCTAATTTTTCTTATTAAATTATTAATCAACCAATGATATAATTTTATTTAATTGTCATTTTAAATTTTTAATGTATTTTTTAACTATTTTTTTATTTTCTTAATTTATGTGTAAATTATTAGAAAGATAACTAAAAGGAAATGAGGGAGTATAGTTTTTGGGTTACCATGTGAATTCTTTCAATCTTTTCTGCACCTCTACATAAATGATTCCCCATGAGTGGACTTTTAAAAAAATGTGTAAATACTTTGAAATATAACTTATAAAATGTAATTAAATAACATTAAATATGATAATCACTTTGGGGGGAAAAAGGTTGATGTTTAATTTGAATGAACTCTTCTCACCAATTCTGCAAACACTAATCCTTCCTAGAAACAAACAAATAATACTTATATGTTCTACTGTTAAGATAATTAGAACAAGTCTATAACAGACTACTTAGTTAATAACTTGATCAACAGTCATTATCATCCTTCACCATGGACATACATGAAGGGAAACAGCTCCAATAAGGCGGTAGCGGCTGCTGTTGTTGCTGCTTAAGTAGTGCATTGTATTCATCCACACTGAAAATGCAGTTTCCTTGAACTATTTGATGATGACTATTAATTGGCATTTGGTATTTTAGTGTGGTGCTATTAGTTAGAAGTGCTATGCTCTCCACAGTCTCCTCTCCTCCTGAAATTTCAGTATTTCCAGCAGAGTTTTGCTTCTTCTCCATGCCCCCCTTCAGAATTTCTCTCAGTGCTATCACCTTTAATTTTATAAGGAAATATTAGGAAAATGAAATATTTTATTGGGAACAAATATATATGCATGCATGAAGAATTATTATTTTTCTTAAATTATTCACTTAGATAGCGCTTCAAATAAACTCCGTTCTTTTCACATAACTTAGGTAGAAACGTCTTGAAGCTTGTTAGAGCAATAAATGCGATTATATATGGAAATTATATTTGTATAGTACTAGTGTTATACTAGGCAAACCTCTTCTTGGAGTTTGTTTTTCTCTCTACAAACAACATCAAACTCTTGTTTAAGTGCATTGTACAAATGCTCAAGCTGCTTGGCCTTCCATCTAGCCCTCCTGTTCTGGAACCACACAGCAATTTGCCTCGGCTGCAATCCGAGCTCCTTCGCTAACTTCATCTTCCTCTCAGGGTCTAGCTTTATCTCCTCCTGGAAACTATTCTCTAGTGAATCAAGCTGATCAGTACTTAGCCTCTTCTTCTTGTCAGTTATAGATGATGGTATTGCTAAATGTGGCGGTTGCATCTCATGCTTCATCTCCATACCTGAATATATTTGGTTTGACATTAGACGTTAGACTAATTAGTATCCTTAGAGGGGTAGATTCACATAATGTAACTTATGTAATCACATTTTCATATAGTTGATGTGCTAAAAGTTCTTGGGCCAATTCGGAAACAACCACCATGTTATGACAATGATAAGGTTGCATACTATCCGACGGTCCCTTATCTTGTTTAGACAGGAAACGTTTCAAAAACATTGGATCATGTTAACATACTAGAGAACCAATCAACTAAAATGTATAACTAGCTAGTGAAAGACAATTAATAAAAGGACTACTATAAGTTGAACCTGGAAATTGATCATGATTATAGTGATGGAGAAAGTTGAAGGAAGATTCTTGTGGAGGAACAAATGGTCTGGTTAGCTGATGACCATTCCAATCCATCTTTGCTTTCTTGAAATTTCACCCTTTCTTTGAACTTTATTTTCACCCTAAAGGTGCTGCCACATTTATACTGTGGCGGCTCTTCGGCTATTCTTGGTTAATTAATTTAAGCTAGGACAAGGACCATGAGTTTGAGGGATGGACCAGTAGACTTATAGTTTTTGCTTATTTTTTATGTATTGATTTCTAAGAAAATGGTAAAAATGATATACATATACTTTCTTAAAAGTGTGAAACCGTTATATTAACGACCTCTCGAGATTCTTAGCCTCTGATACAACGGAAGAGTTAATCGCGGAATGTATTCCTGTCGTTTAAAGTATTTTATGTAAAGGTGGTAATGAACCTAATATAATTTGATCCTTCTAATTAGCTAGGCAGAGTACACATTATTCAGCCCCCGAATGTTAATCATAACCTAACCTTTTTGCTAATTCCATACTACCTAAATGAGGTTCTCAATCAATATTTAGTAATTATCTGTGCATGAAATGATTATTTTATTGATATCCTAAAGTTTACTTCTCTCAATTATACAGAGGATAGGAACCTAAACATGTCATGAAGTCAATACGGTCGTTTAATTTATAGGATTAAATGAGAAATTTTGCGGTTATTTTGAGTAGCAAAAGTGGGTTTGAGAAGAAAACGTGTAAGAATCTTTACTATTTGTTGGGGGTACAACAGGTGTTATTAAGATTGTCTAGGAGATGAAAAGGAGATATATAGGCATTTCAATAAGGCTGCTATAACCTTTACTGTAGGGCTGCAAATAATAATTAATACTACAAGTAGAAGAAGAATCTGTCTGGAAGTGGAAGTGAGAATTGAAAGATGAAGCCAATGAGGGAACATATTGTCGGTTGTGTGATTTGGGAATACAAATCACAATGTGTCTTCCTTTATCATAATATAATTATATAAAAATAATACTTTTGGTATTGATAAATAATCAAAATATAAAAATATTATTATTTATTGAAAAATATCAAATTATAAAAATAATATTTTGTGATGTTAAAAATACCGTATTTTTTGTGGTAAGTAAATCACCAAGCATCGTATAAAAGGAATTCTTGTTTTATTAGAAAATATCAATCGTATAAAATATTGTGCTGTGGTATTGAAGCTCAAGATATTATAAAAATGGTATTTGTTTTTATTAAGAAAATATCGAAAATCGTATAAAAATGGTATTCTTTGTTTTATAGAGAAAAATACTAAAATCATATAAAAATTGTATTATTGTATTGATAAATACCAAAATCATATAAAAATTATATTCTTGTGGTATTAATAAATACCAAAATCATATAAAAATTATATTCTTGTGGTATTAATATATACCAAAATTATATACAAATGGTATTTTTATTTTATAACAAAAATACCAAAATCATATAAAAATGATATTCTTGTTTTATTGATAAATACCAAAAAACATATAAAAATAGTATTCTTGTGGTATGGATAAATAACAAAATCATATAAAAATTATATTCTTGTGATATTGAAAAATACCAAAATCATATAAAAAGGGGATTCTTGTTTTATAGAAAAATACCAAAATCATATAAAAATGGTATTCTTGTGGTATTGATAAATACCAAAATCATATGAAAATTATATTCTTGTGGTATTGATAAATACCACAATCATATAAAAATTATATTCTTCTGGTATTAATATGTACTAAAATTATACACAAATGGTATTCTTATTTTATAAAAAAATATCAAAATCATATAAAAATGATATTCTTATTTTATTGATAAATACCAAAATAATAAAAATAGTATTCTTGTGGTATGGATGAATACCAAAATCATATAAAAATTATATTCTTGTGATATTGAAAATACCAAAATCATATGAAAATGATATTCTTACTTTATAGAAAAATACCAAAATCATATAAAAATTGTATTCTTTTTTTTATAGAAAAATATAAAAATCATATAAAAATGATATTCTTGTGGTATTGATAAATATCAAAATCATATACAAATAGTATTCTTGTGGTATTGATAAATATCAAAATCATATAAAAATGATATTCTTGTTTTATAGAAAAATACTAAAATCATATAAAAATTATATTCTTGTTTTATAGAAAAATATCAAAATCATTTAAAAATGGTTTTGATAAATACCAATATAAAAATGATATTCTTGTGGTATTGAAAAATACCAAAATCATAGAAAATGGTATTCTTGTTTTATAGAAAAATATCAAAATCATATAAAAATGTTATTCTTGTTTTATAGAAAAATACCAAAATTATATAAAAATGGTATTCTTGTGGTATTAATAAATACCTAAATCATATAAAAATGGTATTCTTATTTTATTGATAAATACCAAAATTATATAAATAATATTCTTATGGTATTAAGAAATACCAAAATCATATAAAAATAGAATTTTGATGGTATTAACAAATACCAAAATCATATAAAAATGGTATTCTCAGCAATGAATATGAATAGAATAATACGTTTCAAAAAGCGATCAAGAAGAATTGTAGTTTTTTGTGACAACCAGGAACTTGGTGTAAGGAAAATTTGTCTAATATATGACTTGTTATGAGTTAAAAGCGCAAAAAAGAATGAAAGAAATTGGAATATGTATCGGCCATGTCGGGGCTGGTGAGGAGCGATTGACTTATAGAGTGTTTTGGTCGGGCTGCTTATGTGATTTTGCGAGAGTCGATTGAGATTAGAATTTGGCGTTTGAGCTGCAGAAGAATTGGTTTCGCAGTGGAAAAGCTACGCACATGGACTAATAAGTGACGCCCCATGGTAATGACATTATTACATGCATGTGAGTGATTATCATCATGATACATCATATTAATTATGTGGAAAGTTATTTGTGCTATATAATGTGAGAGTTTGGTTGTGATTGAGACTTACAAGTGGCCTTCTATGCAATGTTGCTAAAATGATTTGTGGGGTGAAGCTCTTTTGACAGCTTGTGACATCTACAATAGAATACATTCTAAGAAGTTTAAGACTTCACCATATGAACTATGGAATGGAAGTAAACCCAACATTGATTATTTCAAAGTGTGGGGGATGCATTGCATATTATAAGATCTTAGATTTGAACAAAAAGCTTCGTCCTAAAGGATGAAACGTTTTGTTGGATGGCTTCAAATTGAGAGAGCTTATAGACTATTGAAGACTAGAGACAACTGAAGATTGTTGAGTCATACAAGTTGAGTTCTTTGAAAAGTTTCGTTATGATCTAGTGGAATGTGACAGCTTGATCCAAGCTGAAAAAGTTTCGTTATGACTCTATCATTTCAAGTCCCATATCTTAAGTTTGAGAGAAAAGTCTCAATGCTTGGTCTTATAAAAGGGTTTTAGTATCTTGGGTTATTAAGCATCCCCGATTAGTTCTTTAGAGAACTGGCATTCTTCAATGACCGGTCAGGTGACACTACGAATAGATATAGTACTTACTATAGGATCTTTGTGACGGTGGGTCTTAAGTCTATTGTATTGATCTCGAGGTAGATAGGATAGTCTTTGTAGGGAGATATCATTCTTAGGATCTTCGGGGTTATGGTAGTTGTTACGTAGGGTCTAGTATAGTGAGTGGCATGGTGCAGTGCAGGAATAGTGTGGGTTGTGATTCTATTCGATGCAGGTGTAGCGTCTACTAGCATCGAGGCTAAGTTATTTCGAAGTATGTAGTATGTTCCTCCGTTGGTGAAATCGGTTGTGGCTGCAGATGGATTAAACCCTATTATTAGGGATCACTACGTTAAAATGTCACATCTCTTTATTTCCGATTACTTTCTTAATTCCTTGTCTTAAATTATGCGTCTGTCTTTTGGTACAAATTAAGCGTCGCCAGATTATAACAAAAGCGTGTAAAGGCAGGGTTTTAGATCGTGAAAGATGGAGTGGTGAAAGTATGAAATTTAGAGAAGTTCCAGCCCAGGAGAAATAATTATGGATTATGACTCCGGATAAGGTTAGTTACTTGCCCTCCGCGTAATAGGAAATTGTCACATAGTTTTAGTTACGGCATTCATGATGCCTTAGTTACTAACGGAAGTCGGGTTCGTAATCGTCGGAGAAGTTCTTAATGACCCGATGATGGTCAGGGTGGTGGTGTCTTGCTCTGTGTATGGAGTTAGTGCAGTATGTCGAGAGGAGGCGAGGTGTAACAGAAAAAGGTCTCAAGTGGTATTATCGTTATTGCCAACGGTGGTATGCATTTCGAAGGGGACATGGTCTTAGTTGCTAATACTCATACATTTTACACCAATGTGTGGGTTTTGGATTCCGGAGTGTTCTATCATATGTGTCTTAGAGGGAGTGGTTCTCAACGTATAAGCAGTTGGATAATTTGTTTATCGTTTCGATGTGAATGGGTCTAATATTAGAATTGATTCGGATTGGCTCGGTCAATTAAGACATAGGATGGTAGATTACGCACATTGAAACAAAGGTTAGGCAGTACCGCTTGACTATGAATTTGTTATCTACGATACATTAGGCAAAGAGGGGTTCCCAGGTTTCTAAGGAGAATGTGGAGGGTTGTGACCTATATAGTGTTTGAATGTGATTACGAAGGTGTAAAATGTGGTACTTTGTATGTTTGGTGAAATCGTTTAAAGATCGGTGTTATGGTGTTGGGAAATAGGTGGAGGCGTCTGGTGTGGAGTCAATAGTGAGTCGAGAGAGGCCTTACCGACCGCATACTGAAGTAGTTTGAGGTTTGGGTTGAAGCATCCACGAGGGTAGCTCGGATATCTGAGAGAACTGGATTCGAATTGCATACGAGATGCGACAATGGGGATGAGTTAGTTCATGATTTCTTAGTTCTGAGGAACTCGGCTCTCGCGTGTAAATCCGTTGTTAATATTGAGACTATTTAATGGAAAGGTATCGTTGGAAGGAGAAAGAGGTGCGTCAGCGAGTCGATGATCAAAGGAAGTAGTATTCGATATCATCACAGGAAGAGAGGTGCATGACTTGCATTACCGTGTTAGTGCGATAGAAAGTAGGCATACTTTGGTATCACAGCCCCAGTTACATTTACGTAATAGAGTTGCTTACGAGGGTTGATGTTGTTAGCGATTGGAATATCAGCGAGTTAGTGGAAGGTTTGCGGGGGTGGTCGATGGTGTTTGGACTTGCAGGCGATATGTTCACATTATTTGCCGCAATGGCGTGGCAATATGTGAAGTGGAGGTGCGGTGGTGCATTATTACATATCTTCGGTGTAAATGCGGACACATCACATAAAAGCATCCACGAATCCCCATGCAGTACATTTGTTCACTATACGTACGTTTGGGTTGTAGTAATTTTTCCACTTAATAGTACCTAGGATCTTGTGACAAAGCTCTTAAATTATTGTATTGATCCAAGGAGTAGATAAGATAGTCTTTGTAGGGAGATATTCATTCTTAGGATCTTGAGGTTGTGGTAGTTGTTACGTAGGGTTCAGAATAGTGAGTCTTGTAATTCTATTAGGAATAGTGTAAATTTTGTGATTTTATTCATCACAGGTATAGTGATCTACGCATCACGAGAGCTAAGTTAGCTCAGTACATAATTTGTTCCTCCGTTATAGAGAAATGGGTTATGTTTCTGCCCAGTAGATTAAACCTAACACATTATTAGGATCACTACGTTAAAATATCACATCTCTTTATTTTCGTGCTTTCTTTACTTCCTTGTCTTAGAATTGGCATCATGCATTTGGTACAAAATTAAACTTCTATTTTTCTTAAGCATCTTTTATATGAAACTTTGTTTTGTCACGTCAAATGGATGTAACATCGTTATTGATGGTAATATATTTGAGGGAAATACATATGGAGTAACAGGGGTTTATACTTCGGATAATGAGAAGAAGTTTGTAAACTTGTGAAGTCAGCAAAGGCTCCGAGAAAGCGATAGCTCGAAATTTAATGATGTGATACTTCAAAATGGCTTAACGCGTAAATATTGACAAATTGTGTATTACAAATCAAATGGTGATTGTATGATTATCCTATGTCTTTATGTTGATGACATGTTCATCTTCCAATGTATGTATGAAAAGCATGAGGACACCAAAAATATCTTACTTCAAAATTCTAAAATGAAAGATTTGAATGAAGTGGATGCGATTCTTGAGATTAGGTAAAGAAGCACTTGAATGGTTTTTCTCGTCGACTCATTCACATCCCGATAAGATGATTAATGAGTTCAATTATCTTGAGATTGATTAATATAAATACTCCATTTTGATTAAGTATAAAAGCTAAAAGTGAATGTGGGTAGAGCCGTTGCAATTAGACTATGTTAAAGTGAAGTCCCAATGTATGCAACACGTTACTTATTTGGAGCCGGATATATAGCATATGCGTGAATAAGTTGTCACTATACACTAGTTGTTCGAGTAGAAAGAACATTGAATGGCTATAAAAGTAGTTTGGTTATATCAAGAAAACAAGTAGTATGATGCAGTGTAGTGACTTTCGGTGATATTAGAAGGATCTTTGTGATGTGGGTTGGTTAACTCTAGCTTGATGATTGTAAAAGATACATAAGGTGGATCTTTTCTGATAGGTGATGAGTGTGATTAGTTGGACTTCTAAGAAGAAAACTTGCATACAGGACATTCTCGTGGAGTCGAGTTTATAGCTAGATTTATAAGCTTGTCTGTGAAAAGCCCAGAGAATAGTTAAAATTCCCTATGTGAATATGAGTTGTATGGCCCATTGATAATCGTTCTTTGCATTGTGATAGTAGTATTCGTTATCTCGATCTTATAATGAAGCCTATAATGGAAAGTCTAGACATATAAGCATGAGGCGTACATGTGAGAGAGATGATAACAAATGGGGTAATCGCCTTTTGTAAAGTCGGGATAAATCTTAGTAGACATACAACGAAACCTCTCTCGAAGAGTAGTGAAAAGAACATGTAATGGCATGGGTCTAAAAAGAATGAATTAACATAGGTGATGGAAACTCGATTCTTGTTTAGAAAATTGATTACATATTAAGAATTGATAGGTAATAACAAGTCAGCAGTTATGTGCAATGAGCTTAACTTTTGCCCGTTAAGTTTGAGGCTTGGCAGTTACATTTATAGTGAGGATGATCTATGAACACCTTAGAAGCGGGCCGCTTCGATTAGTAAACATAGAAGCGGACAGCTTGATTAGAAGTACTCACAGCTATAAATGTTTTCCAATTTGTGGGTGTCACGCATGGGGCCTTTATGATGCATGCAAAGATTATTTGATGAAGAAATATAATGTGTATTGAGTTTGTGATGTTTTCTATCTTAAATCGATTAGAAATTCGAATGCCGAACTCTCTAAGATGCATTTTACTTCGTTGAAGATTTGAGTCATTTACACTATGTATGGAGTCAATGTTCTTCACGTCCGGTACTTATCTTTCTGCTACGTAGGGGAAGATTATGTTACACAACTTGTGGGGGATTCTAAGGAAAAGTTATATAATATATGAACTTTTTATGAGTTAAAGCACAAAAGAATCAAAAGGAAATTGAAGTCGAGGCAGCGTATGACTCTACTTGATCGGCCCTCGGGGGCTATTGAGGTTGATTGACTTCTGAAGGATTTTGGTCGGGCTGTGAATAGGCACTGCGAGGGACCGATTAGGATCGGAAATTTGGCGTTTCAAATATGTGAAAGGGTAGACTTTCATGCGGCTTTTTTGATGGTATCCATTGGATTTACAAGTGGCATATGGTGATCATGGCTACATATATTACATGCATGTGAGTGATTATTATCATGACACATCATATTAATTATGTGGGAAGTTATTTGTGCTATATAATGTGAGAGTTAGGTTGTGATTGAGATTTAGAAAATTCGAGCAATCGCAGAATTCGTTTCTTTCTACCGATATTGCAAAATACAGAGTTGATCTTGACTTGGCTTATGCTTGATATTATTTTAGCGTTGTAACATAAATACAATCTTTGTATAGTACAAAGAAATATTGTATTTAGGAAAAATATTAATTGTGATTCGAAGCTTGTGATATAGTAGTTTTAGTTTGTTTTGATCATTGTAATAGACCTCGTAATAGTTGTTTATTTGAGAAATACAAGTTTATTTCTTATACACTTGGGTGTTTAATAAGATAGATTTTATTGTAACTGGTTCGGACATGTAATCATTATTTAACTATAAATAGATTTTATTGTAACTGGTTCGGACATGTAATCATTATTTAACTATAAAAAAATGCATGCAATTAATCATTGAGTATCCAAGAACATCCTTCGTTATAAACGGAAATGTATAAATTTAATGGATTCCAATTTCCAAATGATCGATGAGGACATAGTATGAAGCCAAAATAGACCGTTGAGATTTGTTTTCTTCTTTTTAAGATTAGTAAGATTCAATGAGTAAGAATATTGTCAGATTTTGGCAGCACCAGTAAATGACAAAATCTAGAGAAACAGAAACAGGAAAAAAAGGCTGAACCAAAATCTTACAACAAACAGAGTATTTACTCCTTTCTCTTCTGTTTACCTTGTTCAATTGAACAGGAAGTTTGGCATGTAGCTTACTATGCAAAGCCTGCATGTACTTGATGGATTAAAGCTTGAACTTTCTTTTTCATTCTATCTCACTATCACTGAAACTGCATTAATGTGATGGTCAGGATTGTAGGACCTTTCACTGGAAGTGCAATGGAGTGGAAGACAGATTTTGTGACTTTTTGTGGGACGTCAGTCATATTCTAGGGCTACTGTGATGGTATTCTGGATATGCAATGTAGTAGGATAATACTTTTGTAATCGGATCCGTAGCCGCTACTGTAATGGTATTCTCGACATTCAATGTAGTAGGATAATACTTGATTTAGCTTAATGTATATTCTCAACCTATTATGGTCCTTTCCGGGATCAGTGCTCCTTCCAAACTTGATTGCACGTTTTGACATACCAATAAAACCAAATCAAGTCGAGCAAATAAACTTAAATCCCAATTTTTATTGTGATAACGAAGGTTAGGAACATGAAAGGAAATAAATGTGTTTATTTATCTGCATCCATGATCTATCCTAGCCAACTTTGACCATAGAATTCTCAGGCTACTATTACTGTTAGACTGGGCAAATGGAATATAGCACGGCGGAAAAGGGCTTCCATGCTTTATGGAAAATGGTCCTAAAATTGTCTGGTAATAAAGACAACTTGGCATGATTTGACCTACTCTACTTCATCCACTTTTATTTGAATAGCCTATATGTTTACCTTCTTTTTAGGATTAGTTAAGGTAATTGCTATCATCACATTATTCAACTAACTAGCAGGTGACAAGAGGCATCAAATATTTATGAATGCAGCAAAGTAACTTCTACTACCTTGATCTTTTTTAGCTACCATGGAAACAAAAATTAAGTTTATATACGTATAAGTTAGATGTAGTGACATTTCTACTACTCTTTTAAAACTACTACCTTTAGGTGAGGTAGCAATTAACAACGGTAGTAAATACAATTTTTTATGACAAACCAAAGTATCATACTCTATTGTTATGTTGTAATTATAATGAAGTGCAATGTAGTGATATAACACTTCACCTTTAATCGAAAAATTCATGAGTTGAAATCAATTGAACTATCTCTATAGCACGTACAAAATTTGAGTGAACCAGAAAAAAGTCCCTACCTATTAATTGAATTACTCAAATGACCTAATTTCAAATTGAATAGGGGACCTTTGGAGGCAGACATTATTAAATTAGTTCCTTTATACCAAATCGTGAGTAGGCAGGACCATATAGGTAGTAGTGCTTAAATGGAAATTTACTTGATGGTAACTAGTAAGTAGTAACTACATATCATCAAATACTCTTTTTCAAATTAATATTTGAAAAATACTCCGTATCAAATTAAAATAAGTAGTCCTGAGGTACGTTAATGGAATAATAAGGTTAGCGAGAATAAGTAAAACATCATTTTTGAAGTTGAATTGGTTCCCCTAATAAGGAATTGGCATATAGAATGAACACAAAAATAAGGAACTTGCACCGGTTCACATTCTTATTGCTGAACGAAAATAAGTTTCGAAGTCTCCCCATTAAGGTTCGGATGAATGTAGTTATCATGCATAATTCGCAAAATAAGGGGGCAACACCAATTCCTCAAGCTCAAAAATATGGGTGGGGGGGATGATATAAGAGCAAACTAAAACCTATTCTTCAAGCTCGATAATCTTAACGACCGATGCATCTCCAACTTTCTGGCAAATGACAACCCTGTCATGTGACTTGATCACTCCTGAGGCCTTTCCATGATCAAGTGCTACTTTCAGGACAGATTCATTGGTAGCATTTGTGGACTCAGCCTGGAACATACACAAATGTCACAACTCGGATAACTTAGAGAATTTACTGTTGGGACATTTCCCGGGAATAATTAAATTAGCAGGAACTCCACAAAATTAATAGAATAGTCGCTTACAGGATGTCGAGGATCAGCAAGCAAAGGGAAAAGACCACGAACTATTAGCGACTGCCTCGCCTGACAGAATATAAGGAAAGTGAGAAAATAAATCTCTGATATTCACTATGTCAGTCAAACATGAGGCATAACAATCTAGATAGTAGCAGAAACAGAGTCTGAATGCAGTATAACGTAAGGCATAACAATCAACATAGTAGCAAAAACAGCGTCTGTATGCAGTATTTTGCAAAGTGAGGAACTGTATGAGCTTCACCATTTCCTTTATGCATGAGCATGCAGTTGAGAAAAAGAGGTACTGAAGAACAAAGAAAGGCGCTTATAATTATTATATCTCCATAATATATTCTGCTTTATAAACATTTATTTTATCGGGGGAAAAAGAAGAGTGGTTATACGTTTTGTGAGAAATGTTAGTAACTAACGTGTACAGACACAAGTCATGACAAGAATGCCAATAATGATCACTGACAGAAGAAAATCTAGATCAGCCTATATAATACATGTATCAATATGATTACAGTATCATGAAACTCTTCTTTGGTATAGTTTATACTTTATACTATTGAATCATTAACCATGTCGTATGTCATACATTTAATAAATAAATAACTTTGTATTAGAAATGAGTAATGCATATTTACTCACCTCAAATGCACCACTGAAACTCCACTTCAATTGATTTGTCTTTAGACGAGGAATGACGACTGATAAAACAGGCATTGTTGGCCTGTATTTTGCTATTAATCTGCAACATTAATGAATAATATAAGTATACTGGGAGAAGCTTATGGTAACTTGACCCTGCAGTAAATTAAAATACCTAGCGGCCCTTCCAGATGAAGTGAAACATATAATAACAGATGCCTTGACCTTGATGGCTGCTCGAACCTAAGGGCAGAATATGAAGACATTATCAATCCGTAGTATCTCATGAACTGATAACAAAAAGATATCTAAAACTGTGAGTATACCGCAGAAGACGCAATTGATTCAAGATGGGTCATAGGCTCCCCAACAAATTTGACGGTTTTCTTGAAGTATAGATCTTGATTGAAAACTTTCTCTGCCTGTATAATTTAAAAGATGAACTTCACCTATATAGCTCTTCCTTGATGGTAAGGTGCCTTGGACTAAAATGAGATTCTAATAGGGCTTAACAGTGTAAGAACATACCTCTGCACAGATTTTTCCCACAATTGAAATCGTCTCAATTGGATACAAACCACGCAAAGTCTCAGCACCGAGAAGAATTGCATCAGTTCCTGCAGAAAATAGTAAAAGAAGAAATCAAGAGTTGTTACCAACTAGGAAACAAAAGCAGATGAATCTGTAGAAACTCAATAAAAATATAAGAGGCACGAGGCATATCACACACATAAAAAACTATAATGTTATCCCTACATGGCAGCCCCAAGAGTTATAACTATAGGCCATTTATATATATGCTTGAAATCATTGACTTGCCATCCAGTACGGCATTAGCAACATCAGTAGCTTCAGCACGAGTCGGTCTTAGATTGTCCGTCATACTGTCAACAACACGTGTCACAACGGCAGGCTTTCCAGCCATATTGCACTTGTGAACAGCAGCTTTCTGAAATAAGAACACCTGCAGTGAAGCCATATTATGTTTATGAGTTGTGTTTATAATTTTCAATATGTCAACAATTCTATACAAAGGCAATTGAACAAACATTACTCACAGCAAAAATATTGTGCAAGGCAAGAGTGAACTTTCCTCTTCTTTTTTGGGTGGGTGTAAGAGTGGTATTTCTCCATTACACTTTAATACTTATCAACTTACCAGAGTTCCTGTGTTCCAAATCTAGATATAAATAGTTTATTAAGTAGTTTAAAATGAATTTCAGACTACTGCTCTGTCCAAGTTGGCTAAAACTCCATTTTGTATTTCTAAAAATTAGTATTTCACCCTTCAACACAATCAACAAATACTCCAGACTTTTGCATTAGATTCATTTGTCTCCTCCATATATTTTTCTCTGTCTCCACATATGATTCTGTAAATTTATATAATTACACTTCATCCCACCTTCAATTTCAGTTCAACTAAAGCTACGCCATATTGGCTATCCGATTGACCAATTACCAACCTGGTAAACATAGTCTATATCTAGTCCCCATAAAAGCCAGGATTTAAAAATCCATGCTCTTATTTTAGATGCAAGTATGCAACACACCTATAGTCCCCTTAGACAACCAATTCTAGAATTGGTTTCATATACTCTACTGCATGCATCCAAAATTAGAATTGTCAAAAGTTGATAAACATGAGCAAGCAATACACATGATACAAAAAAAAAAATTGCCAACTTTAACTAGGTGACTCATTTTGCACCAATATATGACAATTTGAGACTCCAAATACAATTAACACATTTACCTTCTCGGGTGGGAGATCTATACCAAGGTTCCCACGAGAAAGAATGATGCCATCTGCCTCTTGAAGAATTTCATCGAAATGGATCAACCCTTCCACACGTGAAAAGGAAAGGAGTAAATAATTTTGTATCACATGCCATAATTTCAATGAACACTGAGAACAGAACAATCATTTCATTGAAGAACATATATGTCACTCACTTCCACATTTTCGATTTTCGCGAAAACTTGTGTCTGACTTAGATCACCTAGCTTAGAAAGGAACTGGCGAGCCTGCAATCGGGTTACAGAGCATGCAGAAAATTTTTCAGCAAGAGAACATTCTCAATACAGTCGAATAGCCCATCAAAAGTCATGTGGTAAGACTAAATTTTACATAAGCGGGTTAAACATTACCTCACGCACATCTTCTGCATGTCTTGTATATGACAGTGAGAGGAAGTCAATTTTGTTTTTGACACCCCATGAGCTGATCACCTGAATTTTATTGCAGCAAAAAAAATATGTTTCAAGCTTCTATATATTAAAGACAAGATAAGTGAGGGATATGAAACAGAGAGGAGGAGTATAGTGGTAATGGGAAACAAATAATGAAATACCTAAGGAAGGCAGGTAAATGCCATAGAAAACCTAAACACAACTTGAAGATTATCCTTTCTATGTTCAACTAAAATAACGGAAGAGAACGAAAAAAGCTTCATCTATCAAATGTAAAACCTGCTACTGTATACAAGCCATCTAAAAACAGGTGGATTCAGTTTTATAATATGTCCACCCTGGTTACGGCATGCTTCCATGAAAATGAGTTCCGTACACAGTTCTTAAGAACAGTACTAGAATGATTATAACCCTTAGAAACATTACTGTTTATGCTACAAACCTCAGATAATCTTGCTCCATGCACGTTTTAAATTATAAATGTATGCTCGATTTCCATTCTCTCGAGTTCTCATAAGTTTTCTAGGGATGTCTAAGGAAATTAATAATTACCTGTACATGACCCCTGTGTTCAGTAGACCAGGGAATAACTAGATACCAAACGGTTTTTCAGTAATAAAAATGTAATATTATAATTTCTACGCTGAAACTATACTCATGAAACCAGTTTTGGCTGTGCTGGATAAACGACCGCAGATTCACAATGCATAATATGCGGAAAAAGTGCAATAGATACACTTAAGCCGAACATGTGGCTTTTTACCTCCTTATCCTTGTCAGAAAGAGTAGGTAGATCGATATGAATCTGAGAAGCATGCAGGGTGAATAACGCTCCAGACAAAGTTGCACTGTTCTTAATGACGCAGACAACATCTGCACCCTCCAATTCTTTTACCTGGCCAGACAAAAAATATTTGTCAAAAGCCCAAAAAGACTGACAACCACTTCCCCAAAAGAAAAAAGAAGTGTAGCTCAAAGACACAGAAAAGGTATATATAACATTAAAAAGGATTGGTTATCAATGCCACAATCTAGACTGACTTGACATGATGAAAAAGGAAAATGAAGTGTTTGAAGCTGAAAATGAGAGATGAACATTAAGAAGCCATGGTCAAAAATCAAAACCAAGTTGGACGACAATCCTACCTCCAGCCATACTGAGGTAGTTTCACTGCCTGTGAACAAGTATTGACCCATAAAAATGGTGTCACCCTTATGGATAGCCTGTAATGAAATCAGAAGTCTAATTTAGTGGATTGGTGAAGTTCTTATGTATAGTGAAAATAATGTAAAAATATATAATACCCCCTCCATCCATCCCAAAATTGCTTCCAATTTGGACCATGCATTAGATAGTAAAAATGAGTGAATATAAAACGTGAGATAGGCTTGCATTAAAATGTGTGCACTCATATGCCCCTTAAAACAGGGGAACACATTAAGTGAATTACATCAGCCTAGTGAGGCGGGGGGGGTTGATTTTTAAGTTGCAAATTCCTCAATAACAGGGGACATTAGGTTTCCAGCATCGTAGAATACTAGTATTACGTTATATAACAGTAACGGTAAGTAAGAAAATGACTATAAAACCAGGTTTGGAGTATATAATGAACAAACTTGATATCTGGAACCTGTGCTAGCCAGGAAAAGTTGATCGGCAGTACTTCTGAAGATGCTTCCTGACCTTCATCAGGAGTCAAAATGACTGTGTCATCTGCTGTGAGTGAAATAGGATTCTCACTTTTGTTAACAACCTGCAGCTCTACTCCTACTGTATCGAGCATAACCTGAAAAAAAGGTAAAACAGTTGGATTTTATATTATGATTGTTGTAATTGTATATGTATACATAGTAAAAGTGGGCATATACTAGCTAGTCATTAGAAATCAGACAAGCTCATGTGTGTTGGAAATCTAAACATTCAGATGGGTGTGTTCCCAAATAAAACAGTCATTTAAGGCAAACATTCTGAAAATTCAGTCAAGTGTTTAAGAAATGCACAGAGCAACTATAGTTTCTCTGGAGCCGAGAATTTAACACTGAGCATGCAAACACCGATTTAAAGTCGACTAATGGAGGCAACCATCAAGAACAAATCATAAAATAACAAAAATGAATTACATAAAAAGACAATCCATCATTATGATTTTCACCAGATATTAGGCTCTTTGATGTAATGGAACAAATCAAAGTCTAATGTGAAGTAGTAGATAGTGTTTGCACCTCACTCTTGGGTCAATTCGGAAACAACCTCCTAGTTATAACAAGAGTAAGGTTGCCCGCTATCCTGCCCCCTAACCCCGTTTAGGGGGGGCTTCTTCAGGGGCATTGGAGCATGTAGATGTTGATGATGGAACATATATAAAATTATTTGAAAACAAAATTTAAAAGGTGAATTGTCAAATTTAAAACTTGACAATTCTTTAAAGGATGGAGGAAGTATATGGATAATAATCTTCAGAAAATCAAAGGTGAGGCAATCTCAAATAAGAACTCACAAAAAAATAACATTCAATATTCAATAGACCAAAGGAGAACATACAGCACATAGTTTCTTAGTACTCTTGATAGCAGCCCTCAAATTCTCCAATGTCTCTTGATGATATTCTGCGTCTCCCCATGAAATATCAAATCTAGCAACTGCCCAAATTCCAATAAAAATCAAAACTTCAAACCTTTTTTCCAATAAAAATCAAATCTTTATGCATCCCAAATAATATTTATCACCATTCATTTCTATCTAAAAGTAATGCAACATAATCAAAAGGCTTCGGATTATATTACCAGACATTCCAGCCTTCAGACAACCAGAGATAACCTCAACGGATCGAGAACGTGGTCCAAGTGTCCCAACAATCTTGGTCATTGCAGGGAAGAAACTCTACAACATATACAAACACATCAAATCACATATTTTTCCACAAACAAAAAATTGGGGTCATGATCTTTGTTCGTGACACTAAATGTTACACTACATTAAAATCTTGATACATGTATTGCTTAAATTTATAAACTAATCTAAAATTTTACAAAACACTCATAAACATATAATCACATATTTTTCACAAACAACAAAACTGGTCTCATGATCATTTGTTCGTGACACTACATGTTAGACTCTATTAAAATCATGAATTGCATATTGTCTTTATAAACTAGTTTAAAAATTATAAATAATACACGTTTCATAATCTTAACGCGAACATATAAAATGGAAGCACATGTTACACTTCATAAAAAAAACACGATATGGGTATTGTTTACAATCACAAACTAATCTAAAAACTATAAACAATACACGTATCATGATCTTAATGCGGACATATAAAAACCGAGGCAGATCTAGAGTAAAAGTGAATAAATTATGAAAAAATAATTATAATATGATAAGTATAAACTTACAGATTTTGATGGCTCAAGAATTGATGCCATCCTTATTGGCTCTTCGAGAAGGAGATGATTAGACACCATTTTTTGTGATTTCTTGTTTAACAAGTAGTGAATATGTAGAAGAGTGAGAGGTTCCTTGATGAGAAAGAATAATTGCAGAAGTAATATAGAGGTGGAAACTTGGACAAATTACTGTGGGTGCGCACTTAGATTTACCGTCAAGACTTTTTAGGTCCAAATAAAGAAACTGATGGTTTGTTTATGAGAGTTAGATGACTATGATCTATAATTTAGCATCAATACGATCCCATCATTTGGCTTCGAACTGAATTAACTTGAGTTCAATACTCTTCATATCTTTTACAACTATTATGTTTGTGCATGTAAACAGATTTCAATTTAATAAGTAAGTACATAAGCTCCCAATATTTTATTTGAAATTTGCTTCTATCATCGTTACTATTTTATTTGGCATGTCACCAAGTTGGTGTTTCTATTAAATTTTACAATGTGGAATAATAATATCATAAATTGATGTTGAGACGTTTATACGTGAGCCGGAATCCAATCAATTGGAGAAGGATGTGACATGGCTTCAAACTCCTCCGCAGTGGCTTCACGCCGATTAGTTGATTGCAATAATTAGTCATTGTTATATTTAAATTTATTTTTTATTTTTTATTTTTAATAATATCATATCGTTGGAAAAAATATTATACTCAATTGTTTGCTACGTAAGCACTCGGCAAATTAGTAAAGTTGCAATGTTTCCGTCTTCACATTAACGGCGTCGGATCAACTCCGTCTAACCCACATCTCCTTCCATCCTCTCACGTCGTCTCCTTCCGTCAATCCCTACCCCTACCCTACCCCCCCAATGGCCTCTTGTGATGACGATTTTACCCTCCTCGGCGACCAAAACGACGTCGTTTCCCCTCTCCACGACCAATTCAGCGATAACGCCTTAACCACCCCCCCTTCCTACCACGTCATCAACCCCTACGATTCGGGTCGGGTCGACCCGAGTAAGAACCGGGTCAACGATAAGCGTATGGATAGAGAAGAAGAGTATGCATACGAAATGGGCCGGATCCGACCCGACCCGAATAAGAAGCGTGTGGATCGTGATGAAGCTAGTGATAGTACGACGCCGTATTCGTATAACAAAAAATTTAGAGTGAATTCTTCCTCTATCGGCGGAGAGTACAGGAAGGATAGAGAGGAGTGGAGCGATACGGCGATCAGGTGTTTATTAGAAGCGTATACGGAGAAGTTTGTGGAGTTGAATAGAGGGAATTTGAGAGGGAGGGATTGGGAGGAGGTAGCGGTAATGGTGAGCGAGGGATGCGAGAAGCAATCCAAGAGCGTTGAACAGTGTAAGAATAAAGTCGATAATTTGAAGAAAAGGTTTAAGCTTGAGAGGCATCGGTTGAGTAATGGGGGGATTTCGGCTAGTCATTGGCCGTGGTTTAAGCATATGGAGGCTATTGTTGGGAAAGGTGGTGTTGGTGGTGATGAGGAGAAGCCCAATGGTGGATCGGGGATGGTAACTAGGCAATCGAAGGTAGGCGGTGCTAAGCCTTGTTCCCTTTTTGTTATTTGTTGTATGTACATTATTTAATTGAGATGGCGTTGATTGAATTTGATTTGATGTCTTATATGTTATGGTTATGTAACTAGACAACGGAAGAGGTAGGCGTTTGCTAGCACTTGTTTTTTGGTTATTTGTTATATGTACATTGTATATTTGAGATGGCGTTGATTGAGTTCAATTTAGTGTCTTATATGTTGCGGTTATATTAGGTGACTTCTTATTTAAGTAAATTTGGTAACTAAGTTGGTTAGCTGCTTTAAGCCTATTGTAACTTGTAAGTAGTTTTTGCATTACATATGTTGGTCACATTCTATGCTAGACACGTTTGAGTTCCAAGTTACACAGTTCATCAGCCCTATGAGTATGCATTCATTCATTTTTCCTTAAATTGTGTGTTGGGTAGGGGTAGTGAGCGTAATGGTGGTGTATGACTTTCTTTATGTATCTCCTGCTGAATACGCGGGGTAATTTCATTTACTTTTGAGCTTTTCGTAAGTTCTTGGTTTTCAAATTATATTACCTTGTTAGATATGGAGCAACAGTAGCTAATGGCAGTGCACTGATTAACATTGTAAAGCCAAAGCCAACTCCTATTCTTAGGTGGCGAAGGGTGGTTTTTAAGATCAGTGGTGCTGCTCTTGCTGGTGGAGAAACTCCTCACAACATAGATCCAAAGGTTAATCTCTTACTTTATTTTGATGCCTTGATATAGCCAATTTAAGCACTTGATTTGCTGGTTAACAGAGAGAAGAAGGTTGCTTTCTATTAATATATGAATGTTTGGAAGCAAAGGGAAAATAGTAAGAGTTCTGCTTTTTCAAACTCTTTGTCCATAGCACATTGTTTCCATAATAGAGCATGAAAGTAATTGCATTAGTGCATTTCTTAAGGAAATTGGCTTAAAATGGTATTGTTAGGTATGAATACTTCCTATTCTGGAAATATGTGCAACAATTACTTGTGCGAGAAATAGAAAAGTTAATGCTGTCCAATAATCTGTGTGTATTGAAGAAAATGAGTTTGATTAGATTTCCTGATTTTGAAGGTTGCCATGCTGGTTGCTAGAGAAGTCTCAACAGCATGCCGCCTTGGTGTTGAGGTACGCGTTTCAAGTTTTTGTAAGCAACAAGTTGAAATATATGTCTTCTACTGCTTTAGACACGGCAAGTGATTTCCTGATTGTTCCCATAGGTGGCTATTGTTGTTGGTGGCCGGAATTTCTTTTGTGGAGACACATGGGTTAATTCCACCGGATTGGACCAAGTACCCATATCATATTAGATTGTTTTTGTTACACAGCTAAATTGGCTGATAGCATATTTTCCTTTGATGGATGTAAAATGCATCTAAGAATCTATTAGACCTTGCTTGTATGAGAAATGATCGAACGAGTTATTTTGTGATCACAATTTTAAAATTTCCACAATTGACAATCTACATTTCATCGTTTTTATTAAACCAGAATGATGGCAACTGTGATGAATTCTATACTGCTGCAGTCAGCATTTGAAAAATTGGGTGTGCAGACTCGTGTGCAAAGCACATTTTCTATGCCAGAATTTGCTGAACCATACAATAGACAGAGGGCTATACGACACTTAGAGAAAGGAAGAGTTGTAATTTTTGGTGGCATTGGAGCTGGCACAGGGAATCCTCTCTTTTCTACTGATACGGCAGCTGCTCTTAGAGCTTCAGAGAGTATGATGAACAATCCACAATACTATTTATGATTTCTATAAGAAGCGTGTATTATAATCCATTCTAAAAAATGTAGTCCTCATTTGCTACAGTTCATGCTGATGCCCTCCTCAAAGGTACAAAACTAGATGACATCTATGTTTGCGACTCAAGGAGTGGAGGCATAACAACCGAACACATTTCATTCAAAGAGTTAAATTCTAGAGATGCATCTCCAATGGAATTGATGGCTGTTTCATACTGTGAGGAGAACGGAATTTCTGGTTTGTACACTTCCTTAAATGTCGCCTAGTATTTGTTACTGTCCTTACTCCTTAGTACGTTCTCTAAGTTCTCTGGCCCCGAGTCTTCCCTTTATCAATAGATTGTTCATATGTAGTATTCACCCAACTAATTAAGTTACAAAATTCTTGCAGTGGTAATTTTCAATCTTCACGAACCTGGAAATATATCGAGAGCGTTGACAGGAGAACAAGTGGGTACGCTGATTGATCAAACTGGTAATGTAGGCTAACTTCCAGGAGATGTGTTATCTATGTCGAGTTTGATGTTAATTTAATCTTTGATGCCGAGCTGTCTGTATCTTCTTTTTATACGTGTATATACGCATCAATATATGAATGAATTAAAAGTGGCAAATGCTCCATGTTCAATTTCCCAGTTGAAAATGAAGCGTGTTTATCCAAATTTTCTTTTTCATGCTCTTGTATCATAAAAGTCATCCAATTAGTTTTGTTCTCTCGCAATAGTTTCCTGCTGGAAACCACTTTACTTTGAAAGCTACTCAGTTGCTCAACATCCCAATCTCCTAGTCTCTCTCAATAGATTCTATGTCCTGAATGATGTACTCATGCATAACGAATACAAATGGTCAATGCTCGGTCCTACTAAGAAGTTCATCTAACTTAATGTATTGTAGTTTAGTTTAGGGTTACACGGATTGTAACGGCCGTACAGTCAGCCATGCGAGGTGAGAATCGTTATAATCTGAGCAATAGTCATGTGTCTAGATGGACGATTCGGTTTAAAAGATCAGCTTCGTTTCATCCAAAAATTTGATTTAGTTCAGTTTCTAAAAAAAGCGGTTTTTAAAATTCTGATCAGATTGGTGATATCCCCAATATGCGACTTTTATATATATATCTGACGTAATAAAGAGCCGATTAATCTTGCGGCAATTCTGTGAGAATAAATACGTATTCGGAGAATCTGAAATAATTGCAAACCAAGGTTAAAGTTTGAGAAAAGGAAAATGCAATGATCGAAATCGGTTGGCAATAGCGTGAAATGAGATTGTATGAGGATCGCCGACCACCGTGCTTACTAGCCACTCGAACAGCTACTCAGCAGTACTCACCTTTCCAGCCAGCAGCACCTCAGCGCATGAAAATGAAATGTAAGCCTGGCGAGATGTAAATCGCGAAAACAGTAGCTGCGGGGAAGCTTCGCCCAAATGCAGGCAAGTCGAGGGCAATACATATAAATATGAATAAAATATGTATATATATATCAAGGAGGCTAAATAAGGTCATCTGTGTAATTTGAGGAAAATTACCGGAGCATCAGCGTATGATATATAATATAAAGTTTCGATAAAGCCTTGTCAGCGAGGAAAAGCTCGAAATTTCAGCAGCCTCTTCTAGTCGTGAAGCAATCATCTCTGCATCACTTATTATCTCATAATGCGCGTATCTTTCGATAAATACATAACGAGGAATGAATACGTCGATAATCATGGCAGCTTATCTTAGAAGTATAAAGGCCAAACCTAACATATCGAGTATAAAGTACGGCCATGTTTACTCTATGAGAAGTAAAACCAACATGACTTTCATTAAGTATAAGATTCGACCACATTTATACACTAAATGATTCTAATGATGGTTTTGGGTTCGAGTTCTTACAATGACTAGGGTTGTATTTTTGTAAAATTGTATTGTAGTTTAGTCAGCTAAGTACACGAGTTGGCATGTATCCTGAAAATAGTAGTTGGCATTGTTGGATAGCATCCATGTTCCTTATTACTTGGCCGCAGGAAACATGATCAACAGAAAAGCTAAGAATATCAGCACAGACCTTAATCACTAGGGTTAGTCTAATGCCACGGAATATTGCTCATGATGATGAGGTCCAGGATCGAGTTCTCGTAGAACGACAATGACCGATTTGGAAGGAAAAAAATTCATAACAAAGCTACAAAAAATCTTCTGTGATGTGAAACAAAGTTGAAATAAGTTATGTGCAATATTGACATTTCATTTAGCTAGACATACATGGACATATTACATATATACACGGTTGATTCACAGTAAATTATAATCAAGACAATTACGTCGAACACGCTACTAATCTTTCACCTTACATGCAAATATAGTTTTATTAAACTTGTCAACTTTTGAAACGTTAAACAATGAGAAAATGACAGAGTCTAAAGTGACAAAAAATTCTTGTGATTTTGATGTTTTCGGTGGGTGGAATAAATATCCTAAAGTTTTAACGTGAGGACAAACCCATCATAGATTTGAATACTCCAAAACTTTCTATTTTACATATAATCATGTAAGAAAAGTTTGTTATGCTCAAAGATAGTGACCATATTTCAATACTCCTAGGCCTTTTTCAAATTTCAAAACTATTTACACTCATTTTTTTGAGAATTGAATGGGGGGAGGTGGGGATGAGGGAGTGGGAATTGGGTTGGGGGTAGGGTATTGGGGCATATTTTTACAATTTATGGCTGCTAAGGTTTGGGTGATTCATCTATAACTAATACTATAGGGGTGTTTAATTTAAAGAGTTTATTAACCCAAAAACCATCCAGTAGATACTATGTCCTCAGGTGAAAATCTCAACCTGAGTTGATGGAGTGGGTTCCAGGCCTCATATCAGTTGCCATCATCTTGCTATCATCTGAAGAGGAAACTGCCTCCAGGACCGCCTGGATGGCCGGTATTCGGTCACATGTTTAATCTAGGAACTGATCCACATATAACAACAGCAAAACTCAAAGAAATATATGGTCCTGTACTATGGTTACAGATAGGTTCACTAAATACTATGGTGATTCTCACAGCTAAGGCTGCTGCAGAGTTTTTCAAGAACCATGACATCTCCTTTGCAGATCGCAATCTTGTTGAAGTACTGCATTCACATAATTTCCACAAAAGCTCATTAGTATTGGCTCCATATGGTACTCATTGGCGCGTGCTTCGACGATTATGCACAGTTGAAATGTTTGTACAGAAGAAGATCAATGAAACAGAATCCGTCAGGAGGAAGTGTATTGATGATATGCTGTTATGGATAGAGGAGGAAACTAATAACTTGTGGGATTCTGGTGACGAGATTCATCTTTTAACTTGCAGGAATCTTATGTTATTCAGGAATTTGGTGGATCCAACAGAAACAGAAGAAAGCTTCAGAGTTTCTACACAGCTGAAGTGGGGGAGACACTGAGTGGCCTGGAAAACCAAATATTTCGGATGTGTTTAGTTTCTTGAAACCGTTTGATCTCCAAGGTTTGAAGAAGAAATGTGACAGGGATGTGGGAAAAGCATTGGAAATTGCTTCAGCATTTGTGAAAGAACGGTTGAATGAACAAAATGAGGGCCAAGAGAAGAGAAAAGATTTCCTGGATGTACTGGTCGAATTCGAGGGCATAGGAAAGGATGAACCAGATAAACTCTCAGAACATGACATCAATGTCTTTATTGTGGTAATGTTTCAAATTCTATGTCCACTTTCCTATATGATGATCAAATAAACCATGTTCTTTAATATCTATCTGTGGTACAAACAATACTTTCATCAGCTACATATAGAGTTATTGGTTAATTATGCATAATGTTGCAGGAAATGTTTCTTGCTGGTTCGGAAACAACGAGCAGCTCCACAGAGTGGGTGCTTAAAGAGCTCCTTCGTCACCCAGAAGAGATGGCTAAGGTCCAGGCTGAGATCGACAATGTAGTAGAGGCGGGGAAGCAATTCGAAGAGAAGTACATTGATAAGCTTCCTTATCTGCAAGCCGTAGTAAAGGAAGTCTTTCGTTTACATCCTCCCCTGCCTTTCTTAGTACCGCGAAAGGCAACTGGTGACACAAACTTCATGGACTACCAAATACCTAAAAAACACTCAAATTGTTTTGTCAATTTTTATGAAGATTATGAAGAGATCGATCGTCCACATGTATCTTTTCAAGCCTCAAAGAGTTCTGGCTCGAAAATTGATTCCTACAAGAGAGCCTATACTGAACTATTACCATTGAGACTGAAGAAGGATGTGTCATGACAATTCCTTTGGCTCATCGTATGCTACACGTTGTGTTGGGTTCATTACTTCATGAATTCAATTGGGAGCTTGATGGTTCTATTAAAGGCAAGCCTATCGACATGAGGGACAAAGTCGGATCAACCATGCGCAAACTTATGCCCCTGAAAGTAGTACCAAGGAAGAGCAGCACAGTTTAGAAGCTCTCTTTTTGAGGGTAAGATCTCAGATTGTGCCTACCGACTACTATTTGATCTTTGATGTATGAGCTGTGTGTCTTCTATTTATCTATCTATGTATGCATGTACGTCTGTATTAATATATGAATGAGTAAGAAGTATTATAAATGAAAAACAAGAGCATAATGTTAATTACAACTCTCTCTAACTAAATCTACAGGAATAATGGCTTTAATAAGTTACATTATTACAAGGGATTATTATCAAGCTTCAGAAAAGAAAAAAAGATGTTAATAAACTCCATGTAGCTTTTAAGATACAGGCATCGTTTCTACCATGAAAGTGATGGCAGAGGCATCTTGGAGTAGGCTTTACATGCCTCTAAGAGTTGGAGGAGTAACTTTCCCATAAGGTATGCCTTTCTGTCGTTTGAATGCAGCAACCTAGCTAATCACCAACGTGCATGAGAAATCTCATATGGAGAGTGGCATGATCGTGATGTGGAAGGCTGCCCACACCAACTGAAAGTCATTGAGCTCTCTTGATGAACTCCAACAATGGTGTCTTACTAAGTTCTTGACTTAAGACCAATTTGAGACCCAAGAAGTTCTGAGTTACCTCCTTGTCTCTTAGCAGTCTTATGATATGAGAGTGTCTGAACTTCAGCTTTGAAATCCTGAAACAACATGTTGCTTCTCAAAATTTACGTTCAAATTTCTGCATCTTATTGTGTGCAGGAAACTAGCCCAGGGATATAATCAGATTTTGATAATGCGACTCCTTCAGAGGCAAGAGCAGCATCATAGATAGATGAAGTCAAACTTTTTTTGAAGATCTTGAGGTTGGCCCGCAGAGTTGTTCTGACAGTAGTAGGTAGCATGCAGTACAGATCATCTCTAGCATCAAGGCTAATCAAATGAGGTGATGAAGCAAGCTTCTCAATTAGAATAATAACATTTGCATAGTGGAGAGCCAGAGCAACGCCTGTGCTGGAATAGCGGAGGGGCATCCAACAGCCTGTGCTTGGAACCGAAAAGATATACTTTAGCAGCTATCGAGTTAATTGTAGTTACAGCACTAGTATTGGTTGCTTTGCTAATCTCACCAGAAGATGGCATACAACTCTCTACTGCTAGTGCAGATCACCTGATCATGCACCCCTTGAGAAAATGCCCATTGCTCACTCGTGGTTGCTTGCTGTTTAATCTACTTTTATCGGAAACCAGGCCTAGAGTTGAAAAGGACCTACCTATAGGACCTGAATATAACTTGGACAGGTTTTTCTCAGAGGGATGAACCGAGGATCGAAGAAGAGCAGAGATAGAACTGCTATGAGCAATGCCATTGTGCCCGACTTGTCCAGAACTACGATCCTCAACCTTGTTTCTAACAAGTACATTTTGAATTCTTCCGATGATGGTGAATATTGATCTGACTAACAGTCGAACAATGTAGTCATATGACCTCATCCAAGGAGACATCTCCTGAAGGTTCTTAACTTCTTGGCACCACACAACCTTCTGCTGAGCTGACAACTACATGCTAACTCTGCACCCGCTTGCAAATTCTCATAAAGTTTGCTCCTAGCTCACCTAACCGTCAAGCTCTGATATAACTTTGTAGATGTCGCAGCAACAAACCTCTCCATTTTCTTAGCTCTCCTCTCCATCTTCTTTAACTTGTATTCCCACTTATCCCAACTTGGATCGATCTCAACTGGATCACCGTTGAAGATTGGCTCTAGATGATGATATGTCGTATCAACACACCTCTTCCCAAGCACAGCAGCTGCTTTTCCCACGTATCTTAACGTCCTCAGCCATTTCAGAGCACTAGTCATAATATAAATGTCTTGGGAGCAAGCTACCAGATACCCTAATGAATTGACAATTTCTTCCCTCAGTCTAATCACTTGTCTGTCACTTGAGACATTACAGGTCTGTAATTTCGGGCATTAAAACATAGCCGCTAAATGTGGGCATAATACCTAGATCAAACTTTCTGGAATCTGGCACAGGTGACTTGAGAACTCCACAAATTACTCAACCAGGAATGGGTCACTTTCTCACCTCCCATTATACAACAATACACACACAAATAAACAAAGAAACAAATTATAACCAATCTGTATTACAGTCTTACAACAAAAATGCAAACTGATTACATTCCAAAGGCTTTACACATTCTACACAAGACATCAAAAACACCATACTTAATTTGGCTTCCTCATAACTGAAATTAACCAATAAAACTCAAACATATTATTTACATGTAATATGTAATTTATAGGGTAAAATCCTTTCTTTGTATTCTGACTCCCTAATTAAGGACATATGTCTAGTGAAAACTAACAAATTAACGCAGCCAAGAAAAAAAAAACCATTCAGTTAAAGCACTAATGGCACTACAAAACTAAACATCTCAAATAAACTATATTAAAAACCCCCAAAAACAAAAAAAGTGTCACATACATAAACAAATGGGTATAAATAAAAATCCATTCTTTATGTCCCAAACTTCCCTAAATACTCATACTCATACAGTAAACTAACAAATCACCAAAATAATCAAACATTCCATACACTAGAAGTTCAAAAGCACCCAAAATAAAGCATAACATCACCAAAAACTGAGAATCACAAAGTAAAAATATCAAGAAAACCAATAAAACAATACTGTAAAATAACTTCTTTTAGCAATCTTTTTATAACATTAAACTTCAAGAAAGAAAGAGCTTTACCAGTATTGTTTTTCAACAGCATATTAAATTACCCAAATACCCCAAAAGGAGAACACAACTTAATAAGGTCCAAAAGTTTTGAGTAACGTACAGATATAGGAGATGAAAGTGGACAATATTTTGAAACAGGACAAAATAATATTTATATCTGCCCCAAAATAACGGTAAGTCTTAAGGAAAAATATTCTGGATTATGCTTCTTAAGTTTAAATAAATGAAAGCGAAAAATATTATTCGCTCGTTCTTTACGTTTTTATTTATTTATGCATGCAAATTAATAAAATTAGTTAAAATATATGAAAAACGTAATGTTCTGGTGATAATTCTAATTATACTTGTTAGTTTAAAATATAATTAAGAATATGAAAATAAAAATATAATTTTTATGGTACGAAAATAAACAGTATTTTAAAATAACAATTAAGATTAAATGCAAATCACATAACGGAGAGGGAGTATTTATTGTTTGTAATAAGCTGTTTTTTTTGTTTGTAAGAAGCTGTCTACTAGTTGTTTAAGGTTGTGTAAGATTTACTTAAAATTGTGTTTTTTATTGTTTGGGCAGTTGGGTATTGTTTGAAAATGGCAATTCTTCTGAGGGTGGATGAATTGGGGGGGGGGGGGGGGTTGAGCTGGGTATATGAGCCTCTGGGGCCAGCTATTGAATGGAATTAGGGGTGTGGGGGTGGGGTGGGGGTAGGGTATGGGGGCATATTTTTTCAATGTATGGCTGCTAAGGTTTGGTTGGTTGAAAGGGATGGGATTAAATTGATCTATAACTAATAATCTAATATAGGGGTGGTTTAATTATTGGGTGAAGTTGTCATTGTGAATTGACTATTTGAAAGCATCTTAAATTATGTTGGCTAGGGTATGTTATGTTATGGAGCATCTTGATTGTCCTCTTAGCATTGTAGATTGTAGATGTTCGATGCTTTGAAGAATTGGTGGCCTATATTGTGTATGTTGAAATCTTGTTCTACGAGTTGTTATGGATGCAAAGTTGATTAGTCAGTTGCCTACTTACAAACGAATCAGAGTTAATTTATACTAAATGCTTTTTGAAATTCTATGGAGAGAGTTTTAATTTTCTAAATTTTATTGATATTATAAGTATAGATGCTAAAGTTACAAATTTGTTACTTAAATGATGTTCGTTTATGAGGAATAAATAAACATGAATTATATAACGTAATGGTTTGTCTGATGTTAGGAAATAAGTAGGACATATATATGAAAATAAGAAATGGCTATTTGTTAATGAGTTTGAAATTCTGATATTGTTGCATTATTATATGAATACAAGAGCTTCTTGATTAAGTTCGATTCATAAATTGGCTACATTGATAAATTAATATTTGATAGTGTACTTACATATATTCGTACTAGCTAAAAAGTTAAGTGAATTGTGTTTATCATTAAAACTCGTACTAGCTAAAAAGTTAATTGAAGTATGTTTATCATTAAAATATGAAAAAAGGTTGTTTTCGTTTTTGTTCTCTAAAAGGATTTACTAATACTCCATCGTAATGAAACATGCTATATAGGTAATGAGAGTCTTAACAGTACGAACAGCAGTGCTTGGGGATTTAATACTGGTAATAAACAATCATAATCTGAAAGATTTGTCCAATTTGAGACAGCATGGAGACATCGGTATACAATAATAATATACGGAATAATCTGTGGTTTGTGTAACAACAAATACAAATAAACTAATGAAATTCTTATATTCTTCTTGGTATTTCAGTGAGATCAAATGCCAGGCATAATCACCAGACCATGGTCCAAATCCAGCCTGGATAATTTCATCAGTTAAGTAATGAACATGTATGTAAGATTACATTTTTTACAATTAAAATATTTACTGATAGTGTATATCAAATACTCCCAAACCATCAGTTACACATTTTCTTTATAATCTATACTTCTATTCTCTTTCTTGTTCAGGGGTTGTGCTCTGTCATGATGACAATATTGCATATTTAATCTTTTGATAGTGTACAAGCACGATGTTAATGGATAGATAGATGGAACAATTCAATTGCTCACCATTGAAGAATGTACAACCTCTTTCCTCATCTCTATAAACTTCAGCACCACATTTACCACTTCATCTAAAATCTAGACACATTATGCTTTGCATGGCATGCTCACACAAGTGTTTGTCAAATGCCCACCTCCCAATTCCACACAATTGACCATTAGCCCATTCTATCACCACTTCCCCCCACCTCCATATATACTTATATATAGATATTCATTCTCTATACATATTTCCCTTCTCATTTCATGCATTCAAATATTCAATGAAGAACCAAAAAATGAAATAATATATTTCTAAAAACAGCAGTAACAATAAATCAGGGCAATAAACAAAAATAAAATATAAAAACAAAAAGGTTAAAAACCAAGTAGCCACACACATAGACTCAATAAAACACATGGAGAAAAAAATGATAGACAAAGGCATGCATAGGCAAGAACGTCACCCATTAGATGGGCGCCCATTGGGCCTTTGGCCCAAATCAGGCCATGGAGGGAAGTACACATGGGAAGGCCCAGGTGACATAATTGACAGGCTGGACTGAGACTTTAAGAACTTCCTTGGATGAAAATGACCCAAATTATGTGGATGAAGAAGTAGAGGGGAGGAGTGGTGTGTCTGAATATGTTGTTGGGGAAGTTGACGTTGCTAAGGTTGCTCGAGATGGGGTTGCTAGGGTTGATGTTGATCATCAATTGCAAACTAATATGTAGGAGAAATATATAGCTAGCTAGTTCTACTAATAATAATAATGGAAATGGTTTTTCTCCCTATTATTTATCTCTTAGTTTGTTTAACTTTTTAGTAATTTCTAAGGATTGCAGATTTGTTTCGGACATGAAGTTCTATTGTCAAGTGTAATTATTCGTGGAAAATATTGCATCTCTGACTATTTTCGACCTTCTTCTTCTATAGTGTGTGTTCTAAACTAGAGCCACTCTTGTATAAGTTGTACTTGAACTGTGTATATATCAGTCAAATATATGAGGCGGCACCATTTATTTTCGATTTATTTTCTTCTTCTTTAGCATGTTGGGGCATGGTTTGAGTATAGTATTCGTGTTCTTCTAAGGGTTTCAACCTTCTGATTTGTTTGTTGTTTACGGAAATATATCTATTTATCTATTTATTTGATACTTTCGTTATTTTTAGTATATTTTCGTGTTACAGTTGTATCACATATGTGTATTTATGCCATAAATTTTGTTATTTGATATAGATAAAAGCCAATTGTCATGACGTTGGTTTTGGGGAGGTTGTTGTTGTTGTCGTCATTGAAGTGAATTGCGGAATTTGCGGATGTACCTCATGGTGGTTAGGGGATGGTGGTTAGGGGATTAAGGGGAGGCTGATCAGTTAACATGTCGGAGGCTACAAGGTCATGATCTTTGATTTAGCAACTATTCTGACTTTTCTGCGATTGAGTTATGTCTCGAGATAAATTTAATATATGTCTTATAATTTTACTTATAGAATTTGGAATAACTTCTTTACCCGAGGGGTAAAGGTTGTATAATAAGATTGTGGCTTTAAACTTACAAGTATATAAATTAATAAGGTGATGTTGAATAGGTATTTAAACATTTTAATCTTTGTTAACTTGAGGTATGCATGTACTAATAAAATTATTATTTTAAATAGGTCTTTCTTGTTCAGCTTTTTAAATACGGAATCTCTGATGTACTTTTGACATATAATTTTTTCAATGCCAATTAATTTAAAAGGGTATTTGAATGACATAATCAGCTGTCAATCGCTAACTCAACCACACATTATTCTTCTTTAACACATCCATTTAATTTTAATTAATTAAATAAAATAAATTAGCAGCATGTCTTGATGTCTACATTCATGCTACTTTGTCGACACCATTTCTGAGGCTCTAATATTGGCTATCAATCTTCAGAAATTTTAATTTTTAAACATGCGCACCATTATTAAAAATTATGCAATCATGGGCATCACCACCTTCAAGCTTAGATTGGCTATTATTATCTCTTTCTTCTCTACCATTAGCATTACCCATTTTCACAAACAACAAAAAAAATCAAATAAAAATCAATTCTTGGATGGTATTATCTGATTCTTAGACTAATTAGGAAAAGAATTGTTTGTATGTTTACAACATACAATGTAAGTATGAATGGACAAATGTAAAAATAAAGGAAGAATTGGTGTCTTTGTATTCTTACTTGATGGCTGGTGTACAAAGTATCTTGTATTTTCTGTATGATTAATAAAAGTTGGTTTGAAAAGAAAAAAAAGATTGCAACTTTGGAATATATGATGTGGGTTCTATTTTTGTACTATAATAATATATGGTATGCATTTTTGTTTTATGTATGAACTATTTTTAGTATTATAAGGTCCGTGATTGTGAAGAGTATATGGGTACATATATTTTTAAGGCACAAAATTTAATCATTTTACTATCGTCATGGGTGTGGGATGGAAAACACTTCCACACCCCGCGCTCCCATTATGTCGACTCAACATAATTGAAAATTGATATACAATATTTTATTCCTACCGACAATGCGGATTATGGTTTTGGAAAACCTGCTTCAATACATTAAATATGTTCGATATAGTGAAAATTGATACACACAAATATTTATCACCTTCATTGCTTAAGGTGTGGGTTGGAAATCACTCTTAAACGCTCCATATGTTAATGATTTAAGTTTGAAACCATGTAGCACAGTTTGTTGATAAATGTATTTTGAAATAACAATTCAACATAGTGGTATATATAATTAATTTAAGATTCGTTATGATATATGTTAGCATAAAATGGATCGTATACATATTATTAACAAAAAATTAAAATAGAATAACAGGTAAGTTGCTTTATTTGACACAATGTTCTTCAGAACTCATATAAGCAATATGTTTAACATAGTTATTTTGTAATTATAACTTTAACATTCTCGAATATTAAAAAATTAAAATATAAATTCACAAATCTTAAAACAAATATAAAATTATAACCTTTTCGAATCGATATCCAAAGTTATAATTTTCAAGCGTACAAAAATCATAAACATCCACCAATTATTATATTATACTTTTGAAATTTGAATCTGTTTAACATTTTTCATCGCGCACAAAACACCGTGGAACAAACAGCTTTAATGTGCTTTCGGTTTGTATATACAACCCATAACGTCCAGCAAGGTTAGGTTTAAGGTTACGATTTGTTGATATTAATATTATTTTGCTTGTAATAACAATTCAACACAATTATATACTTAATTAATTTAAGATTCTATTATGATATATATACTAAAATAGGATGCAATTACATATTATTAACTAAAAAATTAAAATATAATAACAATAAATTTAATATTTTTCACACAATATTCTTCACATTCATATAAATATTGTGTGAAATATTAAACTTATTAAATATTATAATTTTAAATTTTGTTAATAATATGTATCGTAATCATTTTAATATATAGTAAATCATGTGACCAATTAATCATATTAATTCTTTAGATTTGTTATTGTTAAATATTAATAACAACAAATTAAACTAACCTTTATCGTTCAAACTTAAGCCACGACGTATGGGTGTGCGGGGTGAAAGTCTTTTCGAACGCGCTCCGTGCGGTCGGTAGGGATAAATATTTGCAACATCAATTTTTCTTATATTACCTGACTTAAGTATGGGTGTAGGGTGGAATGCTTTTGCTCCAACGCTCCGATTCAGTCGATAGGGGAGTAAAATGGTCAAATTTTATGCCTTGGAAACTAAGGCATTGGAATTGGATTTTTACCCAGGAGTATATGTACTCATGCCGATGATGATATGATTAATTAAAAGAAAAAATCGTTAAAATTTGAGATTTGAATTTGTGGTTTTGATTCTTTTTTAGTATATGAATTGGGTGTGGGCGTGTATGTCGGTAAATTGATGTTGGGTAGGAAGGGGGTAGGGGTGGAATTTTGAGATGATGTGTTTATTTTATTTTAATTGAATCTAATTAACAATTGAGTGGGTGTTAAGAATTATATGGTTGGAGTTAGTTAAAAGGGGGTGTAATTGGAGTTATTTGGATATTGTTTGCCTCACATTCTTGCATTTTTAAAAATTGATTTTGTTCGAAAAGTATATGATTGATATTTAGAAAAGTTAGTCTCAAAAATATTTCAGATCTCTATTTGAAAGGTTAAAATATTTAAATGCATCTGTTTTAAAGCGATGATTTGGATTTAGTTCAGTATGCACATGTTAACTTTAAATTAAGTATTTAGGTAAATCTTGCATTGGAGATCCACAATGTTTAAAGTGGTCCAACAAACTACTCAAAATTGGAGTATAGAGATTCTGAGGGAAAAAAGGAAGTGGGCCTGTCTAGCGTTAGCAAATTCCACCTTGAAATGGTGTTCATTGATATAAACGTAGTGTGGTTCAGCATGAGTATAGAGCACTTCGTTTTCAATCTCTGACATGCATGAGCTCGTCGTCATAATTTGAAACTTTGCTACTTTGATACAAAAGTTGACCGCATTCGAACAAAGCGTGAGGTATGTTAGCCTATATGGAGTCGGCAGTAGCTTTTTGGGCTTTCAGGTGAAATTTCTGTCTTGAAAAAACCTACTTCACGTGGCGCTCCGCCACGAAATTCTTTTTCTTGGGCATAGTGAACAATATGGTGAAACAATTGTAGCTGCTTTATTAAGTTGATGCCTTAAACTTGTGATGAAGGAGACGAGGAGGAGAGGATGTTGAGCGAGATGGCGTCAGTAACCAGGGATGAAGTATGGGTGGGATTCATGACTGAGAGAATCGACTTCCATTTCTGTTCCTTTACACAGGAAGCATCCACTGATGATCTCGGGATGATGCCACTCCTCATGAAATTACTTCTTGTAGAAGGCATTGAAATACATGAAGATATTATTTATCTCTTTCTATATGATGTTATTGTTTTTGAACAATGTTTTTATTAATATGATCATTTGAGCATTTCACGTTCGTGTTATGTTTGAGCTTGTTTGGTTAAAGGGTTAAGATTATTATCGTATGAATAATTTTATGTTACTAGTGTTGCTTACTATGTTTATCGTACGTTTTTTAATATGTTATTATAAATAGTTTGATATGTCTTGAATGTTTTTAGCGGGGTTTTTATTTAGTTTAGTTGTATTTTAGTGTTGTCGACTTGTAGTGTGAGAATGTGTTGGGGAAAACACATGAGTATATAGTTAATGATACGCCGTTTCTCATGATAGCATATCATAAAAAACCGACGATGAATTAAGGTATTAACGTGGTACCGTTTATCACCACCGAATATTAGTTTCGAGAACCGACGGGCCGGGCGATCGTGGCCCCCGGCCCCCATCGTCCGCCGCGGTGAGGCGTTAAATGGCACAGTGGGCGTGGAATGCGAATTGGTGGGTCGGGCCGGACGATCCGCACGAAAGCCGATCCGTTATGACGAGTGGGCACATTTTTGTTCTTTTTCTGATATATAATAAAGTTAATTTATTTATGAGAATTTATGGTTCCACCGATGAGGTAGCGTCACAAGTTCAAAAAATAAATATGATAATTAATAAACACAATCTTTGTAAATGAACATATATATCTCTGGAGAGAGATGGATCTTCAAATTTTGTTTTACTTCTGGCTGGGTTACATTGGTGTTCCTAACCCCAATCCAAATAGTCAAATCTCAAGAAATAAAAGTGTTCATTTTTACTTGGATTATCGATAGCAGAGCATGTCTGAAACCGATGCAAATTGTTCATGATCAACGCTCATGAGTGTTGCAGAAACATTAAGGAACAGCTTCCAATTTGCTCTGGTCCAGCTTTGGAAAATTCAATACTCAAGCATGTTGCACAGAACCTCATTGAGTTTGCGAATAGAGATTGTGGTCTTCGTTTTCCGCCACCTTGAAACTAACTCCGTGTTAAGGAAATTGGGTTTTTTCATTTTATTAAGTTTATATCTTACGGAATACATTTTAGAAATTTGTTATTTCTGAAAATAAAGTAATAATTAATGGTCGTCAAAAAGAAAATGAAGATAAAGGAGTCTTTTTCAAGTTCTTTGTAAGTTTAGCAGTTAAAGTAGTTCGATTTACACGGTACAATAATTTCTTTAGATATGAAAACTACAAAATAATTACAATAAAAAAATTTAACATATCTTTCATCGAATAGATAGATTTCTTAATATTTTTTCAGTTCTTCAATAAAACATTGCTAATTTCTCATTCACTTTTACCGTTTTTGAACAGAATAAGCTGAGATGTCGAAATGGGGAGATGGTCAAAATGTTTTATATCGTTCTTGGTGAAAAAATATAAATGAAAAATCCATAGAACCCAGCCATAAAGTATTATTAAAAATATATAAACTGAGTCATCTGGTTCTTCAAACAAAGAGAACTTGCAAATGACTCTGAAGCTATCTACTGTTTTACGATGGTACTCTTATTCTTACGTACTGAGATCTACCTCTTTTAAGCATGCAGGACGGGCACTGGAGCTTAATTTTCGCTAAAATCACGCTGTAATGATGATTTTGTGCTCAAAATGATTATATTATAAAAGCTTTTGCAAGGACAAAGCGTTAAATGACTATGTTATCCTATATTAAAATGACTACTTTATTTTTGACACTCTGGCTGAGTATAGGGACTAAAGGGGCATGGGGTGTAACGTTTTAAAATGTTTTTAATAAATTGAAGTAAAACTTCAGGACTTTTCAGAGGTTAAGCGTCTCTTCGTTCTTTGACTGTAAGTTCTTGATCCACATGGTAAGTGCCAAGTCACTCGCTGTTTCACTGGTGCCAGCCTGGCACTGCAGGTCTCTTTCAAATCAGGTGAACCTGAATAAACTACAATCTGACTGGGTTTTACATATTTGATAAATTTTTGGCCCATGATAACGAGAGCCAAAACACCAGAATCCATCGAGGCAGGTGAAAGAATTTTTGACCCTTTAAATCAGGGCCCAACAAACTTTAACCTATGGACATTCATAAACCTGCTGAAACATTCTCTTGGGTTGTTTTGAAGATTTAAAATTTAAGGAGTGTGGATTTAACTTATTGTTCATATGGGTGGTGATTCATTTGAGGAGAAGGGATATTCAAGAATTATACAAAGGTTTACAAAGGTGAGCAATGGTGATGGTGGTGAGGAATTTATAGCTGCCATTCAGAATTATGGTAATATCTTATTGAGTGGGGATGGATGGGTGGAATTAGAATGAGGTGGGGAATATGTTAAAGAAGAAAGGGTTGTAGTCTTACATTATGTAAAACTCTTTCTGATATTACACTAATTTAACTGTGAGTATTAGATAAGAATAGTCATTTAACTATTTAAAAGGTGGAAAAATTAAATTTACAGGGGTATATGACAAAGAATTGACTTTTTAGGGGAGACAAAAAATAAAGTATAGGGGCCTTACATGAGATAAATAAATTCGAGAAGCAGTATTATAAAAATCCTTTGATAGATTCGGAGGAGTGTATCTTTAAAAACAAAAGACTTTGGAACTATTCATTGAGAGAAAGCTCAAATAAGTTTTTTGACTTATGAATACTTGTACTTTACTAATATCTCTCATTATCTTGTCAATCAAATTCTGTTTATAATTATTTCCACTGTATTATAATTTTCAGGCATGAAAATTAACAAATTCAGGAGGAATTCAAGCCATTTGCTACATTTTCTGGCACTATTTGTCTTTTTCATGTCTTGAAGCACTTGTAAACATGATTGAGTTTTTTACAAGCTGCTGAGTTTAGTTTTCTAAACATGCGTTTTTTATAATACTAAAGGTAAATAAAGCATAATTATACACATGTATAATGCTACAGCGAAAATGGGATATTCTGTTTCTGGAAGGGGATTATTATCTATTTAGGCTGTTCATCATATAATTCGGCATGTGGGAGCTGATGTAGCTGGACTAACATGACAGGTGAATACTTGCCTTGCCCCCATGTTTGGTAGACTTCTGGAACATTCATAACCAAAAACTGTTTAGAGGAAAAAGTGGGTTTCCTCTCAACATTCTTTTTGTTCAACACTGATAATGGTTTCAAAATATACCTTGACAAATTTATGGATGTGACTATCAATATCGAACAGAGAGGAAAAAAAGATTCATCACTCGTTCTTTTGACGCCGGTGCCAGATTCGAAATCCTGCTCGTGACTACTATCTTGATTGATTGTTTTAGTGGTTCCGGAAGAAAGAACTGGCAATACATTAGAGGCAACGTGATTCTTTGAATTCGATAAAGTACATATATCAACTTTTATTCAATTAAAACTCGGCTGTTTTATAGCTTTTTACATATTTTCATGTATATATTGGCCCAGGATTGTTGGAAATATAGAAGTAAAGATGCTGTAAAATCTTTAGTTGAAACAGTTTAGATTTATCATTGGAGTTGCAATCAAATTAAAACTTTATACATTGATTGTTGACATTAGTGGATTAAGTAATAGCTAATAATTAACATAAGATGAATTACGCTCTCTAATATATAAAAATATAATCCTGGGTTAACCTAATATTTAATACTATTATGCTGTAATAAAAAGCTCACCAAAATGGGCACATAGAGTAAACATTAATATATATATTAACTTTCTTTGTCGATTTAGATACAGAGGAAATTAAATCGAATAAACAAGCCTAGCAATAAAATGTATTACTTAAAGCACCGGAGTTAAAAGTAATAAATTGAAGGAAGCGATTGTTGAAAGAAATGCAGAAGGCTCGAACTCGACTCGGTTAGTACCGAGTAGAGGCCAGCTATTTAATGAAAATGTGTATCGAAAAACCTAGAAGTTAATGACATCGGTTTGATCAAAGTCCAAACCTAGAAAGCCTAATAAAGAAATAAAACCGAAATTCCTCTATAAAGTGACCCACCCCCTCTTAATCTCCTCATTTTGCTACCAGTCTTTTTGTCAAAAAATATGGCAACCATCAAACTCATTAAGGCCCGTCAGATCTTCGACAGCCGTGGAAATCCAACCGTCGAGGTTTCTTCATCGATACATCCTATACTATTTTAAGACATGTTTATGTATTTTGTTTATTATGAGATCTGATTAATTTTAATACTAGGTTGATTGTTATCTGTCCGATGGGACATTTGCTAGAGCTGCTGTGCCAAGTGGCGCATCTACTGGTAAGATCTACTACTAGCTCCAATTCTTTTTTTTATTCGTCACTTTTTGTTTTTTCGTATCCAACTTTCATACGTAAATTCTTTTTTAAGGGGTACATATTTTTATTCCCTACTTGAATGCTCAAATTGATATTACTGAATTTGATTTACGGAATAATTTAATAATATTATTTTTTTAATCTTTACTCTAAAGCTTGCCAATTAGAAATGGATTGGGCCAGTGTTATAAATTTGTATGTTAACTTGAATTTGATTGATCCATTATGAATCGGATGAATACAATCGATGTTTGTTTGTTCTTCAGAGATCAGATTAAGAAGGTATAATAACATGTAATCGTAATTTGACAGAAATATCGATGTTTATTCTAATTATGTAAATATGGAATTTGAATCTATAGATTTGAAATAAGATCCATGACAAGGTTGAATAAGGGTTAGACTAGTGTCCACGGGTAATACTAGCAATGGCGATCTTTTTTAAGTAGAAGATCTGTCCAATTTAATGAGTGAAGGGACGCATTTGATAAATTTCGACCCACTTATACATCCGAAAAGCTTTGGTGGATTTAAACCGAGGATGCTAAGTAGTTCCCAACCCCATATAATCCATAAATCAGATGAACCGGCCCATTATATGGCCTATGCCGGAATGTCTAGTCCATGGTAAAAACATAGGGAGTTGGGGGGTGAGTGTTCTCATGTTTTGTAATCGTTTGTATGTGTTGGAGGATGTTCAACATTTCACCAATTAAATCTGATGATTTATATGAAATCTTTTTTGTTTCAGGAATTTATGAAGCCCTTGAATTGAGAGACGGAGGGTCGGACTACCTTGGAAAGGGTGTCTCAAAGGTTAATTTATATTGCCAGACTTCTTGTGTTGTTATCTTCACTTTGTAATGGTTTAGACATTTTTATCTTACCCTTGTCATGATTATCTGTAGGCTGTCGACAATGTTAACTCCATTATTGCACCTGCCTTGGTTGGCAAGGTTTGTTCTAAATAGTTTTGTTCTCCATGTATACTCTTTGTCTAATTGAGGAAAGATCAATTGTATGTTTTTATATTCAATGCCTTAAATTTTATGTGCAATATATTTAGCTGCGTACTGTCTGTTTTGCAGGACCCAACTGATCAAACAGGAATCGATAACTACATGGTGCAACAGCTGGATGGAACCCAAAACGAGTGGGGTTGGTGCAAGCAAAAGGTATCGTGTCAACTTATTTCTTATTGTTTCCTTTTCGTCTTTGAGGTGTATGTTAATGCAACTTCTCTTTTCAGCTTGGTGCAAATTCCATTCTAGCTGTGTCTCTCGCTGTGTGCAAAGCTGGTGCTGCTGCCAAGAATATTCCCCTTTACAAGGTATTACTACTGGTTTCGTTATTGAACCCTGTTTTTTTTATAGATTATTCAATCCCACTGTACTAGTTTATTGATGGATAAAAAATATTCAAAATACTATTTTGGACTTAACAAGTTCTACTTTTCACTTTAAAATACCCGTCTGGTATATTCCGTGCATCAACATGGAGCATGCTTATTTCCAATCATATTGGTTTATGTATGAATTATAGTTATGAACTTGACAGCTTCTATATGTTTATAGAACTTGACCTTTTCCCTATATTACTTTTTTCTGACGTGATTATATTTGCAATATGCAGCATATTGCCAACCTTGCAGGTAACAAGAACTTGGTCTTGCCAGTTCCCGCATTCAACGTTATCAATGGTGGTTCTCATGCTGGAAACAAACTTGCTATGCAGGAATGTGTTCTTAGTACTTATACTATATAATTTGTCATTTCTGCTGGTAAATTATAGGGGATGTTTTCTTCTGAGTTTAAATTTTCTCGAGATTTATGATTCTCCCCATCGGACTTCATCTTTCGGAAAGCCATGAAAATAGATTGTAGAAAGTATATCATCATCAGAAGGTGCTATTATCTTCTACCTCTGTGAAAGCTTTTGGTTCTTGCTTTACTGTGGTTTTTTATGTCAGTCTGTAATCAAGAAGAAATACGGTCAAGATGCCACAAATGTTGGTGATAAATTGGCTTTGCTCTAACATCAGGTTTGTTTTTGTCTCATATTTGTTCTATCTTCTTTTCTATATCTTTCCTGCTCTCACACTTGTATGTTTCACTGCTCTTTCATTTCTTCAGGAGAACAAGGAAGGTCTTGAACTGCTTAAAACAGCCATTGCTAAGGCCGGTTACACTGACAAGGCAAGGCTCTTTATTCTTTTGTGAATTAGACTATTCAATGTGAAATTTTAAATTACATTATTGAAAAACCATTAACTCTGTCCATGGATGTTGCCGCATCTGAGTTCTTTGATGGGAAAGACAAAAGTTATGATTTGAACTTCAAGGAAGAGGTATGATTTGATTCTTAAAATTTCCAATATATGTGGCGTATCTCTATATCTAATGTGCATTCTCAAGCAGTGGAGTATTTAAAGACTTTCAAAATCTCACGCAGAACAATAATGGCTCACAAAAGTTATCTGGAGACCAGTTGAAGGACTTGTACAGTCATTCGCTTTAAGTCAAGTACCTATTCTTTCAATCGAGAGAGATCAAGAACTTTGACCAAGATGGTTGAATGCGTGCAAGATGACAAGTCGACTTAACACTGCACTTTGCCCATCACCTTTATATCGTCGTATTTCTGACGACTTCTTATTAATTACTGTTACAGAGGGTCCAGAAGGCAATCGATGAGAAGACATGTAATGCTCTTCTCCTTAAGGTACACACAAATGATGCCACCCTCCATCACTTTATCCCACCACCTTCCTTTTTGCAACATCTGATCTATTCCTTTGTAATGTCAGGTTAAACCTCATGATTAGGATCACTGAAAGCATTGAGAAGCGTATAAAGATCTCCAATTTATAGGCTGGTAATGTCTCGCGAGGAGCTAGTTCCACCCCTGTAGAGCCTTACTAGAGTTGAATAACTCCTCTTTTTTGGTTGTGTTTTTATTGATTACTGATAGTTTACTTACTGAATAAATCACCCCACAAGGAAAAGTTTTTGCTATAGAGGCTTGACCTACACTACTTTCAATTTATATAGCATGTGCCTTTTAATTTGAGATTGGATTCTCTATTTCCTGTGTACTTTTATCAACGATGAACGAGCTTGATGATAATGCTTTTTTGTTCACTTTCCATTCTCAGTGTATTGACTATTGAGTTAATGGCACAATCCCACGCATATGTTTGTTTTTGTTTATCATTAATATGTTTGGCCCATTATGTTTGATCGCACAAGTTATACTTTTGGTACTAACGTCAATTCTTCCGTTAGTACACGAGCCCTGGTAAATCTTAGGGGTTATTGTACTCATTTCAACTTCTCTGTTAACTCCTTTTTTTGAGGTACAGACATTACAGGATTTCTATTGGATTAAAAAACTATGATGGAGTTTGATGTTTCATTTAGCGAGGAATGTCTCTACCGACTAAAAATAAATGATTATAAGCCTGTTTATTTTTCATAATAGTTGATTGTTTGTGGCTGTACAATATATATTTTATAATTTTACAATATAATTTTTTAAATTTCAATATAATTTTATAATTTTAATATAAATTTTCATTATCACTTAATAAAATAATTTTTATTTAAATAATTATTTATTTTGAACCAAATGAATTATATGTATATCCATATTAGTATTTCAATATCTCAAAAAACAAAAACAAAATCTAAGCAAGGTAGTTAAAATTAGGTTCTAAGCTCATTCAGAACTTGCTATAGTTACGATATTTTAACTGTACCTCAAAATGGTACAAATGCAGAACTAGAAAAGAGGTAATTGGTTGTAAGGTCATAACTGAGAGTGAAACACAAAGCTCTACAACACAAGAAAAAGAAAAAAGAAAAGAAAAAAGAAAAAGAAAAAGAAAAAAGGTGGTGGTCCTCATCATCTAGTGTCCTTTCATTAAATGTCTTGTCCTTATCAAATTTAATCACTTCGAGAAAAGATGCTGTAGGCAGGCCTCTAGCCTTTAGGTAGTTAACGCTCGAATGAATCTATTAACTTGGGATCCAGTGAAGGTTACTGGATTTCACCATCATTATCAAAATTTACATTTCAAATTTGAATCATATATACTCCTGGCATAACAATCACCCACAGATTTTCATAAAATTTTTATAAGAGCTCAACTAGCAAAATTCTTTTTATCAAATTTAAATATTACTTTTTAACTTTTATACAAATTCAGATTTATTATTTTATTTTTCAAAATATTCATATTAATTAATGTCAATAAGAAAAATTGTTTGGAAAAGGTATAAATATGAATAACTTCCTAAAATATTTTTGGAAAAGTTTTAATATAGATAATTTGATATTTTGGTACTTTTTTTAGTTTTTTTTATCCCTATTATGTACTTCGTATAAGAAATGGGGAGGTGTTTTTAGCATTTTGGTATGGATGCTCTCATAAATTCATAACTTTAACTTCTTTGATGAACATTTAAATTACATTAGTAAAATAAATAAAATACAAGAGAAAAATTTAAATTTATATAAAAAATTACGCATGATCAAGTTGTCCTTAAGAAAAATAATAGTCCTTAGGAAAACAGATGAATTATTTTTCTAAATTTGCCTTTCTTTATAAGTATAAAAATAGTTTCTCATCCAATCAATCCAAACAAATTGACATACCGTTCTAGATAGAATGACAAAATTATTGATTATAATGATGATATTTCGTGTTTGAATAGGTATAACGATAATAACTGAATTTCAAACGTGAAAAAGGAACTAAACATTGACATGAGGATATGAAGTACTGTAGCTAGACACCGACAAGGAACACACGTGTCATCATGTACTAGCTAGCAATCTAGCACCCCACCTACACAGCACCCAAGGAGGGAGGGGCCAAAATAATGTCTGACTGAAAGATTCCACTCATCACTAATTACTATGTAAGCTGCAGTTATTAGCTGCTGAATTAGCAGATAACATTCATGACTCATGAGGCTCAATCACGTGATTAAGAATAGTTAATGGCCTAAACTACTTTTATTTGCATTTTGGATTTGCTAGTTGATTTACTACCGTTTCTAATCACAATCTGGATTCTTCAGCATTTAAACTTATCATATGTATCAAAGCTGACTCACTTTTCTTTCACTTTGGTTTTTTATATGTCTAGTAATTTTTTCGTTTTTGAAATATTACTCAATTAAGTTCGCCTACAGTTGTCTTTTCCCAATGCCAATTTTTGTTTGAAAATCTTTGTGTGAGAATTAAATATTTTATTTTCACATTTCAATGTGCTGACACTTTTTGTTATTAAATTTAATTCTTAGTTTGATTAATAATTAGTTTGCATTTTCAACGTCTTTTTTTTATATGTTTCTTTTAACTGATAAATATTCTGTGAATATTTAGAAAATATGAGTAGTTATCTATTTTACAATTCGTCTGTCTATTTTATTAGCTTTTTCCTTTTAAGCCTTTAGCATATATTCAAAGTTACGTAGTGAATATAAAAGTTTTACTTTATATTTAATACTATTAATTATTGTGCCAGTTGACAAATTGAGACCATATAGATAAAATGTACTACATTCTTAATTTACATTTTAGCAGTGCGGCTGTGAAAAATCTTTGAGATATTAGAAAAAATAAGCAGGAGGGAGTATTTTTTATTTTTTCCTAGTCAACAGTGGCTCCATATTTTTTGAGCCATTTGTCTAACTTGGTTCATGTTAACTTAAGTAGGACGGAGTACTCAATTGTTTGTACATTAACCGTGTCTCTATTTGTACCAATTTACATTAAAATATCTTTTTAACCCAAATTCAAATAAAAGAAGAAAGTGGCCATCTTTCGATAAAAATAACGTACCAACTAATGTATTGCCTGATTATTGAACTTATTATCAATCTATCCCTACAAGAAAACTTAGAGCTTGCAGTTATAGATATGCATCTCTTGTAGATCATCCTGGAAACGCATCCGAAGAGAGCAGAGGAGGAGGGAGGGATCTAAAATTAAGTTATAATCTATTTAAATGATGGTGGTGAGGTGGGAGGAAGAAGATGAACAAATGGGAATGAGATCAAAAAAGGTATTAGAAATGGGCGGAGCTATGTTAGGATCAAAATAGGTTTTGGTCTTATCTTGATTTTTTTTTAAATATTAATTTTATCTTTAAATTTTGAAGAAATATTTATTGATATTTATATATATTTTATTAAATTTTAATTTTATATTATTTGACTCTATTAGTTAAACAATTTTTCTCTTATATTTAACTTGATATATAAATTAATTTAAATTTTGCATCATTAGATGTGTTTGTTGCCAATGCTACTTGATGAGTATCTGAAGTCATGTTGTGCTTGTTTTCTTAGCCTCATGGACAACTATTTCGACAATTACTGTGATTTATGATAAATAAACCTCGAATTTATTGATGTGAATCGAAATGAAGTTGTGGATGGACATAGATCATTTTGGTTATCAGACAATAATATATTCATCGTTTCATGTTTAATTTATTTCAAGAAATTTTTTATAGTTTCAGATGAAATACGGATTTCTTTTTAATGTTTAACGGTTTAATATTTTTAATATATCGAGCATCCTAACAAACTAAACCGAATAAAAAAGCCTATAAGGATTCTAGAAGCCATCTAAGATTGCCTCCGACTCCTAAATTAATGTCTTTCACTCGATAATACTTGTTTGGCTTTTTCGGTGAGCTTTTGCAATGTTATTAATTAGATTATTATTCTATAAAAATAAAATTTATATTGGATTCGTTTTTTACAAAATCTTTATAATATCAATTTTTAAATTTTTAATAATATAGCTAAAAAATAATTTAGAATTGAGATTTGCTCTCGATAATAAAAAATCGGTCATGAATTGAAGGAAGTAATTGGTGAGAACAACTCAACAATACTAACTGTATTTTAACGAACTTTTAAATTATCTCGACTCGTTAACAATTTTAACGTTAATAACCAAAAAACATCAACCCGCCGCATGCACCAACGATCAAAGAGACGAAATAATTTATATAAATACATAAAACATAAAAGAGTCTACCGACTGCATGAAAAAGTACATTGCATGCCAAACACTCTTTCTTACAATTAACAATGACAACAACCTAACCTTATCTCAATCCATACCCCACCTTCATTTCATCGTATTCATAAATTAATCAAAACCAAAAAATATTAGTTAGTCATTTTAATTACTGTACTATATATATTATCTTTCCTAATATCTAGATGAAAAAACTTGCATCATTGTATTGTACCTCACCAAATGGACCACCTAAAGTGTCACTAACGGAACCGTCATGACTCATCACGGAGATTAGTAAATGGACGTAGATTTTGAAGACAACTTGGGTCGACTTAGTCTTCTTATATTTTACGTAGATTTTAGCTTAGATAACACATGCGAAAAATTTCGTGTTTATATAATATTAGTCTATCTTTAACGTTTAATAACGGTTTAAGTGTTTTAAAACCGGAAACAAAATCACGACTAAAATATAACGGTAAAATTTGAAAAATTGACTAAAAAGATGGTTTATTATATTAAAAACATCTATAAAGTATATAATGAATTTTTAAACATTCTAAAGTCTAGGACGACGGATACCCTTTCTCCTCGTCCTCGTCCTCGTCCTCTAGTTCCGTCACTGATCAAAACGAATTTGATCTTGGTATGATTGCATCATTAACAGTTGTCTATATGAAAATTGATGTCTTGATTTTGTTACAACATTTATGTAAGAGTGGAACAAAAAATTGCTATTTCTGTTTTTATATTATCTTTTCTATCTCCTACTTTCACTCTTTTCTTAGTTCCACCGATACAAAAATAAATTAAAATAAAATAAAAATTCCATAAAAATTTAATATTTTCTCTTGTTTATTTGCAATCCTCTGCTTTGATGAGATCTCTAGCAAAACCATTTTTGTGGTATGTTTAATTATATTGTTTTGCAATTCAAATTGTAATTCATGGTTGATTTTGTAAATTCTTGAAAAAATTTATTGGATAAATGAAATGATGGCTTTTACATTTGCATGAAAAAGATTGAATTTTCATAATTGTATTTCTTTAGCATTTGTTTTGCTGGAATTTTTTATGTGGAGCTATTTTTATTTTTTTTGATGAAGCAGTGATCATGTAATAAATTAAATTATTTTGTTGTTCTATGCTCACCTACTAGTCAAAAGAATTGTTCTTGATATGAAATGAGGCTTTTATGTTTAGCAGATCTTGTAATTAATTGGTTTTATAGCATTTTTACAAATTTGGTTGAGTCTTTGATTCTCTCATCCAGTTTTCATATAAATAAAATAAAAAGTTACATAATGTTTTTTTTTTTTGGTTTGAATGTAATTTTTATTGAATTGTTTTTGTAGTGATTCTTTGTGATTTTACTGTTGTTTATTTTTATATTGTTTTTTGCAGGAGGGCTATTTAATTAATGATTGATTGTAGAAAACAGATAAATTTATGTTTGGATATTGGTTAAGATTGATTGCCAGAGTTAGCTGCAAAAATTTGTAAGGAGGCGGTTCTCAGGTGTGGCAGCTGGGTTGCCTAAATGGAGGTCATTCCGGATGGGCCCGTTGAGCCTGTCAATGATTTTCAGACTGTTTATCCCGGGGTACCAATGACCGCGGCCAAGGTGAATTTTCCGAACCCAAATTTGATCTGCCAAGAACAAATGCTTGATCATGGGTGGTTCGGAAGCTATGAACCGTCTATAGGTGCTAACCCCGAATTTCTTGGAGCAAGTGCTAGTGTTAGTTATCAGTTTCAGGCAGATACTCTTCAGAATTCATCTTTCCAGAATCTGCTGGAATTGATGACTGCTGGATCAAATTGCTATAACGGAAGAGCTAGTTCATCGAATGCTATTGGGGATTCCCAGAGTGGAGTGAGCCATTTAATCAGCGGCCAAGTTTATAATCGTGAGTTTCTCCAGTTTCTTAACTTTGTTAAATTTTGAATGTGGTATGTTAATTTCTGGTAGCTGCAAGATGATTAGCAAAAAAGATAGAATATGATTATTTACAATGTTCCAACTAATCAGATTGAGGGGATGTGATCATTCTTTTGGCATCTTTTAACGGCTCGGATGGTGTCCCTGAAATAAAGCATAATAAAGGCCTAACAAATTAATTCAAATATTTGAATATAAGGTTGTTCCTACCCTTCTAAGGACTTGGATGGTCTCCCTGAAATAACAGTGGAAAATGAGTCATTGACGCTGGGCGTGACCGTCTCAGACTTAAAATGCCAAACCTCTTAATAGTTTAAATCTAAGCAGTAAGGACACAAATTTAATAAACAGTCAGCATCGAGCTGAATTGTAAATTTAGGATTGTGCCGTCATTCATCAGTTTTTACCCGTAATCCTTTCTTTGATTTGCACTACATTCAGATGGAAGCTCTAGTCCTTATGTACTGCCTTATGATTTCAACTTAGTCCCCGGAGCAATACCAGATGTAGCCTCAAGTGGAAGCATCTCAACTCAATTTTCTACAGTAACTCCAGATCAGGCCACTAGGGCATACACAGAACAAGTTTTCAATGCTCGCTACATGAGTGTTCCCAATACAGCAGCACTCAAGGAAAATAGGCATTGTGCCAGGGATTTTGAACTGAATGTACACCTGCAAAACGGTTACGGGAATCTTGAACTGAAAAGGAATGCAGATTCACAATTGCCTGAGGACCAATCATCAGCCACGCTACCAGTGGATCTGCACGAGAATCACGCCCCTGACAAGGGTGGCGGACAGGGCAGTGAGTTGATAATGACTCTGCCGCAAAAATCTAGGAAGAAAAAGCACAGGCCAAAGGTGGTAATTGAAGGTAAACCTAAGAGGACGCCTAAACCCACAACCCCAAAGCCTGCTCCTGAGGGAAGTCCTCCTAAGAGAAAATATGTTCGCAGAAGCAGCAATGCCATAGCCACTCCTTGTCCAAATGGGACAGATAGCACAGATCCAATAACAACTCCTCCCGGTTCTGTTGAAAAATCAGTGGGAAAGATGGAGTATGGTAGAAGAAACGAACTCAGTGACCCTGACTTTGCACCCTTAGATGACAGAATGAACATAACCAATGACATGATAAGTCGACAAACCAGATCTTCATGTAGGAAATCGTTGAATTTTGATTATGAGAACCCACAGAAAAATGGCACCACTGGAATGTCACAAGATGTTGTCAGTGAAATGCCTGCAAGGGACCAATTGAATTTAAATACGGCGCTCCAGCATCCACTGGAGTTATCACTATCCCAGCGGCAGGTTCCTTTTGCCTCTACTCCCTTCAAGAATCAGCCATTGCACAAGTCAACCAATGGCCGTCCAACTGAATTTTCCATGGGGAAGTGTCAGATAGTTTTCTCAGATGCTAGCCACGACAAAGAGGTAAATGAAGTACAGCTGATGATGGGTAATGATACTCGATGTGTGAGAAAGACTCCTAGTAGATCTAACTGCAGTAGCAGTGCATGTCTGACACAAGAAACAGAAGCAAAGCTGTTAAAAAGACAATACTTCCAAGATTTTGAAGCAGAGATTTGCAGCCAAAATTTGAATGGAGTTAAGTACAATTCCTTGAGGTCTTATGAATCAGCACCTTTTCCAAATGGAATAACTAGTACTGGTTTGTCTGGTATGGTATTTCCAAATATTACTAAAAAGAAGAGGACTACGAAGTGGAACAGGGTTGAAATATCTAAAGTTAATTCTATGTCAGCTGTTGTTGAAAACTGTTCAATACAGAATGCATATTGGACAAGTGAAGCTCAGAAAAACCAATTAACACCTGCAAGTACCTCCTGGGTTCCAGCTACTCAATATGATTTCAACAGGAATTCAAGGTATTCAGAAGTCAACTATGCTACACTGAATGAAAGGCAAATTTCCGGTAGCTGTTTAGAATTGGCAGAATATCGGAATGCAAAAAGAAAAAGGTCTAAGGGACCAACACGACCTCGTTCCACACCGCTTGGAAGTTGTGAACAGTTGCTGAATTACAGAAGAGAATCAACAATCGATCAAGAAGTGATAGATCAACCAAACCGATGTATGGAGCTTTTAGTTTCTCAGTTCCCTGCAACTGTGAAGACAAAGAAGAGATCAAAAAGGAACTCCACAACTAGTTCATCATTGCCCTACCTTTACAAGCAGCAGCATTCTCTCAAAACAGGTACGTAATGAAACACTATTCTTGTTGAATTTGTTATATTAATAGTGCTGACATGAAAGTTACCATGCAGGGCGACCTCTAGCCATAACCTGGAAACAAATGTCTCCGATGGATGAAATCATTGAGCATCTTAGCCTCCTTGACATCAATGCTGAAGGTACTCTGGGTTTGTATCACAACCAGAATAACCCTCTTCAGATGGATTACCTACAGCAGAATGCCCTTGTTGTTTACCGAAGAGATGGAACTATTGTCCCAGTTCGTAAGCGGAAACCAAGGCCAAAAGTGGACCTTGATGATGAAACAACTCGAGTATGGAAACTCTTGTTGGAAGATATAAGAAATGAAGGCATTGACGGAACAGATGAGGAGAAAGCAAGGTGGTGGGAAGAAGAACGAAGAGTCTTTCGAGGTCGAGCAGACTCTTTCATTGCTCGCATGCATCTTGTCCAAGGTATGTTCCGGATTAAATAATTTTCAATAAGGCATGACGGGTTACTGCTCCTTGAAAAATGTCTCCCCCTATCAAGTGCTCATCACACTTCATCATTTACTATGGGCTTCTAATGATTAGTTTTGTGTCTCTCCGGTATATGGATAACATCTGTGCCACGAGTAGGCAACCTACTGAAAAATACAGAGTATACTTGAGTAGTTAACATATACTAAGTATAAGATTTTCCAGTAGTATCTACAGTAAAGAGACGACAATTTAAGATCTAGGCATAGATTAATTTTATTCACCCTGAAAGTAAAACCAACAGGAAAAATAAGCCTGACAGTAATACATGACCAATGTACCCATAATCATATATCCGTTTCCTCGTCATAATCTTTGGTTTCTGGAACTCGGACCAACATTCAAGCTCATTAGTGTATGAATAACATTTATCATGCAATTTGTTAATGTGTAAGATGTAACACCACAGCATGTTTCTTTGCAGGGGACAGGCGCTTTACTCCATGGAAAGGATCTGTTGTAGACTCTGTAGTTGGCGTTTTTCTCACCCAAAATGTGTCGGACCATCTTTCCAGGTTAACATGCCTTTCATACTTGATTTTTGATATACTAATCTCTTATCATATTAACAGTACACACATGGCCTGCATTGACCTGAGTTCAATGGTAGTGGCATAAACATAGCTTCCACTTACCAAAAAGCAGAAAGATTTGACATATTAATACCTTCAATATTGTAGTTCTGCGTTCATGTCACTTGCTGCTCGGTATCCACCAAAGTCAAGTATCATACCGGGAGAATCACTAGGAGAGGAAACAAGTATGACAAACAGAGAGCCAGAGGTCTTTGTATTGGAGCCTGATGATATAGTCACATGTTATGAGAAGGCAGATCAGAGCACTCGGGCCCAAAGTTCACTAGTGCAGCAACACTTGGAAGGTAACAGAGGGAAGGAAGCTAATAATGTTTCCAGAGTTGATGCATCGACTATTCAAGTTGATATTGCATCTACACAAAACTCAGTGGAGTTCTCGGTTGCTCGATCAGAAAAATCTGAAATAACTGCTAATGTTGCCAGAGTTGATGGATCAGCTATTCAAGTTGATCTTGCATCTACACAAAACTCAGTGGACTTCTCGATTGCTCGATCAGAAAAATCTGAAATAAACTCGCTCTGCACGTCTGAAGAAGAATCAACAGATAGTGAAAGAAAGCCTATTGCTAGTTCTACTTCGTTTGTAGAGCTAATTCATACTGTGGAGGGAAATCCTGAGTTGGAAGAAGTTTTCCAATCGAATAGTGAAGTGAATCTGTCAGAAAAAAGGGATTGGTTCTGTTCTACTGAGGCATTCTCCAGCCAAATCAGCCTTGACATCTCTTCTGGCTTGCACGAAGTTCCCATTTCTGGATCACCAGAATGCAGCAGATATGATGACAGAGAAACTTGTACCACTGAAAATAGTGGACTTTCAGTAGGCTCTCCAAATCAGACTACTTTTGAGAAAATCAGAAGAGCTCAATTTGAAGAATTACCAAAGTCTTCCAGTGAAGATGAGAACTCATGTTACAATCATGGTATTGATGTGAGCCTCAGCATTATAGAAGATCCAGAATCAGTGGTTGAATCACAATTTCAGCACCAAGCACTCGATTCCCATAATCTTTATGCAAGAAACTCAGTAGTTAGCGAGAGGAACATGGTTGCGAAAAATCTACCAGACCTAAATGAGAAGCCTGCTAGCTCAACCTTCAATGCTAATTCTGAACAACTTGATAATATAGCTGATTCAGGAAATGCCAATACGGCCAATGCAGAAGTTAGAAGACCAGGAAAACAGAACCAGGTAGCTGTTGATTGGGACGCTTTAAGGAAAGATGTACAAAAGGATTCTATCAAAAGAGAAAGAACAGCTAACACAATGGACTCTCTGGACTGGGAAACAATTCGGTGTGCAGATGTTCAGGAAATTGCTGACACGATTAAATCAAGAGGAATGAACAATATGTTAGCAGAGAGAATTAAGGATTTTTACTATAGTTTCTTCATAAAAAATTAACATAAATATAGCTCGAACATTTCTTTATACCTATATATATATACTCATTATATAAAACTTGCATAGGATTTCCTGGATCGCATTGTGCGAGAACATGGGAGCATTGACCTTGAATGGCTAAGAGACGTGCTACCTGACAAAGCAAAGTAGGGTCTCTGTGGCATCATCAAATATCTAGTTCGGTTAACGCATGCGTTTCATTATTGCTAATCTGTTAAAGTGAACATCGTTAATTTCAGAGAATATCTTTTAAGTATTAGAGGATTGGGCTTAAAGAGTGTTGAATGTGTTCGTCTTCTCACCCTCCACCACCTAGCTTTTCCTGTAAGTTCTACCTATGGTTGTCTAGACTTTGTTGAACTTCCTAACAATTAATATAAATATCTTTTTTTTTTGTTTTTTGGTTTCAAGGTTGATGTCAATGTTGGGCGAATAGCTGTAAGGCTAGGATGGGTTCCCCTTCAACCATTGCCAGAGTCTCTTCAGTTGCATCTTCTTGAATTGTTAGTTTTTTCTCTCAAATTTTATCATGTTCCTCGAATGACTAACATCTAACATGGAAATCCTGCTGTATGTTCATAGGTATCCCGTACTGGAGTCCATTCAAAAGTATCTTTGGCCACGGCTGTGCAAACTTGACCAAAGAACATTGTAAGTTGTTTTACTCCATTTAGCGTTCATTTTTATATGCTTGATAGTAACACAATTTGTTACTTTTCCTCTTATAACAGATATGAGCTACATTATCAGATGATTACTTTTGGAAAGGTATGCTTACAAGAACTTTAAACTGATCACAGCACTGATTTAAATGCTAAACAAATGTCTTTCGTGGTGCAGGTTTTCTGCTCAAAGAGCAAACCAAACTGCAATGCATGTCCAATGAGAGGAGAATGCAGGCATTTTGCAAGTGCCTTCGCGAGGTAGGTCTACCATTACTCTCTTTTTTTCTTTGACTTTTCTGTTCCCCAAATTTCATGTGTTATGTTAGTATGGTTCTATAAGAAGTTTAATCTGGGAGGGGTCAGGGATGTTATAAAATGAAGTCGTTGGACTCATCTCATTAACACTGGTCTAAAGTAAACCCTCCAGCCAGCTCCAGGTATGATGGCATAAAGTTTCCACCATCATGGAAATTATGACTCGACTTATTTTAATCAATACATGTAACAAGCACTCAGAGAATTTGTTTGTATGGACCATTCAAAAGTCGCTGACCTGTGTTCGATATTAATATATAACCGGAGCAATGTATTTTCTCCATGTAGTGCAAGACTTACCCTTCCAGCACCAGAGGAGAAGCGTATTGTGGTTAATGGCGTAGAACAAGCAGCTGATCCACACTCAACAGGGATGCACAGCACGGAAAAACTTTGTCTTCCTCATGCTAAGAGGCAACTCGGAGATGACGTTCAAAGTTCAGTTGCCAGTAGCAACAGTAGCTCAACAGATCTCTGTCTAGCTCGATTTAACAAACATTTTGGAGCTAACTCTGAAAGCAGCAGCTCCAATCCCACTGCTCATGTGCCTGCAATAACAGAGCCCACGGTTGAAGAACCCCTCAGCCCTGAACCAGAGAATGATCAATTTGTTGAACCTGATATGGAAGACTTTGAAGATCCTGATGAAATTCCTACTATCAGGCTCGATATGGAACAATTTGCTCAGAATTTGCAGAATTTGGTTGGGGGAAGTATGGAGCTTCAAGAGCATAATATTTCAAAGGCCTTGGTTACTTTAACAACTGAAGCTACATCAATCCCCGCTCCTAAACTAAAAAACATAAATCGTCTCAGAACTGAGCACCAAGTGTACGTTTAAAACATTCTATGCACTCTTCTCCAAATCCATATCCATAATGTCTTATTACGTTCATAGATATTGTCCAAGGAAGTCACTATATACTAAACATTAGGTTGTTCTCAAAATGAGAAGTCGACCTCTGTTATTTCAGAATAATATTTGACCACTGTGAGAGGTCACTGACTTTGTTTACCTATTTTCCAGCTATGAGCTTCCAGATTCACATCCACTGCTGCACAGGGTTGGTTACTCTATCTGCTTTTATTATCCTTTGGCACTGGATTCTTTTTCTCTTAGAGATCTAAAAAAATCTTGATTTTGTAGTTTGACAGACGAGAACCTGATGATCCATCACCGTACCTCCTTGCCATATGGACGCCTGGTAAGTAAACAAAATTAATATTCTGTAAACTTTAAATTGATACCGCCCAAGGGGAATAGAATGATAATATTAGAAATGCATCAAAATGTACTACTGCAAGGAATTATGGATTTCATGCTAATTTTAACTCCATGAACATAAATTGAGAATGTTGCATTGTTTTAGGTGAAACTGCAGATTCTATCCAGCCGCCGGAGAGAAGATGCAGATCTCAGGAATCTGGCAGATTATGTGATGATGAGACATGCTTCTCGTGTAATAGCACCCGGGAAGCAAACTCACAAATAGTGAGAGGGACGATTCTAGTAAGTGCAACATATACGAGCATTGTGTAACTATTTGTACTTATTTGATATAGGGGAATATACATCAGGTCGTGATATGCCTAATGAAACTTGACCCTGATAACAGGTACCATGTCGAACAGCCATGAGAGGGAGCTTTCCGTTGAATGGGACATACTTTCAAGTTAACGAGGTAGATTATATATCTGAAACAGTCGGCTCTAGGATGCACATTGTGATACTTCGTGGGCGATGCATAATTGAGTAATATCAATTCATTTATGTCCAGGTGTTTGCTGACCATGATTCTAGCCTCAGCCCAGTTGCAGTTCCTAGAGCTTGGATCTGGAATTTGCCGCGGAGAACTGTTTACTTTGGGACTTCTGTTCCGAGTATATTTAGAGGTAACACGAAGCTACTTCACCAGCTATTGTCAATCCCATTTCAAATAAACTCACCGACTTTTTTCTGGCATTCAGGCCTAAACACTGAAGAGATCCAGTATTGCTTCTGGAGAGGTAAGAGTAGCCATATACCATCTCTTTAGAAGTTCCAATACTTACTACTCCCTCCAGCTCAAATTAATTGACATTTTCACTTTTCAATGCGAAACTCTCAAGAAAATGTATTAAGAGACCATTTTTGAAAACAAATTCAATGATATCTATTTTATATTTACTAGAATAAGGAATACGAAATTACTTACGATAAAAAAATTGCAAATTGAAAAACGAAAATGCCAATGAATTTGCGAGCATATCATATAAGCCTCTGGAGTCTTGATTCAGCACAATTCAGTAAGGCATGAGAACACCTAGAGACCTGTTCTCATATTATTATGTTCCACAGGATTCGTTTGCGTAAGGGGGTTCGAGCAGTGCAGTCGATCACCTAAACCGCTAATGGCTCGGTTACATTTTCCAGCCAGTAGAATGAGGGGGAAGGCAAAAGTGGATGAATAAAACCACTGAAAGTGAACAGCACATATTATAAAGACAGTAGCAAGCAGACAGGAAACATTGGGTAGTACCATAAGAATCTAAAACAAAGATGTTTTTTCCCTTGTTATAGGAAGTTATTGGATACTTTTAATTTAGATAATCTTTTAGCTTGTTGGACTTTGTTTAGTCATTTCTCTGATGAGACATATATTATATATAGCGGCTGCTAAAGTTTGCAGATCTGTAATCTTTGTAACGCTGGTGAAATTGCACCAACTTCATAAATTAGGGTGAGATCATCTGTATCGAATCCCGACACATATGTACTGATTCTCCACACAAGTACATGACATGTAGACATGTAGTTGTACTATCATAAGCTTGTACTACACTATTTGTAGAATGTATTTGATTATCACAAGTTTTTGCTATTCTATTTTACACTTAAATTGCAGACGGGTAAAATGCACCACAACAAACCAAATTTTATTCCATTTGACTATATGAATATACCGTCTTTATTTCGCCTTATGTTGAGTTATTTCGTTGGTTAAGCTAACTTTTTTTAGATCATTTGATATAGTATTTGTTCAATTATTAGCGATTATTTCCATCCATCAGGATTCACATCTTCTTAAATGTTGTGAAATGATTATTTCTGCAAATGAGGAGGCTAAAATAGTAAATTTACAACAGGGGTGTGTGGTTTAAATAGCGTTAAAATTTAAGGACGTTTCATAAGAAATAAATACTCCTCTTTACAATTATTCCCAACAGTCTGAAAAATATGAGCATCACTTTGACCAAACAAAATCCCCTTTAATTATTTCTCTTCATTACATATCCATAAAAATCAAATTCCCCTAATTTAGGGTTTATCCAAAATCAAATCAACAATTAATCCCAAATCAATCAAAATCCCCTTATTTTCTTAAATTAATTAGGGTTTATGCAAAAAATCAAATCAATGAAAATCCCCATATTTATTGAAATTAATTAGGGTTTAGGCAAAATCAATTTATTAATTATTCATAAATTAATGGGAATTCAATTATTTTGTCAAGTTAATTTAGGGTTTTTGCAAAATCAAATTATCAATTAATCCCAAATCGATGAAATTTACTTTATTTTGTGAAGTTAATTAGGGTTTATGCAAAATCAAAATTATCAATTATTCACAAATCGATGAAAATTCCCAGTAAACGGTCAGATTATAGTTTACTCAGTCAACATCAAGACGATCAGATCAACCCGAAATTCGTCGCCGGAGGCGGCGGAATTGGATTTGGAGGTGGTGGTGGAGGATTGTATTACGAGTCATCACAATCGGATTGGGAGATGATTGATCAGAGGATGATCCACCCGGTGGCTCCGAATAGGGTCGGGACGGGTTCGGGTTTGCAGAGGCAATCGAGTGGGAGTAGCTTCACCGAGAGCACGATATCGGGGGACTTCTACACGAATTCGATTACAATTGGAGGCGAATCAAGGCCGACGATGAGGGAGGGGGGTGGTGGAGGTGGCGGTGGATCTTCGTCGTCGAAGAGCTGGGCGCAGCAGACGGAGGAGAGTTATCAGTTGCAGCTGGCTTTGGCTTTAAGGTTGTCTACTGAAGCTACTTGTGCTGATGATCCTAATTTCTTGGATCCTGTTCCGGATGAAACAACATTGAGGTCTTCGTCTTCTGCTTCGTCTGCTGATTCTATGTCGCATCGATTTTGGGTCTGAATTTATCTCTATACATATTGATCATTTATTATTTTCTGTTTAATGGACCGTTCATTTGTTTTTTTGTGTGTTAAATTGGTTGCATTGGCAAAATTGACAGTAGTCTAGAAATTCAAGAAGGTTAAAGAATTTGCAGGATTTGGTCATTTATTTTTATTGTATGTTAAATGGTTGATATTGATGCATTGTTTGAATCCATATAGTCTGGAGACTCGAGAAGGTTAAGAATTTGGAGGATTATGTTCGCTACTTAAATACATTACGTATCATAAAAAGTTAGAATGGTGCATGAAGAGTTTCTATACATCGACTTAATTTACCTTTTCAACCATGCTATAGTTAGTGTCTTAGCCTTAAATTTATCATGCCCTTTGATAACCATGATATGCTTGATACTCTAAAATGGCAGGATATAGCTTTGTAGAACATTGATAAGGCTTTTGTGGTAATCTATGGTTCACCAGAGTAGTGTAGGATTGCATAGAAAGAAAATAAACATTTTGTCAGTTATGGAGTAAATTAACTACCAAATGGAGATGTAGAAGGGAGAACCATCATTTTAGATTTTCATTCTCAGATAATTGCCCTAGTTAAACACTGCACAACTTTCATTGTCAACTTCTTCTCTTATCAGGTAAATGGATCCTTGTCATATTCTGACAAGATTCCTGATGGATTTTACTTGATTTATGGAATGGATCCGTATATTTGGACTATATCTAATGACCTGCAAGAAAATGGAAGAATTCCATCAATTGAATCATTGAAAGTGGTTGATCCTACTGTTGTATCTTCAGTTGAGGTAATCTTGATTGACCGGCATAGTGATCCTACTTTGAAGGAATTGCAAAATCGTGCTCATAATATGTCCTCCAGTTGCATCACTACAAAAGAGGTTGTTGAGCAACTGGCAAATTTAGTATCACATATCATGGGGTTAGTGTCAGCATCTCCAATTAATCAATACAAATGGTATCTTCAGGTGTGCTCTATACTTACTATAGCTGTGTTTCTATTCCCTAATCAAGGGGTGCAGCTTCTTCCGGAGAAGATGGGCTGGTAAGTATATGGAAAGAGTGCAGTGATGACCAAAAAGATTGTTTGGGATCCATCGTGCTTCCTATCGGTAGTCTATCAATTGGCCTTTGCAGACACCGGGCATTGTTATTTAAGGTATTCTGATGTTCTAAAACAATATTTCACTTGCTTTTAATATCTGAAATTGAACTTATAAGCATACTGGTGCTTTCTTCTGTATATATGCCTATGGGTGTGTTTTAGTTATCCTATAAATAAAAGTCACTCTTTATTGATTAACCTTGCTTCCCATGCCTAGGCCATCTGTTAGTGTTTTTTTTTTCTTTTCATTTTTTAACTTTTTACAATCGGTTGCTTTTATTAGATCTCTTTTAGTCTTTTATAAAGATTTTTCTTGTAACATATAGGAGTATTATCTTACTTGATAGAGCAAAATGTACTCATGATTTTGTAGGTTCTTGCTGACATTATAGATTTACCATGTCGAATTGCCAAGGGATGCAAATATTGCACTAGAGCTGATGCTTCATCATGTCTTGTGCGATTCGGACTCGATAGGTATAGTTTTTTACTCATAAATGAAGTAAATTTATGCAGATTTCATCTGTGTTTCTGTATTCTGGTGAAATTCATGAAGCATTAAAAAATTCTTTGTTTTATTATATGGGAAGTACATCAAGTCTCCAAAATCCAGCCTGACACGACTAGTAAATTTCTACCAGTTCTATTTGAAAGTGCATGTTTGCTTCCTCAGGGAGTATCTTGTTGATTTGATATGCAAGCCTGGGTGCTTGTGTGAACCTGATTCTATGCTAAATGGTCCCTCTTCGATCTCAATTTCTTCCCCATTGCGCTTTCCACGATTCAGACAAGTTGAACCTTTGGTGGACTTCAGGTCTCTAGCTCTACAGTATTTTTCAGACTCTCAGTCACTCAACATAGTCTTTGATGATTCTTCAACAGGTGATCCTTTTAGTTGACATTTCTTTTCATTCTTTTCACCATCTGATATCTATATTTCCATGTGCCTTGAATTCTGTAAGAGTTGTTCTAATACCCCCAATCTTAGTTTGTATATGTTTCTCTTGGCACTCCTACTTTGATACTAGGGATTTTTATGAATCAGCTAACCTGTGTCAATATGAAAGTAATTATAGGTTCATTCTCATTATAACTGGATGCATCATTGCATAATGTTCTCTGTAGATCTGCATGATTACCTGGTCATGCCTGATACTCGAGGGCTGTGACTATTTCTTGAATCAGCTGACTCTTTTCAACCATGGAAATGCCCATATTCATGATCAATCGCTTAATGATGTCTCTTGAAAATTTCCATGCTAGTTCCCCATGTAAGAAACACGCTGCTAATAACTTGCTTTCTGGCTTTGATGGGGATCCTTTCTATTCATTGCAGGAATTGATGGAGATGGGGGCGATAGTAACTTTAAGGACCTAAACAACAATGTTGCAGGTCCAAGTAACAAAGATGAAACTTCTCTGCTGCCAAAAGAAGCACATATTCCAAGAGAATATGATCGCCCAAATATCCTTAATGCAGCAAATGTGCCAAGGGAAACAATTGGGCAACCAGATATTCGGCAACTTGTTGCTGTCTCAGATCCAAGGGTGGTGCCAACAAGTGATCTGAGACTTTTAGAGGACAGAGCAGCATTTATAGCTAAATGCAGTGAAGAATTCAACTTTGGTATTGAAGATCTAGACATACCTTGGAGTGATCTGGTATTAAGGGAGAAAATCGGCGCAGGTAATGTTATACCGTCTGATGTTATTTTCTGCAATTGGTCAATGTTTAATTCTGGTCTTAGTAATAAGTAGTGTCTGTTATTTGTGCATGTGGTCTCAAATAATATCTGCTTGTCCTTTCAGGCTCTTTTGGCACTGTCCACCGTGCTGAGTGGAATGGATGTGTAAGATGCTTATTATTACCCTACTATGGTCTCAAGTTTTATTCTGTTTCTGCTTTCTTCTTTGCTTCACTTCTCTATTGTTAAAACTTAATAATTATGAGTATTAGATCGGAAAATATTCTCTTTGTTGAAGAAAATAAATGGTCTGTCAAAACTGAGAAATGTCTTTCTCTTATGTTGAAACTTAAATGTTTATGTGCATTAAGATCGAGAAATTTATTTGGGATTTTCTTCAGTATTTTGTTCATATGTACACCATAATCACATCATCCAATTGTTAAATTTCATATATCTGGATTACATTTCCATCTTTGTTTTATAAATGGAAAAGGTTTATATATACCTGTAGCCCTTTGATTGTCGGATTATGTTTTGGTCTTTAGGCGTTACAGCAATATTCAACCGTGGAAAAACTGATGATTTATTAAGTATATGTCAAGGGAAAAAGTAACAAATATGATGGGATACAGACTGTTTGTATTTCCATCATAGTATTGATATTAACTCTCGTACATACAACCAGTATATTGAGTTCATTGATATGAATACACATACCTCAAGCCTTCTCGAGAAATTGCTCTTATATTAAGAAGTGTACTAGAAGGTTGCATCTACAACATTGAAGTTGAACTAGTATTTTGTATTTGTATTGAGAAGAGCAAAAATGTTCTGTTCATTTGTTCTTCTCAAGTTCAAATTTTTAACGTTCCTATGCTCGCCATTGTTCTTAAAGTCATAGTTAATTGTGAATATAAATGTATTTAAGGCTTTATTTATCTTGTTTGTTTCCTAACATACTTCAACTTTCAGGATGTGGCGGTGAAAATTCTCATGGAACAAGATTTTCATGCTGAGAGGTTCAAGGAGTTTCTAAGAGAGGTATTGGGCTGATCATTATTGTTTTCCTTTTTCTCTTATCAACCAATGAATATATTGGTTCCCTGGACTTCCCATATAAGATTTTTTTTTTTCTGTTCTTGATTTGTTATTAACGGTCTCCCCTGTCCACAACAGGTTGCAATAATGAAGCGGTTACGCCATCCAAATATTGTTCTGTTTATGGGTGCTGTTACACAGCCACCAAACTTGTCTATAGTCACTGAATACTTATCAAGGTCCTGGATACATATTTCTTATAAAGTGGACTTCTGTACTTCGATTGACCTAAATGATCATTTTTGGTTATCAATTGTATGGCATCATTAAAAAGTTATGCTGACCTGACACATTGCATTATTTTGTTCTCAGAGGTAGTTTGTATAGACTCATGCATAAACCTGGGGCAAGAGAAGTGTTGGATGAAAGGAGGCGATTATGCATGGCTTATGATGTGGTTTGTGTTAACTTGAACCTTTCTGTTAGTTGTACCCTGTCGTGTAATCAATATAACCAGTACGTATTCCTTTTATGATATACAGGCCAAAGGGATGAATTATCTACATAAATGCAACCCTCCCGTTGTTCACCGAGATCTGAAATCTCCAAATCTTTTAGTTGACAAAAAATATACTGTTAAGGTGAGGAATCTACTGCATTGCTGATTGATTGGATAAATATTTCATTATTCAGTGTGCACAAGTCTGATATTTCTTGCTAATTTATCTCTACTGAGATGCCTGTCAGAAGGTGCTATTGATCTAATTGTTACTCAGATATGATACAGTCATTAATTCAAGAAGTTTCTTCTTAAAAATTATTAATATTTCTCATGACTCATGAGATGTTGTCGAACTCATAATTGCATATGTGATGCGAGCCATTCTCCTTTCTGCATATGTAGCATGTGATAAATAATGTATAAGATTTAAAAGACATTAGCTCTCCTGTAATGCTAAAGTTCTGTTTGCTAATATTTATGATCTCTTGTTGCAGTATTGTATATATGATTCAACTTAGCATTTATGTTGCATTTGGTTTGTACATTTGATTTATTACCCTACATATATATAACCTTGCTCTACTGATATTATGTTATAGGTCTGCGATTTTGGCCTTTCACGGTTGAAAGCAAACACATTCCTGTCATCAAAATCTGCTGCTGGAACAGTGAGTTATTTTTAGCTTCTAATTTATTGTCCTTCGATTCTACTGTTGTGATGGTAACGAAGCATAATTTTAATGGACACAAATTTACTTGGTTCACACAGCCTGAGTGGATGGCACCAGAAGTTTTGCGAGATGAACAATCAAACGAGAAATCAGATGTGTACAGCTTTGGTATAATCTTATGGGAGCTTGCAACACTGCAACAACCCTGGAGTAACTTAAATCCAGCACAGGTTTGTATTTGAAGTGTTTGCCTCATTCTCATGTCTTTTAATGGTCTGTATTTCTTGATCATAGAGATCAATTTTGGAACTAAAATTTCGTTGATTTTGTTAATTTTATGATATTGAAAATGAAGAGTACTATTGCCAGTTTGTGTTCTGCATCTGATGTAGTTCTTTAGTATTATGTCATTCATAATAACACTATGAATATTTTCATTCAAGGTTGTAGCTGCCGTTGGTTTTAAGGGAAAGAGGCTTGATATCCCTCGTGACGTGAACCCTCAACTAGCAGCACTAATAGAAATTTGCTGGGCTAAGTGAGTTCATTCTTCGGTTCTTCTGTTGATATGTTACCTTAAGTGATTCTTATTTTATTTTTCCTTTGTTGCAGTGAGCCATGGAAGCGACCTTCCTTTTCTACCATCATGGACATATTGAGACCTTTGACCAAAGCGCCTGCCACACCTCAATCGAATTATGCAGATTTGCCATAGCTGATGTGACTTTCTTACATCATTTAATTGCAAATACAAACTCTTTTATGAGCACACATATTGTTTGGATCATTTGTGGTACGTTCATGAAGAAACATGTGCTTGTATATTCTGCACTTAACTTTTTAACTATCAACAACAATTTTCTCATTTTTATTTGTGTTATATTTATGCGTTTCTTTCACTCATTCCTTGCGATTTTCTCTCTGATTCATTTTATTTGGGGTGGGTGTGTTGGTGAGGTTGTTGATGCATTAGCATATTTATATCAATGGGTGGGAAGTAAGATTTCTCGTAACTAGGAAAAGGCAGAAGCCAAGTTGTGTGGCAACAATATTGTTCCTTAATATGGTCTCATACTTCGTCTACTACATATGAGGACCCTGGTGGGCGTTTGACGATTTGGTCCTTTGTTCATACAAAATATACTATGCCCCAATGCATCCGAATAGCCAGCAAGGTTAATGGCTAATGGTAAACCATTAAAATTTGAATGGAACTTCAAAAGCACTGATATGGAATATAAAAAACCCTTTTGAGGACTCTAAATGAATGATGATTGAGGGGATTTCTATATGCAACTCTGAACTCAGAAAATAAACCTAGCAATGTTTATTTAAAATCTAGTCTTGAGACATCACAACAATCCCTTCCCATTGTATTCTTAGTCTCCTCTTCAATAAGTGGCTTACCAGAACATATGAACTACAAAAATGATAGCTTCTGTTGTTCATATTGAATCAACTCTCCTTCGCGTCGTGGACTGCATTTTGCAAAGTCAGTACAACACAGAGAAGATAAACTCACTCTCTTAATGGCAAAATCACTGCATTTCTTATAAGGAAACACAGAAGGAGAAGCATACTCTGAAAATCTGGAGAGGCGGAACGAATGGCATACTGATTCATTACTTACTTCCATATTGATGCTAACTTTCTTCAGAAGAGGAAATTTCAATGAAAACTAATCGTCATATAATATCTAAGGATACATACTTGCCATTGCCAGTCTTGCAATTACACTTCTTGATATAATCAAAGGATGCTTGGCTGTGTAAGTCGTCTAACTGGACGCAGTACAAGCAGGGTCACACATGAGTTTGGTAAACCTGCAATCTCCACAACTAAGAACTAACCATTAGAAAGAAATCATCAGGTAATTGTCACAGAAATAACCAGTGAAAGTACCTGCAAATCGACGCATAAGATGTGTTATTTCTGAAAGAAACAAAAAAAGGTTATATAGGAGACAAAGCAAAAGCTAGTTATCAATTAAGAATAAGAGAGAATTAATGCAAGGAACAAACTGAAAAAAAGAACAAAGGATTAGCTAATCAATAGAATAACTAATTAAGACTGTTCAATAACCCAGACAAACTTATTAAGCAGGACCCATATGAATGCTAAACTTATGGATCCATTTACTTAGAACTATCATCTCTAGGGAGATATTGGTCATTATGTTCTTGAGATGGAGACTCAATGCTGGGCCAATGCTCGAGCCCTGCACTTCCGGCAACCTGCAGAGTTCCAAAGTCCCACATATCAGACAAACCACTGCTGTCTCCAAAATCTGGCATTTCATAGTTACCCCATAAGTCATTACTTGAAGCGCCAGCTCCGAAGTCCAGGTTCCATGGTGCTTCTTCTTTGATCACACCATCAAGTACTGGTGAAGAGAAACCATGAAAATCTTTTTCTTCTGTCAACTCTTCAGGAAAAGAGATAAAATACTCGGGTGGCAGCTCTTGCTGGATACTAGCGGCGCTCTTCCCTTTCAGGTAGGGATCTGCAATTAATTCTGCTTTATCCTCCTCGGGAGCCTGTCCAGGGATTCTGGGAAATTCATGAGATATCGATAGCTCATTGGATATGACAGGTTCGGCTTGAAAAGATATATCTGATGCACCTACACCTGAAATCCCTGCAACATCTTGATCAAACATATTAGAGAAATTTTCATCAGTGAGTGGAGCAAGTTTATTCATGGATGATGCAGGAGGATCCTCAGTTATGTACTTCATTATCCGTCCTTCCATGGGTGAGTTGGAGCTGCCAGGTTCATGTTGAGTATGCTTCACGAACCTCCTCATCGTCCTTGGGGATGTGATGGCACGCTTATCCTTTTCCTGCTGCAAACGAGCTAAGAAACTCGGAGTCTGGAACACCTTCGCCAAGAATGAAACCATCTGTTTCTGCCTTTGCTCTGCAGCCTGAAGCTTGCCGTTGACTGCTTCCATATGTTGTCTGGTACCACTCTGCTGTTTCTGCAACTCAATGACCTCTTGCATCATCATCCTCTTCTCGTTCCTCAATCTCTCGATCTCCCCTTCTAACGCAGTTTTACCTGCTTCAGTAGGTAATCCAGAAGAAGAACTGACAATCTGCTGCGACTGAGTAGACTTCCGCCTCTGAATGTTCCTTAAGAGATGCCTATTCCCTCTCAGAAAAGCCTCGTTGGCGAACTCCCACTTGTCAGCATCAATCTTGCGAAATCCCTGTACCATATTCCAAAATATTATTCAAAAGATGAATATGCAATTACAACTCTACATAACAATCTTCATTTTCTCAAAAAAATGTTACACATGCCAAATGCAAATTGTCAAATTTCCCATCCACAAGAAGCACCAACACTAGAAACAAGCAATCAATATGCCATATATCAAAATCCTGGGAAATCAATTGATATAGAAGATTATTAAAATGTGTTTAGCTAGAACCTTAGTACTACCTGTTCGACAACGCAAGATCACCCGCATCAGCAGCATGTGCGCCTATCTACAAGCCGATATGATTGGATAATGAACTTTCTATGATATACTTCCATTACAATTTTGAAGATTCACAGGTTACATAACACTAGTAGCACAATTCGTTTCAGTAAAACGAATTACATAGCACCGTTTGTTACATACCACTGTTAATTAATATCATTGAAAACTTACAAAAAGTATCAATATACATTTCCTCAATGTTCCTAACTTTACAATCTCAGCCTTCACAAGATCAAATTACATGTTCTAGAAACTATTACAACAATGATATCCTCAGGCACACCTCTTCTACAACAGTATTCACAAAACCAATTACATAATTAATTAACAAAAAAAAGTATACACAAAAGAGATATACACAAAATATCAAAAAACAAAAAGTTTGAGGTAAAAATAGAAAATTAAGATCAAGAAATCTAACTATACAGGAGCCAAGACAGCATCCCTATGATACCCACATATGTATTAAGCTGCCGAACAAAGCTTGAAAAATTGTTGTGTTTGAAGTTCCTTGGCAAAACCATCCTGGAAAACTCCACTGGATCCCATATTACAAAGCTCCCACCATTTCCTCCCCATGAGATAACCTTATCCAATGCAGGGTCATCCACCAAGTCAAAAGTCTTGGACAAAAATGGAGGTATTGGTGATTCTTGGAGGGACCCAAGTGGCTGAGGAACACCAAATGGTTGGTCTAATGATGTTGCATGTGATTGCTCAACTTCTGTATGTGATTGTTCTAGTGTTGCATGTGACAAACTTTGTCCTATGGAAATTTCCCCTGTTTCAAATTTAGGTTGGTTTGAAGTTGAGAATGAGTTGAAATCAATATATGGTAGTGATGAAAAAGGCATAGTTTTTTGTGGATTGGATGAAGAAGAGTGAAGATTTTTATTATGTTGAGGGTTCATTGACTTGAATAATATGATGTATAAAAAATGAAAGATAAATATAAATGGTATTTTTAGTTGATAAAGAAATGAACTAAACATAGATTATGAAAAATGATCGGCTGAGTGAAATATATATAGGTATCTCCGACCTTGAAATGTGATAAATATCTGAGTATGGCGGTTTAAGTGTGTTGTGGGGGTGGAGTGTCACACTGTCACCAATAGGAAATAAAGAAAATTTATTTTGAAAAGCAAGTTTTCATAATATCATACTCAGTACAATGAAAGTATCTTACGCGTTATTTACTGTATTATAGGCACCATTTAGTTCCTGGTGTTTTGATTAATTTATTAGCATTTGACTTTAATAGGATAATAAATTTGAATCGAATCTGAATGAGATTTAGGTTAATTTAGTGTTTATTTTGTGATTAATTTGATTAAATAAAATTAAGTAAGTTGAGATTTAAGTTACATTCAAGTGAACTAAAAAATTTGTAATTCGAAATTTTATATTTAACTCGATTCATATACTAACTATATTTTGGTCGAAGTATTAGTTAAAGTGGCAGCTTATTGGTCGATGGCTATATAACATGAAATATTTTAGGAAGGTGATGAGAAGTATCCTTAATTTCTGAGTGTCTTGACCATTCCCTAAAGATACGTTATATAAGCCAATAAGATTCAAGATTAGGTTATGTCTGAGACTTCATGATTAAGCAAAAAATAACACTATTTAGGGAAGTTGAATGGTCAAAAGCAGATCAAGTCAACATAATGAGCACGTGCACAAACTATTAATTGGCTAACAGTCATCCATTAGACCCAGTTTTGTTTGATATGGATTATTTCTTGCTAACTTCCAACTATTTTAGGCATTTTAACTAATCAAATCGGATTAAACCTATTTGTACTTGATCTAATCTAAAAAAATTTAGTTACATGATTTGATCCTACTCGATTAAAATTGAATTCTAAATAGGACTAATTTAAATTGAACGATGCAGCAACAAAACTTTGGAAAAAAACTTCGACCAAAATTTGATCCCAGTGGGGCTTCGACTTGAGCGTTCTCATATATGCTTTGTTATGGGTTGAGCATAGTTAACGAGTTATCTTAGTTTGGACTTCAATTCGTTAAATGGGCCGATGGCCGTAGTGTAGTATAGTTTCGATTGGTTAAATATTACCATTTTTGAAGTTGTATGTCGTATGTGCGGCGTCGAACATTGTTTCTCTTTTCTCTGCTTTTTTTTTTTCTGTTTCCCATAAATCCTTCGAACCAAATTCTCAGCCCATCCCAAAAGGAATATATTGAGTACGGACTCGTACCCGGTAAATTAAGGATGCCGTCTTTAAAAAAATGGTTTATCGCGCGGTATGGCGAAGGGTGTACCTCAAATTTGGACATTAAGGAAGAGCAAAGAGGCACCTCCCTCCACTGCGGAAGACGCGGTCGGTTGCGAAGTTGGAAATCTTTGGGGAAGACTTAGCGTCCTTGGTATACTTTTGCTGACGAAGCCATGTTGGTGGCGGGCGGGTCTGGTTCTGACAGTGTTCGATTCAGGATAAGGGCCAACCTCTGACTTCAAACTTACTTTATTCGTATATGGGATTCTTTTTCTTGATCTCTCTTTTTCATACGTAGAGGAGATTTCTAGTATTGCTACGTCTACGAGCCTCGATTGGTGAGCTTTGACGATGGATGATCTCACCCAGAGAGTGGCAATGCTTAAAGCAATTTGAAATAACCCGTTCATTATAGAATATTATTTTAATATTATTATTCGAGGGTAGAAATTAGATCGGAGTTCGAGTTGTGTTGTTAAACCGAGAGACGAGTTTAAAATCGCAAACAAAGCGAGACTTAAACTATTATAAAATATCTCACCAACTCAGCATCCTTTGTCATCATCATTACAGGCACCAAAAACCCTTTTTTTAACTTACACAAGGGCGAACCCCTGCCCTGCCCTTTGACTTTGATTTTTTGTTTTCTTGGAATTTTGATTTAAAATAATTCCACTCCATGTAATGTTCTTATCAAAGGTATGATTTTTATCTTGAAATCTAACTGTTATTTTGAGTTATAGTCGACTATCTTTTTCTTAGTTTGACTTTTGTTGACTTGAGTTGACTTTGAATTTGAGACTTTAGAATGGTAGAGATGTATAAATCTAAGCAGATATTGTGGTTAGAGGATTAAGTTGAAATGTGTTGAGACTAAATTGATTGGCTTTGACTTTTCCCAAATCGCACAGATTTATAAAGTATGTTATTGGTGCAATATGATTGATTTGGAGTATAAATTGTGACTTTTGTGTGGTTGGTAGAGATTATGTTAATATAAGTTGGGTAAAGTGGTAGTATTTGGAGTTTTGGAATTAAGATTGTTAATAATGGAAAAATTAGTTTGGGAAAGTTGTTATTAGGTTGAGCAGAGTTGTTTAAAGTGTTAGTGTTTGAAGGAGGTGGAGGCCGATTGGGTTGGGGTTTGTGATGGTTGAAATTTTGTCGATTTAATAGTCGTTTATGTTCACGTAGTAATCTTTTCACCTTAAGTTAATGATTGATAATTAAAATGGTTGTTAAGTTGGATAGTAACTAAATAGAGTTATTAATATGGTAGTAGTGGTAATTTTACTTCGAGGTGTTTTAGTTGGAAAAACTGGAGCATGGGAAGAGACTTGGACTAATTAGGTGGGAAAGCTTTTATTCTTTGGCCAAAGGTAGTGTTATCTCACGGTGTAGACTAATTTATAGCCATTGAATGTGTTGCGTTGTACTCTTGATGCAGAGGTGTGTGTACTACTGCAGTGCAGTATTTATCAATGTGTTAATTTTTGAGTATGTATGGTTAGTTAGTGGTTGCCTTGTACTACGGTGCAGGTGTGTAATTAGTTTGGCCACTTGACACGGTGTTGGCAGTCTGAAGTGTGTTGTGTTGCCACCAATATCGTTCTGAGTGTCTTATCCGGTATTGCCTTATACTTCGGTATGAGTGTCTTTGTGTTTGCCTTGTACCTCGTTACGAGTGTGATGTATAGCTTATGTCAGCCGGACATGGTTTCTCCTTTCAGGTTGGCGTGGATTTAGGAATTCGGTTCGCGTTGAGTTGTTAGTTGTGGTGACTAGTACCGGTATTGTGAGTAGAGTTGAGAGTTGAATGGTCTAGGTGTTGGTCGTGAGGTTTTACATTGTTGGTTGATAGAGTAGAGTTGTGGATTTGATTAGGTATTTTGTCCTTTATTTACTTGGATATGATCTTGATGTTAATTTGTCTTTTATTAGAATGTGCATGTTAGTTAGATTGGGCCTATGAACTAATGACCATAGTAATGACGGTATTGATATAACCTTATGATGCAAGCATGATAACGAACTCACTAATGATATACTCTTTATTTATGGCCTTGAATAGTATTGTATCCTGCATCATCTACATATTTTATGCGAAATTAATGATTTTATAGTACACTACTCGTGGGAGTGAGTTAATTTTCGCTCTTGAGATACGTATTCACTAAGCTTCGCAGCTTACACCCTATTCGCTATGGGCGGCATTTTCATTTGTGCCAGGTTGACAGGTGGTGCTGTAGCGTTTTCGAGCTTGTTCGAGTGATCGTGCCTTAGAGCCTAGGTGAGCGACGGGTGGCAGTAGATCCTCACAGTCTCGTTGTTTTTAGTTAATGTTCGGTTATGCAGTATTGTTGTATTTTGGGGTTTCACGAGGCCCAGTTTATTTGTGATATCTTTGTACATGATGTTTGTTATATGTTGTTGTATGTGTGTGGTTAGGAAATACCAGGATGGATTCTTTTTTCTTAAAAACTGCTCTTGTCCATTGTATATTGTTTTATGGGTTTATTTGAGGACATGTGGGTTTGTAGGGTGGAGTCATCCATCGGCGTGGTGACTCGGTGTCAGGATTTGGGCGATTCTAACCTCGGGCGGCCATTTGATTCTTTACGAAGTTGTTTTGTAAATACTCTCTTCCGGCCATGCATTCTATAAACATTAATCATTTTTTGAAGTTAAACTGACGCTCCTTCGCGCCTCTCCCCTAAGAAGGCTAAAAAGGCCGCACCATCAAAGAAGAAAGTGTTGGCTCGTGACTCTTCAAGTGAGGAGTCGCAAAGTCAAGAAATTCAGCCGATTGTTGGGGCGAAGGCCCGCCTAGCGAATGTGTGGCCTTGAGACTTCTTCCGCTGACTATATCGACCGAGGCGTAAGTCGTGGAGAGGAGTTCATGAGGCCCACTTTGTCTCTTGACGGGGAGTTGGAGATTACCTTCCTACTACAACAAACAAAGTTTCGCTTGGAGGAAAAGGCTCGTGCGTCGAGGAAATCCGTTCAAAAGATCAGGGAAGCGATTGGCGAGCGCATTTGCGAAGTACGGACTTATTTGGCGAAACCTATCGAGTTCGAATGCGGAGTAACGGTGAATCCATGAGAGAAATGCCGCAGAAAGTTTCCTTTCGATTGGTGAGACCTACTTCGCTTTCCCGAGGCCGGCTGTTGAATCGCGCCCCTACGTAAATCCTTTATCTTTGGCCCCAACGAGATCATGACACGTTAATCCAGGTATGTTTTCGATTCGACTTTGGTTTCATTTGTTACCTCATAGGTGTAATTGATGGAGCTTTCATTTACAACCCCGGCGGTCTACGATCCTTTGGCGATTGACAATAACTCTGCCGTCGTAAGGTGAAAGAGTATAGAAAAAGCTTGCACCATGGCTGGCTCAGCAGGGATTGAATGAAGGTCTGGCAATCTCGAGGCTAAACTTCATGAAGCCAGGCAGTGAAGAGCTATCCAATTTGGTTGAAGAGAGAAGCGGCTAAGACATGGGCGCCTGGCCAGGCTGTGGAGATAACAGGCGAAAGGAAGCTTTGCGGCCGTCTTGAGCAAACGTGCGGGGTTGGATGATATAAGCCAGAATTTCACGGAGGCTTTGGCCCGATCCAAAGGGATGCGAGGCCGGCCGCGCTTCTGCGGCGGCGCTCAAGGCGAGGCGATTCGTATCATTGCAGATGCGATCGCCGTCTGAAGCCCAACATGAAAGAAGGTGGGGCGAATGCACATAAAGCATCATTCTTTGTGCCCTGCAGGGAGATTCCCGATCGATGCATGCACCCCGATGAGGGAGCGTCTCGCGTCTGATTGGTATCGCGGCTTGGTTATTTCCTCTTCTGAGGTTCTTCTTGAAGGGTGGGGAGATCCCCGAGCCTCGAGATTATTCACGGTATTATTAATTTAATGAGCTAACATAGCTATTTTTAGTCGAATCGAGTTTTATTTTTCGATCTATCGGGTATAACATTAAGGTTTGAATCCTGAAACATCGAGTCGATAAGTCGATACAATTCAGGCAGCGTAGAAACTATTTTAATCGATAATAATATTTTTCTATAATTACTATTACCGCAATCCCAATTAAATAGTGGGTTATTATTAGTAGATAATCTCATTTTGAAGTAATAATTTATTCATTCAATTTTGATTGATCGAGAAGAATGAGTCAGCTTCGTTTATAAATACCATATCGTGCACATATAGGAGGTGAAACATATTATAGTTTTTAGTGGGATAATTATAGAGTATATTTATTTGGTTTACCATGTTTGAAATGTCTTGTATTGAAAAAGCAGCACATGTAAGGATGAAAATTATTTATTTTGATCACACGATTGGAAAAACAAATCAAAAGAATTAATCGTTTCAGGACATGAAAATTATCTATTCTCTCATAAGTTTAAATCGTTTGATATGAAGAAAATGAATTTAGAGGTAATGGAATGAATGTGGTAATGAAATATATATAGGAAATGAATTATTTTGAATAATTCAATTACTTTGTTTGATATATTATAGGAATCAAATAATTTATCATATATATTTCATATATGATAAAAATATTATACTGAAGCAAATATATATTAAAGTAATATAAATTTATTAAGTATAGATTTTATTTATTATAAAACAATTAGATAAAACTAATTGTTAATCTATTCATTTCAATTATATATTTTAAAGTAATTTGTTGTAATTTTATAGTTATACTGGCAATAATATATTGAAGTTTTTATGACATATTCTGGTACATTAGTTTTGAAATATAATATATTTAGTTTTTTTAAATAATATTATAAAATATTAATTTAAAATATATTTTTCAAAAAAAGTTAAAGAAATTCATATTAAGATATTCATTAAATTATATATTTTAACAATTAGATATAGTTTATTATAAAAATTATAATATTCTATATTTTATTATAAAATATTTCTTTTATTTCACATTAAATATATTTACCATATATATTGATTAATTGATTATCTGAGAAAAATTAAAAACAATTATATATATCATATTAATATAGTTAATATATTACATATATTTAATATTATATGACATTATAAATATATATTATATATTTATAAATTATAATATTAATAACTTGTTTATATTTCATTACCTTGTATAAGGTAATTTGTTAACTCCTTGCGTATTAGGGGTAATGAACACTTAACGTATGGAATAATGATTTGTTTAAAGAATAAAATCAAACAAAGAAAGTTTAAATCTGGTAAGTAATGAAATGAAATACCGTTTAATTCCGATATCTCAAACACAATCTTAAATTGAGGGTTTCAACCTTTTAAAGAATTAGTGAACAAATAATGAAAAGAGAAATTTACAATAAAGACTGTAAATAACAAATTCATATTTTACAAAATCGAATAATGGAAATAAGGGAAACAATAAAATACGGAGTAATAAAAAGTTTAGGGTGAAGCCTTGATTATAGGAGAAAATTGCCGTATAATGTTTTATAGGGTGAAGCAAAACTCTTTCTAAAATGAGGGCATTTCATATCTTAGATGATATTTCAATAATTTTTTACTTTTACTTTTGATAATTGCCGTATAAAGTTTAGGGTGAAGCCTTGATTATAGGAGAAAATATAGGACAAAAGTGACAAAAAAAAAGTAACCGAGGCTCAAAAGATTTCTTGCAAGAGTGATAAACGTTTAACCGATCCAATGGATGGCCTTGCTAACTCTGCTCTTTCTTATAAATAATGTGAGCCAACATGCTATACTTATAATTTCTTTTCAATCTTCACTTTTTTCTTAATTGCTTTTGGTCTCTAATCTCAAAGATAATTCCAACATGTCTTGCTACAATGGAAAATACACAGGTTTCATATTCCACTCCTTAATGTTTTTTTTATGTCCTTACCATTATTCTTACCATGTTGGCATGTTAATTGGTTATACATTATAAATATTATCTCATGTGTTCATTTTACACATAAATTTAGTTGCAGTTTCAATTGTGAGATACTATAAATATTATCTCATGTGTTCATTTTACAATTGGACTGATCTTTGATGAATTACTTGAAACTGTCATGCATATAGTATGGTATTCTTGGATATTTGAATACGTTTTTTTTATGTCTCTATGACATTCAATTTGGTACAATAGACTTGCTTAGTATCCTCTGCATGGAGAGTTGACAAAGGTTTTGTTGATATTGTTGTAGATGAGCTCATTGCCAATGCTAAGTACATAGGTACCCCTGGAAAGGGTATCCTTGCTGCTGATGAGTCAACCGGAACCATTGGCAAGCGATTTGAAAGCATCAACGTAGAGAATGTCGAGGAGAATAGGAGAGCTCTCCGTGAGCTTCTTTTCACCACTCCTAACGCCCTTCAATACCTTAGCGGAGTCATCCTTTTCGAGGAAACTCTCTACCAAAAGACCGCCAGTGGTACCTATTTTTTTCTTATTTATGGTTAAAGGTGTATGTGCAAAGTGTTTAATTTATTAGGAATAGCAGAATTAGTTGTTCCATTTTATAATGCATCTAGTTCATCAATTTAATTAATGTATGATGTATCCTTTCTTGATAGGTAAGGTACATATGATGCGCATTGGATTCAATTCATTAGCAATTGCAATATTGGTTGTTCAATTTCATATATTACCTCCACTTCACTATCTGTTATCCACTACTCACTAATGGTGCATCATTTGGATAAATATGGTTGGTGTGTCCTAACAATAAAACTTTCATATTGTATTACTGTTCCTACTTTTATTAATCCTAACCCTTAATTTGCAGGCACACCATTTGTTGATGTCATGAAGGAAGGTGGAGTCCTCCCTGGAATTAAGGTTGACAAGGGTACAGTTGAACTCCTGGCTTGTGAGACCACTACACAGTATGGCCTCCTTAACGATGCCAAGAATACTATAAGGCTGGCGCTAGGTTTGCCAAATGGCGTGCGGTGCTTAAGATTGGTGCAAACGAGCCATCTCAATTGGCTATCAACGAAAACGCCAATGAAAGCAGCGCGCATAATCACCAACTGAAATGGTTTAATTGAGGCCTGAGATCCTTGTTGATGAACCCCATGATATCGACAAGTGTGCTGATCAATTACCGAACGTGTTGCTTTAAGCATTACAAGGCACTAAATGATAACCATGACTGTGGGGGCTCTATTGAAGCCTAACATGGTTACTCCTGGATCCGAAGCAGAGAAGGCTTCTCCAGAGGTTATAGCTGAGTACACCGTCCGTGCATTGCGGCGGCACGACGCAGCAGCGGTCTGCCCTGCTGTCGTGTTCTTGTCTGGAGGACAGAGCGAGGCAGTCAACCTCAACATAAGCGGATGACTCGTTGCAAGAGGCCGTAAGGACTTACGTTTACTCTAGCGGGCGCGCGCTTCAGCAAGAGTACCCTCAAGGCTTAGGGAGTAGAGGCAGAGATGGAGAAACCAGGCTGCATTCCTTGCAAGGGCTGAGGCAACTCACAAGAGGCAACCCTTGGTAAATATACAGGTGATGCTGCTCTTGATGGTGCAATGGAGAGTCTCCATGTCAAGGACTGAGCTACTAATCATTCTTCATTTGTTTCACTTCGAGGTGTTTTGTTAGGGATTTGATTTTCTCATATTCTAAACAAGTTTTCATGTATTGTTTCTCATTATTACTCTGTGATGATGTTATTAACATCAAGAATCACCCATGTCAGTTTTCAATGTTGATTTGGGGTTTTGTGTAGTATATCTCCACCAAAATAGATATTGTTCTCAACTATTTTAATAGATTTTAACTCATAAAAATTGTGATTATTATCTCTATGGTTATATAAAATATATGGTATCAACTTCTTTGCATTAATTAATAGTCGTGGACATAGTTTTAACATTAATATTACGGGATCAGATATAAGTTTTGACACCTACATAAAACTAATATCTACAGTGGTGTATAGCATTAAAGAATTGGAGTTTGAACATAGGCTTCCCAACTTAGATTTATTCGCTTAAAATGAGCAAATTGTAAAAATGATGCCAGATAATGGCGTCGAAGTTGTCTTTAATTAACCGATAGTGTCAGCAAGTAGCAGTTTTAATTAAAAGTAAGTGGCTTGTAAAATTCCGGCCCAAAGTTTTCATTAAATCTAAATATTAAAGTTAAATGTGATGTTATTTAGTTTGGTAAAATACAACTTTTATAAACTAATATCGGGAAACATTTCTGAATTATCTCTTAAATCATTTGCAATTTCCTCCCATTCCCAGATGATGAGCTTCTTCTGCAAGGCAAACAAATGTCATTGGAGGCTGTCATAATCATTCTTGATATCTGTTTTGATGATTGAATCATGTCTTATCTATGTTGTAGTGTCTAATGTTTTGTTATCTTTTTCAAGCTGTTATAATCCTCAATGTTGTTCTCATGAAATAAACAAATATAAAAAATGTTTTCAAATAAAAATACATTCCTCTTCCTCAATTGGATTGTTGTTGTTTCTAATTTACTCCTTTATCAAAAGTTGTGAAATATGTTGAAGATATGTATGTCGCTTTTAATTCCAAAATGGTTTTGATAAGACAAACTTTGAAATTAACAATTCTTCTTATTGATGAAAGATATTTCATATATAATTAGACATTAACAATATTTCAGATCTAAATTATTTATTATCTACCTTAAATTATATAAATTACCATTAGTAATTTTCCATTAGATTATTTATAGCTGGAGATCAGGCATCAGGAAACAGAACATAATGGGTAAAATAATCCATTTTGGCAGAGGAGGATCAAGGGCGATGGAGGTATTTACAAAATAAGAGGATTAAAGATTGTACCAAATCATTGCAATTCTTTGCACAATTTTACAGCTGTATACGTTACATTCTCACCAAAAAGGTCCACAAAAGGACTTTATTATGTTTACTAGTTTTGGAGAAACATTTATACAACTATTGTGAGAGATTCAGGCTCTGGGACTGCTACTTATATTTATTTTATACAAAGTTAAATATAACATTTTCTCTTCAGAAATAGATGACCTTGAATAATAGGAAACATAATTGTGAATAAATCAGTGATATATGATGTAATAATTTAACAATGAATGAAGATGCAGATTACATACTCTTTATACTATGTCAAGTTATATTTAGAATGAATACATAAGGTGATATTCTGAATTATATTATTTCAAACAATTAAACTTTGCATTCTTTATAAAGTTATCATCAATATATATTTTTTAATATATATATATATATATATCTCTTTATAATATATTAAACAGAATATCTAATCATTTATATCATTAGGAAGTAATGATCTTTCTGAATAAAATTATAATATATATTATATTATAAGTGTGGAAATACAGCTTATATTTATGAGATGGAAGTCATTAATTGTCAGTCGTATTGCAGTCTGACATTTTGTCAATACATGCATGGTTTTCTGTCTTGAAATACATTGTATTAATATATGGATAAAAGATGGGGCTTAAAATGAATAGTCAACAAATGGTAAAGCAAAAACATAATAGAAATTAATTATATCATATGTAATAAGTAAGTATATTATATACTAACGAGCGACAGCTCATCACTAGGAAGAATATCAAACACATTAGCTATGCCCAAATAACTAAATATGAAACAATATAATTATTGCATACATTCCATAATGGTCGTCTAATAAGACAGATGATATTAACCAACAAAATGTATATAAGATCAATCAAACACTTCCAGAATGTGAAGGTAATTACCTCTAAGTTAATTAGTTACCTGATCGAAGTAGTGTATTCCCAATTTCCCATTTAGCTTAATTATTGTTATTGTTACTATTATCCGCCTTGCAAAGTTTCACACCATAATTCTCCCACAAGTTATTATCAGCATCACCCAAGAAGTACCTAAAGCAATTATCATTAATGCTCAATCCAGTTGTGCAATTAGGAGGAGAATTACCACCACCATGATCATTAATCCCCCCTCTTGATGAACTAGTAGTAGGTGCTGTTTCATTATTCTTGTCACAATAAGGTCCTCCTCCTACTTGGTGACAATTGGAGTGATCATTATTGCCCTGAAAATAACCACCACAACTAGCAGAAGAGCTCTCTTTCCCTTTCCTTTGGAATTTGATTAAGTAATCATTAATACTTTCCCATTTGTTCTTGCACACTAAAGGACTTCTGTTATACCCAAAAGAAGCCATTTTTGCAGCAATGTCTTCCCATACCATTTCACCCCACCCCACTTGTTGAACAAATCTTGGCTCCATTCCACTTCTCAATTGAACCAATCTTGTTATTTCACATTCTTGCCAATTACTATCTCCTCCGCCTCCTCTTATTGCCAAATTTGTTATGGTTTCACTTGCATCATCATTGAGGACAATTTCTTTGCTAGTTAGTTTATGCAAAGCTTCCATTAAAGCACTATCTCTTGCTTCAATCCAAGCTCTTTCTTTATCCCAAAACTTATGTTCTTTCTCTATCCTTTCTTCTTCTTGTTTCTTCCATGTTTCTTCCCTCATCATCCTCTCTTGTTCTTTATGCTCAATTGCCTTCATCATCTTATCAAGCGAAGCTTCTTGCTTCGCCATAAGCTTCCTCATTTGAGCATCTATGAAGTCCTTTATCTTCGTCTTCCAACCCCTTTTGCTTCTCTTCTTCCTCTTCCCTACTGATGATGAATTCTCATTATCATGATTATGCTCACTATCCTCTGATGAGGTAGTTTCAAAATCCCAAGAGTTAGAGAGACTAAGGCTATTTTCCTGAGAATGTTTTGAAGCCGCCTGATGATGATGACTAATAAGTTCTTGATTATTGTTGTTATTACTAATAACAACGACGTTGCTATTGTAAGGGAAACTTGTGGCGGTTCCCATAAAATGGGGATCGGAGGTTGAGGTTGGAGTATAATTGTTTTTGTTGGTGGTGTTGGTTTCGCCATAAATGGCTTCGAGTTGCCTGAAAAATCTGTAATGCTTGCCATCTTGCCTTCCGGCTTTGCCTTCTTTAGTCTTTTTGTAGTACTTGTACAAGTTCTCAAACTTCTCTCTGCATTTCTTCCCACTTCTTTGGTACCCATGTTCATCATACATAATCCTAATGAAAAAGAAAATGCTAAAATTCTATACACACCATATTATATGTAAACGAAACAATATTCAAGAACCCTAAACCAAAGTTGAAAGAGTTAAAAAAGATGCTAAGAGAACTTCATCATTTGATAACATAATTGAATAAAAGAATGATGGTTTAGCTAATTCTAATTAAAATGTCAGAAAATTCCATGATTTTGCTTTGTAAATAGTTTCTAAATTGTAGATTACTCAAGATAAAAAGATGGAAAAAGGAAGCAAGATAGATGAGGTACTAATTAATTAAAGACAAATTAATTATTCAATCATTTTAGTTCTTAGTCCATGAGAACGAACTTCGTTTGAGTTATCAGAATGATTTTAAAAAAGGTGTATATGAAATCAACACACACTGTATGTAGCAATAATAGTTTAAAGATAAGAATAGTAAGTAAACTATTCTCCATTTCATTGCATTACTCAAGAAGTACAAAATGAGAAAACAAAATAGTGAAAAACAATTAATTTTGCACTTAACAAGGATCTCTTCACTTGTAGACAACCTAAAATCTTACACACTCCAGTAGTCATGAATCCAAAAGAAAGATAGAGACTGGTCAATATTATCAACTAGATTTCTTTTTTCCTTCTAAAAAAGAAGAAGAAGATAAAAGTACCCAAATTTTGTGAACAATATTTAGAAAAATTTGCTATAAATTAGGGTTACGATTAATAGAAATATCATACCTAGAGACTTCATCCCATAAATGGCCTTTCTGATTAGCTTCTTTGAACTTTGCATCAAGCCTTGACCTGATTTCAAGAAGTGTTAGGGTTTCTTGCCTTGGCCACCTTGCACTTCCACCGTCGCCGCCTAATCCACCACCATCTACCTCCAGTAGCCCACCAAAACCACCACCACAAATAACATTATTATTTGGCATAGAATCAGAGTGCAAATTATCATGGTGCAACCCATGAGAGAGAAACTCAGCTGGTCTACTCTCACTCATCAAGACTACAGAAGATTCATACTGCTGCATCGCCGCCAGGCTACGGTGGTTGGATAACATCTCCGGCGGTGGTTGAATTGTGAAAAGCGGTGTTCCATCCATGTACTGCCGTAGATTTGAGGCCATTCCATATTCATCATCCATTTTTACAAAAAACCCAATTCTTCTTTTTTAATATTATGGCCAGAGAGAGGTGGGGGGGAAGAAAAATGGTGAAAGAAGCGGTAGACTCGGATCATGTAATCTAATCTCATACGAAAAGGGTATTGAATTTATGCAGAGGACTATGATGGACCCATATACATACATCTTTTTCTTTCTCTTGCTTCTACTGTTTTTAACCTACTGTTTCTAAAGTTCTTTATCTTTATTATATGGTATTTATTTTTTGTCTTGTATATTCTTGATTTTTAGGGTATTCAAAATTGTAAGAATCGAACACAGATCTTAGAAGATTTTTATTTTGTCCACATATACAGTACATCACTAAAGTTTTCTTCATGTGATTAAGGACCGACTTAAAATAGAACCAAAATTGGTGGATATGCTTATAATTAAAAGTATATTTATTTAATAAAATTGGATATATTAATTAATTAAATTTATAAAGTAATTATATGATAGATATGATTGTTCTTCGTCTGACATGACACAACACAACACCAATAATATCACCGATTTTGAAAAGTTGTTATTGATAGTACTAAAATGAATGTGTACTGTGATTAATTATATTAGCCCTTGATGAATGAATCTTCAGCACAACAAATTTGAATGTTCATATATTGACAAATGTACCTCAATAGCACATACTATAAAACAAATTCAATACATAATCTAATTACTGAATATATAGAGCATCCAAATCCCACTTGAACATACATATGCTCACGTGAAATAATGAATAAGAAAGACGAATAATGTAATTATCTATGTAGGTATTGTCGTACAGATAAAAGAATAATGAATAGAGAGCATAGAGAAGATTACTAGAGGCTCTTCTTTTATTGCTTACGTTTGTACAGTGTTCTGGATTCTGCCTTTTTGACCATTTTACATAAAATGCATAAAATCCACAAAAGACAATGGAGAGCCATAAATCAAGAGAGAGTCCTTACATTTTTGTCTATGTACTCTGCTATTTGCTTGGTTGGTGCTCATCAACAAGGAATAATATGCTAAAAGTAATTTAAAGTACTATACAGTATACATAATGCTCTTTTCCTCCTCCTTAACTCTGACTCTTTTTCTGGATTTGCATATCGATCTATTTGGGGCATTAATGTTTCTGTTATAATCTAATTAGGGCACTATTTCAGTAGTAATGAAATATATAGAAGTTTTTACATATAAGCCTATGATCATAAATTTTCATATATATAAAGTTAATTGTTAATTGGTCTCATTAAGAGTAAACAAGTTGCGATTTGGTCTCAATTAGCGATATGTTTGTAGATTTAGTATTTGATAGTGTACGCGAATGCTTTAATTTGGTCTCAAATAGATGGAACTGTTGATTATTTATGGCTAAACGAGTTATGTTAATAATTAGCTGTTCCATTTTTATATTTGAATCAAATTGCAACATTATCGTGTATTAAAGACTAAATCTACAATACTACTACATATTAATCGTGATCAAATCATAACTCAATCACGTAATCTGAAATGGGCATATTGAGATGACTGACCGAAAATAAATGTGATTGAAGAAGACAGAGTTGTCCTCTTATGATGTTTCAATTTCTACGGTAGTCTTCTCAATTCATATGTCGCTGCTTCCTGCCGGAATTGATTTTGACAATCTTAATTCATATGTCGATGCTGTCTGCCGGAATTAATTTTAACTAAACTTTCATAGATTATTTAAATCTAAATTAAATACCCCAAAAAATATCTCACATCGTTCCAACCATATTAACATCTAACATACGCAAATGAGCAAAGCTCGTCGGTTTGAATGAATATAATTCACATCCAGAGTCCAGATTGAAATGTCACCCCAATTTTTAGATCTATTCTTTTAACCTTTAAGTCTACCCGAATTTATAACTTGATTTCTGACAAACTGTGTTTGAATCTCTTTAAGGTTCAACTTTCCTTAGATGCATGGTCTATAAAACAAAGATCATCGGTCTTCTTCGTTATTAGGTCATCAAGACCTTAGTAGGGTGATTATTAGTAAATCTAATCAAAGAATCATATAATCCACTAATATCATGTATGTTCACGAACAGCTGAAAACCTTAAGTGGACATTATTGTTACGAAGACGGGACTGATTGAAGTTGACAAGGCACGAGTTTTAGTATATTAATTTCTAATGACTCACAATAATTATTAAGACATTGCATACGTTAAATACTATCACTATTTCATTTAAAAATTCGAATTATATTATACTTAGCAATTATTAATATTATCCCCGGGTTAATAATATATGATTTAATTATACACATAATCTCTAAAATTTGATGACTAAACCGTCACTCTTAATTTTTGTTGGCAATTAAGTCCCTAAAGTTATTTGAAGTAAAAAAACAACTGCAAAGTTAGTATAAACAACCTCCCATGGTTCTCCCCCAGCCCTTCCCCTTCCCTCCGAAACCTCCCCAAAACCAACCCAGACTCCACTTAACAAAAAAAATCCTAGATCCGGCCTCCAACACCAAAAACCCAAGATCTCCCACCCACCCCCAGAACCGTAGATCCGCCATCTCTCCCCCCTAAAACCCTCACCAAGTTACCTAAAAAAAAAGTTTTTGGGGGCGTAATTTAGTAAAACTGGCCTTTTTGTTCTTTCGCTGAAGAGCTGTGTTTTCAGTAACATACTCAAAAGCATATAGCATCAATATTTACCAGATATATATTTATTTTTATACAGAATGTATTTAGACGATACCGTACATGCCATGTTGAGCGCCAGTTGATGATTTTTATTGCTGCAAGCAGTTTATATGTCAGCTAAAGATTTTTTGGTGGTTGTGTTTTGTGCCGCGTGGGGCAAGTGGTACTGACGGTAAAGCTGGAAGTATGTGTTTTCAAGGAAAAAAAAACTCTTCAACTATCTATTTGAAGTTTGATATTTATATTTTATGATCGATATACTCTATTTGTGAGAAATTTGGATGAATAACACAAGTCAACGTAAGTTGACAGGAATAACACCCTCTCTTTTGGTATTTTTAAATGGAACGTGTTAGTCAAATAGAAAAAGAGAATGCCATTCTCCAAATCTTTCTTATCATCGACCATATTTATCCAAATTCTCACAAACAGAGTAATATCGATCATAAAATATAAATAGTAAACTTCAAATAGATACGAATACCTTTTTTCAACATAGCCTATGAAGCGGCCTGAAATTGAGATAATCATTGATTTGGCCCCAGAGAAATGGGTCAAAAAAAACATCACCAAAATACGCCATTAACTGAATTGGCCCCTCGCAATTACCTCAAAGCCGCAAATTTGGCCCCTTACATTTCCATTAGCATTTTAACGCTTTCCACAAATTGTAATTTAATTTGTAACTCGCGAGTAATTTTGTGTGATCATTTTACAACTTTCGTGACTTTTAAACCAAAGACAACCTCGACCTAATTTTCAAAACCAATCAACGCATTGTCTCTGAAATTGCGTAACAAACAAAAGTCAATAATTGAGGAATTAAATCGGAGATATTTGAACGTAGTGCTTCAATTCTCAACCAATTCACTGCAACGACCCTCTTCACATTGGCCTATTTTAGTTGAAGGAAACAACAATGTACAAATCAAGTGGTTTATTGGCAAAAGGAACCCCCACAACATGCAAACGTATAGTATGGTACTACTATAGCCTTCCTTTTCCCTCTTATCACGGATTCACGGTTTCTTCTAGTACTTCCACCATGCTTCTTCATTTCCATCGGCTTCTCCATTTATTATTTTAATTAATTGACATCCCATTTTATCAAACCCCACTCATCAATAGTAAATATGTACTATTTCTTATTTTCAATTATTTTTCATGTAATTTACGAACTAACAACAAACAATTTTTTATTGTATGCCATTTATTCATCGATCATGTATGTCACTAGGGAGGTTTTTGTGTCAAACTCCAATGTTATGGCTTCTTGAATTGAGAATGATGTTTACATGAATAGAAAATCTAATTTAATGAATCATAACAAAAATGCAAAGATCATGACCAATTATAGATACCATCAAATCATTATTTGATTCTATCATATCACATATTAAATCCGACTAACAATTAAGATCACATATTACCATTTTGCCGGCATGGGGACGGTAGTCTTAATTAATCCATTTGGACTCCTTAATATTAGCCAAACACCTTCCAATTTCCATTACTATATAGTACTTATTTGTCAATTTGATCTCATTAAATATAACAGCCTGATAAATTGAAATAAGCCAGTTACAAAGTGTGGTGTTGCACCTTTTTATTAGTCTCTGACAATTTGTGTATAGAAGCACGTATGTTACAATTTGTAATTACAATACCCATTTGTGAATATTTTAAAAAAAACTTCACCTACATAATGACCGAACTAATAAATGGTTTCAAAGAACTGTATCATTCGATGTTCTCCAAATTGTAACATTTATAATACGTAGAGACTAAATATGTAATCTACTATCATTAAACCTCCAAATCAAATTACGACGTTTTGTTTTTTATCCAACTGATCATCAATTACTTATTCTTTATTTCAAAAAATATAAATTGGATATCAATTTTTAATTTTGTCTTTAAATATATTTCATAAAAGTACCTTACATCATGTATTTGAATGAAAAGAATTTTATTATTTATCATTTTATCTGGGGTGGGTACAAAAACACAAAACCCACCAGAAAATTCTCACAGTACAAAAGTTTTCATCAAATCTAAAAAGGGATCACTTAAGGCTGCAAACTGGGCGAGTCCTCTTGGCTGCTTACTGACGCATTTCCGCGACAAGTTTCGCTTGCTTTACTCGATTGATTCATAGGAGCTTCCAATTTCTGACTCTTAGTCTCTCTCTGATTTACCTGACTTTGATTTGATAGTAGCTCCATGAAGCCGACATGCTGCCCCGGCCCTCATTTTGGATTTCCGAGATCGACTGACTCTCGATATGCCTCCCAGCCGCCGAGCCTTAGCAAAGCATATTCCTCGTGTCGCTGCGCCGACTCTCATCTTTGAAGTTCAACTTGATCTCCGGTCTATGTCGATCGACGACTCATCGCGAGATTGTTTAAGATCGCTGTGAGCCACCTTTGTATGATCAGTAGCCAAGTAAGGCCAAAGCGGAATCTCGATTTTGACAATCTCCGGTTTTCGATGGGGCGATATGTTAGCGGCCGGGGCAACGACGCTTTGGCCAGATTAATGCCTTTAGCAGCCAGATTTGCCGATTGGGGTTTACTGAATTTGATGTTTTCAAGAATGCATTTGGGCTTTTCATTATGGGAAACGCCTTAGCATTGCTGCCGTAGCCGGCCATTGGTATGAAGCTGGTATCAAAACCCCTTTGCTGTTTCATTAATCGATCGACGATGTGATCTTGAAGCAGCATTCCTCCGCTTGACTCAGCATAGTGGACTAAATATTCAGCTATGTATTCTGATATTCTCGGGACCCATTTCCACAAACCCCGAGATTTCTCGTTGCTCATGCAAGATGCGGACTAGCTCTAGCCATTCATGAATATTCAAAGCGGCTCTCGGCAAAATTTGTGTGAGATTCTCATCGGAAATTTGCTCTAATCCTCAAGAATTACTCATGGGCTTATGAGTAATTCCACCTCAGGCTTACTTTGCGCTACCTGCAGTGTTTCTTCACCACCACAGCCGTGTGTTTCTACCCGCGATTTAAAAATATTTAACTTGTAGACTCTCAGTCCTTCAGATTTCCTCGTAATGTCAGCAGAAAGATCAACGATTATGGAGGCTATTTATACCGCCCGAATACTTCCGCCTAATCATTTTTGATCGTTTCATCTTGTGCTACGAATTTTTTATATAAAAGATCCGGACCGTCAAGATTTGAGAATTACTTTGCTTCCCCAAGAATAATGACGCCTATTTTGAAAGCATTTCCAGAAGTGTTCCATTCTTTCTCAATAAATATATTTCATATCGAATTTCGAAACTTGAGCCTTTATTTTGATCCCCATAACTGGGAGTTCCATTTTGAACCTCAAACTTCGGATTTCACTCTTAGTTCTTAGGCCAATTTTATCCCAATAAATTTACTTTAGCTCAAATCTTTAAATTTAATATTTAAATCTGGGTTATTCTTAAAACCCTGAGGCTCTTTAAGCATAAATTTGAGTTCGATCGGTGAACTCCTAGCCACTTGTCATTTTTAGTGGCTCATTTCCACCACCTGACAAGTCATCTTAATCTCATTTTAATTTTATATTTTTATTTGATAAATTTATCATAAGCAATGTAATTAATTACTATTTATAATTAAAATCGATACGTAAAAACGATAAAGTCTTATATTAATTTGAGTAAAGATGAATAATGAGATTCAATTCAACTCAATCACATTTACAAGGATCAAATTGATAATTAACTCATTAGTTTTCCGCTCACATTTTATACTATTACTAAGTTGGAGTGTTGTATATATATATATGCTGTATTATTAAAGGTACGTATGGAACCTGTTCTGAGATCTGATAGCTTGTTATTGAGGAGAAAACAGCAGGCAGCAGCACAGCACTACTGAACCAAGCCAAAAACGTTCCATCCATGCACATATATATGAATTACATATATATACAAAAATATAAAAAGGGTTTACTTATTACTCCGTAATTATTACTACGTATTATATTTATATTATGCAAGCCAAGATTGGCCCATGATCGACGCTGATCAGGTGCTGCAAGCAAGCATCACTGTCCCCATCTATGCCACTGCTGAGTTCTGTCTTGCATGCATGCTTTCTTCTTGCTTTTGCATTTTGCAATTCCTTTAGCTCTATAACATCATCTTAGCTTCTTTATTTGACGTGTCCTTAGATTCTATACTTAGCCAACCCACTATTCTTCTTTCGATTACATGCTATGACTCATGCATGCTAACCCTGTCGATATACATACGTGAACAGAATGCATAGTCTCGAGTAGCTTTATTTTATCCCTTTTGTTTTGGGATGTTTCCAAAAAAATATTTTGAAAGTTCTAAAGAATAGATATAGAAAATTGATTCTTAACTTGGTATCAGAATCAATTTATGTTAAATTAGGTCACCTGTAAATGTATAAATCTATTGATGGATAGATTACATGTTAGCACGTATGTGCCAGTATATATTAATAAGAAACTTAGTACCACATTTGTAAGTAAAGACTTTACGAATGTATTAATTAACTAGGGACTGATAGTAAGTTTTATCGATACATTAGTATTAACTTTCACTAATTATATATTATTAACACATACATAATTTGACCAATATATGTAATGGTTGACAATTAGTAAATAAGATTGTATCTTGGAATATTTCTTGACGATGTTGCAAAATACCTTCCATATATATGTAAGTTTAAGAGAAAATCAAACTATACTGTAACTGGATATATGGAATCTTGAAAACTAAAGGGGGGGTTTTTAAGTGAATGATTGTGGTTGTTCTTTAGGGTAAAATATCGAGAGCAGTGGGGGGAGAGAGAGGGGTCCTTGTCTAAACATAAGGGGAAGGTGGGGTCCTCTGAAAGAGATGGCTTATCATGTCTGGGCACTTGGAGTATTCATTTATTTAATTGATGGACGTAGGTGTGACGTTCGATCAGTAGTACTAGTCATCAGTTCTATGCAGACATAGGGACAAATTGCAAGAGAAAAAATGGCCCTTTACCAAAGAGCCTTCAAGTAAATTAGGGTTCTTTCTCCTTCATATTTTATACTATGTGTGACCACATGATACTTTGCACTGACTCATAACTGAAGAAGACATTCAAGGACTATGAGTGGTGAACAATTAGAAGTACTAATAATATTAGGTAAACTATAATTTCTCGTCTCGATTACTTTTAATGACTAGTATCAATGTAGGTAGTACGTAAGGGTATGCACAACAACTAACTATTCATTATTGAATGCCTTTGTTTCACTATTTTAATTAATCACATGACATGCCAACGGCCATACCCATCACTAATGAGTGCTAAGTATCCGAGACAGTCAGACGGTTCGTAGTTACCCTTATTACGCGCCCAAGATAGCCAGCAGAATCTCCTCAAGAATATCGGCGCATTTACTTCCCCATTCGTGCTGGAATATTTGCCGCCGCGCCGTGGATCGAACCTTATGCCTTCAGAGCGCAGTGCGCACTGCAGCGGCGAATTCGGCTGCCCCGCCTCGAGACGTGCCTCCCTGCGGATCATTTTAATTAATCGTTGTTAATACTACTTCCTTCCATTTGTTATTTGTCCTCATCTCACTTTTTCGGGTCAAAATTTTGAAAATTTTCATACCTACGAATTTACCGGATCGATAAGAAATAAGAGAAGTCATAGATCTTATTAGATTCGTTTAATATATATTTTTTGAAATATCAACTTTTTATAATTTTTACCTTTATAGAATTGAAGTGATATTTACGCTTTAGCCATGTCTTGACGCACAGAATTTTTCGGCCAAATCTTTAAAAAAACTTTAATTCACGAATTTTCATTAAATGATAATAAATAATATAGTCATGCAGATTCATAGATCGGCTTCACATATTTTTTGAAATATCAGTTCTTTTTGCTATAATTTTTACGAGCTGCAAAATTAGAAGTATATTTACGCTTTTGCCTTTGTCTCTTTGATTATCGTGAAAAAACAAAACGAGACAATAATACTTTTAGGATAAGTATATTATATTTAAATCGTGCTGGTACACGCAAAATAAAATAATAGTTCATCTAGTTCTTTTTAAATGATGTCTCATTTTTCATCGCGAAAAGCATATCACTGGTATAACCTGAAAATGTGTATAATTATAGATGATCGTCTACTAAATATATATGGTTCGGGCCGTACTCATCGTATATCGAAAATTTATCAAAATAAAAGTTAAATTGATTAAAAAATTACGTGGTCGATTAGGCTTCTCGATTAAATCAACTTCAAATCAACAAACCCCTAAAGCGGTTCTGTGAACAAGCCTCAAATTAACCGAAGTAAAAAAAAATAAGGATTTTGGCACACTAACCCCTAAAATTGAACTCCTCCTCAAAATGTGGTTCCTCAGAAAAACAACCTCGCATTAAATGTCAATTAAAATTTAGGCTGAAAACCCCCCACCTTATCGACTAAAATCGTCATACTAACATTCTGAAGCCACGTATCAAAAACGGTTAATCTAAATCACGGGTTCAAAATTAAAGACTCAAAGGTTCAATATTTTTGACCTAAAAAAGAACTTTCATGGAAATAAAGCGCCTATTTCTATTACTTGTCAAGAATTCCAAATTATCCGATTGGCCCAAATCTTCACCAAAATTTAACAAGACGCGATCAACTCGAATCAAACCAAATCCAATCAAAAAGTAAGGACTGGAGGCACGTAAACCTATAAATACCCTCCCATTCACACTGCAAAAAATCATCACTTTCCATCACAAAAAAAATTCATCACTTCCATCACATTTATACCTCCTCACAAAAAACACACAAAACCCTTGAGAAAACATATAGAAAACCCCCGAGATTTCTCTTAAGTCACTAACAAAAACACCAAAGTGTTGAAAACCTCTAGGCCAAAACAGCGTTCTGATTTGCTGGATTACTCATTAAACTAAAGAATTTTTCCAAGAAAAATCACTTCTAGAATTTGACGAAAGTTTCAAGAACTCTTCATCATTCGCAGATCTAGCTACGAGCTCTCGATTATTCAAAAACTTGGATGAAACCTGGAGCAACTTCTCAAGCCTCGATTCATCAAATCTCAGTATAGGAATACACCGAGCCGTCAGCCCCCATAGCCTGATTCCAGGCGTTTAAAACACGCCAAGTTAAAGTTCTCTCCCTGGCCCCGCCGATCAAGATTTCACCTACCAAGGCCTGAAAACTCCACTTCTTGCTACTAAATCATCTTTACAAATGTTTCATTAAGGCCGCCAGAAGTAAAAGCTAAGTAACGCTACCAAAGCTAAGAACAAAAAGTCTCCCAAGCTGTTGACCACTTGCGCCAATTCACTAAGTAATAGCCCAAATTCACTAAGTCTCACCTCGTCATATCCCCTAAATCTCACTCTACAACCATGTGTTCAAGGGCCGATTTAGATAAGTAAAGAAGCAATGCCTAATACTTGCTTCCTATCATTCCTGGCTACAACTCGTTTCTGAAATTCTATCTCAAATTGCTATATTGCCACTAAGTCCTTCAAAAATATGGGTTTCGCCATGAAGTCCTACCACAAAAGGTGAAGATTCTCCGGTGGTAACAAATCTCAAGTCCCACTATGTAAGGTCGAAGCTTATCCACCATTTAAGTCCCACCAGTAAAGTACTCTTCAAAAGCTCAAGCCTACAAACGCTAGCAAAATTCATCAAGTCTAATTCCATCAGAGATCAAGTCCACATCAAGATCAAGTCTATATACCAATACGGAATACGCCAAGTATGCTGATTTATATCTTAAGTTCAAGGCTTCAGCCTTATCAAGTACTATGATATATATCTCAAGCCATGTAGCTCTCATTCAAATCAAGTTGCTCAAATTGCCTTAAATTCAAATGCTCAAATTAAGTAAATCAAGCTTCTATCAAGATCAAATGCTTCAAGCCGCTAGTTAGACATCTCTACAAATCGTCAAGAAACCCTGCATCACCTAAGATGGATACTACTTCTTCGATTTGATAAAACCTGCATAATCGGTGAAATTTTCTTCCTACATTGATTTTATTTTGTAAATTTCTATCATAAGTAATAAAAAAAATTATTTGCATTGGCAATTACTTTACTTTAGTAAGCTTATTATCAGAAATATCTAACGCCACTTATCAAATGAAATACCCATTCGCACTAAATCTTAATCATATTTTAAATTTATTATATATCTGCAATTAATTTTGTTTATTTACTAGGTCCGGGAAAATTGAAGAGGAAATCAAAGGAGAGAGTCTGGCTTAAAAATTTATGTCCAAGTACTAAGTAGCTCTTAAGATAGTTGTGCAGGATAATTTGATTTTCTATACCTAAAGTAGTTCCAAGCAAATCATAAGCCAAAAGCGTTATTAGTTGTCACCATGTACAATCATAATCATGCAACGTTAGAAAAGAGAAAGGATTGATTTCAAGTTAGTTATGAAAAGAAAGAACGACTTTTGGAAAGTTAAATGAATTTGAATCATTCCATATATTCTCATCTACTTAATTGCATTATTAGTTGTCACTCATCATAGCCCATAGGCACTGAGATGTGTGTGTATATATTATACAGCTACGATATTAGAGAGCATATGTAGCAACTTTAAGTTTTAGTAATTATTGCCATATTCACATTATGAACAACAATGGTCTACCTTTTCGTACTTCTAGTAGTAATACTTGCATAGATTATTCATACTTTACAAGATTGATATTCACGTGAAACAATTTGGAAACAACCACTTTATTTTATATATTTTAATTTTAAAATATTTCAAGGAAACAAACTTGACTATATATTAATTTAGATTATTATACCCCTTTGTATAGGTAGATAAAAAGTATTTAAGAAATTCCCTGGGAAAAGAAAAAAAGATAAATTTGTAATATAATAATACCAGGCATGAAATCATGAATACAGAAATAATAAAGAATTAAGTTATGATATTACTCAAATTATTTTAAAAATTAGATATTGGTGTTAATGAGGCGAGAGCCAAGCTGAAGATGATGATCGCTGTTGTGACAATTTATCGAATGATCCCTCAATGTACGTCCCTGCTCGGTAATTAATGGTGCCTATTTAATTAAACAAAAATAATAATTCAACTAATAGTTACCATGATAGTAAATTCAATATTACTATTATTCATTAGTATGTAGTTCGTTATTAGTTTCCTATCTTGATGTCTCACTTTGGGCATGATTGGGAAGGCTACTTCTGTATCCTATCTCATTATAAGTTAAGTTATATTGTTTTCAATTTATTTAAATTATAAATATTTAATCTATTTTACAAATATACTTTTATTTAATTTTATTCTTGAATACCTGAAACCAAATATTAAAGATAAAAATTAGCAAATATTTGGATTATTAATTATTGTCAAATGAAACCAAATATTTACTATCTTAAAAAGAAAAGTAAAAAATAAATACAAGTGAATTTTATATTAAAGATACGAGATAAGCAAGCATATCCACCTCAAATAAATCGAGTTTTAGGTGGAACAAAATGGCTAACAATCATGGCCTGCCATTATTTTTATGAATAACGCCGAGCAGCATAAGAACCCACAAACACACTAGTATATGTATTTCCAGATAAATTATTTATTATTTTAAAAATAACAAAAAACCCAAAAAAGAAATAAGATAGAAAAGTTATCAGCCGAGAAACAAAGATAGGGGACCTGTGGAAAAACAAGTCCTCTTTATTTTCTCTTGGTTATAATTTCATTTATATAGAGCATGCATTTGCGCAGAAGCATTGTCATAGCTACATACCTCTACTAAACAAGAACATTTAATTGACTTCATCAGAATCAATGCAATAAAAGTTGGCGCTTAAAAACATTATATATAGCATGTATACGAAACACAATCCAAATCATAGTTATTCAGAGAAACTAACTGAACAGTAAGGTATTTGGCTGGCAATTAAGGGAACTGGCTTCTGTGCCAAAAAATTACATAATTGGCTTCAAAATCAATGCTTAGCCAAAAATTAACAAAGAAAGCCTATGTTATTTTAATTTGGCCTAAATTAGACAAGTAAATTGAGTTCGATAATTTGCATTATGAGAGAGGAAGTCCAACATGTACCTGCCTATCTACAATTTGGGCCTCTGCTTTCGCAGCCTGTGCTTGCAGCAACTATCCTGTGGAGGTGGACTAGCCTATTAACCAAAACATTGAGCATATAGCCCAAATCTGTATCGCGAAGCCGCTTATTTTAGTTTTGGGCACTGGCTTCATTAAATAATGAGGTTGCCAGGGTCATAATTTGTTGGGTGTCCGTGCATATCACTTTTGAGAATCAACAGCGATACAACAATTACAACTAACAATACAATATCGTAAGACAGCGGTATTAGGATCACATTATTTACTAACAGATATTAGTAATTGGACCCACATATTGAAGGGCCATTCAGTTGTTAAAGTTTCGCAAGATGGACTCCAGTCCGGAGGCTAACAACCAAATGCCATGAGTGAGCCCAGTGACAATTTAAACTGACATTTATTTGATATTTCATGGATACGAGCCTGTAAAACTGATAGAAATAATGGAGTAGACAAAACACCTAGATTGTTTTCAACAGCATCACTGGTAACAAGAAAAGATAATTTCCCTGTAATGTTTTCAAATCTCAAATCAAATCTCAATAATGGATTCTTTGAAACGATATTGAATATAAATGAAAATCATTCAAAAGAATTCAATTCAAGATTAATATAAGGACTATATATTATGGCCAATTATATTTTTTAAGTGCCAATCTAATTTTGTAAAATAAGACAATGCCGTGGAACTAATAGACAAAACGAAATCATTTTGTCATTGGTAGTTATACCAAATATCACAACCAAACAATCGCAGTTAACATAAAGAAATCTTAATGCCTCACGCCACACGCTCTTAAAAACATTCCACCTCCCCAAGATAAATGACTTAAATTAAATAGAAGACGTTCCCACAAAAACAAATGGCAGGACGAGCCTCGAACTGCTGTGAATAAAGTTTCTTCAATTTGTTGCTAATTTAGATAAGAGTGAAATAATGTAAGCAAAAACGAGCCAAAGCAACAAGGCCAAAAATGTTTGTAACAAATGCAATTTAACGAATTTATTGTCCAACTGTAATGTTTCTGAGAATTTTCAAATGCAACCAAGTTTAAGCGTGGCTCGTGACTACTACCCCTTTTGAATCGTATTCTGTGTCCTTATTGACATTACCTTAGATTTCCCACAGCAATTTGGGAAAGCCTATTTTCCTGACGGCACTCGCGAAAGCATGGGTATGTAGAAGTCAATCAATTTACTAAGTCTATATAATTTCTTCTTGACAGGAGCATTCTCTCCAGCATTCTTACTCCAATGCTGGGATATAGCCATTTTCAAACTCAAGTGGTTTCGTGGTAATAAGTCATACGATACGGCCAAATGCACATTTTGATTCACAACTCGAATATCCACAAAGTCAAGTCTCAAATGCCTTCGCGAAGATAATTTGCCAATATATATATATAGACTATATCGACCAAAACGGGCTAAATCTATACAAGCCTAAACATTTAAAAACAATAACAATATTAAATAAATAATACGCTCAATACCACCTCTGTCAAGACAAGCATCCGAACGCCTGGACATCTAAGTAAAACTCAAATTGTTTCGGGCCCAAGAGATTTTTATGCAGCAACATGTCAAGAGGCATACGTGATGTTCGAAGTTCTTCCAAATAGTAGCATCACGCAAAGAAATCACAATCAATCTCTATATGGTTCGGGCAAGGCTTCACGAAACACCTGATTCCGCGTGATAAAGAACGGACTACTCATCGTTAATACAAATCCACAGTCGTGGGATGGTATATGTCAAACTTTCAAACCCTTTTCAACTATACTCTTGGAAATGAAGTCAAGCAAAGCAGCCTATAGACCGGTATTTCAAGTTTCCAGTCAAGAATAAGAAATAATAGTTTGCTTCTGGTCTTCTGTGAAATGGAAGAATTACCAAGAAATACAATCAGATATCGAATGCCGAAAAGACGCACAACTACTAATCAATCTCACACTCAACCTCATAGCTTCAAATCGCTAATTTTCCTTTATTTAAAGCACCTTGACCCGGAGATGAATAAAAAGATAGCCTGGAAAACTTTATATTTTTGATTCCTTATGATTATGTCCCCGACGCGACAACCGCTCTAATTCATTTACTAATTCCAGTTAAACGAGATTACTCAAATCAAGTGTTCAATAATAGTAATTATAACATTAAATGGAACTCACTTATTAATATCAGTGGGTTGCGCCATTTTAGAGTCTCCGCAATCGATATAATCAATTCTCATATTTAATATACGGCTAATATTATCTAAGCCTGTATGTCACACACATACAATGATGTCAGAATTTATAATTCATGTATGTATCAACAGAGATTGTTCAATTGAGAGTCAATGAAACCAGATACTCCAATCGAGAGTTTTAGTATCGATGTAAAATACAACTGGATGTAAAACCGAATCAATTAAATTAAGTTATTTCAATTCACGGTTTAACGAGGGAAGCTTTGGCCTTTTGTAACCAAGTTGCCACTTACTCAAGCTTAGTAATAGTTAGTTAACGGCTTAACGAGTTAGCTATTTATCAAACGAGTCATGCTGGTCTTGATCAAGATTTGACATGTGGAAAAGATGAAATGAAACCCAAGAATTTCTCATTTCATCCTTCCCCACAAATATTTCGCCGCCTCTCCCTTCCTTTGCTTTGCATTTATCTACCAAATTCTGTCCAATTGCTCGTGAGATTCCCAAGGTGCTCCAATCGCCCCGACTGAAACCGCCCAAGCTGATCAACTGGCGTACTACCGAAAGGCTTCTATAGAAATTAAGTAGAAGAAAGTTGCCACCATCCACTGCAAGTACTCGTATTCACGTAGCTGAATTATTAGCATTGTATATGTTTTTCGTAATCTATTCATGTTACTTATTCGATCTTGGTTGCATTTGTTTGTCTTTATTATGAATAAGTCACAAGTGAATTCCTTTCTCCAACAACACAAGAAATGACAACTCAGATCAGTGAAACAAATATAGCCAGTCTACCAACCAACCTACCAAGAAGTGCTCCCACATCCCTCATAATCGTCGAAACCACCCAAACTTTTATAGCTCCGCCTCCCATAGGAAAATACACCTGCCCACACCCACAAATCTCGCCCTCATGTATTTATACGTATGACATATTTCATTTGAGCTTCTAAATATTCTTGGTTATGGGCAACTTTTTACACCCAAAATACTTCAAAAATAACAAGATCTTCAGCATGAAAGCAGAGCTAAAATTATTGTCTCCCTTTAAAAACTAGTCAACAAAATGAATCGCTCCCAGAGATAATCAAATCATCAACATACTAACACATTTTATATTTTAACATGATCCTTGGAGAGTTTTAATAAAATAAACAGTCAAAGTAATTCTGGAAGAAATCCATACCCTCTTCAACGCATTGTCATAGCTCGAAAACCAAAAAAATCTAGGTGCCGTTTAAGACCCCACAAGACTTAAGTAAACTTACATATTTTAGAAAAAACCTCAAAGAGTATTTCTTTATATAAACCTCTATAGGTGTTAAGGCACAAGTGAAACATTCCATTCGAGGTAACTCCTCAATTCTTAATTGTCATCGCAGCAAAGCCTGATGGGTGACCATTTTATCCATCGGAGCGAAAGCATCAATATATAGTTTATACCTCCATCTCACGCATTACTAAACAAAATAAGTCCGCTTTGAACCTCTCTCACACGCTTATTTCGGGGCTTATACTTGAATTTGTAGGACCCATTGTACGCCAAGTGCCTTCTTGCCCTCAAATAATTGTACTACACTCCACGCAGACTCATTATCCTCTAACGCGAGATCTCCTTCCTCGCATAGTTTTTACACTGGGACGCCGCATCGCTTCTTTGAAAGATTTTGGTTCAAGATTAAATGTACTGACATAAATGCAAAAATTTCTTTTATAAATATATAAAAAGCAATTACAATCTACTAAATGTGAAATAGATAAAGAGTAATTTATGGAAATTGATGAGCAAGTGCGGAACGGACGACACATTCAATTTCAGTTATCATTAAGAACATAGTCATGCAATCCCCATAAAATGAACTTTAGCAATTTTCTTTCCTCTTACTTATTTCCAACCTGCACCCTTAAAGCATCATTAACATTATCACCGCTTAACTCCATAAGCAATCGCTTCGAGACGAGGTCTACTCACGATTTGGTAGACTCATTGTATTATTTGAAATCGCTGACGGTTGTTCGGTCTCCGATTCACATGTGCCCTTAAATATCATTTTCATCTCGCAAAATCTCCACCCTCCGTCTCCCGCATAATGTAGTACAATCATTTATCATTTAATATTATGTGTAATAGAAAACTGATTTAGCAGTATGCAAGCATATGGAAATTAGTCTTCATAAAAAACAACATCACGTGAAACAAAATACTTTATTTAGACCAAAATCATATATAATCTCCCAATTTTTTCAGTAGGGTAAACCCACAAAAATATATATTTCATCATTTATCATTGTTCATCGAAAGCCTAGATTTTTTATCATGAGCAAAACATAGGCAACCAAAAATAAGCTCGAGTAAGTGCTGTAAAGATAAAAGAAACTCATACTTGAGTTTAAAAAATCAAGGAATGCTGCAGTGGGGTAACGATTTATCGTAGGGTACCACAAAAACATTTACCCTAAAAAATCAATAGGTGTAATTCTCAAACTAAGCAAAGCCTACCAACATTCGGCACGATTTATTGCCAGCATTCTACCTCTCTCCCATTCTCGCATCCCCACACAAGAAGCTCAAACACTCATGCCATTTTGGAGAAATAAGGCCCCTCAATAGCTTACAAAAATCATTCCATTATCACTACTTGTCAAAATTTGGGTATTGAAATTGTTTACTTAACGAAAAATGCATACAAACTCTCACTGCTTTTATCAATTACAAAAATAATCAAACATCATTTAGAGTAATTCCATCCACAATAGTTAAAAATCACAAGACGATTTGAGTGCTTCAGGTCCCTCATTAATCACAAATGGACTAATTCAAATGGTTTATAGTCTTATGCTCACTAGTAACGAAAGCGCTAAATGCATGACACAAATACATAAGTTTGATTCTAATCAAAAAGCGAAAAGCATTTGACCACTTCATTCTAAGGATGCATCAATCTATTTAATAAATCCTATATTAATTCTCCTTATTCTCATGAACCGTAATAAGCCTTCAAATACTCATAAAAGTAATATATTCATCTCGAGCATTTGGCTTAATTCCCCAATCGGGGTCCCCAAAGTGGCAAAGTGGTAAAATAATAACATCTAATAACTTACTAAGATCCCTAGTCACATGGTTTGAAGCACCAGAATCTATTATCCAAGAACTAGTAAAATACTTACGAGTCAAACAATTATTGAAAACATGATTAGAGTTACCAAGTAGATTGAAAAGCTTTTGCCACTGTAGTGGTGACAAACACCGTACCGAACCCGACCGACGCTTCTCCTCGTTCACAATTGGATTGGCAGCAATTAAGTGAAAAACCATTCTCAAACCCCAACAAACAAATAGATATCTCGATTAAAATGAAAAAAAAGTGCAAAAGTTGGCTACTTTATGCCAAAGTTGAAATCTGGCTTCTGTATGTCAAAGTGGAAATCTGTCAAAAACGATGCACCACCTCATTATGAATGTTTGGCAATTTAATTGAATAACGATGATGATGATAATAATAATATTTTTGACCTAGTCGTATTGGCTCTGATCTCATGTAAAATATGATAATGTGTCAAATATTTTTCATGAAGTATAATTTCAATATATATATAGATTCATATAATGACTTAATGAATTAAATCTATACACGTCCATAAATAATGTAAATACAATAATATTAATACACAATATGCCTAATAAGTTTCTTTACAACTTAGGAAGGAAAGACGTCAACATGCACGTCTCTTGCTTAACGTGATAGTCAATATTATCCATCTTGATCTTTCAATGTTTGAAAACAGTTTATTAAGAAGTTTGAACGAGCAAATCTCACACGGTCTATTTTCTTTTATTTTCACCTCATGGATATTTTTCTCATATTCTTGCAATTCTTATAGTGTTAAGAATTCATGGGAACAAACATTGTACATGTAGACTTGGTCAAATATTAAAAGAATGTGGATAAAATTGAACATTGTCTCCAAGAAACAAAGAAAAATTACATGGTTCAATACAAAATCCAATAAGATGATAGTAGACATTAGGCATTAGGATGAACATATCCAATGATGGTATACACTGTCTGAAGAATGGTGAGAACAAGAAGAACTAAAGCAGCCACTGCTGAAATGAAAGACCATGGTGTGTTAAAATAAGTGAACTTGAAACTAGCCCAATTTATATTCCAAGTACTCCCATAATATTCATTCACTTCTCTAAACAATTTCCCCAGATAACAAGAAGCCAGATCAAATGTCACTTCTTTCCCCAAATTGTTAATAAAGTTAGCAACTTCAGCCTCTGTCCCAAAATAGTTTTCAAATATGTTACACTCACAAAGATACTCCACGTCTTTAGAAGTGTTTATCAAACTATCCAACAATGTTGTATATGTTGTCATATGCTTAGAGTATCCTCTGTGACACTGCTCATATGCAACAGAGTTGTACAAAAATGCACTCATGAAATCATCAATTGTGATTGGGGGCATTTCAATCACACCATGTCTGAATCTTATTGCAAGAAAGCTCTCTTCTTTACCAGGTTTGAGCTTGATCCCGGCCCGGCGGAGTTTTGTAATTGTGTGTATCACATGAGAAGGAGTGTTCTCTATGTCTTGCTCTGGCTCTTCGTAACCAGGAAGAATATAACTTGATCTAAGAAGATCAAGTAAATGTTTCCCTTCAAGATTGCTAAACTTTTCAATTATGTGATCAGGCCTTTGCAATCCATCGTTGAAGAATTTCAACGCCAATGTTGTCAAATTCGGACCTGTTTTGTCGTGCCCAAAAGTTGTAAGATCAAACAAACGTTGGAGAATAAAAAATGGTATTTGATTTTCCAATCTTATCAAATCTCTTAACAAAAATGATAAAACCCAAGCCATTGAATAAATTGGATCATCTGCTTCAAAAGCAATCAACCCACCAAACTTTCTCAACACCTCAATCACAAAACAACCATCAAGAACAAGCATTTCAACAATTTCATCAGTGACCATCATGATATTTTCTGAGTAACATTCCCTAGCTTGACTCTCAAGTTCTTGAACAGCTTTCAATAAATCTTGTAATACCAAACCATGCATCTCTGTTCTTTTCAGCAAGTCACCTAAGAACCTCCATTTTTGCTCCTCCATCATTTGCAACTTTGGCTCTCCATGATGGTATGGACCTATCGATATCACATGAGGTTCATAAGCTCTACCATTGACTTCTACTAAGCTTTGTGGAATTCTGAATATGCAGCAAGAACTGCAGCCAGCAGTTTTGCTTAGAATTCTTGGTTTTGATGCAATCTTTTGTTGCATCAACTCTAGTCTGTATGTATTTATCTCCCAATCTTGATTAGGAGATTGAGAATTATGATCACTTGAATTAGTTACCATCTTGAATTATGTGGTGGAGAGATGATAAGCTAGATGAGATATAATAGGAGTAGATATGATATGTATAGGAATGAAATTCTCTTGCTTTTAGAGGTAGGTTAGGATTATGTAATTATATAAGTAACTGGGACCAATTCAATTAATTCATCATCTGTTGGGGCTGTTTTATTTGTGTATTTTTATGATTCGTAGTCATGTAGCTAGTTGATATTTTTCCAACATTGAATTCATAATCTATTTTGGTGGTTAAGAATAATTTAATCTGGGTGGGATAGTTGAGGCTTGGAACTTAGTTCTTGATGAAATTTCAAAGATGCATAAGTCCTGCCAGCTTAGCTTGTCAAATTGGATGTCTTTAATGCTCAAATTGGATGTCTTTAACTAAACTTGATTAAATAATACTCCGTACTAATGGTTATCATGGTTTTTTTTTTATTTATTACACTAAATTTTTGTTTTAAAAATACGGGTATTTGTCGTTAGCATCAGAAAATTGTCTTTCTTCGTTTCTGATGTCTTTTTCGCTAATTTTAAGCGGGAAATTATCCATTCAATAGATAATATTATTTTAAATGATGTCATTTTGTCTTTTTTAGCAATACATGTAAAAATAAGCTAAGCGATAAATAAAAAAAGATAAGGGAGTATTAAAATTTCTTGAGATCGAATTTATCTCGACTCATGTATGACCTTGCTTATCTTTTTATTTATAGACATAGTATTGGAAACGTGACAAGTCCACTTACTATTTCAAAGAACATGGGATGGAACTAACGAGTTGATATTATAACGAGCTCCAACTTTTTTGGTCGATATAAGAAAAATTGACCGTTTATCAATTTAGCGGGCACCCACTTAACTCAAACAAACACTCGTTTGTCACAATATGATAAAAGGAACACCAACTTGATCTTAGCGGACACACTCTTAAAGAACGGGTCCTGAAGCACTCAAACTCCAAATGATATTATCCCTATCCAACCCACTAATATGTAGGCCCTTATCGCTACTCTTTTCCAACCAGCCCAAAAAAACAAAATAGCATGTTGACTCCTTGTTGGACTCATTTACCAATTGGGCATGTCATCCCATTGTTTATGTCAAAGAGCTTCCCATTTCGCCTAATAAAATTTAATTAGAGCATTCACGTTAAATGCCTTTATATATGTATCATTGACATCTACGTAGTGGCTAAGCCTCACTTGAGAAGATGAAAATTGTATCAACTTTAGCAATAAAGAGAATAATAAATAACTTGCGATACTATATAATAAGTAATAGGATGGAATGATTGTATCGATATTGATACGTCTTAAGCGAGGAAGATGATGATGCTAATTCTGAAGTGCTTGATCGAATAATTTGTTACCAATGGAATCGCATCAATTTGAACATATAGAACTTTTATAATTGAAGTAGTAAGAACCAAGGATAATATATATTACGCAAAGAAATGAAGTAATGATAATGATATTTAATGTGAGTAATGAAAGAAAGTAGTGGTTATTTATTTATAGAGAAACGTACATTGAACCCGGACGTCACACAGGTTAGTCCCAGTGGAGATCGTAATAACAGCTATATTATTCCGATAATTGATGTTTAAATAAGGTTAATTCACCAAAACGTCGGTTACAGCGGGCGTCGATTCAACAGACGTCGATTCCTGGCCGTGTCGATTACATGGCTCGCGTCGATTCTGAAAGCGGGCCAGGTTACAAGCGAGCGTCACAGATTTACGCGAGTGGGCGTCTACTAATAAAAGCGAGGCGAATCAACTTAAAAGTTATGTCTTGGGCGTCCGTATGTTAACGAGCACGTGCGAGCATTGATTCGAAAAGTCCACCAAATCGCTTAACGAGCGTGTGTCGGAATGACTTTTTTGGCTAAAATGCAAATGACCCCCACTTGGCGCGCCGTTGGTAAGTGGCGGAAACAATGTGGGTTGAGCCGAAGCGGTTAACGAGTCGGTGTGGGCAATGACCTCGGCATTTGCCGAGTCTAGTCGACAATCGGCAACAAGTGATTAATTACGTTATTAAGCGTATACTCGGCTTCGTCTTATAAATATTATTGTTTAATTTTTGACTTTTTAAAAAAATTAAGATATAACTAGTTAAAGTGAATTTATCTTAAAAAATACGTTGAAAGTTGGTCGAATAAAATAAGATATTACTATAAAAATGAAAAAATATAAAGCGGATAATCTTGCCGGGATGGAGTACTTTGGCTTTAAATGAAGGGTGCATTAAAGTTGCGATCATAAGATATTAAGTCGCTCTACTTCTTAAGACAAGTACACAACTGATCCCGTCCAATACATATTTTAGTATTGTCTAATATTTTGCTGTTATTGTGTAATGAGTTGTATCAATCTATGGTTGGAGTATTTTTTTAAGTATTTTCCTGTTATTGTGTCTAATAACTTAAACTTTAGTGACTAAAATCTACTTGTCCCCGTAATGCAGCATTCATTGAACAATATAAACTAATTACTCCCTTTGACTGACGGCGCCGCAATGCAGAAAGATTTGCGGGAAAATGGGGAGTCTTCCTGGCTGAACATTGCAAAGCGAAATCGATCGAGTAAAAGGTTGAATCTCACCTTCGTTCCACCAGAGGTTGTTGATGGTGGTTCGGTACTGCTCTGATGATGTTATGTAGGGGGTGAATAGATGGAAATCGGCTATGTTTGGCTATGTGATTGGATTAAACCCTACTTTTGGGGTGGTTGAAATCCTAAGATTTTAAATTAAGCTTTTAGTTTTTTCAGGTTTGCAGATTGTAGTATAATTGTATACTCGCTATTAGAAGCAGGATAAGTAGTTGGAGGAGGGTCTCTAGGAATAAGCCAAATTGGAAAATTTGTATAGAGTGGGGCTTTCCTTTGGATATTTTGGTTTAGTTGGTCATTTTTGGGGTATGCCCTTTGATTTGTATTACTTTTTCCCATAGAATAAATATAATTGTTTGAAAAAAAATCAACTCGAAACTCGACTTTTATTGTAATTCAAATGATCTTAGTTAATTTAAACTCGGTTGATTTCGAGCCAGTGCTAATAGATGTTATAAATATTATATCAATGGATATATGATTATGGTGTAATGGCTGGAGTTATGTTACATTAACAATCTAGCAAGTGCATGAGTATGTTTTAGACAGTAGCATTTTCAATAATCAAATACTGAGTACTCAACAATTTTCAGATTAAAATGATGGTAAATGAAATCCTATCAAATTAACTAAATTAGTAGACCTTTATTGATTTTTCCCCAAAAATGTTCCATTGAGTTTTGTATTATTGAAGATATTCAATGATAACCAAATCCATCATCTTGAGTTATGTTGATACTAGCTAGACGACTACAATTCTCCTCATTCTTTGGCAGTTCAATGAAAATCAATACAACTAAGTGAACAATTCAGTAACATAATTCGTCGGCTAATTCGTCTACTAACACTCTGAATATTGCAACTTCTAGCTCTCCTGCAATTTCTCCGGACTGCTCTCGATACTTCTTCCAACTACCACACTCGCTTCCAAAATCGAACTGAACCATCATATCTATAGTGTGCGGTTGGACTTCTTGCCATGAATTCAACTTCTTGCAAATGCTACTGACCATTTCTTCCTTGAAGTTAAATCCTATCATTTCCTTTGTTTCTTCTGAGATCAAATCCAACACGAGCCTCTCCAGATGCGTTGGGAATTTCCTGGATTGCTGAAAGCTGGCACGGCTAAGTATTTCGGTTAACATTGGTGTATCAGGATTATCGATGTCCCTGCCTAACGAGGTTGGTTCCTTGTCTTTGTAGTCTTCCTCCATTCGCTCAATCATTATTTTATCAAGCTCAATAGGATCCAACTCTGCCAGTTTCTCAAATCGACGCAGTTTGTCCAAAAGCTGCACATTTGCTTCTGCAAATTAAGTCATACTTATCATGAGTATATAAATTGATTTAGATCTTACTCCAATGCAACTTATAATTAATAAGCTTATTTGCCAAGTCAAAATGATGAGCTATGAGAATCTTGAATTTATGGTAATGTACTTGTTCCCTGATTATTTCCTGAATGGGCCAAAGGCTTGTCAAATAATTAAGCAGATCTAAACAAATTAAGGACAATCAAACTGACTGTGACATTACAGCTTCAGATTATATGCTAACCTTGACAGTAGAACAGTTCATCATAAAATTCAGGACAATCAAACTGATTATGACAGTAGAACTAGTTCATTCAAAATAACCATGAAAATTGATGAGTCACATGAACAAATTTACTTACCCTGTACTATTGCATAGCTACCGTTGCTTTCATTATAATCTTCAACATAATAATCGTTGTCCTCGTACTCTTCTTCGTCCCCACATTCTAGTCCATCGTCATCATATGCCTCATATGGAGTGTCCAACACCGACACTGGACTGCATTGTTCTTTCTCATCTTCCAGTACTATGTTACTCCCTTCTGTTTGTTCTTGTTTCTGTAAAAATCCAGTACAACATCTAATTAATTTCCTCCCCTCTATACTCTTACACTATTCTAGTGGAAAATGCTAAACTGTGTGGCAACTTTCTTTAATACATAATACCTGTTATCTATTGGACTAAACGCAATTACCTATCAGTATGCTAATTGAAAATCACAAAGAACGAGTTAAAAAATCAACTATAACAAAAAAATGTGATTTGATGACCTCTATTATAGGAAATAATATTGTAGACAAAATATCAAACTCATGGTACCAAACAAAACAGAAACCGGCAGTCCATTACTAGATGATTATATTTTACCGCTTCAATGTTTTCCTTGGATTCTTCTTTCATTTATCTTGTTTTCTTTGTTAATTGAAACAATGTATTGTTCATTGGATTCTTCTAACAAGAAGCTAATTTCATTCGGGCAACATGGTAATTCAATGTCGACATTCAAGCCACCATATCATATTATACACATTGTTTTACTGACAGATTCTTAACAAGTCCAAACATTTTCATCTTTACACGAGTTAAACCAATACAATAATCAAGAATCACAATGAACAAACTTTTTACGTCAACATGTACCAATGTCCCAATATCTCAAAAAATAGGCAGGACTAGATACTACGCAACCTTAACCTTATAATTACAAGAAACGGTCAGTTTACGTTGTGATATAATACAAATACTCACCTAGATAGTGTAATGAGTCATTTACGTTCCCTAAAATTTAATATTCAAATACTAGAAACATGTGTTTCATGGAAACGAACCTTTCCATTTTGTCCTCTAGGAGAAGCTGCCGGAGAGGATAACTCCGGTGTACGATGACCGGAAGGACTTCTACGAAGAGAAAATCGAAAAGAGCTCAAAGGACTTGAGCAAAAACGTTTCTCATAAGCAGCAAAAGCTTCCTCTAGTGAATAATCCTCAAACTCTTCACTACAAGAACTCTCCAAATCCAATGATTTTTCTTCATTACTCTCAGACCAACCAGCACTACTCAATCTACTATTATTACAATAACCACTAACTATCCTCCTCTCTTGTTCCACACATTTCTCCTCGACTTCAATAACATTTTTTCCAATTTGCTTCTTTTTATTCCTGTTTCTTAGAGTTGTAACAACCGGGATATGCCTCGATGACTGCTTGTTCGTATTTCGCTCTTTAAACTTCTTCAAAATAGACCCAAGAATTCCAAATCCAACACCCCTTTTTTCTTTAGAATTTCTCCGACTTTGTACCCTCAATGCAGCTTCAAACAATAAAGCAGCAGTCTTTGCTGGAACATGAAGTAGAACAGCACCATTTCTAATAAGTGGACTTTTTTTAGAAGGCGAAGGAAAATCGAAAAATGGAGACTTTCTAACATCAGGAGAATTCTGAAATGATAAAAAACAAGCATTCTTGCAAAAACTATGTTTTGTAGCTAGTGATGATTTTTTTGTAACAATGGTTATATTTTTCTTGATTTGTAACGTGTTACTAGGATTATTTGGCCTTTTGAGTTGGTAACGTTTGTCTGAAATGTAACTCTTCAATTGAAATGGTTCTTGATCTTCTTTCAGAAGCTCATGTAAGTGCTTGAAAGCCATCATAACATGAATTATTGGTGCTTTACAATAAGCTTAAAATTGAAAAGATTATGATATTTGAGAAATACAAAGGGAATATTTGGTTGAGTGATGTATCCGGAGTATATCTTTTTTGAAATTTAAAGGGGAGAGATTGAAAGTGTTTGAAGGCTTTAATTTTTTTTTAACAGGGGGGTATGGAATGCGAAGAATTGGTGATTCAAATCTTTGATTTAAAAGATCGAGGCATCGTGGACTTGTGGTGATGAGCAAATAAGTACTTGAATGGAGTACTAAACATTCTTATGAGTGGTACTCGCCGTTTTTTTTTTAGTTATCGTTTTAGTACTTTTATATAGATTAAAGAAAATAAAAATAGTAAAAAATGCGTTAAGAAAATATAGAATGTGTCAATTTAAGCAATAGCATTATTGGTTTGGTTATTTATTCGAAAAAAGTAATTCAAAAGAATGCGTTGAAAATATAAAAGCTATTTATTATCTTAAAACAACAACTATAAAATATAATTTTTTCTTCAAAACTATAATTATAAAAAACGAAGGGAATAATGACACATATAAGTTCATTTGTTTGTTAGTTTTAAGTATATAATCTTCAAAATCGAGTTTTTAAAATAGATAATTGTTTAGATAAAAATTGATTTATTAAGGAAGCGTGAAAAGCTATATTGGAATTGAAAATATAAAAAATTATATTGAAATTGTAAAAATATATTTTAAAATTATAAATAATTAATTATTATGAAAAAAAAATTTATAGATGATTTGTTTTAAAACGGAGGGAGTACTTGATATGATTAAAAGATATGCATATTTAAGTTTAAGTTGTGGTTTGTCATCGAAGTAAAGTTTGTCATTGAAGTAGTACTCTGTAGAAGCAGTGGTGCAAGGACCAAGCGTGGAAGTCTTTTTGTCTGTAGCCAATTTAATAATGGCATTATTGTTTACTCTCAAATCTCAATATAGGGCATTTAATATGGCATTTCATATTTTCTTTCTGTTGCACTTGTAATTTATGTACGCATCTTTCAGTAACTTACCTCAATGCGAAAGTTTATAGCCCAAAACTATAAACTCTTCCATTGACATATCATAAGTATGATATTGATGATACATTATTTAGCAAATTAAAAAAAAAAATCATTATAGGAATTAGGAAGAATATATACTAGGGAATATAGACAACAGAACTTGCTAATTTGTGTCTTGATATAGGAAGAATATAATTACAGCTAGGAGTAGCCAGTCAAAGGTCACCATCTGAGAAACTATATGGTAGCTCTGGTGGACCATTTGAGGCTTCCTACGTAGTTCAACTTTGTTAACATATTCCTAGAAGATGTGATCTGGGGAGATTACCATTTGAAGTGGGCGAACTATTTCAAAAGGAAAATGCTTTATTTTGGATATTTTTGTTTGTTTTTTATAGTATGAAATAAATTAAACATTGTTAAATGAATTTTGAATTTTTTTTTTTATTCAGAGGGAGAATGTATAAAATTCCTCTGTGAATCGAACTTAATACCTTTCATATGGAGGCTTGGGGTGATAATTATTAAGCTAGAAGCCTTGGTTACTTAAATGAATTCTGAATGAGAATCGAAATCAGGACCTTTAAATCACTGAAAGTACTCCTAACCACTAGGCCTCAAAATGAATTCTGAATTGTATGTTACTGGTATCATTTATATCGGAGTTATGTATTAATATGAGATATAAGAATATGTACATGTATACTAACACTAACATGCATGTTCAAATGTTTATAACGAGCTTCCAACTAAATGATACTCTAGAGGGTCAAATAATTATAATACGAAACTTTATTACACCTATAAAGATAACATAAAGATTGTTTCGACTCACCAACTACATATGTCAAAGAGATCAAGTAGAAAAAAAACTGATACTATTGTACATCATATACAAACCATAAAATGATGAGTAGACACTAGACAAGGTGTTACGTTCAAAGGCTACCTAACAAAGGATGATGGAGGAAGAAACTTAACTACGTGATTAGTTACTGATGATGATTCTAAGTGAAAATCCAATTTCCACACATGTATGTATGTCTTTGAGACTAGTTACTGAGAGTTCAAAGTGTAGAATCCAATTTTCAAACACATGGAAGTAATTGAGACATGAAAGTGTCGGCAGACAAATAATGTTTAACGCACGCTTGCATCTTTCTTAGTAATGGCTCCATTCTGAAACAGCAATAGTTGTACTACCATATACAGTTACCTCATTTATTATGTCAATCCATAAAATTACCATTATATATACGTTGTCGTTGGCGTAAGTATAGCAGTTAATCCATCAGCCGTGTAGGGGAGGTTATTCGAGATGTGCCTCGGACAATTAAGTAGCGCTTTGTCTGTAGCGTCAGTATAGCAGAGATGCTTGCATGACAGCAGTTTCAGCCTTGGATTATTGTATTCTTTTCTGTCGAGGATCAAACCATGCGTAGAGGCGCATGAGACGATCAGATGTCGTGAGATGTGGCTAGGTAGACCAATTACCATTATATATATGTATGCATGCATGTATGTAGATTATTGCACCATCTGACTACAGCTACACTATGTCCAGACCACTTCTATCCACCTGATGAGAAGTGAGAACAAATAAACCAACATTTTGAATTTAATTTATTTGAATTTACTTTTCACATTTTGATTGCTCAACTTTCACGATTATGATGAAGAGTTGATAATTTGGTGGCATCGATTAGCTTTATAATTAGTGCTTATGTTACCTTTTGTCGGGAAACATATTTTTAATTTATTTGTAAGCATTTATTATAACAACATGTGAAACTACTTGAATTGTGTTTAGTTAAAAAAAAATTGTATTCGTAATTTATCTTATATAATTATACTTTTCATTCTTGAAAATTAAAAAAAATCACCATTATGATAGATTGCTAGTCTCATATCTTCTTGAGAAGCGTACTACATTATTTATTTTTTTGGATTCTTTCATTTCTTTATGGCTGTACCATCTAGGAATTGACTTGAAATGACAAATATAGATCCTGAGTATCATCCGTATATGTTTCAACATCAATTTGAACTTGAACGTCTTTTCAAATTTCAATAGTATAGTTTAGTCACGAGTTGGCCTGGAGACTAAAGAGATGCATACAGTAACTTTGCATGTACATTTTGCATTTTTGGGTTTGAACATTTTTTTTAACTATCGATAAAGATATCATTGAAAAATGTCAATAATGATTCAAGAAATACAAGACACTGAAATGACTGAATCACCTTGCTATGTCAAAACAAGAAGTTCCAATTCAAGAATTTGGGGGCTCGTAAAATCGAAGTTGTTCCACGTTGAGTCCCACTACCATAGTATCACACAATGAAAAAATAAGGCTAATTAGCCCAGGTTCAGCAGTGGTATCGATTAATTTTCGATTAGGTCTTGGTATAGATTTTTTTAACGTGATTCTTGAATTATATATTCTTCATTTCTGGTATGGTCGTATAAATGGTATTTTCTGTAATAATAAACTAAAAAGTATAGGCGCGTTTAAAATATTTTACGCCAATTAAAATAAAGCATAAAAATAGCTTTCTTATTTTGATAGGCCTCTGCCAGCACTTTCACTCCCTCTAAAAGCTTTCACAACAACTACTTTTCTTGCTATAGCACTCTTACTCCTTTTCTGTGCTTTCTTTCTTAACACCATGTCTCAGCCATGGCTAATTTCTTAACTACTTAACATCACTTTCTACTACCACTACGCACCACTGCCACTTACCCATTTATTACACAAAAATAAATTGTCCATTCTGACATATTAGCGAGAAAACCCACCATTCAATTCATTATTTGGAGAATTATTAATCAAATGAAATTAGTCAAGCAAAAATTACTTCGTAGCTAATAAAATGAAATTACTTGAGAATGCAACATGTATATTAATAATCTAGCCAGAGAAGATAACTAACGCTTTGAGTAGTTATTTCCCATCAACTTACAAAATCCCCGAAGACTAAGCCGGTCTTATTAGCCAGATTTGAAATAGATGATTGTTTTAGATAAAAAATGATTTATTAAGGGATTGTGAAATATTACATTGAGATTGTAAAGTTATATTGGAAATGTAAAAGCTAAGGAATTGTAAAAATATATATTAAAATTATAAATAAATATTATTGTAGAAGAAGAAGTAAAAAATCACAGATAATAATGTATTTTGAAACGGATGGAATATATTGTTATATTTGTAGAATGGAAAAGCAAAAAAGAAAAACATATCCTAACCCAATTGCAAAGTTCAGTTTTTCATACTATGTCAGATATTAGCAGAATGGACAAGCAGAAAGAAAAAGAAGTTCAAAGAATGCAAATTTGCAATAACAATGGGAAGATAGGATATGGAGATGACAATCTCAGGTTAATTCGATTTGATTATTACTTAGAATTTTTAAATTTGCGATTTATTACGGTGGCATAATTGGAATTAGATATGAGATATATATGCTTTTATGGGAGAATGATAAAGGATGTAAGATATTGGTGATGGTGGGGGTTGGGGGTAGGAGTAAGGCAGTGGTGGGAGTAGGGTTAGTGTGTTAAAGAATAAAGGTTGAGGTTTATTTTAATTGTATAAATATTTTAAATGCTTATCTTTAGTTTAGTATTATGGGTAAAATAGTCGTTTATAGGTTGAGAATTCTGATAAAAGAACAATCTTATAAGGGCCAATCTTTGAGAAAAGCGATGGATTCGAGAATCTGGCGAGAAATAAAATTATAGTTCGGAGAATTAGTATAGTATCGTAATGAAAAATACAAGGTAATTATAATGAAAAATAATTATTTGAATATAATTAATAATTTGAGTCAGTTCGATAATAACTATGATATCTCGTTTTATTGTATGAATTTGGAGTCAAATATAAATACGGAGTATATAGCTCGACCTCGAAACTCGAGAGTTATGTGATAGTGATCGGTGATGGTTAAATTGCCTACTCTGCGTGATTAATTTTAGGGGGTCTTGACGTGACGTATTGCTCGGATTTTGGGGCGAGAAAATGCGAGCAGTTCGCATTTGTGAAAAATACAAAAAATGGATCGGTTATCCAATCAGGTTCCGGGCCAGATAACCCGATTTTAGACTCTTTATTAGTAGATTTTATCGGTGGACCAAATTTTTTATTTATATTTTGGACTTCCTGTTTGATTTTTTGTTAACTATATACAATATTTATAATAACAATAATAATAAACTCCAAAGTCCAAAATAATAACATAATAAAGTTCAAAACTCCAAATATCTAAAAACATGAATAATAATAAATTCAAATGTCAGAATCACCAATAATAAATTCGAATGTCGAATACAAGAATAATAAGTTTAATTGTCAAATACTAGAATATTAATAAAGGTCAAATGTCCAAAATCTCTGAAAAATATCGAGAAATAAATCGATACGTTCAAAAACAACTCTCGAAACTCACAAAATAAATTCACCTACACAAAAATTAAATAAATATATATAGATTGTTAAATATAAAAATATGAAGAAAAAAAATACATAACAATTATAAGAATAATTATATAAACATACCATACAAATCCGTCTTCCTTCGATTCGTCGAGCCTGACTCTCGAAGGCTAGTAGAATTGGCGATACATAAAAATAAAATAGATATATTACGGGTTAAATATAAAAATGTAAAAGAAAAAAAATACATAACAATTACAAGAATAATGATATAAAATTGAAGCATACCATATGAAATTTTTCATCTTCTCAACATCTTTCATGGTAGTCTTAGTCGATCCGATTAAATCGCAGTTTTTAACCAATTTGAGCCTTGCAAACATTTCATTTTCGGTTTCAAAGAACTACATAGTCATTCAAAACTACTACTCGCATGCTAAATGCTTGTTCAAAAGCAAGCTGTAAGCCCCGGAATAGCTAAAATATCTCTAGTAATCTTGGAATAGCAAGAATATCTTGTAGAATTTATTTTCCACCGTTCTAGAATGTTCAAATCTCGGCCATACCAATAAGGTTAAACCGAATATTGGGTCGATTCCACGTTTACTCTCGAAGTTCCTCGCGTTTAACTCCGTTTAAAATTGAAATCGTCTCTTACGATTTGATGATCTCTATTCATTAACAACATTAGAATTAGAATTTACATTGACTTAACTTTGGATGCGTATCGTCCAGTATTCTCGGTATAATACTTAATTCAATTTGATTTTTGTCGATAAATCGACTTTAAGCCTTCCTTGATCCTTCGATAGCATTCTCGCCCATATAACTTTTCAAATAAAACTTCGGTACTTAAGCCTTCGGTACCGTAACATTTTCAGCGGCCAAAACTATAGCGGTGTTAACACTAGCGTTAATCGATACTTATCAAATTTCGCTTTTTATATTGTCGATTAACTTAACTGCAAAACAAGATCGGCACTACTTTCTGATGTAGCATTGTCGCGTACATCATAATAATTTATGCAGAATGAGGAGAAGGCATTGACAAAATTACGACATCAGAGAAAATGCTAAAGTAGACTCGTAAAACAAACCTAGAGAAATTTGACAAATGTTTATTGTGTCGTCGTTACGGGAGGTCCGTGAGAGGAACATTTTTTCTTCAAAGTTTTGAAATAACTACAATAAGCATTTTCCTCCTCGACTATTGAAAGCTTTTTGATACTTAATTGTTGTTTGAGCATCAAGAGCGTCGAATTCCATCGAGATACCGGCGTGAACAAACCCCACTGCTTGCTCTATTTTCTCGAGCAAAGACAATCTTGGAAACAACTTACTCGCTTTGGGAGATGATCTAAACCATGCTTACGTGCCAATCTTGAGATTGAAGTAGATTGCTCTTTCAAACTTTTTATTACAATGAGGTTAGTAATATGGCAATAGCATCTAACATGCAGTATTTATTATGCCAATTCTCCCTCGAATTATCTTTGTTTTGAAGTAATCTATAGCTCATTGTTGAAGATGTATTATCAGCGATTCTTTGTTAGAATCTTATCGAACCCCGTTCATTCAAGCAAGTCACCAAATAACCTTCCACTGGCGGTTCTCCGCATGAGCTTTTTCGTCGAAAGAAAAGTTCGAGATTTTTTTCTTGGGTTTCAAGCCTCATCAATATAATAAGCGATCAAAACCAAGTAACTAATATTACGGGTGAAGTCGGCAAATACGTAGTTAAGCACTGACCTCGTCTTTTAGCAAAATTTTCAACGCGTATTTTTCCTTTCTCATACGATCTAAAAACTGATCGACAACAGCGATATCTACGAGGAAGTATAAGCGCAGGCTCACAATAGTCCTAACAGAGCTCCACTAAATCCTTACTCATTGACAAAATTAAATGTATTCCATCGACTATATGCGTATTAGATAAAGAATCTGAGTTTACGAATGCTCGAGGCGCTTTAGTCTTTATACCCGACTATTGAGCAGCGATCCGTAAACTGCTGCTTACAGATCATTAATTCTGATTGATTCTTATCTTTATCTGCTTGCGGTGTTCTTATTCCGCGGGCGTGGGCGCTTTTGTTATGATTATTTAAAGATCGGTTCGTGCTTATTAGTATCGGTTGCGTAAGTTTTAAACAATGCGAACATCTTTGCTCTTTTTATTCTCGACTTTCTCGAAATTGTGCACAAATTAGATATGTTATATCATTTCACGGTACTAGTTAAAGATTGGTCTAGCTTGTCTTATAAGAGGTTTAGAAGAACATAATTAGCGGGGCGTTTAGCGTAAGCGTTTATGAGAGACTTACAACTCGAGATATCTTGAGTTGACTCGTCTTACTTGACCTTCGTTGTTCTTTGTCAATCACGATAATCATGGATTTAGCATGCATGATATAGGCATCGTCGAGATGGTTCGCTATATTCTGCTCACCGAGCAATAAAATTACATTAAATGTCAGCCGAGCAAAACAAATAAAACATAAAATATTCATCTGATGAATGGCCCATCTTGAGGTAGACAAGCCCCATCTTCAAACATAAAATAGTGTACTATCTTTTTGCCTTGAGAATTCAATCTTAATGAATATTAATAAGCGATAAAATAATTGACTAGCAGCAGCTGACTAATTGACTAAACACAGCGGTTAAATTCGCTTTAGAAATTTTCGCTGCTTTAATATGTTACGTTCGTAAGCGATAATTGTTTGTTAGACAATGAAGCCATAAAATTATTAAAATATTAACAAATTATCAATGAACTTACAGTAGACAATGTCCATAAAATATTTACAGTAGACATGACCATAAAAATAATACGAATAATCAATGGTAGATAGTATACAAATAATTAGTGAAAATTTCAAATAATCAAAATTTTAAACATAATCAAGAATTTAGTAACCATAAACATTAACTAATTAAACATATTCATATCAAAATTTACTATAAAAATTAAATCATAATCAAATATTAAAAATAATAAACAACTATTAAACAAATAATCAAAAATTCAAAATTAAAAATTGAATTTATTTTTTACGAACTTTTGGGACTTTTGGAGGAGGGGGGGAGGATTTGGGCCAGGGGTTCGCTACTTGGGAGATTGTGGCGTTTGGGCTGTGAAATGTGAAGTAGGGAATCAGGGGAATTAGGGTTGGGTTTTAGCTTTTAGAGAATTAGAAATTTAAAAAAAAATAGTTTTTATTAATACTTGGGGCCAGGACCGGATTATCGTGTTACGAATTAAATATACGAATTCGATGAATTATTTATTTTTAACATCATTAAGCATGCGGATCGGAGTCAGGAGGCTGGATTTATATCGGAAAATGTAGGACCGAATTCGGTTTTTTTTCTGATATGCAATGGCAGTCTAATTAATTTAATTCAACTGAGAGGGTGTGGAAGAAGACTTATTGGTAATAACATCCTCTTATGTTTTTTTATGTTGTTTGACATAATTTAGTCAAAGGTTACTTTCTCGGCCATACAATTTCGACCACCAATTTAGTTCATGCGAAATGCATTCATCAAATCAGATGCTACCAGATCTATTTGTGTTCAGTGATTGTCTTTATTATTGTCCTATCTCATATTAAACGATAGGGTGGTGTACTATTGTAATCAATCGTATGTGACAAAAATGAACATTATTGTGATAAAATAAACGAGGTATCATTAAATACTTCTTTGTCTACCTCGCTAGCTACCACAGTTTCATTTTTTGTAAAAATTGAAAATTTGATTTACCATTAGTCATTTGTCATATTTCCCTTTGATCTTATTACTTCATTTCATCCCATTTGGATGTAGACAATCGAAATTTAATAATTAAATTCAGTTTATTTGAATTAGTTAAATTAATTAATGAAAGATTATTTGTCACAGTTCTGGCATTGACGATTAGGGTTTAGGCTAATCCCGATGAAAATGGAATACGTGTAAATTAAGGATTCGATATTTAGCACAAAATTAATTAAAGTGGTAAAATTAGGGACATCAAATAAAGCTTAATTATAATATTAAAAATTTGAGGTTCCCTAAATTTACGGGATTAAATAGTATTTACGTGGAAAAAATTGAATTAAAAGCAAAATTTTGCGAGATAAATAGGTTAATCTGACCGATAGAAAAATAAGGTAACTAAACATTACTTGAAAAGCACGAAAGTCTAAAAGCTGCGCAAATCCAATGTCGGCCGAGATTTTGAAATTTAATATTTTATTAATGTCAAGCCCAGATTACATATCTTCACGCCAGTAATTAACGGTTAAGATCGTATCTGTACGAAAATGGATGGCTACGTCGGAAGAGAGGCTGAAAGCGCATAAATATTACATTCGTTAGAAAAATGTCAGAAGCGCTACAAAAGCTGCAATGAAAAAAACTCGCAGAGAATTTAAGCGTAAACGGTACCGAAGGTATTTAACTTGCATGGCATACGAAGATTGATAACTATTCGAGAGAAAAAGCATCAATCTTGGCGCATAAGCAAATAGGTGCGCAAATTGAAGAAGGCGAGTGAAGAACACAAAAATCTTATTTAAGACGAAATAGAAAAGCGAATTGGAAATACGATATTTAATTAATTAAATACAAAATCTGATAATTCGAGGATCGAGGCAAAATTGATAAGTCGATCATTCGAATCTCGTAAATCAAAATAAAGCATAGGATTAAAAGGCATAAATCATACGTAGTAAATCATGGCGGAATCTATTGCGTAACCACTTGTCTAGGCGTCGGGAAACAGTAATTTGATAAGGTATCACTGGCAGCAGTAATAGCATCTGACTGCGGGATAAGGCGATAATAAATGCGAGCTGGGTATAGGCATGCAATCCAATTTCTTAAGTATGCTTGCTGAACCTTTAATCGAATCGAGTCACAAAATCATGGCTAGTCATAGGCCGAGATCAGTCAGGGCGTTAAATGCGTGTATGCGGCTGTTGGGCTCGCGACTTCGGATCATATCCCGTCAAATGCTCGAAGTCCAGAAATTTCCCGGTCTTGTCAGGTCTAGGATCGGCAGTGAGACTTCTGTCAGGTTAGGATCGTATAACGTCCAGCCTTGAATGCGAAGTCAGCTCGGGGATCACGTAAACAAATCTGACCTCATTCAGCGCTGAATCAAGACTTAAAGTCAAATCCAAGTCGATCTACGTAATCCAAATCGACGTTTGAGAAATCGTGATCTAGTTTTAGGAAGCGATAGATTGATAATCAAGCCACGTCGATTTGATAAATTATTTTGTACCTAGAAGGATTTTCCCAAAAAGTTTATTGTATTGGTACTTGGCAATATTTATAAATAATAAAATATTTCTAGCAGATACATTAGGCAAATTAAATTTATGTGATGATAATTGGTAATAAAAATATCATATTAATAATGAAGTAAATCAAAATATCATATTTTAATATTTTTTTTGATATGATCTAACGTATTAAAAATATTTAAAATTCGAATATTAATAAAATTAACTCATCAAAATTAGACGGTCTTTTAAAGACGAAAGAAGCCATTGGTCTCAACTCTCAACTTGACTTAAACATGGTTTGGATCTTGGCTTAATGTGCAGCTAACGTTGGCCCGGATTAAGGTAGAGGCGTCCGACAGACACAATAATGGGCTTTTCAGGCCCGAATCTTAATCAGACACAGTTAATCATGTTTATCCTCAAACCCAACTCAACCCTTAGCAGTTTAGCACCCAGGTCTTCTCAATTTCTACTTAGGAACTTATACAATTTAAGTAAAGAAAAGCTTACACTAGTTTGTACCCGATTATTTAAGTAGGAAATTATGATGTAACGGTTCTAATAAAACAAAAATATTCCCGGTCTTTTCATATTTATTTTTTATTTTAAACGTGTCAAAATTCCACATATTAACATCTAACATATTACAAGCAATTTGTCTATGTTATGAATCAATTTGATCTAAAATTACATTTTTACTGTTATAAACTTCTTGCTTACAAACTCTTCTCGCTCTAAATGAAACTTCGCATTTTATTTCCAAATTACACTTCATTTTTCCTTTCTCATTTCTCAAAAATAGTTTTTTTTTTAAATTCATTCTCATTTCTGTAGAGCAACCACTTTGTGCGATTACCTACTTTTCCTCATTCAATCCCATCCCTCCTCATGCAAGCAATGAAAATCCTATGTTACACCTACTACGACATTGTCGGTTAGGTTACATTAAAATCATGACATGTATTATTTGCCTTCCAATTTACTTTCAAAATAAAAATAAACTGGCGTATAATGTCTTATGAATAACAAAAATATAAGACAAAAGATAACAAAAAATCCAGACTCATAAAGGAGGAAAATGCAAGTTAGGACTTGGTTGAAGGACACCAGAATTCAAAAATAATTAGGGGCATACCATCATTATCAGGACTGAATCATGAAGGTTGATTTGGTAATAGACCAAGAAGGGGAATTTCGTAGAATATCGAATGGCGCAGTGGTTGAGGTCGCCAGGTGAGCAGGGTCACAGGTTCGATTTTTAAATTGTAAAGAGACGGTGGGTGGATTTTTCACAATATCATCAGCAATTCAGTATATGGAGAGGATCAGAGGACTCATGGAGAAAATGTATCAATTTGATAGACAAAAGGGGAGAAACCCTGATATATTACAGACCCTGTTTCGAATTTCCCTTTCCTAAAACAAAAAATTACTAGAAAATGCACCAAGAGAAACATACAACTAAGGAATAACATACAAACCAAACTCTGAAATCACCCACAAATTTGAACAAACATAACATAGTCTTATCTTTAAATACATCACACCACTCCTAATAAGTCATACCAGAGGTCAGTTCTATTTCAGTTATCTCAATGCTCTTGCTTACTTTCGGTATCAATGCTTTTGCTTAATTCATCCAATTTCTTAAACCTCAACTTCTCGCTTTCTTCAACCAGCTGTACAGAAACAATCAAAAGGATAGATATAGTACCATCAACCAAGATTTTAGTATCTCAAAATAAAAATAATAAAAATAGAAAGCAGTAAATTAATGATTACCTCCATCAATTTGGTAATGAGTTGTACTTTCTCCTTGTTCTTCTCATTAAAAGCATCAAGAGCTTCTTTGTACTCTCTTTCCTGGGATGTGATAAAAACATTTGTATTGATCGACTAAACAAACGAGGAAGTAGTGACTCTGCACTCTCAGATAAGCGATTCAGCAAGTCAGAAAATAATGTTATAAGTAACAAGTTTCACCTTCTTCTGGCAAGTCTGTCCCAATGGTTTCAACTCCTTATTAACTGTGTCAACCTTCTTGCGGATAACAGTTATTTCCTTTTTCATCGGATCACATAGCGCTTCTAGTTCCTGATAGAATGAAATCATGGTCAATAATTGCAAGTGTATAATAACTCAATTCTAAAACTTGCTTGTTTTCAGGCATTAGATAGATCAGATTATTATGGTCACAAATATCCAAGGCGTTCTTTGTTATGCAAGAGGAGGAAGACTAAGATAAAGGAAGTGAGCGATGACGATAAAGGAGATATGCATCCTAAATATAACAGCAGCATTAGTAGATAATTTTTTCCATATAGAGAAACCATTTCCCAGTTTTCGCCCCGGCCTCCGCCTCTACCAAATAACATGAATGCTCTAAAGTTCACCTCCACTCATATTCTCCTAGTACCCCATGGCTTGACTGACATTCTTCAAGTGTGCGAAAGAAACAGAACCTTAGAAGTTTGAGGTGATCAATTCCGAGATCTACAATCATTTTAACTAATACGAAATCGGACCAAGTAGAATTAAGCAATTCATTACTCGTGCAGCCAGTGAATTGATTAAAAGCTCATATAATTTGTTTAAGAAGAGATGCTCAAAAACCTGACTAGAACAGCTAAGAGTCACACATTTCCCCTTAATTTCGAGATCCTCTCAATTTTTTCAAATGAAATATTCAAATAACTTCAATTGAATAGGTAATTAAGCTTCAACTCTCAACCCACACCAATATCACTCAAATATACAAAAGCCCCAAATTACACTACAAACCCTAATACTCTTCAATTGGACTAAATTCAAGATCTTCTCCTAGAAATTCCAAATTTCAACTCACTAATTGCAGCTCTAACCTAATTTACCAACAACATAACAAAAAACCCCAAAATTCACAACTTTTTAAACTTTTTACCTTCAAGTAATTACTTGTACCCGTGGCAAAACCTCCAAAAAACCCATTCCCCATTAAACCATAAAACCAAAACTTTAAACTAAAAATTGACATATTACCTTAACTACTTCAATTTTTTACACTTTTTCCTTCAAGCAATTACTAAAAATTGCATTTTTTGCAAGTAAAAACTCTTCCAAAAAAAAACCAACCTCCCCAATTCCACACAAAACCATAAAAATCAAAACTTTATTTCAAATATCGACAAAAAAACTGTAAAAATAATAATAATAATAATAATAATACCTCACGAATAGTAGCTAAACGTTTGGTTTCTTCTTCAATACGACCCAACTGAGCTTGAACTCTTTCTTTAACCTCCATCTTCCTCTTCTCAATTTCTTCCTCTTTAGCCCTAAAAGTAGAAAGAGCTGATTTTGACATTTCTTCATCTTCTTTGCTTAAAGACCCAGAAAAGCTGAAGCTACCAGAAACTTGCCCAGATTGCAAAAGGGAGTGCATAGTTTCTCCACTTTGCTGCTTCTGAGTAGTCATTTGGCAGCAAAATAAAAATCTGGAAATTTCTGGAATTTTCTTGATTTTAAGGATTTTTTAAGGTTGTGTTTTGAGGTTGTAAGATTTTAAGGAGTGTTTGGTTTGATTTTTGAAATAATATGTGAGAGAGAGAGAGAGAGGTTGGCAGGTGTTTATGTACAAGGCTGTCCTTTGTTGCTTGTCAAGCCAGCTCGTTTTTTACTTTATTGCCCCCACAAATGAAAGAGGCATCATCATAATGCACATGATAGTTGTTAGTGATGTTTTCGGAGTCGGATTCTAATTAGTTATGGTAATTCTGTCGGATGGATATTTTATCAAATCGAATAATTATATGACCGTTTTGGTTATAGAAGAATATTTTTTATTTCAGTTTGACTCGATAAATCAATCGAGTTGACGAAAGATATAATGAAAGTTACCCGCTTAACGGCACCGCTGTTACCAATTATAAATTCTACCTTTATAACTTTAGGGAATTATGTCTACCAATCATCTGAGTTAACCCTTTAACCGAATTAGATACTTCACAAGGTTCTTAATAAAAACTCGATTCGTGTAGTTCAAATCGAATTTAACGTTATTTATAAATGTACGAAGTTTATACGTTATTTATATGTTATCGAAAAACCTCATTCGAGTCGGATTCTATTATTATTTATATGTTATATCGATTTTGAGTTAAAAGGCTCTAAGGATTTGTATGTTTGAACATCTAATACATTTCATATATAACTATTACGTCAATAATGTAAGAGTTTCGCTCGACTCGATGAATAAGATGTAATAACACATGAAAAATTGAAATTTATTTGGAAAATGCTCAAATTGAATCGGCAAGTCAATTCATGTAATAGGTTCGCTCGACTCGATCATTTATGTGTACCAGGTTTGACTTGGCATAAACCCCAAAATAAGGTTTGATTCCATTCTAAAGGAACAAGCCCGGTCAACCTACAAAGCTTGGTTCTAATTTCACTCGTTTCAAGTAACATTCATCCTTTAGTGTATGTCAATAACAAAGATTGACAATGGTGTCGCCAAGACATCCAACTGCCAATAACGACATTTAAAAATTAAGATCTGATACAATAATATAAAAATATATTATAGTGTGTGACGATTGTCAAGGTTAAACTTGTCTTATTTTGCTAGTTACAGTACAAACAGATTTCCTAAAAGAATACCAACAATTTGGTTCATTCCTACTATCTACAGTATATTTTTTCAGAAGAATAATGCTGCACATAATGATTAGGTGAAGACAAGGCCCAATGATTTATAATGCAATCTTTGTGGAATCTCACATAGATTATCATATACTGATATTACTACAATGAGTTGCAGTACAATTATTAAAGGTTTTCTTTTCTTTTCTTGAGCATGTCGTTGAAGTACAAATGAAGAAAAACTGACTATTTATGCTTCTTCCACATGTAGTTCCTGACAAATGGCATAATTTAATAGGGAGTAAATCATAACGTTGTTAATACGGACTACTTATTTTGTTTTATTCCTTACAGAACATAACGTTAATATGTAAACATATAATTAATTATGTAGCAGAACAAATAGTACGGAGTATATAATATAGAAGGAGTAAACTTTGTTAATTACTCTGTATACAGCAGTATTCTACTACATGCTTCGGTACATAGTTTTGTAACAATGTGAAGCCAGCAAATAAAGGGGAGTTTACTTGATAGCCTTTTTGCATGAATAAAATATCATCCCACTTGACATGCGTACATAATTGATCAATGCTTTATGCAAAGATTTTGCTTTCAGCATGTATGGGCTTTTGGAGTATGTGCACGCATGAATGAATTCAAGAAAATAGAAGCAAACCATGGAGGGGTGAAAATTTGCTCACAATAACATGTTTAATATCGTGGGTTCAAGAAGCGAATCTTGTATTGAAGTGGTTAAAATAAAAAGTCTAGTCTTCTGATTAATCGAGACACATCTCCCGATTAACTCATTCGTAGAAATATCCCAGAACACTGACCTCGAAAATTGTTAATGTGACAGTTTCATATTTTTTTTAAGTTATAATATGTAACATTTAAACGTGAGCTAATCTTTCCCTTTGGAATGTCCCAAATAAATGACCATTCGAATTGAATCGGGGTCTTAAGCATAAAGATACCATTTAATCCTTTATGACAAATATGTTGATCTTTCCAAATTGGACTTCTAGATGAAGTAAGGAATCTTCCTTGGCTTATATATCAACCCTTTTCTTGTTTTAGTTTCTTTATGCTAATATAATTGGCTTACTTAATTAGTTGGTGGGGATTCGGTCAAGCTGTACAATTTGATTTCTTCATTCTAAAAGTGAAATTATTACAAAGTTAGGGTGAGGGTGGTTGTAGCTTTTCCTTCCAGTGGAGGGAGCTAGGGAGAATCCCAAGACTTGACTCTTTCATGGTTTGATATTATTTATGTGACCCGAATTTACAAATTAATTATAATATACTACAAATAAAAATCAAGATTGTGGAGTACAATTGGTAATCCGTATAAAATAGTTGGTACTTACGGATTTTTTTCGTCAATGCCAACCAACAATTAAGGCTTCAATCATCCACATGGTGGCTCACCAAATAAAAATCTAGATTGTGGAGTATCAAACAATAAATAGTAACTAAACAAAAAATTAAATCATGTAACGTTGTGTGGGTAGAGTAACTGAGCTGTTATACACACACCAAATTATTGGAACCTTAATTGTTGGTTGGCATTGATGAAAAAAACCTGAATTTACAAATTAAATCATGTAACGTTGTGTGGGTAGAGTAAGGGGAGGCCGCCACTCAATGACTCAAATATGTTCCTATAAGTATTAGGCTCGACTTTCAAAATATCTAAATCTTTTAATGTGAGACAAAACCATTCAATAATTTTATTTCAAAATGGAAATCAGTGTCCAATTGAGTAATTGACTATGTTAATGTTAAGGAATAAGGACTTAAGGTTATGTGAGGAAACTCTTGTGGACTTGTGTTGATTGTGATTTGTCATGATGCCTTGGATGAAATCACATGACATGTGGTCCAGCCCCAGCAAGGCAGCAACATTAATAACTACCATGGTCCATGGGCCTAGATATTCTACCACACAATATACACGTCTTACGTCTAGTCTTTATCCGAGAAAGAGTTCACTTGGGCCGTTGAATCATAAGGTGAAGAGCTCATTACTGTATTAATGGAGTTGGATTGCCTAGTCATCCAAGACACATCCTTTTTACCAGTTATAAAAAACGAGAGCGAAAATTTGTATTGATATTTCAAATAAGAAGTCTCCAAAATAGCTCTCACCATGAAAATTAAAAGAAGGCGTCACACAATTGTAATTAAGTGCATTCACCGTCAACAATTTTCAAAATGCAAGCTACAATGAAAAGTCGACCTCCATTAGTTTTGCTTACTTTGGTGAAGTAATTTTTACGTCCTATTACTTTTAAAAGATTATGATATATTTATTATTATCGACAAGAATGGAACCATGATGAAAGTGAAGGAAGGGGGGCAATGTTTGAAAAAATAAAACAGGAGGGAAAATTTGAAAAAAAAGACTTAAAAGCGAAGGCAAATGAAAAATTATATTAAAAAAAATAAGGAAAATGATGTTAAGTAGACGCGAACTTGAGCCAAAAGTTAAACAACCACTTCGTACATCATTTTAATTTATACATCGATGCTAAATTCTCCTGTCCTCGCTGATTCCGTTCTTGATTACCGATGATCTTTTCTAAAAACGTTTGGTCTAGCTACTTCCGCAAGATTGTAAAGAAGAAAGATTTTAAAGTTTCCAACCAATGTTCGGATTGAAGATAAAATTTTATAAATTTTGGATTGCAATTCCGAATTTCTTATTTTAAATAAATTCCATCAAAATACGGCATGAGCAAAATGCAAAAATGAGGAGGTTTGGGGAACAAATGAACATACGTATAATATAAGGCTAAAATGAAAAGATGTTCTACAATTATGAGGGCAAATGAAATTTCATTAAGGCTAGAGTAATTAGCCAAGTAAATTAACCAAAATAGAGATATGGCCATATGGGTCTCCATTTTCAATCCCATGCACCAAACAAATGATACAACGTCCAAGGCAAAGAATAGGGGAGAAGTGGGGATGATGAGAGCTTGGAATATAAACAGTATACATTGGGAAAAGATAAAATGGTCACGTCAATTCATAAAAGGGTAGCATGATAAGTGAGTCACATCAGTGGAGTGCCATCCATCCAATAGGGGACCACCCCCCACCACCTGCCTCTTTCGACGATGTTTGGATTCTTTTCTCCAACCTCATCCATTTTTTCAATAATATTTTCTCCTTATTCAAATGTTTGATCATTTAATATAATACACATAAATTAAAGTGTCATAATTTTTATGTTTGTCATTAATCATCAATATTAATTAATGATATAAAACGAAAAGTGTATAATAATTAATGACCACCTAGATAGAGAAAGAAAAAAATAGGAATATAATGAGAAAAATAATATCAAAAATACGAAAAATCAATCATTTTGATACATGAAAATACTGTATGATCAAATATTTTAAGACGGAGCATCAGTGCTAATGATCTTTACTCAGATTAAATGTATAAATCGAAAATATATGAGTATTTATTATTATGTCAAAACAAATGTAATATGTAATTACAATCGAAAATAATAATTTCATGCTTTTTAAAAAATTGTTTAGGGGCGCGCTTAGCAAGATTCGGTCTGGGGAGCAAGCACTATTTTCAAGACATACATATACACTTTTCCAAGACACACATATACATTGGCTTTGGAATATAAGCCAAGGCCGAGACCTTATAATTACATCACAGACATACGCTTTCATCCCTACTCTTCAAATTTTTTTTACTATCATTCTATATTTTATACGCACTTCAGATTTCTTTTTACTATTATATATTCCTAGACATTAAATGCATTTGAATCATTTTTTCTTTTTTAATTTGAATATTTTATGAGAATTCGTATAGAGTCAAGACTTTAATCTCTTATAAATGAGGATACATAGTAAAATAATAATATTTCTTAATAGTTATGTTAAAGTGTAAAATGATAAATAAAAAAATTTGGTGGGAGTACAAGATTGCATGAAGGTTACATATAATATGGGGAATGTGACAATTATTTGACATTTATCCATCGTCTTCATCTAAATGAAAACTTTAAAGAAAAAGATTATTGATTAGAATTGTGATTTACTCCAACTTTTTTTCCAATTTTTTTTACTCCAACTTATAAGTTTGATTGGCCAAGAATTTACTTAATTACTTTTTAATATTTAACTTTTATACTATTTATCATTCATTTAATAGTCATAACATACAATTTTTGCTATACCAATTTTTTAACATTTTATTTTTTATTAAAAAAATAAAAATATATTTTTTAGTCATAAATATAACTTTTAGTTATAGTTATTTTTATTCTTTTAAATATTAAATTAGTAATTATTTATATCATAAAGATTAAAAAAAAAAGTTTCATACATAAAATGCAGATATCCTTATGTAAAATATTTTACTTTTTCTATAACTTAAAAAAATTCTAACAACTTATAAATTACAAGTACTAAACAAACAAAAATAAATTTAACATATTACATCGTCATCTATAAAGCTCGATCATCACTTATAAATTTAAAAAAAAAAAAGCTTATCCAAACACCCTCTATCTCTTCGCTTGCTCTTATGATGGCGTTACATGTGTGGATGGAAATGTTTTCATTGCCCAAGAAAACAACTAATCTCATCTCTCTGATAATAACACCTAGAGACCCAAATTACTTTTATTATCTCAATTAAGGGAATATCTTGGTCTTTGTAAAGTATTGACAAACTAAAAAAATTTAATTAAAAGCTCATCGAACAGTGGTTCAAGACCAGAAGAAACAAAACAGCTTCTTGGTCAAACAAAAATTCTCATGATTTATTGAACCCTATAATAGTATTATTACATGTTAACACCATGTTTATAATTTTGAGGCTTTTTTATCAATACACTCCTGAATTATCGCATAATTTTTTACGCGATTTTAAATTTATTTATCTTATTTGAGCAGTTCTATATCGTTTTTCTTGTTCTAAGATACCCCTAAACTTAATTTTCCACTAAAATGCATAGTAAAATGATTATTTTATCCCTACATTATTCCACAACAAATAAAATGTTAAATAACTATATTATCCCTATATTAAAATAACTATTTTGTCTCTAACACTACATTAGTATAGAGACTAAAGTATAAGTACTACATTTTAAATATTTTACATAATTAAAATAAATCCCCACACTTTTCTTTTTTAACATACCCCATCCATTTCTTCAACACACCCCACCTCTATCCCTACCCCTACCCCTCATCGCCGCCTCTTTGCCCCTCACTCAGTTATCTAATTCTACTCCCCACCAAACATCTTTTTGTGACAAAGCAATGCGAGATCCATCATGATGGCGAGAAATGTGAAAATCGTGGGGTGGCAGGGGGTGGTTTTTTCGATAACGTTGTATTTGCCATTTTTTTTGTACTTAGTTTTAAGTAGGAGAGAGAGAGAGAGCCTGGGTAATTGGGGAGAAGTAAGGGCGGTTTACTTGAGCCACGTGAGTAAAGGAAGTTTACATGTAAGAGGTGCATGTAAAAATAGACAAAAAGAAAAAGATCATTTTATTTTAATTATGCGTAAAATATTTTAAAATTGGCTTTTATTCTTTTGTGTAATGCTAGTGGTAAAATAGTCATTTAACTATTTAAAGCGAAATTGGTGATAATGCAGATTCCCTTAAAGAATCGTATAGCTTGAAAATACCTGCATGCTAAAAATAAGATAAGTATTTCGCATAAAATTAATAATTTCACGAATTACACATAAAATTACGATAGTCAAGCTTAAGTTGGCAAAAAGCATAATTTTGATGAATTTATGAAATATTTATGAGAATGCATAGAAGAAGAGTTCTCTTTAATTTAAGGACTTTGAGGAGTATATAGTATAGGGAAATGATATACTCCGGAGTATATTTCAATTTTATTAGGAGGTTTCATCAATTATTTAAAAAACTAAACTTCAAAATATTTAAATAATGCATGATATGTAAGTTGTTATCCAACTTATTTATTTGTTCATTCTGGACTCTTGAGGGCTAAACAATGAGTTATGACTTTATGAGATCATCATATTGATCATTAATAAACTGTCTTTAAAAGAGTATGCACTAGAAAGTAACATGCTTAAACAAAATTAATTTTTACGAGGATCTGAAAATGGTAATAGTACCTAGTACCATAAAGATCCAAATCTAGATTTTGGAACAAGGAAAAATACACTGCATGAGGAGGCCCTGAGGCTGATTGATGAAAATAATGTAGACAGATTATGGTATTTATCTGAATTAGAAGTTTGTGATATCAGTTTTCTCTCTCTTTCTCTTTGTTTTGTTGGTTTTTGACATATTGGACAAATGTAATAAAAGCTCTAAATCCCAAAATGAAGTCATATTTGCACAAATAATGTACCACTAGCCTTCGGAACAGTAGCCATAATAACTACTGCACCAGCTTTTCTCTTCTTCCGTTTCCAATGTCCCTCTCACTATTTGCTGACACTATGCTGGCTAAATCCTTTCTCTCCATTCTCCATGATACACATACTTTAATACTAATACTACTCATTAAGAATGTGAAACTAAAATTACATTGATTAAAAAATGAACAAGTAAATAGCAATAATAGATTTTTGTTGAAAAATGAAGTAATCAACTATATCAGGATTTAGTATTTAAAATCTAGATCATCATGATTTAATTCTATCACAATTTACAAACTATCAAACTAGGATTAAGATACGTCAAAAGAGCACAATTAATTTTGAACCCACAGTAATCAACTACGAAATACATAAAAATGGATGGATATTATTATCGTCTTTTTTTTAATCAACTGTTTAAAATCTAGATCATCATAAATTCGTGATTAAATTATGCCACAAATTATGGAATCGGGATGTGAGATGCATAGGAGGAGCGAACTAATTTTAGACCCAAATAGAGGGATATAAGAGCAGGTGCACCAGAGCCCTCAAACTTCTCCCAATGTCAAATACAGAATAAGGATTGTGCAAATTGATCCGAAAAATACCAATATCAGATTTCCTAAATTAAGATGGACCCACACTCTTTTTTCACGCACAGCTCCGCCTGGTGGAAGAATGATCTTGGCGTAAGAGTACTTTTCAACACAAGTTTATTACTTGACATTTTAATATATTAACATAAATTTTAGGTAGTCTGTATCAACTGTCTTGTCTTACTGTCTTTTCCACACTGCCCTACACTTCTCCACTTACCTTAACTTAAAAAATCAAACATAGCTTAAATTAACTTTTTGAACAAAATCCATTTACCACAAACAAATGACCCTATAAAAATCCAATCTTTACTATCAGATTTCAACCTCACCCACACTTGTTTTTTTTTTTTCATCTGTCTTTTTCATGGACTTTCAGCTGAAGCAATGGAGAGAAGATCAGTCAAAACAAGAAGAACAACAACACTCACATTCAGCAAAACTTCCAAGTTTTTCTCTTGAATACTACAATAATAATGATAACAATATCCAACATAAATCTGAACAACAAGAATGTACTCTTTCACTTCCCTTGTTTACTCCTGATCAACCCACCAAGATTAGCATCAGCAATATGTCAGTTGCTTACTTGCCTGATTCAACAGCAGTGACTGCCACCAAATATCCAAGTAAGTCTAAAGCCTAAATAAGAAAAAAATAATTGATGGTCAAATATTGACACGAATAAACCAGAGTACTGTATAATACATTTTGTTATTTATACTTTTCTCATGCAATAAATAGTGAAGATTATTGTTAAATAGTTTTTTCCTTGCATTGTATTTGTGGATAGGGATGGGGAGTTACTTCAGCTTCGCACAGTGGCAAGAGCTGGAATTGCAGGCTTTGATTTACAGGCATATGCTAGCTGGTTCCCCTATTCCACCTGAACTACTTCATTTAGTCAAGAAAAGCCTTCTTGCTTCATCTCCTTACTATTTACCTAACAATATTCAACACTATCCATATTTTCACCAATCCGGTAAGTAAATAAATTCCACCCTGTTAATAATTGCTTATAAATGTACATACCACTTAACATTATCAATATATCTGAAATGTCTTAATCTATGAACGAGGAATTGCATTTATTAATACCTGATCACATATGTTATTAATATATATGAAATGTCTTAATCTACGAACGTGGAATTGCATTTATCAATACCTTATCACACATGTAAACCGTTCAACTTGGATCATATATACGAAGTTTACCAGTGACAGTAACCAGGACTGGCTCAATACACCATTTTTAGTAATATATATATGATCATGCTCATGCATGTTGTTTGCTAATACAATTTTGGTATATTTAGATTAAATATAATGTTTGTTTTGCAGTATTATTGCAATCTGGGTATTGGGGAAAAGCTGCAATGGATCCAGAGCCAGGGAGATGCAGGAGAACTGATGGGAAAAAATGGAGGTGTTCAAGAGATATAGTGCCTGGTCACAAGTACTGTGAGCGCCATGTTCATCGTGGAAGGAATCGTTCAAGAAAGCCTGTGGAAATCCCCACACCCTCTGCCGTCTCTCCTGGTGGTAATGCTGGCGGTGGACTCGAAAAAGAAAGTGTCACAGTGGCCACGACGGCTGTTGCTAATAGAGTCATGGCTCATTCTAGGTGTGTTTTTCAATATCTTTAAATTAAATTATATTCGTATCATTAACTTTGGCTATATGAATTTGACGTATATAATTTTATTAACTAGATAGACTCGTGTCATTAATTTATTGGATCATCTATATGAATACTAGATATATATACTCTTATATCTTCTTACAACATGATTAAGATATATATACTCTTATATCTTCTTACAACATGATTAAAATTGAGAAAGAATTGAACTAATTTTAGGATTCCTTAGATATGTTTTGATTGTTAGTGATGATGTTATTTTATCATATGAAGTTGGTGAATGTCGATGCAGCCACGTGACAAAAGCTGTGTAAATTATTCAAGCAATAATGACCCCACTTGTGGGCAATTGCTTGTTTGTTTGTTATGTGGAAGAAAAAAGAAGAATATATTATGGGCATATATCACAGTGATGTTTATTACTCCATTGTCAATGGGTATGTCTCCTAAAAGGAAGAAAGTGAACAAATCTATTAGATAGACTCATCTTAGCCATTGAAATAGCTCCCTTCCATGAGGCTAGGCAACAATAATTTATAAAAAAAAAATAGTGAACTTGAGGCCACAATGTTTAATTTAAGTGTAACATAAATAAGGAACACATAATGTGGATGGTTGGTTGATTGAAAGATTTGTCTATACATAATACATATAAGAGGTGTTTGAGGGGTTAGTTTGATCATCTTATCAATCAAAAGGAAATTGCAATACCCATACAATTTCTTGAAGATGATGCATAAACATACCTTTACTATTACTCTCAAATGATTAACAATGATGTACATTTCTTGTATATTTGGGCACAACTTTTACACTAGTTTACCATAAAAATGATAGTTTCAAGATTTTTTTTTTCTAATAGGAAATTAGTAGCATAAGATGTACTTAGTACTCCACTTATTCCAAAGAAATTGTAGCCAAATATCCTATACTCCTTTTTTCATTACGATCCTCTAAAATTGGTTATGTTAGTATACATTTATTGTTCCAAATCATTTGAGCTTATGAGCATTTTACTAATTTGCTTTTGAATTTTTTTTTAGTCTTCATCTAATACACTTGGTCCACAAATGACTTATTTGTAGGACCTGGATCTTGATCTTTTTACTGACTTTATTCTTGAAACAATAGCTTTTCCAATAGTGCTCAACTTCAAGCTTACCCCAACCATTTGAAATGCTATCAGTAGTGTACCAACAGTTCCTCCCAATTTGAATGGCCTGCAACATCTCTTTTACAATGTTTTTTTCTAGAGTAACCTTTCTGCACTGATGTTTGCAGGTCTTCAGAGCCCACAATTTCATTGAACAACCCATTTGAGACCCAAAGTGGAGATTATCCTAATGATGGTAAATCGAGTGCTCGAATTTTGCGTCCTTTTTTTGATGATTGGCCTAAATCTCTTCAAGAGAGTGATAATGTTGAAAGCAATATCAGTTCAGTAACATCAACTGCCAACCTTTCCATTTCGACTTCAGGAAATCCATCATCTGACTTCTCCCTGAAGCTCTCCACTGGCAGCAATAACGTCGAAGACACTGATAACCTGAGTCACAGCACAGAAAGAGAGCAACTTCAATCGCAATGGAATGTACCACCTTGGGGGACTAATCAGGTGGCTTCAATGGGCGGGCCACTAGCAGAGGCGCTGAGATCGTCTACCAACTCATCTCCGACAAGCGTCCTATTCCAATTGCCTGCTGGGACCAGGTCTCATCCGAGTTTTGTCAGTAGTTGATTTGATGAATGAGTTATATCAATATGTTGCACTTTTTTTTTTTGCTTTATGCAGTTGCTGACATTGTTTGAGTTCCTTTCAAGATAACTTTGCTTGTTAAATAATGTTGTCTTTCAGACACCAATGATGGAAATTTTATTTGCTTGTAATAAACAAAAGTAATGATAGAAAACCAGTCAAATTAAGGATATGTTACATACCTTCTAGCACATTAAACACACCAATTATTAACTATACTGATTAGTTTAAAATTAAACAGAATGTAAAATGCTGCCTCAGGTGACACAATGCAGAATTCAATAGATTTGAATGATGTAGATATTGCCTTATGACATTTGCACATATATTACACTGAATTAGTAGAAATTTAGAAATGATAATAATTGGATAACCTGTTAGTTATACGGAGTATTACACTTGTTTAAAATTAATACAAAATTACTATAAGCGCAATTGTATATCACTTCAATATTAATAAAGAATATACTTGCCTTGATTTTTAATCAAAAGTAAATCAAAAAGTAAGTAAATATATGATCCATCTCCACTAGCGACAAGCTGGCCTCATTACAAAATTCTAATTTAACACGGGTCTACAATAAATAAATATCTTCTCTATGAAGTCTACATCATCATCAACAACATCATCTTTGCTTAGATCATACTTCTCCAAGCAATAGTGCAACAATTACATACGAGATAATAAGTAGAACGCCACGATAAATAACGAATAATGCCTTTTAACTTCACAACCCTTATTCATAACAATGGCTTAGATATCAAACACCAAGAATGTCTTCATCATCGCTAGATAAAAACTTTTTTCCAAACGCATGTAATATCATAAACGACAAACGATAACAAAGAAAGACGTTTTAGGGTACCAGCTGCAGATTAAACTACTTAAATCGCAGAATGGTACGATAAAGCTCATCGCTGATTGATGCATTTAAGCTCAGTGAAACTCCATTTTATCCCCATGATCCCAATGTTCCATGCTATGTGCAGTATTGTTGAATGCTCGCGAGGTGTGCTAGAATTAAACATCCATATGCCTCGCCAAATACAATGAGTCCCCAATGATCATCTCCGCTTCGCAAGGTGTCCTATACTCCCCCCTCGGGAAATGGATACGTTGTTCCGAATCGCTTTTTAAAATGATCCTTCTCCAGCCATTAGCCCAAGCAAACTCCATACCTGCTCTTGCTGCCAAGCATTCTGCAACTAATGGTGAACTAATATGAGGTAATCGAGTGAAAGCAGCTCCCAAGAAATCTCCATTAGTCTGCCTTCCAACCACCTTTGTGGCTCCAATATTTGTCTCCCTTAAGTAAGCTGCATCCACGTTGACTTTAATGATCCCCTCCTTTGGCTTTTACCACTTTCATTCAGCTCGACTAAGTGGCCTCTGTTCCACATGTGTAGCAACTGCAGTTGTTGTCCGAACCTCCAAAAAAGCTGTCGCAAGTTTGTGTCCATCCACCCAAATCTGCTCCAAGTCGCCTTTGTGCCATCGAAGATGATGCTGTTTCTATTGATGTTTTTATCGTATAAATAATATTCTAATAATACTACGATACTAATCACACGATCACTATCAACAGGAGCAAACAATAATTAAAAGTATGTAAATATATTGCATCAATAATAATCAAGTCGCAGCTGAAATAATATAATGAAGACTCACCAAAGATTCAAAATAATGACCCTAATTATCCACACCAACGAAATAACAAATCTATCCGGGAGTTTTACTGTAACTCCTTAAAATATTAAACTGTAATCGGTGTTAAAAGGTAAAAATCCAGCGATTTTTACACTTCATCGCTCGCCGACTAAAATAAAAGAGTAAGAGAGAAGTTGGCTTTCACAAAAGTTAGAATACCAAAATTAAATGAATAAAGAAATTCATCTTACGGTACCTTCTTTATATAAATGATGCCGAACATTCGTATCAACTATCACAGTTTATGCCGCAAATATTCTTAATGCTTAAAAAGATAAATCCTACAAAGTAGTGAAGGAAGGTTTTGGAAACCCTTCACTCTTCTATCAGTTAGCGCCTCGTAGCGATCTGAGAAGACCCGAACCTTCTCCTCCTTTTCGGTTCACGAAGTCCCATTCTAAAGCGAGATTCGACCGAATTCCCTGGCCCCATTATTTTCATACAACAGGTTTAACCCCGAAGTTTATAATCGCATTACGATTGATTTCTCAAGTATACGCAATAATTACTTAAAGATCGGGCTGACAAAAGTCATATATTAACAAATTTAACCCAACATTATAAATTAATATATCGACATGGAAATGAATCTTCAGTTTTCATCATCATAACTCCCAATGTCATATCGAAGATCTTAATATGAACATCGGCCATACAATCGAACATATATAATTTAACTTAATTTTTAAAATGAGTAACCACAATGAATTGTTCAACGGATATCATTTCAAATATCTCATATTTCTAATAGTTTTTTCTTTTCCACAAATACCACAAAGTACATGCTACTATTGGAAGCACGTCTTGTCTCCCATGGTATTCCAGTCGTGCCCCTAACTTGATCTATCATTCTTTGAAAGAACTCCAGCTGCATTGGCAATATAAGTTGATAATTCAAGTGGTCGAACCACAACTCGCTGTAGATAGGACAAGCAACTACTTATATAAGAGATTTTCAAGTACTCATTGTTACGTAACATACAACTACTCACTAAAGGCCCTTTCGCTATAAGTGTACGATCCCGCAGGTTGGTAGAATGTACATGTGAGTATTTCCATATAAAGTCTTCTACTGTGGAGGCACTTTTATGTTCCATATCTTTTGCCAACTAGTGTCCCGAGGAACACCTCTACTACCTCATCCCTCAGCTCTACCATGGAAGTCACCATTCTTCTTCATCTCTCGAGCATTATGGTAGCCTCGACGGCAATATATCTCCAAAGACTCATGGGCGCCAAACTAACTTACCGAAAGTAGGAACCCACTCAAAGTTGGGTATCATAAGTATGCTCATTAGTCAATCCTCCCTATAACTTCTTTTACCACGCGCTCATCCTACCCACCGCCAACGAATCACAACCCACTTCGTCCATCCCTACGCCGGCTCTACAACATGTTTTCGAGGCACCCACCTGGTCCTCCCAAACGCCTACTTACCATCTCCCACTCTCCATCTAACTCCCCTAGTAAGAACTTTGCAGCCCTCAAGAAGACTCCTCCAACCAAACGATGGATTAGATCCAATCTTCGCATTTAAAAAAGTCCATTAAAATATCTCCCTTTGAGCACTTTTCAACAAAAAGCAGGCTACTGTATGACGATCCGCCATCCTCGCTAGCTAATAGCTTAATTTCATACATTCGAGATCCTTGGAGCCCAAACCCCCTTCATTTTTGTCTAAACACAAGGTGTCCCAAGCCTTCGAGTGAATCCCCTTGTCCACTTCCGAGTCTTTCCAAAAGAATATTGCCATAACCTTGTTCATGTTATCGATGATACCCGTTTTTAATTTGAATTCATTTACATGTTGTGAATAACGGACGCGACCGACCTGGATGAGAACTCAAGTTTCCAACAGATAGTAATCCACAACTTCCACTGCTCGCTCCTCTAGCCCGATTGTTATATAATTGAAGACCGCTTTTTTTTATCTTCCAATTTGAGAAGGAATGACCAAATACTTTCCTTGATCCTCCCGCATCTGTAGAACCGCCAATATCTCTGCTCTTATATTCCCTGGCTTGAAGTAGAAACTAGCCCAACACTTCCCAATATTTACCATCTCGGTCCTAACGCTACCTCCTAGTCCTGCCAAGATTCCAGATTTCCCCAGCCTTCGCCTCGCTGCCTCTACTTCAGCATCATGTATCGTCCGCAGTTAATGTGACCGATACTCGAGCTTTGTCGCATTAACACAGATACTAAATCCAAGGGTCTTCCTTTCTCACAAGATCCCTTAATAAACATTTAATCCCTCTCAGACAAAGAAGAACAAATATGCTCTAGACAGTGTCTCCTGGACGGGATCCCCCCCGATCTTCCTATATAAAATCCCTGTGAGCACCATTAACGGCGAACCTGTATAAACAGAAGAACCAAACACATCACCAAAAAGCTGGACAAAAATCTAATCTTAACATAGCCTCTAAGAAAGACCACTCTACTCTATCATAGGCTATCTATATCAAAGTGTTGATAGCCACTGCATTATTCTTAATATTCTTGGAGGGATTGCATAGTGAAGAACTTCGTGAGCCATACAACTTCAAGTCTGGATAATTGAGCAAAATCCCGACCAACCCAATCAAAATAAAGCCTATGGGCCTAAAATTCAATTGGGTCAACCCCTTCCAAAATAACAGGGCCGGGCTTCAAGTTTATATAAATCGGGCTTTTTTTATTAGCAAAAAAAAAAAAAAATTTAAAGAAATTATTAAACAAAAGAATAATATGCTTCTTCAACCTTCATATTGAAGCAGGCCTGTGGAGAGATTCAGATTTCAGAGGCTGCTGAATTTAATAAAGTTTTAAACTTTTTTGTATTTCTAAACAACCCTTTTAATATTTCCTCAAGTCTTACAGTATTCAGAAGCCTAATTAAGGTACTAATTTTTTTATTAATTTAATATATATATATATATATATATTATAAAGATTCAATTTTTATATGTATATATATATTGTTATTACCAATTAAATGATATGTTAAGCTACTAATAAAACGATCATCTATAGTTGGTTGTTGTGTAATATTATCAAATCTGTTGTGTAAGAAAGTTATAAAAAAATAAGTACAATTTGTTGGTAAATTGTAGTGATTTTTATAGTCTAGTTCTTAATAGTGGGGACTGTGTAGTTGTTAGTTTGGATTCAATTTTATGCTATAAGTGGAGTGCCATTATCAACGAGTGGAGTGGAAAAATCGTTGAAGTTGTTACTTGTTAAAGCCATGAGAAATGAATAAACTCATTATGTAATGTTTTAATGAGAAATTCAGTTAAATGAATTGATTTTTGCCACTTACTGGTACTAAACTAGCTAAAGCTATCTTAATTTAACTTGTAGCGTCTACTAGTTGATTAAAGTAACTCGTTGTTTATCCTAAACTAATCTCATTCAAATGTATTTCGATGTAAATAATCTTGATATGTAAGTGGTTGTTGTGTAGTATCTGTTTGTATAAATTATTTGACATGAACTCATATTTGAAGTGAATGAATTATGCTTTAAAATTTATGAACAATCAATACAATTATATCATTTCCTGTTATAACATATAGCGTGCATGTCTTTAAGTTATCACTCATAGCTCATAAGGGGAGAAGGGTCACCTGGAGTGGGTAGATTGTTCTTGCAAGCGCCGTTAAAATAGTTTAGGTTATCTTAATTACTCATTGTCAACTAGTGTTATCATTTCTCATTGACCTTGTTTCTTTATTTTTAACTTGCGTTTGTAACCTTTGGATATGTTCTGAACATAGAAGTTTGTACAGGAACCTTATTTTTGTTTATTGAATCTTCACAAACAGTTGAGGCGTTGAGCAAAATGGCTTCTTCAGAAGAGAACAGTGCACTTTTCCCTATCTTTATATTGACAATAATGGCACTCCCTTTGGTGCCCTACACAATTGTCAAGCTCTGCCGTGTTGCCACAAAAAAAGCTGCCAGAATAAATTGCCAGTGTTCAGTTTGTTTCAACTCTGGAAAATATAGGAAGTCTATATTCAAACGTGTAAGCCTTTGTTTTAAGATGTAACTACTTTTTGGATTTGAGTATTAGTAGTACTTCTGCTCTGATTTTGACACTTGTGGTGCCAGATTTCAAACTTTTCGACATATGCCAATATAACTCTCGTGTTACTTTGGGTAATCATGGCAGCTCTCGCGTATTACATCAAACACATTAACACTGAGGTAAATCTTCATGCTTGCACTCTAACGATATTTTACTGTATGGTTGATTACAGAAAAAACTTACACTTCAATGTCTTCTGCTAGACTCTTGCAATTTTCATGTTTCTGATGCTTCTATTTCTGTTCCAATATCCGGCTCGAGACTATAAGATTCCCTTGTTCTTTGTACACTGCGTCTCCTTCATCTGTTGTTGATTAATATGTAACAAAAGTGGGTTCCCTCCAAGTTCTTAACATTATTTGAGTAATAACTGTTGGTCGTAAAGCTTATGCGTGTCTATATCTAATCTAGCTTTGAACATCTGTAGATTGAAGTTTTTGAACCATTCAATATTCTTGGGCTAGAAGCTGGAGCTTCTGATAACGACATAAAAAAGGCTTACAGGAGGCTTTGATAAAAATCCAGATCCAGGTAGAAGGTCTTTGATATCTGCATTTAAGCACTTTATAGGATAGACAATGAGTAAATCTGTCTCATCTTTACATGCTTATAAGTAATATATCCTTGCAGAGGCCCACACGTATTTTGTTGAGTACATCTCAAAGGCCTATCAGGCCCTCACAGATCCTGTATCACGTGAAAATTTTGAAAAATATGGCCATCCCGATGGCAGGCAGGTATTACCCTCCATTCAACAAACAATTTCTTGTAATGTTAACTTTGTCTTTTGATGTGAAACTCAGTTGTACTTATACTCAAAATTATGTGGTTAGGGGATCCAAATGGGTATAGCACTTCCAAGTTTCCTTCTAAACATCGATGGAACTTCGGGTGGAGTAATGTTGCTTGGGATTGTTGGAGTTTGTATTATATTACCGTTGACAATCGCTGTTATTTACTTGACAAGATCAGCAAAATATACTGGGAACTACGTCATGCATCAGACATTATCGGCATATTACTATTTTATGAAGCCTTCACTGGCACCAAAGTATGTAGTTATCTTTCCTGTGGGAACAAGTTAATAACATATTTTTTGCTATATGGACCTGAAAGTTGCTAAACGTAATTGTCTTACTAGAGAATTTTCTGCAAGTTTTTGAAGTTATTGTACATTGGTTGGTTTTGTTCTGATTTCTGTTTGGAAACATCATACAGCAAGGTCATGGATGTTTTCATCAAGGCTGCCGAGTATGTAGAGACGCCAGTTCGTCGAAGTGACGAAGAGCCTCCAGAAGCAAGAGCAAGCTAAGTTTTGGAAGCAGCATCCTGCACTGGTGAAGGTTGTATATTTGCTATTTATTGAAGGTTTGCTTATGAAAATTTCGCCACTCCTTTTTTCACCCATTGGCCTAATTTCCCCCCTCGTTTGACTGTAGACTGAGCTGTTGATTCAAGCTCAATTGACCCGTGAAACTGCTGCATTATCCCCTTCTTTGCAGCGTGATTTCAGACGTATACTAGAACTGGCACCTCGTCTCCTTGAAGAGTTAATGAAGGTGCCCTGACATAGCCTTAGTATATATTTTGTTGCTTCTTTCCAGTATTACACGGCCTATCATTTTCACTGTACTAACTTTATTAATTTCCCCTTATAATGAGATGTATGGACTAAAGGCATCACATAGATTAACTGAGAATATTGGAACACTTTTTATAACCTTGTCCTTTCTTGATTGTGTTTCATGATTATGCTACCACTTATATACAGAATATTTTGTTTGGACGCAGATGGCTCTACTACCACGCACTCAGCAGGGGCATGGATGGTTGAGACCGGCTCTTGGAGTTGTTGAGTTATCTCAGTGTTTTATTCAGGTTTTTAGTTTTTGAGGCTTTCAGCAAGTTTTTAATGTGCAGCAAATTGCATCTCCTGCTATATTGTTTTGTCCCCTCTCAGTTATAAATGCTTAAAACCTCATCCCGGTATCGTGAAACTCTGTACTGACAGAAGATACTGGATGCTTATTATATAATTTAAGCTTCTAGTTTGTTATGTTTTCTATTAATTTTGGTGTAGTATAAGTAATTTTTTTCTTTGAAATCTTATATCGTGTGCTACCATGAGACAGGCAGTTCCACTCAGTTCAAGGAAGGCAATTGGATCTGGAGAAGGATATGCACCCTTTCTGCAGCTTCCTCACTTCAGCGAGTCCGCTGTCAAGAAAATTGCAAGAAAGGTGGGTTTTTTATTTCTTATTTACGGTGAAGGCCTTTCTGAACTCTGAAGATTCTATTACCTTCCTTATTTATTTTTGTATATGATCTTATCCTGGGGTCTGGCTCTGGCATGATTCCTTGCTTGGCAACCCTTGATGTTGGTATTATAGTAAATTACTATAACATAGGATATGTTATGCACCGCTTGTATATCAATCCAGCAGGATGCCATTATTATCAGTATTGCTTTTGTAATTAACAATATGGTGAATTTAGTATTGCATGAATCACTAAAAAGAAATCAAGAATGATGGCACTCTATTGATTGGACTAATATGGTGCATCATTTCCATGTCATTTCCTTTATGATTAACATTATTGAAGTAATCTGTCATTCACCCTGTTTCAACATTATCTTCTCAGTTCATTGGTTGAATGAATTTTTCTAATATGCAAAATATTTCTCTTTTCTGTCTTGGTTGGCGATATTGGGGTTAAAAGTTTATTTCTTTGTCTGTTTGGCAGAAAATACGCACATTTCAAGATTTTCGGGATTTGGCTCAAGGAGAACGTGCAGAGTTGTTGAGCCAAGTTGCTGGGTTCTCCAATGCTGAAGCACAGGATGTGGAGATTGTTCTTGAAATGATGCCTTCTGTTTCAATTGACCTGACATGTGAGACAGAAGGTGAAGAGGGAATTCAAGAGGGTGACATTGTAAGCATGCATGCTTGGATCACTCTCAAGCGTGGAAACAGCATGATTGGTGCACTACCACATGCTCCGTACTTTCCCTTCCACAAGGAAGAGAATTTCTGGTTGCTGCTTGCAGACACCACCTCTAATGAAGTATGGTTGTCCCAGAAGGTCAGCTTTTTGGATGAAGCCACTGCATTAACTGCTGCATCAAAAGCAATTCAGGAGCTAAAGGAAGGATTAGGTGCAAGCCCAAAGGAAGTAAGCACAGCAGTCAAGGAAGCAATCGAGAAAGTAAGGAGTGGTTCAAGACTGGTAATGGGCAAATTCCAAGCCCACAGTGAGGGAAATTACAACTTAACGTCATTTTGCTTATGCGACTCCTGGATTGGCTGTGACGCAAAATCTATAGTAAAGTTTAAGGTTTTGAAACGCAGCAGAGCGGGGACAAGAGGTGGTGTAGCTGATGAGATGCCTGCTCTAGAAGAAGGAATCGAGGAGGAAGAAGAGGAAGAGGAGGATGGATATGATGACTATGAGAGCGAATACAGCGACGACGATGAAGATGTGCACGATACCAAGGGTAAAAGTTCTGTGCCTAATGGCGGCGCTGCCCATGATAAAAACGGTGATGATTCTAGCTCTGATGGTTCAGGAACAGGGCAAGATTAAGATAATTTATTTTATCTATTCTCCATATAATTCCCTTTTTGTTATAAAATGTCAGGGAGAATCAAGAGATATAGTTGCATAGAGCTGTTATAGTGCTTATGACTTTTGGTGATCTATTTCAGAGTACTTCAATTTAGACCTTGTACGATATATATATTCACTACATTTCTTTCCACATAAATTTTGCAATAAGACCAAAAAAACTCTATGGTAGAACTCTTATAAATTTTAATCATGATTATATTATATTATTACCTTAGTGCTGAATTACTTTCTACAGTAATTGCATATAACAGTTAAAAAAGTTATGTTCTACATTGAGATCAATGGTTGGAAACATCTTGATTCAATCAGCTTCATTATTTGATATAACAATATATCGCCTAAACCTCGTTTGGGATTGCGAGCTAATTCATCAGATTATCAGTGTCGCGCACAATCTTCTTTGAAGGAAGCACCACTGCAGCGATGGGATTACTCTTCAATCCGCCACCTTCATCAATAACCAGTCTAAGACCATCCATGTGAAGCTTTCCATGATGGCCACTTACGACTATTGTTGAAGTTTCAGATAGCTCCTATAAGTAATGAATACAATCAAAACATCAGTATTATCAGGTGCAACATTTTAAGACAAGCTAAACCAAACTATATAGATTGGGGCGAAACCAATTACCTCCGGGATATCCCATACGCTTTTCCTCCCGCTAAGTGCTTCCACCTTAGGTATCCTTGTGTCCTTGGTTTTCAGAGTCTCCAGCTGCTCTTGGACACTTTTACGTTTCTCTAGACCACCATGCACAGCAATCAATTTACAAGTTTTGATCCCTCCTTCGGTCTCTATGGGTACATTATCCTGCAAAGTGCAACATAAACAAGAGATTAAGGTTTCAATATGGCCTTTTACTATCCAAAGATTAATTCTCCTTGGCATATAAACTGTGTATAGATTATTTCCCAGTGCAAGATGAAAACCAAAGCATAAGCAAAGATAACATAGACATACCTCTTCATGGATCCATACAAGATCGGCAAGAAATCTTTTATGCTCATCGGGGACTGCCCTCATTAGATCTGTAAAAATAACAATACACCTTAAATTACAAAACAATCATAGAAAGACTGACTAGAACCATACTAAGCAATATGTTGAAAAATAAGTTTCCAATAGAGCAGTAATTTCAGTACCTTAGTTATAAGTTAGGTATTAGCGAGAAATAAAAATCCATCATGAAAAACATCTATGAGAAGACTAGCTTTTCTCTCAGAATTAACAGAGCATGTCTATTCAAGCCTGAGGCACCGGACTATATCAAAATGATGCCGAAAAGAAAGATTTCTATATTTAAGTATTGTGGAGAAGCAACTTTAGGCAACCACCACTAAGACACTCATAAATCAGGGCACTAAACCAGATAGCATCTCAAAAATATATTAGCACAGTACGATGATAGCTCTGCAATTTGTTAATCACATTGAAGTAACCTCAAAATTTACTGAGCTAATAGGAGTAGAGGACCACCAAAACTCTACAAACAAGCATGTGAAGAGACATCCCCTATACCACTAATCCAACCAGGTCGAATAGTAAGTAACTAAATATAATCAACTGCATAAAATCACACCAAATAACTAATCCAAACTCACTCTAATTCAGGACATAGTGATGGAATTCACCACCGCAATTCAGTAAAATAAATCAACTCACTTTTATAAACATCAACATGCACAACTGCTTTCTGTGGCGCCTCCCGCCTACGTTATGATAAGCGTACGCGATAAGAGTGTTACCCCTTACCCCCATTGGTGCGAGTATCGCCTCCCGAGTTGACCAAGAGTGACATGCAAACAACTACCTACTACTTCACAAAATATTATAATACAAGTAAGCATTACTATCACGAGCCATTTTGATATATTCCCTTATACCAACCGCCAAGTACCATAAAAGCAACCAACTTTACCATCTGATTAAAAAAATACACTGGACATCAAAAACCATAATTTTTTTACTCATACCAGAAGAACCATGCTGAACCCCATATGACTCAAAAGTAGGACCAGCATCATAAATTGAGCCCAAATATTCAGTCCCCTTAATAGTATTCTCCTTAACCGTAATCTTCCCAGCCCATCTCCTCCCTTGCAAATGCATATTCTCATACCCCTCATCTCTATACCACCCTTCTCTCACCTCACTCATCTCAAACTCCCTCCACGTGTCCTTAAACAATGACCCATCTTTAGGACTAGGAAGCAGACCAAGAAATGCCCCAAATGCAAGATCATGGTTTCCACATAAAAAAACATGGGATTGTTTTGGGTAGTTTTGAGGTAAAGAAACCAAAAAGTCAAGGACTTTTTTGGTACTTGGACCTCTATCACAATAGTCACCCAAGAATATTATCAAGGATGTCTGAAAATGAGGTTGTCCAATTTGGGTTTCAAGATTTGTCCAAAGATTTTGGAGTTTGTCTATGTGGCCATGGATGTCACCTATGCAACATACCACTCTTGGATTTGAGGGTTCAGACTCCATTAATTAACTCACAAAATGGAAATTTTGATTGTTGAATGGGAAGTTTCTGAGGAGAGATTTGATCAGTCTTTGGGCATCTGGATGATACTCTCCATTTAAATCCGGACAATATTTTTTACACACTTTTTAAGAAAATACCAAGTTACTAAACTTTAACTACACTTCAGAATGTGGGCTTAAGCAAATAGTCATTTCACACCCAAACCCAACACTATTCATGCAAGCAATAAATATTGCACACCCAAACCAACACTATTTCGTGATGTATATAAACATGGATACTTAATGTTAAAAGATAAACGTGATAAAAAATATTTCTTTCCCTTTATAAAAGACACACATTTTAATTTAACGAGCTTATCTTTTTTTTAATTTCAAAAATATATCCGTAGTATGTTCAAGGTATATAACAATCCAAAATTCCATAAAAAATGAGACTTGAGCTACAACCAAGGATGATGACATTTGAGATCCAAGTCCAATTAATAACATAAACTATAGTTTCTTTGCTTAGGAATTCGAATATTCGATGGATATAACATTACAACTCATGCAAATGAGCATGAACATGGAATTTATGCCCTCAACCAACCAAGGGTGCTGCCATCATATTGCTACCATGAATACTACAATCTTTCTTTCACCACTGTTCTCGTCAATTTTCTGCTATCCCATGCTAAGATCAAAGATTCGTGTTGCATCGGGGCTTTGTGAGCCCCTACGTTGTGTACGTCTAAAGTAGATTTTTTAAGCTTGCATCTTGATATCGTCACAAAGCTCAGAGAATACCTGTCAACAAACTGATATGTCGCTGATGGTTAGACGAGCAGCAACGCTGACGTAACTTCATAGAAGTTAGCACAACAGCTGCATCAGATTGATATGTACTAATTACAGGTCTCTATGCATCAAATAACAATCTGAAATATATCGGACAAACTGGATTATATCAAATACCATAAATTCTGCACTTGAGCTGAAGAAAACCAGGTTTTTTTTTCCTGAAGTTTAAAGACAAGAATTTGATGGAAGACAAATAGAGTCTCAGTCTGTCCCATGTTCCTACAACTAAAATCGCCAAATTAGTTAGTTCATAGTTACGAATGCCTCCCCTCCTGAAGAAATCGTCTTCTTAAGACAGTTTGGTGATAGGCTAGAAATTTTGTCAGCTGTTTTAACATTGAGATTAGGAATACTACTAAGCTAAATGGGGTAGTTGAACTATCCTATAAAGAAGACATACTACATATAATGAATGACTTTTAAAGCTTACAAGCTTGATATACTTAATTACTTACCGAGGGGAGATCAAAGTCACCATCCCTGGCATCACATGTATCAAGAGATATCCGGCGAAGCATCGACATCTACAGAAAACCAACTTTCAATGAACAATTTGAAGAAATTAAGTTACGAGGTATAATGCTTCAACACTTGCCTTTGAAGCAGCTTGAATGATAAAGTTTCTCTGAATTCCTGAACCCTACAAGAATGTGCAAAATGCAGGAGTGGATGAATATTTCAGTGTTGAGTATCTACATTTTGAAATATTGTCAGAATTCGAAAAATCAAATACCAAGATGGTTGAAAAGGCATGATCAACATGTTTTAACAACCCATCTTAGGTAGATAGACTTCAAGTCAGAAGAAATCAGTAGGTCATGAGAGACCTCACAAGCGCGTATTTTTTCACTTCTAACTAATGGAGAAGTGACCCGTGGCCTAATAGCCTAGTGGTACCCGGCCTGAGCCTCCAAGTTGGTGTCTTGCTCGATTCCCTCGTATGGTATATATTATACATACTTCTTCAGTTTCGTGCACTCACTATGTGAGCTTAGGCCCCATATGCTACCTTATAATTTAATTAACGCCCGATATCAGATGTACTCAGAACTTCTATCGTTGTAGAAAAAACTAACGGAGAAGTGTTAGGCAGGACCTGGCCATTGTGATTTATTAGTACAAGCTTCTAGGGCCACACATTCAGAAAGGGATGAAATACCATCAGCTGTTATTTGACCGCAATCCTGATGAATGACCACCATGACCACCACAATCTTAGAATTAGCAACATAAAAACCATCTTACATTTAGTAAAGTTTTGAAATGTGTCAGCAACATACCTCTAAATGAATAGAGACTAATCCTGGCCATCCACTTGAAATTATATCTTGGGCTTCTAGAGAACAAAAAAGGTCGATGTTAATAGGAAACAGTGAAACTAGAAGCATCCAGCCTCTCATCTCACTCTCAACTCTCTGAGCTGAATTGTAGCATTATGAGACATGCATGAAAATGAATATGTTAACAAATAAATAAAACATCAATTAACACATAGCCCACATATACCAGTCTCATTTAATCTTCGAATAAATATCAGAGCCCATAGATTTACCAGAAGTCAAAAGCCTGCATCCTAGTAAGGAAAGCTCAACCAGGTTTTTGCAGTTCTGAGTCAAAATTACCAAATCGGCATTTGTCATCCATGCTGTAACCCTTTCAAGTTTCAATATCTTCAAACCAGGCATGTTGAACCTTAAGCTTAATGAGGAAATATCACCAAAGCAATAGCAGAGAGCTAGCACTCGCAATTGTTTCATGGTTTTTCCAACCTCTCTTATGAAGGAATCAGATATTGCCTGGAAACACAATTCAAACAGTAATTACTGATGATTGACCAATTGAGACTTGCAATCATGGAACAATCCCAAGTATAGAAGACAAAATCGCGTAGTTAGGGAAGGGCACAAAATGTCAAAATACTCTCGAGGATGCAAAAGGAACACAAAAATGCCATGAACAAGCATGAGAGAAACACGCGAGAAGTATAAACGGATCAGGGTCATAACACCAAAAATACTCCTTGTGGTCCCCATTAATATAGTTCTACTTTATTTAGTTTTGCGCAGAACAGTAGATACTACTCTAGGGAATTAACAGATTTCCTGGAAGTGATTAAATACCATATCTGATGCAAAGACAATACCTGAAAATAGAGAATCAAGGTCTCCAGAAGAGGACAGATACTTGGTAGCATCTCCACACCATTTTGACCCAAGCTTCCACCTAAACCAACTATTAATGACTTTAATGTTCCTGCTGCTGCACCCAGAGTTACCATTGAAGAGAACGACAATCCCCACCCAAGGGCAAGCTCTTCCAATTTTGTCGACTTACCAAGTTCAGAATATATCCCTTTCAAATTAGATAATGAGGTACAAGATTCTCTCCTATCAGACCCGCTCTCATCACACAGCAAATGCATACAGTCTCTTGCTGCCAAGGATTTTAGCCCAGGATTGTTTTTGACAATATGAGCTAAAGCAGCACATGATACCTTCCAGAAGGTTAGTACCAGTTAGAACTCTATAAATTGCATTGATACAAAATCATTCTTGCCTCAAACACATCATAATTATTTGCTCACGGTTTTCAAATTCAGGGAACCTGATGGAGTAGTGGGAATTTTATTATCACAGAAGATATACTAGGACTTTTCATGACTGGTACTAAAAAAATCAGTAGCAGCAAGAACTGAATGGTTTTTATTAATTTCTGTTTACTTACATCTGTGCTAGAAGCATCGAGTTCCTCCAGTAAAGATCCAGGGAAACAAAGTATAGCACTGTCAACAAGTTTTGTGTCTCTTAGACAAAGGCTTTTGAGATCATTTGTCTGAGACATGAGTTGACAAAGAGAAGCTTCTTTCACACCTGTCATCAGTTAAAGTACTACACTATGTCATAAGGATATGATGGATCTTAGTGGAAAATGAGCCTAGTAGTACAGAGGAGTGGGAAACAATTAGTTCCTTCCTAAAGCTTAAATAAATGATTTTCATGAGCATCTCTGAGCTGCAATATAAATAGTTGCTCAAGGGTATAGTGTAGTTACCTTTGCAGCCTCTAATGTGCAGAATTTGAAGCTTATTAGCCAATGAATAGAAGTTTCTTCCACTTTCTTGTCCCATATTTTTGCTGATATTGTATGGACTGGAGCAAAGAGACTGAACTGAACTCTGGGCAAAGGAAGTGTAGCAAGCCAATAAAGAATTTAGCTTCATACATTTTGCTATCATTACTGACAGAGCAGCATCTGTGATGGTAACACACCCTCTGATATTAAGGTAGGACAGTGATGGGAAAATGTCTGAGATGCTGAGAAGATCAGAATCTGGAAAGAGTGAAAAAAATATTGAAGTCTTTAGGTTAACAGAGGAGAAAGTAACATACATATCGACATGAAACAAGTTCAAATTTGACAAGAAAGATATGTATCATGATATTTGAGCTTCCAATACAAGCACAAGGAAATAGTTAAGATTTTGTATATTCCTGCAAGTAAGCTGTTTGATTCAAAATCATTGGAGAGATCTAATGTCACATCAAAGAAGTATGCAAGTAATCATAGTAGCCAGTTAAGGAGTCAGAAGGCATACGTTGTTCCTCAACCTCTCAAGGGATTTTCTATTAAAGTCTAAGCATTCAGTATAAATAAACCCAGAGAGAGGAAGCCCGATAAATGCTTGGGTATAAATTTTTCTAAGTATTCTTACCAATAATGTCAGTTCGGCCTTCCAATGTGAGTTTTGTAAGATTTGAGAATCTCACTTTATACAAAAAAGGCATAGAGGAATCGCTTTCACAAGCTGCAGGATTGATGGGGTTCGCTGGCGTAAAAGAGGCTGATGTAGATACAATAGTGACTTGTGTCGACGTAACAGGAGAAACATCCACAGTTAGGTCAACTTCCCTAAGCAATGGGCATTTGAGAGCTAACTGGTGCAATTTTTCAGTTCTGAAATTTAAAAAGTAAGCTGCTTTTAATGATCTCAAGGATGGAAAGGACTTCCCAAAGTATTCAGTTGCTGCCTCAAGATGCAATAAGGGACAGTTGGAGATATCAACCTCTTGCACTGATTCAAATGTCAAGGTTTTCTCTAACAACTTCCAGGAAATATCAGATTTATTTAATGAGAGACGGTCAAGACATTGATCGATGTGTTTTGTCAATATAGGGTCTGAAAATGATGCAGACGGAATGATGGCCAGGAGGAGAAGCTCTGCCTTCAACTGCAGACAATTTGCAAGGTCCACTTTCTGCAGAACAGGTTCAAAACACATTATATTTCTGACAGATGCCCAAAACAGTCATAAGTTATAACCATGTGTCTGTGTACATAAAAGGAAGACCTCAGTATATTGTGTTAAACGAATTTTGAGACGACTCAAGTCATCATCTCTAAAAGCATCATTTGAAATTGAAGGCAGTCTCAGTACGCTAAGTATAGACTGTATGCCTTTCTCAGCATAATGAGAAAAGAGACAGCATCTTCTTTTACCTGAAAATTAGGGTAAAATCTTATTAAGGCTATTCAGAAATCCCACATATTATTCACCAAAGAATTAGCTGACCAAGAAGAATACCAGCGGCATACCAGAGGGGCAAAATGCTGGAGCGAATCTGTTCACAATAGAAATACATGGAAAAATCAAGCTAGACCAGAATGACATGCAATACTTTAGATGAAACTTAACAGTAAATCATATCCCATATGAACCCCTTTCCATGAGCTTTAACTTCTGAGAGAATTTTTTGGAGGACTGGATGCAATAGTAGACATACTTTTGAATATTGCATACTTATAGAAACTAATCAAGGTTAACACCGCACTAGGGCCTCTGGAATCGTATCTATCATAGTCTAGTAGTAAGAAACTTCACGAACCTCCTTCAGCATATCAGTTGCACCATTTTCAAAGCAGCTAAGATCCTTGGATTGTTTATTGTTAGCAGCAACCCAACCTAAGATGGAATCACAAAGAGCCTTTTCACTGTAAGAAAATACAGAATGAGTGCCACATTTTGTCACCTAAAAAATGAACCAGAAGTTCGAAGTACTTACGCACCTTTCAATAGTCAAGTCAGAATGCCTAATACAAGAATATAATAGTTTGTGAGGTGTATCAGCAAAAGAGTCGCAGGATATCATCCACATCTGCAGAAACAGAATATTCATTGGGATGTGATTGCCATTCTTTGTGCGTCTATATTACAACATCCAAAAGGTAAATTTTTATCGAGCTAATCATTACGTCAAATTTACTGATGATTTTGTTTGATCTAAAGAATGACCTTCAAACTTTGTGGCATTTTAAATGAAGAAATAACAATAATATCTTAAATTTTGAAAAGCTCAAAGATATTAACAAGTGAACAAAACTTTAAGTAATCACATCAATATATTGAAGTTGACGAGCTCAAGAAATCGATAGAAGGGATACGTTGGTAAGTTAAACTATCTTAAATAATCTTTACATGTTCGATCAGGAGGTGATGTACAGCTTGTTAGAAACCCTGTTCAGAGAGCCACAGAGTGAAAACAACTTACAAAATTCCTTGCAAGATAACTTGTGCAAAGTTGAGAAATAACTTCATTGGCTGCAAAATATTTCATCTGCATCTATGAGAGAAATGCTACAATGCAGACGTATTTGCAATCGAGCAAAGCATAAATTCCAAAATCCCCTATCAATTTTTGTTCCTTACCATGTTCAATACTGTAACTCCATATGCCAATCAAACTAGTTAAATCCAACAGCCTTGTTTGAACCCCAGAAGAGGAAGTCGCGTCAACCAACCATATTTGACACTTGTCTAGCAATGTTTCAATGCCGAAAAACAAGCCAGCCTATAAAATTTTCGACATAAAGGTTAGGATTCACATATGCGAGCCCAAAGTAAAGCGAAAAACATCATCAATTACGAACACAGGTGCTTCACCTCATGCAAGAGAACGAAATTGTGAGGCGTGATATCCACAGAACATCCAAATATATATCTCAAAACATTTAGAAATGACTCCACGTTCCAGTAAATTAGAATTTCATCGCAAGATGATTCACTGTAAACCGAATAATTCAAAAATTAACGACAACTCGACAAGTAACAGAACAGAGTACACAAATGACGAAATGATTTATTGTAAAAAGGCCTAATTCAAATTTCACCTGAATTTCCCACCAAGAAGTCCACGAAAGTAAGACGAATGCTGCATAAGCCTGTACATACATGATACATGTATAACAAATATAAGCAAACAAAATATGTACAATACATTACTCCATTTTCATGTACTATGGAGTCAAATATTTTATAGATATAATGAAATAAACCACAATGACTCGTTACAGTAACTATGTTTCTTATCTATTGTATAGTATTGAGGCAATTCGAAAACATCTTGCCTTTATGGGTATTGGGGCATGTTCGTGTTGTTACAATACTCCCTAATTCCAAAAATAGTATAGTGAATCATGTTACTAGCCAACATGTACAAAATACTTAACAACTATCTGAAAATATTAGTTAAATGCAGTATTAAGTTATATTTGGTGGAATAATATTTGGGGCGTTGACCTGGCCTGATCAGCTATGATTTTGACTTGTTGAAGATGGGGAAGTGAAGTGAAGTCAAAGTGTTGAATTTCAGCTGTTGAAATATTAATTACTTCAGCTTCATCTAATTCGGACTGCTCCGCTTCCACGCAGCTCAGGATTACGAATTCGTCCCCCATTCTACGGACTTCCAAACAAATCAGCTGCAACTTCTACTTAATTTTACGACTAGACTTTTCCTTTTAACCTCTTTTAACACAAATTCGTTATTTATGAAAGTTGAATTTACAATGCTTGAAAAGACTAATATTTAACACTCTAATTTTTTTATCAATTGAGCTATGTCTAATGGGCTAAAACCCATATTACATACTCCTTATTTTTGTATCATACTCTAGTAAACACATTTAAATTATGATAGTCAATTAGTTACATATTATATCATGTTATTTTTATTAACAAAAAATCATAGATAATATTCAAACCGAATCACATATCATTTATGCAGTAATCGCTACATGTATAGCAATAATAAAGGTACGAGCAGACAATAAATCCAAATTCGAGTGAGTTTTGATAGCGTAATGTAGGAGTTTCACTTTAATTAAGCTTTTGTGACATCAAACACTGGTCTTTTGATGTCCGAACTCAAATTCACGACGATCTCACAAACTATTAGGTGGAAAGGTGGGAGTGTCTAACCCCTCTAAAGTGTACGCAATTCCTTTTTTTTTGGATCCAAAGACTCATGCGTAAAGGTCGGCAATTACATTTCGTATGCATTAAGCCCACCAACTATTTAGGCTGACTGTTTTAATTTTGTAGCCCCTAAGGCCGTAAGTGTTGGCTGAGCCCATGAGGCTGTGAGATTGGGAATATAACATGGGTTGCAACTTGCAATGGTTAATTTACCTCTGCCTTAATTTTGATTAAAAAACACACACACACACAAATTCTATACGGAGTGTTGTTTAGAAGTTAGAACTTAAGTAAATAGGGGCAATAAATTTCATCCGGTAGTTGATAGTCAAAATATAGAATAATGATCATTTTGGGTAATACGAGAGTAGTTATAAGTCAACTAACCTTTCATCTTCCTGAAGTAGTTAGATTCGGTGGCCACTCTACTAATATCACATGCTAACATGGAGTATTATAAGAATACTTGGAACTAATCTTCGTTTGTTGTTATACAGACACACATGTGCCATTCATAAACTTCCACTTGCTCATGTTATACAATAATAATCCTCCTTTGTTCACTACTATTAAACGATAGCTGATAACGACACTCCACCGACGCTTATTCGACTTCAAGGCTTCTGGCTTAGACGTGATCGCATCGATTTTTGAGATACTTTTCGACGCCTAATTTAATTCCCCGAGTACTATCCCGAGACTAACAAGCGACCACTTGACCTCGCTTAAGTTCGACTTCCCGACGCTAAACCGACGCCATGACGCTTACCATGTCATATTTTACTTTATTTTTTATTTATTTAACACCGACGCCGACCGACGTCATGTCATATTTTACTTTCGTTTTGATTTATTTAATACCGACGCCAAACCGACACTGCATTTTGTATTTAATTTATTTTTTATTTATTTTGTACCGACGCCAAGTCGACGCCAATAAATGGATAAAATGTTTTGAAGACCGACGCTACCCGACGACTAATACCTGGATATAATAGTTTGAAACCCGGCCACCTTATTTTGTATTTATTTTGTACCGACGCCAAGTCGACGCTTGGCCAAATGGATAAAATGTTTTGAAGACCGACGACACCTCGACGCTTAATAATTGATATAATAGTTTGAAACCCGACGCCTTACCGACACTCATGATTTACAATTTTTGAAAAAATAATGAAGTCTGGGGGCGATGACATTTGCGTAAACTGTGATGTAATACCCAAAAATCAACACAAACAATACCCAAACATCAAACAATACCCAAACATAAACACAAACAACACTTAAATATAAACACAACTCGGGGCACGCGTCCCAAGGAGCAACGCAGGATCATCTACAATTATGATCCTCAAGCAAAGCAATGGTCACGCTCTTACCTCTTCTCGGCTCTCAACCTCCTATATTCCGCCGACATATGAAATGCCTCGAATTTCATATTTCCACTCGAAATAAATAATACATAAAAAATTGCTTAAAATTCACAATTTGAAAAGCACATAACTTTTATAATACCATACTTACCAAAAAAGCTTCCCATATAGCATCCTTAATGGACTGGTCCAATAATGTAATAGCGTTATTCATAAATGTTCGACTCTCTTCTTTATTTCGCCTCGGAAGAATCTAGGAACTCCATGACCAAGAAGCCTAACATAAACAAATAAATATGGATTAGATACAAAACGATAAATATAAATATTAATAAACAAACTCAATAAATAAAATGTACTTACTTTCCATCAAATAAGGTCTCAATGACCTTCCCTTCCGACACTCCAGAGTGACCTTGGCTCATCGGGCTGCACTCGATTGCTACTCTCGGGACTATATCCGACGCCAGGCATCAAACATCCTCGCCACCGATTCCTCGCATCGTCATATGGCTCGTAGCCTCACTGCGCGCGACGATCGATGCCGACTACTCGCCGGCCGATACCCCGACGGGACTTCGCCGACGGATCAGCAGTGAGTCAACGACGCGTCAGAGATACCGGCCCTTATTGAGTAGGGTAGCCTGCGTATGTCGAGGAAGGGGCCCTCAGAAATGGCTCCCCATAAATGTGCGTCCGGATGACTATCCCCCACCTCTTCGGCAACCGCCCCCTACCGCTCACTTGTCGCCTCCGTCTCATTCTTCTTCATTCCCAGTCTTACTACCATGAAAAGAGCCATAAAAACTTCTCATGCTTTCAACGGCTCAAACTCAATTAAACTAAGCAATCTCGATCTAGTTCAAAACTCAATTAAAACTAAACTCAATTCAATCTAATCTAAACTCCACCAATTCACCCAATTCAAACTCAATTCAAACTCAAATATAATCCAAATCAAATCTAATTCAAACTCAATTCAATTTAATTCATTAACAATAATTCAATTACTCAATTCAATCAATTAAATACAACTCAATCAATTTCCAATTAAACACAATTCAATCTAACTAATAAAATCGAATTAAAAGAATTATAACAACAAATAATTAAATATACAACAAGTAATTAAAAAAATAAACCCAAATAAAAAAATAAAAAAACCGACTTACAGAAAAGTCGATTAGGAGGGGGGAGGAGGGTGGCGTCGGTTAGGAGGGAGGGGGGTAAAATTTTTGCAGAAAAAAGAAGTAAAAAAAAAACATTATGCTTTTTTTTATATAGCAGACACTGGCGGTAAATAACTTATTTTACATTTAATTTTTTCAAAATTACAACGGTAAAAATTACCGACGCCAACCTGACGTAGTACCGACACCACGTGGCCCATAAAATCAATTAAACGGGTCTGAAAAATACATACTTACCCGAATTTACACACCGACACTAATCACCTAATTCGGTATTTATTATCGATATTTTCGCCCGATTAATGCTGACTGTTGCAAGAGCCAAGTAATGCACCATCACTATGACAAACATCAATCAACCAAATTATTTAATATATAGCCTTGTCATTATTATTACTTAAATACCACTTAATATTAAAGTTTAATTTGACACATAGGTGGAGAATCTAGTTGAGCGACTAATGATGCCAAATATCAGAAAAGGTCTAATACATCACGTTTTTAATTAATTTAAATATTTTAAGCTAGTATAAACTATGTTTTAAATCATTGTGCTACTTCTACATACATCCAAAAGTTCCTAAAATGAGAAGAACGATAAGTATAATGATCTTAACAATAAGCAAGAAAATTCAAATACAAATAATAATAATTTTGATGATATTCAAAACGTACGAGATAAAATGCACTAGTAGCCCTGAGTTTGGTAAAAAGTCGTTGCAATTCAACACATGATAATATGATTATCTAAATATACATGTATATATGTATAGTTAAGGATAACATATTAATATAACCTTACATGCATAGCAAAAACACAAGATTTACCCAAAACTTTGTACATCATCAGCTAACAACCTACCAGTAATCTATAACCAAATATGAAGATTTGGCTGATGAAAATACACTAGCACGATATTAATTTATGTGATATATGTATTACATATATATCTCCACAACCCATCATGAAAGGTTGAATGCTCCAACAAGGGACAACAATTTGCATTGATGGCTACAAGCAACAAAAAACATGAAATAAGGTTACTAGTTATTAGCAGATCAAACTATGTACTTGATGGTTTCTGTCTGCTGTCAGTTTCCACAACCCAATTTTACTCATCCTTAGCCCACCTTTCTTGAACCAAAACAGGCAAACCACCACTAAAAGTGGCTGTTAATCCTGGCAAAAATAATGGCGACATGAAATTTATTTATTTATGGTTTCCTCTCTTCAACCAATTCAATCCTAAATCTCCGGAGCAACGAAATCGCCACGGTTTTTAATTGAATTATAGCCATTTCCTTCCCTAAACACACCCTTAATCCAGCTTGAAAAACTGGATACTTGAAAGGATTTTCTTGAGAAAACTGTCCATTTTCAGTCAACCATCTTTCAGGCTTGAACTTTAAGCAATCTTGCCCCCATATTTTCTCCATCCTCCCCATTGCATATGGATGGTATGTAACTCTTGTTCCTTTCTTAACAAAAACCCCATCAGGCAAAACATCATCTTGCAAACAAAACTTCGAATCGAATTGAATCCCAGGCAAAAGCCTCATGCTCTCATGAACTGATGCTTGAAGATAATGAAGGTCTCGGAGTTTGTCACAACTTGTGATGCAATCTTGATTTCCCCCCAAGATTTTATCAGCTTCATTAAGTATAAATGTTTGGACATGAGGGTTTTTTGCCATATGCCAAAAAAAGCTTGTTAAAGCTGATGCAACTGTGTCTCTCCCAGCTAAAATAAAGCTTATGACAATATCTCTTAGGTATGTTTCATCGTTGATTGTCACCATGAATTTTGATAGAAGATCTTTGTGTTCAGGACTATGAATACCTAGTTTTCTCTTTTGTCTGATCATTTCTTTGGCTAAGACATTGATGTTTCGGATGGCTTTTTTCAGTTTCTTCTCACTTCCCATGTTTAATATTTTTTTGATTTTCCAAATGATTGGAGAGATATGCAAAGCTCTTTTAGCCGATAAGTTTGAAGCCAAGTCAAATGAAGTAGAAAATTTTGAAAGTGGTAATGATATTTCTAGACATTTTGGGTCTAACCCAAATGAGAACTTACAAATACAATCAAATGAAAATCTTTTGAACACATCTTCTAAATCCAACGTACCATGATGTTGTTCTTTTCCTAAGAAAGAATCTAGAAGTGGAATTAACCGATGTTGAATCTCATGATGGATGACTTCAAAGGCATATGATCGTATTGAATTTCTTCCTAATTCAAGATTGGCCATTTTTCTTTGGAACTTCCATAGATCTCCATCCACGTTGAATATTCCTCTCCCCAAAAGATCTCCTAGGATCATGGAAAAAGGCTTCCCTTTAGGAAAATTCTCAAACTTCGTCTTCAACATGTACTCAACGTTTGTAGGGTTGGCTGTGATTATGTTTTCAAGAACATGTAAATGAATAGTTTGAGTTGGAGATTTTGAAAGAAGATGAGTGTACCAATCACAAAGGTTTGGAAATTGAGACACCCAACTTGATGAAATGTAGGTTTGACATATTTCACAATCACATAAAACCCTTTTTCTCAATAAATTTATTAGTACTCGTATGAGATAAAAGAGAAACAATATGAAAATAAAAAGAAATATAAGAATGCTCCATGAAGTTTGAGAGAACTCCATTTTGATTGATTATTTGAGGATCAATAATTGAGAAGGAAAGTGATGAAGATAGAAGACCAATGGCAGAAAGAGGGGTAGTATTTATCATGATATATTCAAAGTGAAATATCTTCAAATTTTAATATAAAGGGGTAGTATTTTAATAATATTATATTAATTATCGTAAATTTTTAAGGTATTTCAAATAAAATAATATTATATTAATTATTTTAAAAATATTTAATTTTTAATATATATTTTAAAAAATCTTAATTCCGGCGATATTTTTCAAATATTAAGCAAAATACCACATACAGCAGTGACCAAACGAAACCACATGTATTAGTGTATGGGAGCTCTTAAGAGGTCAAGGTAGGTTTTGGCCCCATCCGATTTTTTTAAAATTGTATTTACTCCCTTTAAATTTAAGACAATATGGAAGTTTTTTACTTATCCGGCCCACCGTGATTGGTTATACTCCGTAAATTTTATATACCCTTTAAAATTCTTACAATATAATATTTGTGTTTATTTGGCTCATCCTAAAATTAAGCTTCTGCCCGCCTCCCCCATTCATGTACACTAACACGTACTCATTTCCGCAACTTTACAACTTACAACACACAAACTCTTTAAAATTGTATTTGACCCAAAAATGTCAAAAATCGCCAAACCGTTAACGGTGAACGGTCACGTTAATTGGGGTGGGACGAATGGTAACCACGCAGACACTACGTAATTTCATTTCTACAACACTACCACTTATAGAGATCAAAGTGCAATTTCAACACACTAGAACCATTACTGCAATAACTCTCAAGAGATTTAATCATATATATTTCGAAAGGGGCATGTTCATGCCATTACCTAAATAATACGGAGTAAATTAGTTTATTAATGGAAACAAATCTAAGGGATTGAGGAAACTATATACTCCTATAGACTATATGGTCATTATATATATTATATAATATAAATAAGAGCACAACAAAGTCGTGAACTAATAGAGATTAATAAGCAATCAATTGGAAGACGGATCTGTTGAGCATCACAAGATGCACATCTTTTGTACATATTCAAGCACATGCATGCCATTATTCTCTCCACTAAGAGGTTGAAAATTTATAAAAATACACTTATTGTCTCTAAGTCATACATGCAATAAACTATGTAGAAGGTTTTTAATATACGCCCCAGTGCATTTAAGAAATTAAATAATACAAATTACTAATAAATACTTTCCATATCAAAGTTCGGCCGATATAAAATTTTGTATCAAATAGCTTCCCTTTTAATTATCACCTTAACTCGTACCTTTGCGCATATATATTAAAAAAACCGATAATATATAACCCATCTCTTTAACTCTAACAATGTTACTACTACTGGCAACCTTCATCTTCAATTTTTTAATTAACCAGTATATATTGCTTAGTGAAGACTGAAGAGACGTACACAAATGTAAGCCCACGTGTCGACAATGCAAAACGTCTACCCATTATTCACGAAAGAGACCTACTCAATTGAGAATCTCTCTTATTATGTCATTTAATTTCTAGTAAGGTCTATATATCGCGAAAGCTACTTACCATTAACCTTGCTCATTAATTGCTTATTAATAATCAAAATATAAATTATACCATTTTTGATATATATATTTTTCTTTAAGTACATTTTAGGTAATATGTACCATTTTCTTAATAAAAAAATTAATGCCAATTATATAAAGATATTTTTTAATTTGTAAAATAATTTTGGTTATTAATTTCTCAGACATTTTAATAAAGTGAATAAAAATAATTTTGGTACACTTTTTTGGAATTTTTTTACTTGTACCATCTTAGAATGATACATTTTAGTAATGCGTACTCATTTTTATATCAAATTTCACATATAAATATATTAATGTAACATTAGTGAACTCAGACATTAATTTAACCGCAAATCACATATACGATTCCTTACTAGTACAAATATTAAAACTATTAGTAGTCTACATATATATAGTGTAATAATTTTGAATGATTCAGTAATTCGGTTATTATAAATAAAGTATTATTATGGAAACTATTAGATTTTTTTGTATTAATTATTATTCATGTAGACAGTGAAAATTTATTAAAAAATAAATTAAAATGATTAATACGACTTAATCAAATTAATTTGATCAAACCATTAAAAGAAACGCCATAGGTTCTCGATCGAACCCTAAATTTAACGTAAAACTCTTGTAATGCAATGCGGTTCTCAACAAGTCCTTGAAATATTGAAAGCTTAAAATTAGTATTTTATAATAATTAACCCTAATTTTAAACTGTAAATGTAGCCTCCCTAAATTTGGCGATTTTAAGAATAAATCGGTATAAAAACCGGAAATGCAAATTTATCAGTTCTGATAAATGTACTTAAACGACGATCCGATTAAAATAATAAGAATTAAGGTATACCAGCCGTGAATTGCAAAATAAGGAGCCCATATTCTTGTTGCTTTATTCTCAAACAAAAAATATTAAAAATATTATTTTTAATATTAAATATCCGACTCGCCTTCCATCTTAAAATCAGCTAAGACGCGAATTCACCGAAAAATAAACCAACCGCTAGAAGCAGTGATTCAAAGCTCCCTGTAAAATTATAAATAAAGCCTCCCATATTTTCTAAAATTCAATCAACATTCTCTTTATTCGAAAATACACAAAAAAAACATATTTATAAAAATACGTATGATACCTCTCAAATTCTAAGCTTAAATCTTTTAAACCGCCAAATGTAAACACCACTTTGGGGCGGCTTAAAATAGCAACAAATTAAGATTGCCATCGCACAAATGAAGTACTCCTTCAAGACAAGCAAAATCACTTGCACTCTAAACAAATCTCAGTGAACGCTTCAAATATTCAGGAATAAGCTACAAACACCTGATTATTCATAAATCTTGTATGAACACGTGACAAATCTCAAATTTAATTCATCAAGTTTTAGATATAGGAAATACACTAAACATTCAAATTCCTATACCGGAGTCTGTGAAAGAAATACGTCAAGTATGCCCATGTCTCGATCGACGGCATGCCATCAATATGTCGGGATACTCAACCTTCATATTGATCATCTCTACAACAAGTCAGTTAAGGCTATCAGAATGAGCCAGAAGCTATATATCATTGTAAAAGCTTAAATCAAATCTAAGCGAGCAAAAATTTTACTAAGTCCCACTACAACAAAACAAAGTTCGCCATGTCTCAGAAAGGGCTATATCAAGCTTCAATAACTTGCTCGATATCACTCCACACAAATCCTAAGAGCTCCTGAAAGTCTCTAACCCCAAATCGTCCCACTAGACGCAGCAATGCCTACTAAGTCCCACAAAAGCAAGAGCTTATTCACTACGCCCCACCCCAGTGAACATCCCTTGTTCCACCAGCTAGCAGCAAAACCCAAGTCCCACACCACAATACACTTGTAGTAGGTCCATCAAGTTTGACATTATGTCGGAGATCAAGTCCAAGACCCAAGATCAAATCCATATAACCAACACGGGAATACGGCCGGTAAGTGCTCCCCCGCCGGGACTCATCCAAGTCCGCACTACCAAGTCCATCAAGACTATGACACATAACCAGCTCATAGAGCTTTTATCCCAAATCCAACTCAATTCCAAGTCAAATCAAGCTCAAGTCAAGCTCAAGTCGAGCTCAATTCGAGTTCATACCAAGCTCCTACAAAGCTCATATCGCTGCTGTGCTCTCAAACATCTCACAAATCACTGAATCTAACGCCACGATCCATAGCTTGCATACGATCCTCTTCGATTTGATAAAAACCTCGTATTAATCGAGAAATTTTATTCTATAGTGAATTTTATTTTATGCTCCCTAAGATAAATACAAAATTCTTGCATTACAATTCGTTCGTTATATTATATCATCATTTACATTTAAATATTTTGTATATTGAGAAGGTGTAGCTATATATGGGTACATACACAATGTTATATTATACTATTCACATCAATAATAGTTGTTTTTCTCCTTTTATATATTCTCTCTATCTCACAAAGATTTTTTTTATAGTTGTAATTTTCAAACTTTGACCTTAAATATATATATTTATTTGTGTTGTATAATATTTTATAAAAAAAATATATCAATTTAAAGAGTTTGAAATGTATTTTTTATTGATATAGTTTTCATCAAGTATTATACAATACAAACAAAAATATCTACGATCAAAGTTTAAGAGGTATAACAAAAAATTAAAAGTGGAGAATCTTTAAGGGATGAAGGGAGTATTATTCACTCTTAGTCTCTGATCTTTATGTTCACTGTGTGTTATTATAATTCTTAATGATATTCGCTAACATATATATAACATAAATACAACTATAATATTTTCTTTTTAAATTAGCAATGAGTTTTATTATAAAAAGGGAAAAAACCCCCAAAAATATATACAACAAAATATCCGGCAAAAACCAAATCAAGTACCTCAAGAAAACTAAAGAGAGAGAAGGAGAAAAAACTAATATAAATTACTTATATTAGCTCAAACCTCCAACTCCATACATTACTAGCAAGTCGACTCAAAAAGGAAGTCCAAACAAGAGCAAGTCTACTCCAAGATCTCCATAAAACCCTCACACACAAATTCTAAGTCTCATAACTCCACTTCTAAAAACTCCGCCTCCCAAAGTTATTTTTCTCCCGAGAAAAAAGTCAACCCTAAAAGTAGTTGGAAGAGTCACTCCCCTATTCACACCGCCCTTTTAAACTTTAACCTCCGTCAAGGAAGAGTGTTGGAATCTAAAAAATGGTGAGTGAGAAGGAGGCCAAGAGACTCTCCCATGAAGCTGACCCGAGGTTGAAGACTCGAATCATATCTGAGTCAGCTTCATGAGACTCTAGTAAAAACTTTCCAAATTCACTCACTTCGGCGTTCTGATTGTTTTGCTTTTAATATTAAGAGTTCGTTGATGCCAGATGTCCCATAAACAGATAATTTAGAGTCTGAACTTGTCTGGAGGTAAATGTTTCCAATACCCCTCAAAAAGATCTCTGAAATCCATGTTTGTGCCTTACATTTTCTTGATATCCATTATCTTATGTATCTCCTTGACAAATTACATGTATGAAACACATCCATGATGTTTTCTGACATTGTTTCACATATTTGACATGCAACTATAACTTGTACATGCCTCTTGAGAAGATTATCTCTGCTGTATTGCTGCAAGCTGTGTAATGCTTGATAAGAAATATCTCATCTTCGCATGATCTTACTCTTCACATATTCTCGAAGTCTCTGATGAATTATTTGAAGCATCCAAACTCCTTGCATTGTTCAAATGTATATAAATATGGTAGGTCCCTTTGAATGTGAACACCTTTCTTGGCTTAGATGGCCATTAAGGAATATCCACTCTATCCAAATGTGATAATGAGATTTGTAAAATAGCCTCGCTAACGATAGGAAAAAATAGAGACCTAACCAAGTCAACCTTCCAAACGCCAATGTCCTCATCTATTAGGTTCGAGACCATAAAGTCTTTGAAATCAGCATCACAAGGTGTAATGAGCATATTTGACTGAGTATGATTAACCCATCTTTGCTTCCATATATTGATGTTTTTACCATTGCCTAATTCCCATTTTGTTCCTTTTCGCTAGATTTGGTGTCTCGAACGGGTTTGGTGCCTAATTCAGCTGTAAGAAAAGAGCCATTCGGGAAGTACCTTGCTTTGTACGTGAGTGCCAGTGTATTATTCGGATCAGTAAGAAGCCTCCAAGCTTGTTTGCAGAGAAGAGCATTATTAAAATCTTGGGCCTTCCGGAAGCCTAGCCCACCCTCTTCTTTAGATTTGCACAGTGTAGTCCAGGATATCCAATGTATTTTCTTATTTTTTGTATCTGATCCCCACCAGTAGTTTGATAGCAAAGTGTCACCTTTGCACAATTTGAGTACATAGCTTCAAGCAATCGCATTGTATAGGTGGGGGATGTATCGTAACAATCGATGTAAGAAACACTGCATCTTTCGACAACAATCTAGGCTTCCAGTTATCCACTTTGGTGTGAATCCTGTCAAGGACAGATTTGAAAACCTCTTTAGAGACACCAATGCTCGTTGGAAGACCCAGATATTTGCCATGGGTGGGGACTTCGGCATACCAAGAATCCCTGTAATCATACCCATAGTCTGAGCGTCCACATTTGGGCTGAAAATATTGGTTGATTTTTGGACATTAACACTTGCTCGTACTACTCATTCGTAGCGTACGTAATCCGTTTAATAGTTTGAGCTTCCTCAATGGATGCCTTACCAAGCAAAGAAAGTATCATCCACAAACATAATACGATGTGGTTCCAAACTCCATTTCCATCGCAATCCACTTAATACCCTCTCAGCACAAAGACTGCCTTCAAAAGAGAAATCAATCCCCCAGTACACACAATAAAAAAAGATAGTGGAGAAGTATGGATCCCCTATCAAAAGTCCTCTCCTCAGGCTTAATATACCCAACTTGTTCATTTAATCGTAAAGAATAAAGCGACAAATTCAACATACGATACGCATAAGCGAGACCCACTAGCCCCAAATCCCAAATGTATTAACATGGCCTTCATGAAACTCCACTCCACCCGATCATAGGCTTTAAACATGTCCAATTTAATGGACATAAAACCATCTCTACCGGTTTTCTTATTCTTGATTACATGATGTGCTTCATAAGCCAATAAAATGTTATCCGTGATGAAATGATTAGGAATAAAAGCACTTTGTGTTTCACAGATGACATACGGTAAAAAATTCTTCAATCTTATTTCTAAAGCTTTGGAGATAACTTTCACAACCGTATTACAAAGAGCTATAGGTCGAAACTGTCCCATGCAAATAGGTCTCTCAACTTTGGGGATCAAAGTTATATGAGTAAAATTAAACTTCTTTAAGAAAATACCATTATTTAAGAAGAGTAAGACCATATTAACCAGATCATCCTTTACCGTGTCCCAATAATGCTGAAAGAAAATAGTTGGCATTCCATTAAGCCCTAGTGCCAAATGCACTCAATGAGAATGCTACTTTTTGACTCTCATCCGAAAATTTAAACTAAGCGTAGCAATGGCTCTACCTCGAGAAAACACGAGTATCCACCTCCGATAATATCTATTAGACCTCGCTATCTTAAAGAAAAAAGAGCTTAATATAAAATTCCTCTGCCACTCTATGAATGCCAACCGTATCACGATGCCAGTTTCCTTCATCATCTTGCAAGGCTGTGATGAGATTAAGCTTGCTTCTCTGAGCCGACAAAGCATGGAAATAAGTTGTGTTCCTATCATCTCCCTTGCCTCTCTGTAAGTTTTCCCGATCGCCGACACACCAATACATATCGTCAACCTCCCTTAACTTGTCAATATCCTTGGTAAGTTTTATAGCCTCTACCTTCGAGGCCGTAGTAATAACCCCTTATTGTACACTATCCAAATGGCTTTTGTTTGCCACTGGATTCTCGAACATGACCCAATATGTGCCGCTTCCAATTGAGCAAACTCAATCTGCCGGAACGGATACCATCCATGATCCTTGCACCTGGATCATCCCCTTGAACTTTGTCCCATGCTTCATGAACCAATAGTTTACCTCACGTATACCCAACCTCGTTTCAAAACAAAAAATCTTCATGTTGCTCGACAAATAGAGATTTCGTCCTCATAATAAGACGCAGTGAGACGATCCGAGGTATTTGTGGACAAACGATGTAACGAGCATTTGGGTAGCAATCTTCTAATCTTTGCATCTAAAGGGCTCTATCCAAATTCTCTACCCCTCGGTAGAGTGAGGCAGATAAAGTTGTTACACCAGGTGTGGTACCCCAAGCATCTCAATATCAACAACTCCGTAATCCTCTACCACTTGACTAAATTATCCACTCTGCCAAGTTGGCTCTATCTCTTGTTGGGAAACAAATTCTCACTGCATGTAAAGTATTTCATTAAAATCCTCCATACAATGTTAAATATTTGATAGTCCTCATGGAAATTAATGAAGATTGATTCCTTTATTATGCTCTGCTTAAGTATAATTGCGTATCAATTCATTTACCAAGTCAAGTTAAATATGACATCGGAACTTAGTATTCACCTTAGCAATCAGATATTACTAGTGTGGATTCTCATGATAATTTAAGGGTTAAGTGAGCGATTTCTAGATCTTACCATTAATCGTTATAATAATAGTAATTGTCACATATTATTATTATACAAATTACTATTATCTCGAGCCAAGTGTCACACACATACGGTGATATTCAATTATATTTCATGCATGGAATTGAACGAGATTCTGTAAATTGAGAGAGATGTATCTCTCAACATATATATATTTGTCAAATATTTATTGATGAACATCAATTAAGTTAAACTTGCAAGTTTAATCAATTAAACAATGAAATTGACGACAATCCTCGATAAGTTATTCGACAAGGATTCTCGTTATATTTTAATTGACTTGTTAAGTTAATTAAAATGGAACAACTCACTAGTGACTCATTATTTGATTAGAAGCCATAACGGTCTAGTTGGGTTAACGCAGTTAAATTGATTTCCTTTAACGAGTCAGCTTAACGGCGAACAATTGCATTTCTAAGATGAAAAGAAGAGACAAATTAAGTTTTTTCATTTCATGAAAAACTTCTTGTCTCCCTCCCTTCTCAAAATCTTCCCCCTCCTTGTAAATTTGGAAGAGAATTTCTTTCCATTTTGTTCCTCACAACTCTAGCATGTTCAAGTTGATTCGATTCCCTCATCATTGCATAATCTGTGAGACATCATTTTAAGGCCGACAAACAATCGAGAGTTTTCAAGGGGCATTCATGCGAGGCTCGCTGGGCTTCGAGGGGAGTTGGTTTCTATTTCGCCTTCCGCCGCAAATGTAAGAACTCTTTTGGTCTATTGCAACTTCTATGTGTTTTAGATTAATATAAATTATTTTCAGGATCCGCATGAATTTGGTATTTTATTACGCAGTAAAATTCATACTAGATACCCTAATAAAGGGCCTCAGAGCCTACTCAAGTTTGATGTAGCTTATCTAATTCGATTTGTGTGTTGACGTGAAGTTGTTAATTAATTAGATTGATTCATGATATGTATAGTTCAATTTATGAATATATAATATGAAAAATCAACCCATTTTGTATGTATATCACACGGTCAAATCATCATTTCATTGGGTATTGATCTTTGGATGATTCAAGTATTTGTTTAATTGTTTCATGAAATGAAATGGATTAAAACTTGATTAATTTGCGTTTTAATTTGAGGTAGAATCATTTTTGATTTTACAGAGAGGGTTAGAAATTTTAGAAAATTTCGAAATTAAATCTTTATGTTCATAACCCTGAGGTTCATTTTAGATTTTTCCCGTAATTTTTAAGTGCTCCAAAAATTATTGCATTTTCGATTGCTTTGGATTTAATCAAAAACTGTAAGCTAGTTTTTGCGAAATTCCAATCGGACGTTCAATAATGATATGGTTGATGTTCAAGCTGAATCCCATAATTTTGAATTTTTAGCGCCCAAACGTTTTTATAAAAGCTACAATTAATCGAAATTGAAATTAACTACCAATATATGTCGGCCGGACTCATGTGGAGCTCTACGGGCGCCCCACTGGATTTGGACGCTCCAGCCACCTCGGGTAGTTTCAATGTCGCATTCAGCACTACCCGCTGTCGGCCGTGGCCGGAGGCCGTCGTGACGGCACAGTTCGCTATCCGCTTTAGAAAATCCTAAATGTATTTTGTATGTAATTTTTTGGTTTTATAAATTATTGGTAGTTATTAATTTCGGGTTTTAAATGTTAAATCATAAATTTTGTCATTAAATGATTGAATATATATATCTCGAATTCGGCATTAAATTCTCGATTTATATTTTCTTCATACTATTTTCATTAATTGATAATTTTTGAAAATATTTTTCATGGTAACTTTTAAATTTTGAATTTTGGAGTTAATTACTTGTAAGTAATTATTCCATGATTTAAGTGGTTGATAATTATTATAATAATTATCATTAATCATGTGTGAATATATTTAAATTGAAAATTTACATTAATTGATATTAATTATAAAATAATGGGTACTAATTAGTCAATTATGAACACATTTATTTTATTTCATTTAATATATATGAAATTAAGCATTTATTTATTTTAATATTTTCCTATATATACACAGTGGAATGGAATGGAGGTGTATGTATATGACCCACGTAAAGTATTTCGCCCCGAAGGCATCTTATTGTAAAATGACCCGCCGGCTCATATTATTTTATTTAATTTTCTTGTTTCTCCCACAAGTCAGTATGCTTCCAAAAAGCTGACAGTGTATTTGAATTGTAATTCAAGACGAAGCTGCGGATTCCGTGGCCGAAGACAATAAAATGGTCAGTGGGCCTAAAAAGGTCATATCAATACACGCCTCAATGCGCACTACTTGTTTTATTTTCATGCTGTACATATGCTTGATTACGTGCTATAATTACTTGGTAAAATAAAAGAAAAGTATAATAATCTCGCCACCCCTAAAATTTAAGCAAATGTATCGTCAATTTTAAAGTTGTGGAAAATCAGCTACATCATCTCAACGCTACTGCGTGTTGCCAGCTTTTCACCTGGAGCATTTATTAAACGGATCATGTTGAAGTTGATTTCCACTAACGTCAGGCTTTCGATGATCACCCGCAATTTTTGGTTTAATTGGTATGCTTAATCGGTTTGCTCTGGAGATACAAAAGTTTGCAATATCTTGAATAGTATGCTAGCTGACACAAAGAAAGTTACGTAGTTTTAAGGCAATTGGTTGATAACTCTACTATTATACCGGGATTCAAAAATGTATGCAAAGGTTGCCGCTTTGAATTCTGAGCATAAGAAGCCTGATACTAATATATTTCGTGAGATTTGAAGTATTAGTATTTACTTACAAATTTATTTGTAAGTGTTTACGATAGCTTCTATCGACTGTTTAAGTTCTTTGGGTTTACTTATTCTCAGAGAATTATACGGCTACCACCACTACTACTCCTAAGAACTTCAGCATTTAAAAGGTGTCAATAACTCAAATTTTAATCATTTAGTCTCAAACTTGAGAATCATTCTCAAGCAAAGAGAGAACTTAAATACGCACAACAAAAAGCACAAAGTCTGAGCATCGTGGATGTCCAATGTCTCATGCTTGCCATATGAAAGTGTGGCAAGATACGTATATATATACCCCAAGAATCGCTTGTGCTCTCAGTGGACAAGAAGTCAAACCTTGCCGTGCCGCAGCAAGCCCCCGCGGTCATTAAAATGATTGGCTCGGCCGATCGACTCAACGCCCGGCACCTGTCTCTCAAGAACCGCTGACCTCACTCCAAATTCTCTTCCACAAATTCTCTCGCTTGTCATGAACTTCAATATGCACAAGTTCGAGTTATCTCTAAACCACCGCATAAGATGATCAATGCACGCCGGTATCTAACCCTAGTAAGAGATTAAAACTTTACTCCTTCTCATGGTGGTCCAAAAACAAAAGTTAAGAAATTCAAGAAATAAGAATACAAAGTTTATCGGGCAAAGCCAAAGGTTGGGGAAAGAATCCCAAAGTCACCGGACAATGAGTACTCAAGATGAAAATGTCATTATTGTGTAGGAACCTAGGTCACTGGAAGTCACCTGCAGTTCATAGATGATAAGTGAAGAATGGTCTCTACCATCACCAAATTACGTATATATATGTTGGTCAAGTTTGCACAACTTCTATTTCGTATGCATTAACGGTCAGGGTTCTCATTTGTCATAATATAACTCAAGCCGCGGAAGACTTGTAGGGAGATGGATCTACATGTAAACTGAAACCTAAGGTCGCGCCCTGCGAGGATCCATCGCTTAAATTCTGCCCACGCAATTGCTTTTGAACTTATCACCGGTTTACTACAGCAATTGAAGTGAATATTATTTCTGCCGTGCTTTTGAAGAATGATGATTTTCATTTCACAGATCCCAATGAATTTAGGGATCACCAGAACGGGGTAGTATTTGGTACCGCTTCCCTTCAAAAAAATGGTCTATTCGCTTTAGACACGGACACGTGAAGTCAGAGCAACATATACTTAAACGGAATAAGCCTTTAAATGATTTCAAAACCAAACATACCTATGACATTGCAGATCAAAGTATTAACGAGAACCGAATCAAGAAACTCACCTCGTGGAATACTTGAAGGTTTCGATTATAAATCATAATTAAGCAGCCAATTTTGCTTTCTCGGGCAATGACCAAAATGCCCTTCAATGAAAGTAAGGCAAAGATTTTATCGGGGATCATAATCGATGTACGCGCCAATGAACACACCGCAAGAGGAGGTTATAAATTCACTTCATTACATTTACTAATGACATGAGATACGGTTTTGTGTATCTCGACGAGACTCAAACACGAGTCCTTTCGAGAAAATCAAGAGTTCCAAAATGAAGTACAAACCACTGAACAAGATAACAAAGATTCTCCGGGGTCTCGATGGTGGAGAATATTTGAGTCACGAAGTTCACTACTCATCTTAGAGAGTGTGGTATTGTTTCCCTCATAATCTCATTCCAGCTAGAACGCCACAACATAATGGCGCTCGAAAGGAGAAATCGAACCCTTCTGATACGGTTCGATTTGGCGATTTGCCCTATCGCATCTACCAGTTAATTTATGGGGATATGCACTTCTAAGCGAGACACTTACCTTAAATAGATGTCCAACAAAGTCAGCAAAGAAAGCTCCCCATGAACTGTAGTTTGGGAAGATTCCCAAGTTGGATTTTCTCGTGATTCACGCTGCCTTATGTTGGATGCATTAACAAAGGATAAACTTGCGCCCAAATCAAGCAAGTGCTATTTCACAGGATATCCAAAGGAAATAGCTTGGTTACTACTTCTTACCCAAAGCATGAGGAATAGAATCTCATTACTAAAAACAGAGTTACTCCCTGAAAAGCGAACATTCCGTCCGGTATGACTAAGTAATGCAAAGTTCATCTTCATGCTCAAGTCGATTTAAGTCAATGTTTATTTAATTTTTAAGCATCTAACGACTCACAAGAATTGGTACCTTCTTTTCATAGAAGATCCAGTTCCCTGATCCATGCAGGAAAGTTGTGGAAATAACTAACCCTGTGAGATCCAACAGGATCGTCACTTAACTAGAAATGTCGTAATTAAAGATTTCATCATTGAAAGCGACGAGCCCACTTCTTACAAAGAAGCGAGTGCAATAGCAAGGATGTCACAAATGGCAACAGCCATGAAATCCGAGATGAATTTATGTATCCAACAAGGTCATCCCTTGTTGGATTTATCACTCAAACGGGTCTCGCCTCTATTGCAAATGGGCATTTAAGAAGAAACATGATAAAGACTTTGAAACGCCGATGCTTTCAAAGCTAGACTTGTAGCGAAGGTTTCAAATAAGCTCTCACGGCGTGATTATGACGAACTTATTTCGCTGGCTATGCTTAAGTCTATCCGGATAATCGTGAAAGACAAGCCGTATTCTATGACTATGAAATATGGCAAATAGATGAAAGCACGGCTTTGGAATGGAAATTTAGATGGTGATGCGTATATGGTACAACCTCCAAAGCTTTACATGTTTTAAAGGACCTAAGAAGGTATGCAAGCTGCAAAGGTCCATTTATGGTCTTAAGCAGCATCCTCGCTAGCTTGAAATCTACGTTTTGATGAGTCTATAAACATTTTGGTTTCAGTCAAAAACGTAAGAATCTTGGTATATACAAGCATGTGCTGGAGTTATGTATCATTCATAGTCTTGTACGTCAATGACATACTTATCATTGAAAAACAACGTGAGAGTTACCGAATCGGCCAAGGATTGGCCGTGTAAATGTTTCTCAACAAAGCGACTTAGGCAAGCACAATATATACTGGGAATAAAGATCCAACGCAGATCGGCCAGCGGCTAATTGACTTGTCAGATACCTATGTGGAATAAGGTACTACAAAGGTTCAAATATGAGTAATTCCAAGAAAGGTAATCTCCTCATGAGTATTACGAAGTTCAACTCAGCTAGAGCAATGTCCCACTACTAGTGTCGAGATGAACAAAAATGAAGGATGTACCTTACGCCGACAATATGATCCATCATATTCCATGTCAAGGCACTCAGACTCGACGTGTCTTAAGTAATCGAAAGTGTAACTAGATACCAAGCTAATTCAGGAAAGCCACCGGATTGCGTGAAGTATCTGAAGTATCCGACAAGAACTAAAGATTCTTTCTGGTATATGTAGGAGACGATGAAAGGTAGTTACCGGATACACCGATGCTAAGCCAAACCCGAAGCGAGAGATTATCATCGCTCCCACTCTCGTATGTATTTTGTCTCAACGGTGGAACAAATATCTTGAGGATTTCCAAGCAGTACTGCTCTCGGCCCTACCACGTAATTTGAGATCATAGCTTCAAGCAGCCTAAAGAAGCACGCTGATTAAGAAAATTCATGATCGAAGCTCGCGTAGCATCAGCATCGGTGACCAAATGAGTTGCTTTGTGACAATATCGCCATAGCTCAAGCCAAGGAAACCCCTAGCACATCACAAATCCAAGCACAAAATCTAAAGTATCACCTAATTAGAGGATATGCTTAATAGAGCCGATATCAAAGTATGTAAAGCAGCAACGAGGCTGGACTGCCGATCCCTTTACCAAACCACTATAAGTCGCAAAGCATGATTTAGCATGCATCGAATATAGGTCTTAAAACAGATGTCAGCATGCTAGGGTTAAGTAGGAGTCAAGATGTATCTATCATGTTATGTGAACAAATATTTGAATATTGTTGCTTCTATATTCTAGTATATTTGTTTATAATGCCTATATGTTTTAAATTCTTACATATAATACATAAGCTACGTATTGTATCCTCGATGAAAGTGAAAAGTTAAATCATAGGTTAGTCTATGTTTGTGAGGCAAATATGAATTGCTGATTGGCACTTCACAAGCAAGCCTAGAAACATTGATAGCCAAAGGCCTTCATGATGTCGAGAAGTTGTGGCACAAGCACTGCTATGACTACCACGGGTGATCGATTGTTTATCAAGTTTGATCACGTTAGCCTCTGGTGACTAGATCACTATCACGGGCCGGTCCCGATCGGGGAGTTGGTATGACCGAAACGAATCTATGTGAAGATATGTATATCTCTGTCTTATGATATTTGTTTAGAATTTTAGCTTCAAATACCTTAAACTCCTACTTTATATATAACTATCTCAAAGCAAGTATATAAGCTTTGTACTTCTACCATGACTAAACGTCCGCCTTTAAGCGATTTAACGGCATATGTTGGGTCATGCTGAGTATGTAATCTATAGATGCTGACATATATGGAGGGATTTTATCCGCCCTTATTAAGGCTGGGCAAGGAATATCTCGTGCCTCTCAAGGCGCTTGGTACCGATTGGTTTACGGAAGCCATAAATGCTTATTCGCTCATACTTAGCAAAGAAAGTTGTGGTGTTTGGGCGACACACTTCTTATGGTTAGCCTACCACTATGTAGATCGCAGTTAAAGGAATTGTATGGTAATCGCCCAAGGGCAAGTGGGAGTGTTAGAAATCAATGAAAAAATTGATTCCTCTTTATTATGCCTATCATGACAAATACAGATCAATTCATTTACCAAGTTGGTTAAATGATTACTGAACTTAGTGTTCACCTTTAGTAATTGTATATTACTAGTGTGGGTTCTAAGTGATAATTTAAGGTTATGAGCTAATACTGTTAGATCTTTACTATTAATCGTTATAATAATAGTAATTGGGCCCGATTATTATTATTATACAACTTACTATTATTCTGAGCCTGTAGTTCATACACATACAAGGATATTCGAATTATATTTCATGCATGAAATTAAACGAGACATGTAAATTGAGAGATGTAGTTTCTCAACATATATATATTTGTCAAATATATATTGATGAACAATTGGTTAAACTGCAAGTTTAATCACTAAGTAATTGAAATTGATGAATAACTTGATAAGTTATTCGACACGATTTCGTTAGTATTTTAATTGACTTGTTAAGTTAATTAAAATGGAACAACTTCACTAGTGACTCATTATTTAATTAGAAGCCATAACGGTCTAATTAAGCACGCAGTTAAACCGATTTCTTTTTAACGAGTCAGTTTAACGGAATTAGCATTTGGTATTTAAAGAAAAGAAAAGGGTTTTTTCGGCTTCATGAAAACTTTGCCTCCCTCCCTCTCAAAAGCTTCTCCCTAGAATTTGGAAGAGAATTTCTCTTCCATTTTGTTCTCACAACTCTAGCAAGTTCAAGCTGGATTCGATCTCCCGACGCTGCATAATCTAGAGACATTAAAGTTTTGGTGTCGACAAACAAATCGGAGAGTTTTCTGGCAAGCCCACGTCGCTTATATTTGAGGAGTTGGTTTCTCATTTCTTTCTTCCGCTGCAATGTAAGAACTCTTTTATTCATATTGCAATTTATGTGTTTTAGATTAATATACATTATTGAGATCCGGGGATGTATGAATTTGGTGTTTTATTACGAAAATTCATACTAGATTCTAACAAGTCCATGTAGTAATGTCATGAGATTCCATGAGAAGTTTCAAAGATAGAAGTCATGATGCCTATAAAACCAAACCCCCAAGCATTCGAGTTACGCCTCAATAGCCTCAATATGATGTGTTGAATAAGATTTGACCTCAATGTCAACCGTCCTAGGCCATAGAAAAGCAAGGCCCCCTTTTCTTCCTCTATCCTCAACTACCAAGGCATTCGGTAGTTTAATTTTTTGTTTAACAAAGTCCCATTCTTCACTTCTAAGTTTAGTCTCCAAATTTAGGAAGACTAAATCGATTTTGTAGAAATCACTAACCCGGAAGCAAGGATCGAATCGGCTCGGGTGGCCTAAACCCCGACAGCCCAACTGATTATACTCATGGCGATCGGCTTGGCTGCCTAGCAACCGAAGTCGTTGACATTGTTCGCGGAAGTATTCCTCCTGGTCCACTATTTGGAAATCCTTCTTGCTCGGGAAACTGAGCCCCCTCTCGTAATATGGATGTTAAAGTTTTTTGATCGCCCTTGAAACTCTTACCTTTGGAAAATCTAATGAGACTTCATTTGAACTGCTTGTAACATTAGTAACCTTGCTAGTGTTCTGGAAGTCCAAGAATTTGATGTCTCCAAAAAGCAAAGAGGATACTCCTTCATTAGTGTGGGAATTCAACTGTTGAAAATCATGCATAGGAATTGACAATTAAGCACAAGAGCCCCATTTCGAACTCAGAACGGCTTCCTTTGAAATTCTCCCCACATGATGTCCTTATTTAATTCTTGGAAATCGGAGTTAAAGCTTGCTGATTCAGAGCCGCGCAATAGCAACCTGTAACTCCCTTTCTCCATCCATGCTTGCATTAACGTCTGATAAGTCCTCCTTTTGATTGAGCTCCGCATTCCTCGCCTCCTCACAATCCGCTTTGAAAACCATGCACTCCAAGGCTTACGATTGCTTCTACTATCGATTCCACCGAAATTGTAACACATAACCGTACTTATTACCCCCTTCCGTGATAATAACCGCCGGTACTGTGCATTACAAATGTTTGATAGTGGCGGTATTCTCTGCTCTCATATGTTATGATCGACAAATTTCATCCGGCTTCAAATCTCACCAATCCCCTGAGTCAATGAATAGTGTTTAGGTTGTGAAACCTGCAACTTACGAGGTAAACAATCTTGGGGTTCATCATTGATCCTGAAAATAATCCATGATTTCTCCCAATTGTGTGGATCAACACCTTCCCCCAATTGTGTACATTGCCGTATCAGATGACCTAGCAATCCATATTTTAAACAAAGATTAGGTAACCGTTCATAAGCCAAGTACCCAACACTAACCTTCTCCTCAACCTGAAATTGGAGGAACCTCCTCAAAGGTTGTAAAACATTCACCCCACTTTTGATTCTGAAAAACCTAGAACCTCCTTTCTCTCGCCGAAGTTCAACATCTTCACACCTCGGAAAAGCCTCACCAAGTTTGTTAGCCATCTCCCATGTGAAAAACTCCGGTTTCAATCCCCTAACTTGGATCCAAAAAATACAATTATCAAACGGGATAGTGAGGGGATCCTCTCCCCTGGCCCAATCCTTCATGATAACAAGCTGATTATCAAAGGACCATGGCTTCATTATTCTTTCTTCTTAGATGAACGGACTAACGGAAGATAGGTCCCGGTGGACTCGGATATTCGAATGTCTTGACAATTCCATGCCTTTGACAGAGCCAATTTCATACCTTTAATACTCACGAAAGATTCTTTAAGAGACAGAACTTTTGCATACACGCTAAGTTCATGCTCGATAATTCCTTCCGCCAAATCCTCTTCTTCCAACTAAATAGGCCTCAACTCCGAATCTGATAACTTGCACTTGAGCAGACTCCTAATGATGGATGCATCCATATTTCTGAGATAATAACAAGAAAATAAAATAGAGAATATAAGGAAATAGCAATGGATAAACCTTAAGGCTGTAGTAGCAATGTCCAATAGACCCATACTATTTATACTACACCAACGTAGCATAAAGTCCGCTGACGAATCAATCCACCAACACAAAAACTCTCCCAGAGATACAAACAGATCCGATGGCTAACCACCACATCGCCCCGATTAATCATGGGTAACCGACGTTAACCACCACCTCTTCTTCCCAAATCGAAGTAGATCTAGCATAACACACCGCTGGACTGAGTAAGATCTTGTACAAACCAAAACCGAATCTCCAAAATATCGCCTCAGCAAGAGACAAGGAGACCCAGGGATGATAAAAAAGAAATCCTAACGAAGCCGACTCAAATAAGAATGCAATCACCATTATGCAAGATAAACGGTTACTAAAAAGATATGATTTGGTTTTGGGGTATGATGATCTTTGAGATAAAGATTTTCAAGATTGTGTTCTAGGTTGAATCTTATATAAAGTTTACCTAGAGGAAATTTTTAGAGAGAAAAGTATGAAAGTATCCAAGCTCAGCTCACTAAAAAAATAGTCTTCGAATTCATCCATTTTGATGGAAAATATTCTCAAGTTTAAAAGAATCTCGAAAGCCAAATACAACTATAATGTTAGTAGTTAAAATCAATATTAATACTTCACACATTTCTGAAAAAGTAGTCGCATTCAATTTTTCATAGTTAAATCGAACAAACTTTAGATCAAAATTTACTATACAAACGTACGTACAGTGAATAAAGTAATTAATGATTTGGTCAAGGAAAAGTTATGAAATTCATCACCTCTGTGAAAACATGCATTTACCAAATCAATAATTATTCACTACCAAGCAATGAACAAGATAATTTTTAAAATAAAAGGAAACAAATTGAGTATGTAATGAAGTAAGTAGGTTGTTTTGTCTATGTACGTAGGTGTTATCAAAATTTATATATATGAAGCTAAGGAGCACATGCTTATTTATCGCATCAACACCAAGATAGTATATATGTATATATATGCAGGGACCGAATCAATGATAGATGATATATAATTTATACATAGATTGAAATCGAAGTTAAGTTCTAGAGCAGATGGTGGGGAGTTTCTGGTTGTTTTAGCCAATCATGTCTGGAGTCTCCTAGTTATCATTTTTTTATAGTGTACAATGATTTTAGCATTGTTTTAGTTTTTTTAGCTCTCTATTTCACTTTCAAAATTTTACCCCCTTTTATTTCCATTCTAGTTCCATCCCTCTATATATGGAAGATTCACGTCGCAGTAGTATGTATAATTATGCAAGTTTACTTGGTAGGCAAACAAAGGAACAGTACATGAAAGATAGCTACAAGTTGCAATCACAAGCCAACCAAAGTACAAGATGTTACATACAGCTGGAGCTGATCACATATATCTAGTGCCAATCTCTAATTCTTGAATTATGTGGATTTAGATCAATCATCTATGTGGCTCCATTTCTTTTTGACGCATAGCACTAAAGTCTAAACATATCTAGATCAGATAAGAGATGACACAAAATAGATATAGTTAATTTCATCTATTCCATCATTTTCTACACAAAAAATGATGGCACATGCAAATTGTATTCATGAACCGATCGAACATGCTCAAGTGAAGCTATTTTTCGGCTGTTTGGAACTCTTTCATAGGTCCTGAGGGACCTCGATGGTGCTGATTGGAATGCTCTCTCAGAATAATCTGCCCGAGACCTAGAGGTCTTGAATGTGCCTGCGAATCGCAAGGCCGATACGCATTTTCGGCGCTAAGCCGCTTCAATTATCTAGCTTGAGCCTAACTAAGTTTATATCTCTTCGCTTCTATAAATACTAGGTTGTTTTGGCGAGTTTTATTCATCACATAAATACTAGAATAGAAAAATAATCATCCTAAAATATTGTGTCTTTAATATCTCGGGGCAACATAGTTTTGTTCTTAATAGGCTTGTGGTCAGATTACGATAAGAAAAATACTCTATTAGATTATGCTTAACAGAAAATTGTACGATCTTTCTCGCAAAGAACAATGTACTTTACTTTTCTTTATCATGAACCCTGTATAAATTGTTTGTGTTTATTAATTTCTGCACTTTAAATTCTATCGTTTATTTATCGTTTTCAAATTTCGAAAGAAATTTATGGCCTTTTAAATCCTAACATAACATACATTCTTCATTTACTACTATAAGTTCTTGATTTCTTGAATTAAAATGTTGACACTCTCTCAAAAGCAAGCGTGTAAGGTTCAATTTGTCTATTAAGGCCCTGATGAACTTAGGCTATACATGCTCTTGTTTCTCCAATAAACTCCTCAAGGGTCAGTGGTATCCATGCAAGACGTTTAGGCTGGTTAATAAACATGCATCAAACGCGCCGTACTGCTCGCTACCCAACTCGCTTCTAGTTTCATTCATACCTCGCTTCGCTTCACTTACTACTGGTGCGGCCGAAATTTTAACGAAGTTAAGCCTCTGTCCCTAAGTTAATGCTCAAGCACGATTCGATGAACTGCTCCTTAAATCAATGCTCTCTGACAAGTTCGTTAACGTAGATGATGTCCGCCTAATTAAACCGGACGTGCCTCTGCATAGTCTTTAAGTTGGATTCACCTCTGCCTTATTAGCCGACGTCCGCTGCATGACCGACTGCACCAACCCTGGCCATGGGCTACTGACCATTGAGAATATGTTTGTTAATCATGGAACGGCACAATCGATCCTGTCCGCTGAAAAATCTCCATCAGACAACCGATTTGTTCATTCATAATATATAAGTTCAATATATGCAAGTTAATTGCCGACAATTAATATTTAGGGATTTGCACCTGGGTATTGACATTGGTGGGGTGACGATGGCTTACTGTGTCACAGAATTCATATATTATTAAAAGAATAATCTAAGTTAATATTGTTTAATATATTAATTCCCACAATTGCCTAAGAGTGCCACACACACACAAATAAGAACCTAACTAAATAATATTGTATTATAAACTTCCCTCGTCTAGCTAAACACACAAGGAAACATTCAAAATAAAAAATCAATCCTGCTAATTTGTTTAAGTTGGTTGGGCGGTGGAGAGGATTTAGGAAAGTTCGAGATTTTATCTCCTCAATTCTTAAGTTGTGTCATTTTATTTAAGTATTTTTAAATTTCTACACAAATTCACTAATTTTCATATTTTTAGCTTAAGAAATCAAAAACCCACGAACCCTCCTCCTTGAAAAGTGCTAATTATTTTTTTCATACTGCTTCAAAGTTTCTACTTTAATAATAGTTCTAAAGAAACGCACGTAAAGAAGCTCATCACTTGTTGCCGCGATACTGGAGATACTCTACTTTGAGTATTTTGAGCAATCATTTTTTGCTGCCAATTTATTCAAGCATGAAAGCATTAATTTCTCAGCTTTTCGAGTGACGCTCCAAGTTTTTTCAGAAGAATAATCTTTTAACGATGTAGACATTAAATACTCCAATAATACTACCTCCATCTCTAAAAGATGGTTACATTTGTATTTGTCATGGTCAAATATTAACAAACTTTACGATCTTGAATGATATCCAAAACTTTTATTTGAATCAAAATTATCAAGTTAATAGTAAAGTATGTTGAAAATATTATATATTGATATTTTTTTTCAAACAAATATATAGCATATTAAAAGTTGGAGTATTTGAGTTCAAAATTAAAAAATGTCAACTTATTAAAATCAAAATGTGACAATCTTTTAGGGACGGAAATAGTATAATTAACGTACATATTATGTAATTACTATAATTTATAGTGTAACTACGTACCGTATAAAATAAGATGGCAGTACACGTCTAACATATTACTCTAATAATATTAAATGTTAAAAGTGGATAATTTTTTAGAAATGGATGGAATAATACACTAGTCAAAATATTACAGTAGAAAGGTTCTGTGATTCCGAACAACAATAATGCTCCAATATACTCCAGAAAACTTTCAACACGTCTTAGTAGACTGTAGACATTCGATTGTTTTTTGTAGTACAAGTTTGATTGTTTTTTAAACAAAACGGGGTGAATTAAATAATCCGAAGGAAGAAATCATAAACTAGCACCTACCTCCCAATTTGGACCCCAACAATCAATAAATCACAAAACAGCTTTCCACGCGTCCCCCTTAAATCCCATGTCATTTTCTTTCCCGCATTTTATTATTTTGGAATTTCAATTGTGTATTACATTTTGAGTTATATTTGTTAAAATTAAGATATATATTTTATATTATTTATAAATTAATTTTAAAAATTAAAAATAAAACTTCTATTGAATCTAAATAAAGAATAGTAAAAAATATCACACAAAATATAAAATACGTTATATATTTATTTTACTTATGCAGGGAATTTTCATTTTGATTAGAGTGGTTTTCATCTTATTTTTCTTTCTTCCTTTCCATCATATATATATTTTTATTTTTATTTTTATTTACTTGTGATCTTTTTTTATTTGGACTTTCTTCCAGCCTGTCCTCTTCGTTCGGCTCATCCATTAACTTTGTGATAAATACAACGTATCATTCGATCATAAATCATGCAAATATAGTATTATCATCATTAAATTAATTTATTATTTATGCATTTGTTGGCCCTTTCCGTGATCCTTCTCTCAAGTTACCCTCGCATTCTCTCTCCGTCTCTCTGTCTTCATTTCATCCTATAGATTCCTCCTCCATCCATAAAAGCTTCCAAACCATTCCATTCCTCATCTTTCTTCAAACACTCAAAGAACACCAAACTCTTCTAATTTTCCCAAATATTTAAATCCTTTGAGTCCTATATAAATACTCTTCATTTTATTTACATAATCTATATTATTAGATAAATATTCATTGTTTATATTGTCTTATATATCAAATTTTAAATAATTCTGATTCGAGTCTTATCGGAAAAAAAAATATGGCGGAAGATCATGGTTGTCAATCACCAGAAGGGCATCGATTATGTGCAAACAATTGTGGATTTTTTGGTAGTCCAACAACACAAGACCTTTGTTCAAAGTGCTATAGAGATCTTTTTCTCAAAGATCAAAACTCAAAGTCATCTTCATCTGATCATTTCTTGAATTTGTCTCCTTCATCATCCATCATTATACCATCCCTCAAGAAAGCTGAAGGTGCCATGTTAAAGACATCTCCCTCTCAGGCTGCACCACCTAAGGTGGAGGCACCTGAGGTTGATGCTATAGCGGCGGAAGCGGTGGTGGTGGTGGCGGCGCCACCAAACCGGTGCTCCTTTTGCCGGAAGAAGGTGGGATTGACAGGTTTCAAGTGTAGGTGTGGGACAACCTTTTGTGGGACACATAGGTACCCGGAACAACATAGTTGCAGCTTTGATTTCAAGTCTATGGGAAGAGAGGCAATTGCTAAGGAAAATCCTCTCATCAAGGCTGATAAATTGGAAAAAATTTAATGCCATCTTGGTTATTAATTAAATTGAAGAACATATTTGAATTTAATGATGATCAATTAATTGTATGTGAAGCCCCATGGAATCAACATGCCTTAAGATTATAAATTTTAAAAAGAAAGAGATAAACGTTGAAGGGACTATTCATCTTATTGATAATGGAGTTGTTGCATGTAACGCATGGGACCCCATGGGCGAAATGATAATGTAAAGTATGGTGTTATTTTATGTTTATGCTTATTTCGTCATTTTGTTTGTCCTATAAAGTTTAATTGGGTGATCAATTTAATGCTTTTAATTTGGGTCCATATATTTGGTAGAATGTGTTTGTTTATGTAGTAAACAATTAGCGTCGGCAACGATGTGTTAAATAATGCATGAAGGAAACTTACGATGGCCGTCTTCTTATTTTACAATTGTTCTACGTCAAAACGGCCAAAAGCTTAACCAGAGCAGTCATTCAGAACTAACACTTTTGGAGCTATATCCATATCAAAGAAGCAATAAAATTGTATACGTGAATCGTCGATTTTGTCCGTGATGTTTTGTGTGTGATATATATAAAAAGCTTTTCTTGGTGGGAAATTTCGCCGTTTAGCTGAGTTGATGAATAAGCCCACGAGCCAGGAGGCGGTAACCGCTTAGGATGAAGTCGAGTGTCATGTCGTGAGGGAAGGCAGGGAGGTACTATGGCTACATCTTTTACCTATAAATACTACTCATTCTCTAATTTTTATCTATTCTTTTGCTTGTACTTTTTTACTAAATACATACCCAATGTGATCGTCGAGGTGCAATGATCGCTCACGTGGTCACTTGTTTTCAGTCTTCTGACGGATCAAAACTTTGGACTCGCGGGACTTTTGCCCCGGAGGCTTGTTTAACTCCAGCCGCTTCGGCGGATCTAGAAAGCTGCGGTTCTCTGAAGCAGAGACCCAAGAGGACTGACTCACTTAAGATTGACCCATTATAGTTGAAGTCCTAGTCTTATGCTCAGATCTGTAATAGAGAGTCTGTTGTAATTGAGGATCTCGCAATACTTGGAATCGCGATTATCAAAGTGAAGTGCTTGATACGTGAGCCAAGCGGAATCCCTAAAAAGTTATCAACAGCGATACAATGCCATATTGTTGGTATCCACGAGTCAACGATAAGAGTCGACACTTATGGCTTACAAAGACCTAAGATATAGGAAGTTAAACAAGGCACTTGTCTTGGAAATGCTATTGTCTAAGGACCGGTTGGCCAGCGAGTCACATGATATGTTGAACTAGATCCAAGCGCTATTGTCTAAGGGGCGTCTCGCTTGCAAAAAACGAAGATCAATCGCCCGGCGGCTTGTATGGGGAAATCAGCAGATAGGAAGCGATCGCGAGCGACAATATGATTCCCAACCGCAAAAGGGACTCGTGCGTTGCACACAGATTGCGCCTTCAGAGCACTTAACACCATTGAGGGTATCAGTAGCGGAAGTATTCTCACAAATGGATTATAAGAACTTGTTGCTAAAGCCAGTGCGGATGAGAAATGCACCAGGCAGGCATGATAAAACCGCTACTGTGAATACCATAGGGAACATGGACATGACACTAATGAATGTCGGATTCTCAAATCGAAGATTGAAAAACTAATCAACTTAGATAATTAAAAGAATTCGTGGACAAGGGGATGTGGAGACGTGCCATTATCGAAACCGCCCGAAGTCCCAGCGAGATAACGGCCTTAGATTAAAAATGAGCTCTAAATGTCTTTTCATTTGTCACATAAGTAGCTAGGATGGGAATTTTTTGGTAATATCATGATGACACACTATAACGATTTTCAACTACAAAAAGGGCCATTCTCGCTGCGTTTTGGTTTCGAGTTTTCCATTTTTTTTCTTTGAAAAAGGCATATTGGGCTTTGATCCTTTTGCAAAAAAAGATTGAATTTTGCTGTTGGGTATTTCATTTTTTGGTGAAAAGGCATATTAGGAGGGGGGAGGCAGTGAGAGGAAGGGGGTGGTGCAAGGAGAGGCTTGACCCAAAATGATTGTGCATAGCAGCGCCGTCCCGGCCCGAATTGGGTGATGCGTTATTATACTTGATGGGTGGCCTCACGAATCACCACCCAGTGCTTTCCAGGAAGCGCGTTTGTCCTCGCCTGCTCAGGAAACTAGTGGGGTCACCCATCCCTCGAATTATCCGGGCAGGCACGCTTAACATTGGAAGTTCTTACAGGATGAGCTTCGAAAAGAAGATGCATCTTAATGGTGTCGATTAGTACCAATCCAATCTTATCAAATTCAAATTTTGAGTTGGGTATTCTGACCTCCCCACATAAATTCTCAAGCGTTCTTGTTGGGAACCACAACACATCTAAAGACATTACCATCCGTGTGAGATTCTAGAGGTGGCTCACTACTGACCTCGAGGTGTCACCCCACTTAGCTTTCTTGGCAGTATAGCACTTAGTTCTTAATTCCGGACTGACTCGGCTCGATACCATTTGTAACGCCCACGCCCCGGCGAACGGGTTGAGTACGTTATTGAACTTGATGGGTGGCCTCACAAACCGGGGACGAGATGCTTTCAGCACGTTTTATGTTCCTTTCGCGTCTTTCATGGGAAACTTGATGATGCCCACATCCTAGAAATACCCATTCAAGCACGCTTAACATTGGAGTTCTTATGGGATGAACTTCCGAAAGAATATGCATCTTGATGATATGGTAGCACCAATCAAATCTTGTAAATTCTAAATTTTGGGTAAAAGATTATTAAGTCAGGTTGTGGTGATGGTAGGGGAGCCGGTCGAAGTGGGAATGGGATTATAGATTAAGCGTTTTTTGGGGTGGGGTCGCATTTGGGGAGGGGGTGCAAGGTTTGTGGTGAGGAATGAGGCGATGGGGTGGGGTTGGGGGGTAGTGGCGTGGGGTGGTGATGGTGGTGGTGGTAAGAATTTGGAGAAAAGAGGGTGGTGGGGTGAATTTGATTGTGAAAAGTGGGGATCCGCTTAAATTGGATCTTTCCGCTTCATAAGCGAGCGCTAAGTTTAAATTATACATTTTGAAACTAAGTCATAAAACTCGTGATGGGGCACGAGTCATGACGATCATCGCGAGTATTATATAAATGATCAAGCACATTATGTACATACTCGCGAGGGGGCACGAGTTCCCTAGAAACCTTCTCGATAAGCGATTAAGTAAATCATGACCGCCGCCATAGCGAAGGAAGGATTCTGAGGGAACACGAGTCCCCTAAAAGCTGCAAGATCGAAACGTTCATAAATCGATTACCTTCCACACGGCGAAGGGAAGAGTAACAGGGGGCAAGGGACCCCTAAAACTATAATTAGGCGATCCATAAATCGTTTTGCTATTTCGCTAACGAGGAAGCATGACAATGACAGTCATTTAAAATAACCTGTGACAGATCCACCACAAATTGTTCCCCTCGCCTATGTTATAAAGAAGCGAACAATAAAATAACTCTCCTATACAATAAATCCTTTAAGACAATCTCGATTAAATAAAATTTAATCAATCAATCTTCTATATATATTCGATGTCTCGTAGTAACAAAAATAATTGAAATTTGGGACAATATCATAAAAGACTATAAAATATCATCGCAAGAATAAGGAAAGAGCGTAAACTATTAGCCTTGAATAATAGAAGAAAAGTATAGAAGATAATATGAATATGTGAGAATATATGTAGTACAAAGTAGGAAAAAGTGTTTTAAAAAAATAAAAATAAAAATAAAATTGCAAGAACAAGTAAGAGCCAGACCTCAGCTTGATACTAAGTTTAATCAATCCTAATAACGATTTGGTTGGGGAAACTAGTTAGCGGTCTGTCGAGATCTCGATAAAAGAAACTAAGTTAACTCGATCCCTAACCGGACCTTGATAAAACTAGTTTAAATCGAAATCCCTGTCGAGACCTTGATAAAGAAAGCTAGTCAAAATCGATTAGCGGGAATTGATAAAAACCATTAACAAGGCATAAATAAAGAGTACTTAACCCGTTCAAATAGAATCGCCTCGTTTGGGAGGGAATTACTAAAGAAGAATGATTCTAAGTATCTCGGCGCCTCCGGCAGGGTTGAGGCCCTAAGCCAGTTCTAAAAAGCTGATATATCTTCAGCCAGAGCCTCCCTCGTTGACAACCTTTTTGAAAAATATTATCGGAAGAGGCAAAGGAGGGTCAGTTAATCAAGAAAAGAAAACCAAATATCCAAATTTATGCCATCTGTACGAGAAGCAGGCGGAAGGAAAAATGTTAAGGAGCAATTTATGTGGAAGTTTAAGCCAATCAAGACAAAACGATTAAGTGCTAAATGGCATTACTTCAAAAATAGTGCGATCCCCACTTTGAAGACAAACTCGTGTAAAGTAATATTAAAATATCGATACCGGCCTGCATCGCGAGAGGCATAAAGATAAGATATTGCGAAAAGTTCAACCCGGTAAGGATGAGTATCCCAAAAGCCATAGATAAGAAGAACTTCTCTTATAGAAACAAGGAAGAGGTGAAGACATGCTTGAGCAGTCCAGCGGGCCTTAGAAAGAAAGGCTCTCTCATCGTCTTAATGAGGAAGAGCAATAACGATCGTCGAATCGTTCAAGTTAAAATCCCTCAAATACCAGCGAGGGAAGTAGCAAAAGAAACGATCGTCTAACGGTCAAGCTTCATCCCTCGCCGCCTTGAGGAAGTAGTGAAACGATTCGGAATACGTTCAAGCTAAGAAGGCTCCGTCTCAGCGAGGAAGTAGCAAAGAACAATCAAAACCGAATCGTTCAAGGCCAATCCTTAGTCTCGGCGAGGAAGTAGCAAGAACAATGCGTCAAATCGTTCAAGCTAATGTTAGCCTAGATATAACTTATGGGGGGTGAATAAGGTTTTTAAGTTACGTTAATGCTTTCGAGTTTTAATTTAATAATGCGGAATTAACAAATAATAGAATAAAGATTAATGTGATAAACCTACCCAAAGCTCGAGAATAATTAGTCAACAATTTAACAATCAAATGATTAACAATAATAATATGAATATAGAAATTCAGAGTAAAGAAAGACAATACACCGCGATTTTAACGAGCTTCGGTTCCCTCTTGCTCGGCCAGTCGAACTTGACCTCGGGATTTTAGCAAAAGATAACTAGGAAAATGTTTGAATTCACACAGCAACTTCTCTCAGAATATTATCAAACACCTAGCCTCGACTAAGTGACCCCGAGCTACCGCTAAGGATTTCCAGCTCCTAATCAACCTAGATTAGGAACCCAGAACACACTTCTTAGAGGTTTCAGCTTTCTAACTTGCTTTCGACTTAAATATGAGCCCACAATAGCTTCACCACACAAAGGTTTCCTCAAATACAATAAAGGAATTGAGATATTAAACTTTTAAGCACAATTAGGAAACTCTCTAAAAGATAATGACGTATTAAATGTAGGAGTAATGACTTTTGCCTTTTTGATTCAAAGAAATTAATTGCTTGAGAATGCGGTCAAAAAAGAATTATCAAAAGTTGTTTTTTGTTTTGAATGAAAAGGCTTTATATAGTGCACCAAATTTAAAATTTGGCGCAGCATCGACCCGTCGAGGCGAGGGGGTCTCGATGAAGCCCTCGATGGGTTAAGATGCAACGGTCCTCAAAGCTGAGGCTCTGTATAAAGACCACTATCGAGGAGGTCGAGAGTCGTCGCTGAGGACCCTACTCCCGAGACGGGGAGTCTCGAAGAGGTCTCGATCATCGGGACCCGGGGGAACCCTCTGAATCAGTTGAATTTCTCTTCCATGAGCCTATAAGCAATAAGAACCACGAGCTCCTTGAAGGCTTGGCGTTTGTTAGACACAAATCCATGAGCTGCGAACATCGATCAACATTTTTAGCGCTTGAACTTATTTAAGAATAAACTGAATACGTTCACTTGAAAGCGGGATTGGATTCGTTTAAACAATTTGTTATCTTCAAAAGCGAGGTTTGAATCGAATACCATTATTCATGACTAAATCCGTCGTCTCAGCGAGGAAGTAGTGAAGAAGCAGGTTCGAAATCGTTCAAGCTAAATTGCCTCGCCTCGGCGAAGAGTAGCAAGAAGCGATCGTCGAATCGTTCAAGAAAGCTAAAGCTGCTTGTCTCAATGAGGAAGTAGTGAAGAAGAGCGGTTCGAATACGTCAAGCTAATTCCCTCGTCTCAACGAGGAAATGGCGAGCGATTCGAATGGATTCAAAGAAATTAAATCCGTGCAGCGAAGAAGTAGCAAACGATTCCCGAATCGTTCAGAAGCTAAATATCCTCTCTCATCTCCAGTAGCAAGAACAATTGTCTAACCGTTCAAGATAAATCCCTCGTCTCCACTTGAAGAAGTAGCAAGAGCGATCGTCTAACCGTTCGAGCTAAATCCTAGGTCTCACCGACAAGGGAAGTAGTGAAGAGCGATTCCGGAGAATGCGTTGAGCTGAAATCCCCTCGTCTCAACGATAGCAGGCGATCATTGAATCGTTCAAGGCTAAATCTCCTCGTCTCCAGAGTAGCGAAGAAGCGATTGATCAATGGATTCCAAGCTAAAATCTCTCGTCTTAACGAGGAAATGGCGAGAGAAGATTGACGAATCGTTCGAGCTAAAGTTTTTCTCTTAATGAGAAAAGAAAAGTGATTCCCAAATCATTTTTAGTTAAAATCCCTAGATGTACTTGAGGAAGAGCAAAAAAGTAATTCCCCAAAATCATTTTATCTAAGTCCCTCGTCTTAACGAGGAAGAGAGCAAAATTGATTCCCCACAGTCGTTTAGCTAAATCTTTTCGTCTTAGCGAGAAGAGCAAAAATGATTCCCAGATCATTTATCTAAGTACCTCATCTTAACGAGGAAGGGGCATAAATGATCCTCGGTCGGTTTCCCTTTAAAAATCCTCTTCTTAACGAGGAAGAGAAAATGATTCTCAAATGCGATTAATACCCAACTTCCCTCCGGCCGAATCTCGGACTTGATGGTACTTAAAACTATGCGATCAGTATGCCATATTTTAATCTAGTTCTAGAAAATACTCCTCAGCGTCTCACACTGTGACTTTGAAGAAGCAGGGGAGCAATTGATACAACTAAAATATATGGAGTTCGGAGCCCTACAAACAACTAACCTTTCAAGTGTGAAATCCTTGGAATCATATCTGAAGTTACACGCCGTTGGAAATCACATGTGAGAGCTTTTCATAGACACCAAGATCATCCAAACGGATTAGTGTACAAGATGATATGACCTCCTAAAAGATGAGTAATTGAGACAAAACTGGCATGCATATGAATAACATTGATAAGTCTATTCCTCCACATAAATTTATAGGAATAAAGTATATTCTCCTAATTTTTCAAGTTTTTATAATTAGAAATAAATTTTTATTTCATTTGGATAACATATGATATGTGTTATAAATTGTGGGGTTTATGTTAGTAATGGTGAAGAAAGAGAAAATTGAATTATTGTTTGAAATATTTATTATTGTGGAGTGTAAAAATAATTGGAGATATTTGATGTGAGGAAAAAGAATAATCTAATGTGACAATAAATTTTTAAAATATGTATTATTGTGAATAGTCTAAAGTGATCCTGCATTAATGTACATTAGTTTTTATAATTCAAATATATAATACTGTATTTACATACAACACAACACACTAAATGTTGGTTCATAAGTGACCTTAAATGGTTATTTATTTGTGAGTTGTACATCTAAATTAGATATACTGTATGTTTTTTTTTGTTGTAGCCGTTATTTAAGTTATTCTCGGCTTTCTTGTCATGATTTTTCAAGTCATGGTTCATAAACACATCATATAGAATTCAATTCGGTCTAGTTTATAGTATGGGCAACTCAAATCATCAAAGGCCCTGTCTTCCCTGATTGTACCCGTCTGGGTACACCACTTTACCAGTTAAAACCAAATCATACTCCATAGTAGTTGGGTCCCCTTGAAACATGGTCAGCCCGCCCAGCCAAGGATCGAATCGGGCCGACTCGTGTAACATGTTAGAGCGGACCCACACCGCTTAGGCAAGATCCGACCCGTTAAAGGGATTGTGAACTTTCTATTCGATTCGAGTCCCGTGTATGAGGTTGGCGTGTTGCTTTGGGTTAACGGTACCACGTTTATAAGATTTACAATTTTTTTTTCTTAAGCGGTACCCGTTTGGATTTATGAGTATACTGTTTATTACCTTAAAATTGAACAAATAACATTTCTAATGAAATAACTTTTTATTAATAGTTCAAATAGATAGTTTAAGATACACGACTTTTCTCGCAAGCATTGAGACCATACATACGGACAACAAATGCGATCTGATGATTACGTTCGGATCCTTTTAGGGTGAAACACAGAAAGTTATAAAGTCACCAACGGTTAGGTTGTGACGTTCCACAAATTAGGCCACCAAATCCGTGAAATGAAAGCATGGTATGTTTAGTCACCCGTCCTCGAGCCTTCATTTTCGATTTTGATGTCATAAAGCTGGGCGTCATCAACGAGCTTTAAGCTTACACTCGCGGCCACAAAAGTTGACACCTTGAGAGCAAGGCGGGAGAGTAGTGTTTCGGCGGATAGATCAGCGATAACCTTGAAAAACCTGCCACACGGCGCTCCTACGAAATTTCTTTTTCTTGGAGGCATAGTGAACTTGGCGATTAAGTTGATACTTATGATTTGTGAACTTGGGATTATTACAAAAATGAAAAATGGTTTTATTCTGAGATCAAGAAAAAAGCTTTACACACATATTACGCTTTATAAGCGGTACACCGTTTAAGCAACAGTACAGGCAATTCATAGCGGCTCTTGTGTCTTACCGCGTGGTACCCGTTTGGATGAAAGCGATTACCGTGTTAATATTCAGCTGACTCACTTTTTATGAACTTTTTATGATCGCCCGTGGTACCCGTTCGGATGAAAGCGGTACCGGTAGTTCTAGGCTACTTTTATGAAATTTTATGATCACCGCGTGGTACGTTTGGTTGAAAGCGGTACCTCGTTCAACCAACCGGTTATGTTTGTGCTAGCGTGAAATGCTCGACTCATCCAGCGGTACCGCATTACAAAAATGTGATTCTAAGGAATATTACTTCATTTTCTTTCATCAATCCAAGTGGTACCACGTCATGGAGAGAAGCTCACATAAAGGGCAACGCCTCCGGCTTTGTTCACTTAACTGCCAATCATTCTTAAACAATCTCAAATCCAACAACAATCATTTTTCTAAACAATTTACAATATTCATTACTTGTTTGTTTTTAAGAAGTCTAAATTTTAGCAAGTCTAAGGATTCAATCGAAGTCTAATGATTCTTTTTCAAGTCATGAGCTTGTTCGTTGCAATCTACAATCTTACGCACTCCGTCTCGGTTCGGTATTATCATCGTCTTTTTTTTAATAGTGATATTTGTTCTTAAAAATTAATAGCGTAATCTTGGTAAAATGTTGAAAGTGAAATTGATAGTGCTAGTATGTCTAATGATTATGTTAATCTAGATGATGATGTCGTATGGATGAATTACTAAGTAATTAACGCTACGTCCCAGTCTTCTGCGGATCTTGCTGTGAAAGGAAAAACTTCATGGATTTGGCAACATTTTGGGGAGGCCAGGCAAGTGAAAATCCAAAAACAACGTATAGATTAAGAGAACATTATGAAAAAGCGAGGTGGGGAGTGCAAAGGAGGAGCCGTCTTCTTAGACATTTATTACATCATAAGATCCTTGGGATGGCGGTGTGGGGGTGGTACAAGGGAATGATTAATGCAATGAGCCGAGGCGGATTTTTTTTTATTTTAATATTTTCACTTATAGGATGGAAACTATAAAAATTTATGTGTTGATTCTTTTGCCTTTTTAATCATTGTGATGGATGGCGTTTCACTAATTGGTTTCGATAAGTTTTATTAGGAGCAAAATATTCATTTCGATAAATTTTAACACTATTTGGGTGTGCTTTTAGTCCCCACTCCTCAAAAACTTCCAGCACTATTGAAATTTGTTTCCACTTATATAATATCTTATCCAATTTATTTTAAGCATATAAATGTCAATCCCTCCATCCCATGGTTGTCTACATTCAGTTTTTTTCATTTTTCATAACTTATTTCATTTAATCAATTTTACATGAATTTTAGGTAATAGACCAATTTTAATTAATTTTTAAAAAGTTTTTTCACTTAAATTTTTTTTAAAAAGTCTAACACTAAAAATTGGGGTGGAGAGAGTTTTTTTTTTTTTGGGAATAAATTATAAAAGTACTCCGTATGTATAAAAGTAAAAGTCATTGGAAGGGAAAAAAAAGAAAGATTACGATGATGGAGGTAAACTCACGTGTAAGGTTGATGGCACATAGCTACATTATTAATGAAATTCCATCATTTCTCTTGCAGGTACCGAAATTATGCGAAATGATGAAATTTTACCCCAAAAAATAGAAGAATTAAAGCGTCGCGACATTGATGAGGACATACATGGGCTGGTTAAAAGGTAAAGTAGATCAGGAAATTAAGTGGTCACATGAACTTGTACCCCATAGCATTAGAAGCCACTACATACCCAATGAGATTACAAGGATACACAACTTCATATTTATCCCATGTTTGGTAGTATGGCAAATTGGCAATATATAAAAGAGTGGATGTATTATATATTTTGTCAGATCAATTGTAGAAGTTCTCTATATTTCCTATTTTATCACCAATATCAACTATGGTTTTACATAGGAGACACCATCCATTAATGTTCTTATTTTTAACCAATTAATTTCACTTATATATATATATATATATATATATATATATATATTCGATATATTATGCATATCTCAAAAGTTTCCTTACCATGTTAAGTTTTTCTTTGAAACCAAACTACTACCATCTCTACATTTCGTTTGATACCAAACTCAGCGTTAATTAATTGCCTTCCATTGAAATCTTAGGCCAATGCAATGATCTCTCTCGATTGCCTAGATGATGATGGGCACTCAATTGAGTTGAATAGTTGAATGAATACTTGATAACTTTGGCCATGCAAATCTTTTTTACATCTGCCATCAATTGATGAAAACAACCGCTAACACCTTTGGAGTTTTGCAGCATAGTAAATTAAAGGAAGAAAAGTTAACTAGAAATGGCTGCAAAAAGAATTTACGGGTTGGGTAATTATAACCTATATACAAAGCCTTTTGTAGTATGGGTTGTCATCATTACTCATTAGTATCTCTACAAGCAAGTTATAAATGTACAACAAAGCAGCAGAATCATTACTTTGCTAATTGCATTAATTAATCTTTTAATAGTTCATGAAATTTTCATTTATTCGGACTATAAAACTTTCTAATATGACAAGCATGAATGAGTGATGAAATTAATGGGGAAAATAAAATTGGTAAATGAGTGACAAAAGTGGAATTTAAATATGTATTCTAATCATGAATCGAATGTATGTCTTACAGAGAAGGTGTTTCTATGTAATTTTATTACAATCCACTAATACAATATTATGAAGAAAAAAAAACAATATTCCATTTAATGTAACTTCACCAAAATGTGAGCAGACACATCATACTCATTTCCAAGCATATATTATTATATTTAGTTTGTTTGTTTTTTTGCCTAGGATAGCATATGAAAAATTTGAACACAATTCATGTCACAGAATCATGTGTTAAAATATTAAAAATAGTTAGTATAGTAGATGCTCTATTTTAAAAAAAAAATATATTAAATTAGACACTTATCATAATATTATTGATATGATATACATGAAAACACTAAATGAAACAAGTGATTCAAGCAAGAAAAATTTACATGTAAAGAACTCCGTAATAAAAACTCAAAACCAAACAAAAGATAATCGATGATGAATAATGATGATGTGGATGAGGTGGTGATGATGACTTCATTTGGTTGGAACCAATTAAATACCATCATTGCGAATCTACGGACCCCTAAAGTCATACGGATACCATCATCTCTGTAGTTAGGAATTCAAGTATCTAACACAATAATAAAAGAGAATCCATTTGGTTCCTCCACTCTTCTTTATTAGATGAATAAAAAATTGTTTTCCAATATTTTAAAATGTTGATTATTGATTTTTTTATAATTCTGAAGCCAAATGCTTGTGAATGTATTATATAATATTTGGATGAAAGTATATTGAGATATAATATTGTTAGCATATTTTGTTATTAGTATGATGATTTTGGTTGAAATTAATATTATGTGTCAATTAAAATTAAATAAAGTTTATTAATTTTAATTACTGAAAAATAAACAAGACAATCTTTCAAGATGAAGATAGTACCAGTTTTCCTCCTATAGTATTTGAAACTAAAAAATATTTTAAGAAAAATAAAACTTTAATATTATATTTTTAAATTTAATGCAATTTTCAATTTCTGAAATATAGCCATTAAATAGCAAACAACACTTTTTAGAACTTTATGGACGTAAAAAACTAAAAAGCAAATTTTTGTAAGGGAAACAATCATGGCATTTTAGTATTCATAATGAAAAATATTTTATATACACAAGAGATCATTATGAAACAAATATTATTCATAATGAAAAAATGTACACATATACACAAGAGATCATTATGAAACAAATATTATTCATAATGAAAATGCTTCTATAAAGAATAATAATTTATGAAAGTTATGTCACTTATTGTTGCAACAATTATAATTCATGAAAGTTTATAAATTTAAAATCATTTAAAAATACATTTAGGCGAAATTTTTTTTTGGAATGGAGGAGGTAGTAATTAAATTAAAAAATTGTGACATACATAGAATGAGTTACCTATTAACCTTCTAATGGCTTCGGGTCAAGTATCACACTCGATTATATTAATAAATCTTTGAAATAGTCTCTAGTCTTTTGAGTGAGTGGGACTAAAAGCACAATCAAATAGTGTCAAAATCGAATGAAATAATTATTTTGCCCATAATAAAATTTTCTAAAACACTACATTTACAAATAGAAAAGCTAAAATAGTAATTTTACTCCTTCTTTTTGACACTGTTTAGAACAGTGTAGCACCAGTACTTTTTACTACCCCATAACAATTCACATGATACCACCCAAGAAAACTCACATCATCATAATCATTAGGCAAATTGAAGATGAGAAAAAATTAAAATCCTTGCCTTAGCAAGCCGCCTGCATGGTTACACACTGCATGATTACTACCATGTCAGGAAACATAAGAGAGGGGGTTTGTTTCTCCCTCTCCTCTGTTTTTCCCTACTTTTTGCTGAGAGCCCCAACTGCTATAAATTTGCATTAGATTTGCCTCAATTGTTTCACTCTGAGCCTCTATTTTCCAAACTCATTTCAAAGCTTCTTCATCAGTTTATTTTTTCTTCTGAACAACTCTCCTAAAAGGTAATCTTTTTAGAAAAGCTAAAGAGCAGGCCCACACCACATCTCTCTGTTTTTTCTCTGCTTTTTTTCACCAAGTAAGGTAGACCAAGCTCCTTTCCTCTGTTTTATTCTTATTGTCTGTCTTATTTAGTTTTTCCAAGAATCTCATCAGATACTTTAATTTCAGTTTTTGAGGTTATTAAACTTACCCATTTTTGTACTTTCATTTTACTTAACAATTAAGTGGTTCACTTTCAAAGATACTCCAACACAATTCTTGATCTTAGGTACATTGTTTGCTAACTAAACAAGAGGAATAATATTTCTTGGTCCCTTGACTGTTTGTGTTTATGTTCTTTTAAAAATAACTACCTCCTATATCATGCATATTTAATTGAAAATAGTTCCTCTTACATTATTATTTTTCTATTATTCAAACTAATGTTGAAATAAGGTTGGCAATCCGATACTCTTATCCCCTTTAGAGGGTAGCCTATTTAGAGGTAATAGTACATGTTATGGTGTTATAATATTAAGCTTAGCCAAACATCCTCTAAATTATTTCCATGGAGATTAAATATAATGTTTCACTTGAATGATTTGCTTTTATCATAGCAATAATTAAGTATTCTCAACATCTTATCATGTTTCAGGACAATGGACGAAATCAACACAAAGTTGTGCTTGCAAAACTTCTACATAATGCAAGAAAATGAGAGGCTTCGAAGGCAAGCAGAGCTACTCCATCAAGAAAACAAAGAGCTGGTCATGGAGCTGAAGCAGAAGCTAAAACAAAAGAAATCAGCTAATCAATCTGGAAACTCTTCAAACCAGAATGGTTCAGAATCAAGCAATAATTAGGCCAATATCATCATTATTAGTAATAGTGGATATCATTTCACCCCTCTATCTTAGCACTCCTCTTTTGGTGTCTCTATGGATTTTATAATCTTTGTAGGAGTCAAATAGTAGAATTTGTTTCAGTTTCTAATATGAAATGGAGGAAGCATAGTGTTAATGTGTTATTAGGATATGCAGTTTCTCTAGTCTTTTGGTAGGGTACATCTCTTATGTTTTCTTTGTGGTTTGAGTGTGGGGTTTGATCATATTGAAACATATATAAAAATGGTATCCACTTTTGTTATGTCCCTATGTATTTGTGCTAGTTTAATTTGATTTTTGATTTTTAGGAGAATTATTTCTCTTTGATTTTTGCTTCTATTTCATTCGAGTCTTAACCGCTTAGTTAACAAAGTTTGAACTTTAACCTTATATTGTATCGATATCTCTAATCTCATAAACAATCTATTTGTTCTCTGTTCCCCTTCAAGATTTGATTTCACTCACATTAGGCTTAGTTTTGATTTTCCTTCCGATTATAATTTTTGTAAAAATATTTTTTCATGTAAAATGCCTTATACCGTGACCTTGGAAAATATTGCTTGCTTACGCCTGACATCTATTACAATTTACAAGCTAATTAGGTGTTTCATTCATAAATTAGTTCATTCAATCATATGATTTAGCAAACACGTTTTACTCTTTTCAGATAATCCCACTTGCAAATCATTTCATTTTAAAAGCGGTACTCAAATGTTGTTGCATGAAATAGTAAACACCTTTTACTTTTTCCATTTATAAGACATTATCAAAGTGACGCTACAAAAAGTAATCTATACAAATAATTTTAAAAATATTCGATATATTTTTACGTTTAACTGTAAATTATTCTAAAATTGTGTAAACCTACACTCCTTTGAATTTTTAATTGATATTTTATTTTTGTAGCGGATACTTTGATCAAAAAAAATAATTTTTAAATATAAGATGAAAAATTACAATAAAATACGACATCTAAATATTTTTGAAAACATCATTAGTATCAATTTTATAGCATGACCGGTTACTTTTTTGTGATACATTTTTTATTTTCTAGCACATTTCTTTATTTCAAGTATAATTTTATTAAATAATAATATTTCAAAATTATGAATAAATATTATTAATACATATTCAAAAAAAAGTTTTTATAAACTTAAATAATATATGTTAATCAGGTATATAATAATATTTTTTAGTAAAACATGAGTAATATAATATTAACATCCAAAATAACATATTTGAATAATAATCAATCAAATACAATTATACTTGACGAATAGATAATTAGTTTCAAAAGATAAAAGATCTTCAATTTAAACATCTCATCTCTTTTCATCCAACTAAGAAAATAAATGAATTTTTTCGATACTTAATAACATTAATCATATTAACACGTTTCTGTAATTTCGATTACTTCACCAACTACAATTTTAATACGTTATCTATAACGATAATATTAAAGAAATGTTTTGGTATTTCACTTGTAATGCTTTTACTTTACGATTTTGTTACCACATGAAATTGAACGAGAATGAAGAAAATTTGGTATGGTACGGGTTATGTCAAATCAGCTTTATATTCAATATGCCTAATTTTGTACATGGAGCTAAGTGGGAAATAATTTATCGGGAATCCTCGAACTCCTCGTATACGACTTTTTATCATTATTTGTTACCTAGAAAGTAAAATTATTAGTAGTTAACATCTATTATAATAATAATAACAATAATTCTACTAAAAGCATATAAAGATATGCTACATATTAATTTTTCAGCTTTTTGCAACAGGTCAAATATTCAGCTTTAACGCGACATTTGTAATCATATCCACGAATGTAATATTTCAGAATCTAATCGAAAGAAGCATATATCAACTATAAGAAATTGAATATCCATGTAGATACAAATATTATTATTTTAACAATTTGATCTCATCTCGACTAAATATATCGATAAATTGATCATCAAATTTAGTATCATCAATTTTTTTATTTTATATCTGCTTAAATTGCATGATTTAAAAAGTATAATTTAAATTCTTTGTGAACCTATATACAAAATCATATATATGTAGGAATTAGATATCAATAATAATGATAACAATAATAATAATAATAATAATAATAATAATAATAATAATAAAATAATAAAATAATAATAATTTACAACAAGTATATGATTATTTTAAATAATACATGTTAGAATAATATAACAATAGTTCTACATATTAAATAATAATAATAATAATAATATTAAATAATAATAATAATAATAATAATAAATAATAATAATAACAATAACAATAGTCTCTACATATAATTGTTTAACTAACACCTATTATAATAATAATAACAATATGTCTACATAAAATATATTATTATTTAATATTCCGTAGTAGTTAATTCCTATTAGCACTCATGAGTTATCAATTAAAAAATGGAATTATTAATTAAAAAGATAATACGTTTGCCTAACTTTTAAATTTTTTTAGATTTTTAGAAGGTATTTAGTAATTAATAGTATGAAAATAGAAGAAACGAAAGAAATACAATTTTTATTCGCACTTTTATATATGTTAGTGATGATTAGTGATTAGCAAAATTCGACAAAGATTATAAACTTATTCATGAATTAATATATGACTCCTGGTCTGATGCATTTATATTGACTTATTTCAAAATTTCGAATTGCAATTATGCATTGATGCTTATTATCAGTAAAATATATAAAAGTGTGAATAAGGGTTATCTTTCTTCCATTTTTACACTATTAATTACTAAATTACCATTCTTTGTAAAAATATAAAATTTAAGTTAAAATATTATATTTTTAATTAATAATTTTACCTCTTAATTGATCATTCATGAGTGCTAATAGAAATTAACTACTATTAAATAATAATATATTTTATGTAGTATTGGAACTAAGAGATATTAGATCTCATAATAATACCCGTTGAACAATTTAGATTGTACAACCGATTTATACATTATATATGTAAGTTCAATATATGTCGATCATGTACATTTGACATGTAAGATTTATCGAATCGATATTAAAAAGCATGATGACTTTACTAGTGGCCCTCATAATATATATATTAAGATAATGATCGGTCAATATTATCTAATATATTGTTATTGTCGATCCGTCCTAAGAGGTCACACACAAACAGTAAACCGAACTAATAATAATATGTATTATAACTTCTCAGGTTTAAAGTGAAACATGAAGAAAATATTCGGGTTCAAAATGGAACTATATGAGAACATTGGGGCGATTTCCAATTGTTAGAAATACACCCCTAGTTTGACTAGAATGGTGTAGGAGATAGGGTTTCCAAAATCTTCCCTTTGTAGAATAATTCTAGAATATTCTACCTAGCCACTTAACGTGTCTTTATTTTAGGGATGTGTTAGCTTTGTGTTAATCTAGACACTAATAACTCCAATTCTAGTCGACTAAATGTAGTGAGGGAAGAAGTTTTGCTTAACTCTCTATAAAAGCCTAAAAAAATTGATGCATATATAAAGGTTACTTTTTGGAGAAGAAAAATTGTTCATTCATTCTAGACTTTTTGAAGTCAAAGAATCTTCTCTCTCCACCTCTAGTTCAACTTTCCCCTCCCCTTTGGAAGAGAAAATTATTGTTATTATTATTATTACTATTATTATTAATTATCCATTTGAATTATAATAGATGTTAACTGCTAATAATTGTAGTTTCAGTTAATAAATAATGATAAAGTCATATACGAGCATTAGGATTCTGAATAAATTATTTCTTCTACCCAGCCCACGTACGAAATTCAAGCACACCTAATCCCAAACTGTTGACATAAATGGCTGCCAGAGTTAAATTTTCTTTCTTTATTCTCTTCCAACTTTACGTGATAAACGAAATCATAAAGTAAAACATACTACCAAATACCAAATTATTATTTTCTTAATATTATTATCATTATAGATAACAGAGCCTGTGAGTCAATTTAATTAATCGGTATGTCTGTAACAACATGTTAATACGACACGTGTCGCCGAAAAAAATCTTATTTTCTTAGTCAATAAAAGAGACGGTATGGTTAAATTGAAAATTTTTTCATCTTTTGAAACTAATTATCTACTCATCAAGTATAATTGTTTTTGATTGATTATTATTCAATAATGTAATTTTGACGTTAATATTATATTACTAATGTTTTACTAAAAATATTATTACATACCGATTTGACATATATTATTTAAGTTTATAAAAGTTTATTATTTTTTGTTGAATATGTATTATTAATAATTTAAGTAATATCACTAATAAAGTATACTTGAAATAAAATGTACTAGAAAATAAAACAAATACTATCCACATAAAGTAACGCGGTCGTGCTATAAAATTTATACTAATGATCTTTAAAAAAAATATTTAATCATCATATCTTATCATAATTTTTCATCTGATATTTAAAGAGTTATTCATCATAAAAGTATCCATTGAAAAAATAAAAATATTGATTAAAAAAAATCGAAGAAGTGTAAGTTTTTACACAATTTTAGAATGATTTTGAATTAAACATAAAAAATGTATCAAATATTTGAAAAATCTATCAGACGAATTAATACTCATAACGTAAGTATTATTAGCAAATAAAACAACATCCATGTTTTACGATTATGACAAAAATATTTAATTAACGATTTCGGTGATGGGGGATTGGGGTCTAGTGTAGTAATTATTTACTCACTTATAAAGACTAGTAAAGGAGACGCACAAGGATGCATTTACATGTAATCATTTTTTAAATATTCGATATTTTTTATGCTTAATTCGAAATCATTCTAAATTATAAAAATTACACTCTTTTTGAAATTTTTCTAATTAATATTTTTATTTTTTAAAGGATACTTCTTAATCACAAATAACTCTGTAAATATAATATAAAAAATTACAAAAAAATACGATGTCCATAGAGAGATACTATACAAAACTGAGATATCCATAGAGAGATACAAATATTACTTTAACAATTTGATGTCCTTTGACTAAATGTATTGACAAATTGATCATCAATATAGTATCATCGAATTATTTATTTTTATGTCGGTTAAATTGTTATGATTTAAAAAGTATAATTTAAATTTTTTGGATCCCAATATATAAAATTCATATTTTTATGGAATTAAATAATAATATTAATAATAATAATAATTCTACTAAAATTATATGGTTATTTAACTAATACCTATTATAATAATTATAACAATAGTCTCATGTAATAATAAATAATAATAATAATGATTTAAAAAATATATAATTATTTAACTAACACCCATAATAATAATAATAATAATACACAATAATTTTACATAAAATATTTTATACTTGAATTTGTACAAATTATTAAAGATCAAATCTATTAATACGATTTAGAAAAATCTATATTGACGAAAAGGAGTAATAAAATTAATAATATATAATATACGATATATTCTCAGAATTGAATCATGAAAGTTATACATATAAATTGAACAAATGTAATTGTGTTATTCAACGATACTTTCAATCATTAAACACGACCTGAGATGTACTTCAAAGAAAATTAATTAAAAAGTTTTGACGCGAACCAATTATAAAAATATATAATGTCAAATGTATATTTATGTATCATCCTCAAACCAGACGCCAGATGCGTTATTGACGATTCTTCCAATTGATAATCTTACGTATATGCAAGTATAAAGTATGATTTAATATTTAATACTACTCTTCATTTTTTATTCGACGCTTTCATATATCGGCATTTAAAATATAGTGTAAGAATAATTATACGCTAGCTTTTAATTTTTTATTCGACGCTTTCTACAATATTATTTTCTTATAATTTTTGAACATATAAATATGTAGCACACTGATAGACAAAATTTCATCTCGATACGAAAATGTCAAATAAAAAAAATGGAAAGAGTAATTGTTAATTTAAAAAAAATGGAGGAAATATTCTTCTATCGCTAATTTTTTTTTAAAAAAAAAGGGTATTTCATATATACGTATATTGAACGACCAACATGGTTCTTGGAGATAAAATCAAATGTGAAAATTATTGTTTCAGTGTGTATAGCAAATTAGCAATTCATCATGTCTTGAGTGGAACCCATAGATTTTTAACACCGTCCTTGCTTCTAATATGAATGGATTAGTTACGATCTATACGAAGTTATCATGACAATGCCAAAGTAGAAATGATGTGAATTAACATTAGCTGGTTTAGTCACTTGCGGACAAGCTGTTCCTAATTGCCCCTATCAATTATGAAACCCAACTCAATTAGACAGATTTTACTATGTTATTATCATTACATATAAATCACAAAAAGCTAATTAATGCCTTCTACTGCCATTATTAACTTTAAATATATTTGTAAATTTGTAATCACGCACTTTTGCTTCAAAGAAACCTATTGGCCATGCTTTTGATAATCATCAGGGGCCCTTCTATATATCCTCCATCAGTAGGTGTCTGTCTGGTCATTTTATATAATTACAGATCAAGAAGAAAAATGGTAGTCCGACGTAAGAAGGATTTGTCAACTAGATTATGTGTTACCTGTCCGGCTGTCCCCTTGTATTGCAAGCTCGGTGACTTTTGAGTTTTGAGTACCAAATCAGAGGTACCACCATCAATATTCATTTTCAAATTGAATTTTAAATGATTAATTAATATTTTTGTTAAATTTAAATAAGTTAATATTGTTTGGAAGAACAAAATACTACATTATCTAATGCCTAATGCTAAGTCAATTGAAGGTTTCTACATTTGAGTTTTACTCTTAATCAATCAAATGGACTATATATAGATGTTACTTAAATTGAAATTATAAATCGATTAAAGAATAAGTTGATCCATTATAAAATTGGTTAAGAAAATAGGCTTTCATTTTTGTATTGTTGAAATAAGATTCCAAAATCTACTATGGGATATGATATAGTATCATTTCTCGTACGTACAGTTTGACCATCAAACGTAATCAATCTTCTTATTCTTTGTATGGTACTGTACTACTGTATGACAATTGACAAGAAGAAGTATTGACTTATACCCATGACCCTATGTTTATGATAGTATTCTCTACTCGTAGACTCGTGGCAAATGATTTGGCTAGCAAAAAACATTTCCTTTTACGGAGTCCTAGTGTAGATACAATATTAGTCTCTCAAGCTCAAAATTTAAGAGATTTTGTAAAATCTGACAATCTCCAAAGTGTTATTCATTCAGAATATCTACAATATATAATGTCATCATATAACTTACTGAACTAATATTTATTGCACTGCATAACAATATTCAAATACAATTATTGTCTATCACTCACCCCTCAAGCAGACGTAAGATCATGAACGGCCAACTCATGGGCGTAAAAACTCAACCGACGCTTCCGAAAAGCCTCAAGAAAATATACGCTAATTCATCAAGAGTCATACAATAGCTATGTGGAGATAGTACCATCCAAGATAGCATCCTCTAAAATGACAATCAATCTCCATACGTCACATGTCACCAACACCTATTCGCGGCAAGATACAAAGCACCCACCTGCCACTTACCTATTATTGAGGGTTTTATCCACGCCTAAACACTCGCGATAAACCTCTTTAATCACTTAATCGTTGTGTCACACAAACACGACCAGATTCTCGCTTTTCAACATGAACTAGAAACAATCGCCGCTTTTCTTGCCTTCCAAGAAATAGGAGAATCACATGGAAATAACCAAATCAAAACCGAACGACGGGGTGTCGGACAACTAGCCCAACGAGAATCACACCCAACCTCAAGCGAGATGCAAGTCACATTTTGTCCTCAAAAGAATACCTTGACCCAGACACCCTCAGATACCTACCACACGCAGTGCCAGCTGGCACTCAAAGTTGGATTCCGACGTGGGCTCATGTAAAATTGAAAAGTACATGAACTCAAAGATAAATCAGACGAGTAAAAGACAAATATACGAAGCTCACCAATCAACTTCAATCGATACCTCTCCACATCCAGCTAATGTGGTTCTCTCGATGTACCCAAACGGGTGGTCAAGGCCTATAGGAAATTGTACCGTCTAGCACCTAATAGTCCCGCCTTACGTATAATATCAAGTGACATATTTCCTTTGACTCATAAATATTCCTTCTGCTACAACTTCAATACCTTTAAAAAATACTTCAAAATATCATGTCTTCTATATAAAAAGTATGAGATGATATATGCCTTAAAACTACCCAATGCAATGGAATCAAGTTTCGTGTGAGATAATCAAATCATCAACATAGACTAGCACATTAATACGAACACGGTCCTTTGAGAAAGTGAATAAAAAATACTTAGAGTATGACTGAGTGAATCCATACCTCTTCAAAGATGTAACTAGCTTGGAGAACTAACAACGAGGTGCTTGTTTAAGACCATATAAAGATTTATGCAGCTTACAGACCTGCCCTCGTATGCCATTAGAAAAATCCGTGTATGGCCTGCATATAGGCTTCTTCGATAAAGGTATAAGAGTATTATGAACATCCATTTGATGCAATTCTTAATTTTAATCAAGAAGCACGTAAGGAAAGCCCGCATAAAGGACCATCTAACTACTGGTTTTAAAGTCATTACACCTACCTCCAATTGAGCGATTACCAAACACAACTAGTCCGGCTTTGAATATCTCAATACTAGCCACCGAAAGTTATATTTTGATTCAGACCTATCAGGTACTGCGGCCTTCTTAGCCTCGGACAACCTGTATTCCATACCCATGTGCCATTATCCTCTAATGCATATCTCCTCAGACGCTTCTTTCTCCACCGAGGATGTTTCTATCAGTTTTTGAAGTTGATTTTGGTTCGGCATTTAAATTATAGTCAGAAGAAAATTCTATTACGTAACCACAAAGAGAAATGATTACAATTTCTTGAATGCAAAATAGGATAAGGATTAATGGAGAACGTGGAACTGAGGACAAACCCCAACGCTTGGTACGCATTAAGAATATAATCATGCAATTTGACAGACGGAACTTTGAAGCACGTTTTTTCTCTACCCATCTCTAAATCAGCACCCGAAGACCATTACCACTATCACCGAACCAACAACTCCTATGGTGCCAGGTCGCTTCACTGCAAATGCTCCTCACGCTGCTCTTCTGGCCGGGCGGTTCCGATTAATCGACACTGCGCCTCAATATCTCAAGATCCTGTAGCACTCTCCAAATTTTCAATCTCGGCAATTTTAAGCACAATAATTCACGGTAATCATACGCAGAATTGAAGACTGTGATTCCGTGAGTCGAAAAAAGATAAGGAAATTACCATAAAAAAATACATCGCGTGAAACAAAATATGATGAGACCCAAATCATATAATCTCCACCCTCTTTTTTTTCCATAAGGATAACCCAATAAATATACATCCGCGATTTACTACCGAATCCTTGTCAAGCTTAGTTTTCCATCACGAAAGCAAAACACAAACAACCAAAAAACACGAAGATAGAGTAGGAAAGTTATGAGTTTCGACGAAGTAACTCATACGGAGTCTTAAAATTAGCAATGCTAGGACGTGGAGTACCCATTAATTAGATGTTAGCTACCAAAAATACATTCACCTCAAAAAAAAAATAGGTAGACCCCCTTGGAAACTTAAGGCTCGACTAACATTCAAAAAATAATCAAACAAAGACGAGTAATCATACACAATAGTCAAAAAATAAAGCTCGCACTACAAGAAAATAATGCGGCGATGTGTCCCCATAAATCACAATGAATTAATTCAAAAGGATGAGTAACCTTATGTTCACTAGTAACATAAGAATCTCTAGTGTGCTTAGCCTGATGGCACACAATACAAGTTCGATTCGATTTAATAAGAAAGAATTCGAGATAAAAGCGTAGCGATCAAACTACTCGTCTCCTCGAAGGGATTTAATTAATTCATGACACAAATTAGAGACACTTTCCCATCCACATGCAACATCCAAGCCTCAGTAGGAATACTACACAAGTAATAAAGTCCATTCCGTCATTCACCAACTCCAATCGCGCTCAAAGCTGTGGTCACATATAAAGCATTAAAATATTTTTAAGAAATTGAACTACGCACTTATATTATCAAACAATCGAGTCACATGACATTGCGTGAAATCGGCATTAACATATAAAAATATCATATAATATCAAATTCAAGATAATCGAACTCTAACACATTTCAGAGCATTAACAAAGTTGTCCCACTGATACCAATCTAACGACTGTATAAATTAATAATATCATTCAACACAGTAATATTACCAGTGACATGACTAAAAGTACCAGAATTTATTATTCAAGAACTAGTAAAATACTTACCAGTCAAATGATCATTAGAAACAGAATCAGAATTACCAAAATAACTTTCAATTGCTTCCATTGTATAGACGATAGATCTGTGAGGCATGTTTGCGATATTTATTGCGGTTGTCCAATACCAACCGAAACCTTATGTATTCCATATGATTTGGAGTAATAGTCACAAAGTCGTTCAAGCAAGTGGCACAATTTTGTCATGTGCGCAGCCGGATATTAATTGGAAGTTTTGTAGCCGGAAAGTTAATTGAAAGCTTTCTAGGTACCGTAGTAATGGAGAAAATTAAAAAGAAAAATATTATTTTTTATTGACTCTGATCCCATGTAAAAGGTAATAATTTATCGAGTGTTATTCATTCAGAATGTGTACAATATATAGCATGATATAACTTACTGAATTAATATTCACAAGCTAGTACAACAATATTCAAATACAATTATTGCCTAATAGATTTTTTGTCAAAAATGAAAATCTCAAATTAAATTATTATTTTGACTTATTTATTTATGAGTGAATGAAATGAAGGAAAAATAATTATGAGAGTGAATTTGAATGTGCATTGAGATGGTAATCGGTGGGAAGCGTTGTTAGGATTGGTGGGGGCGTTGTCGCGCTTAAAAAAGAGTAATTAATTTGAAATACTCCTCCTCCCTATCTTTAATAGCCGCTAACTGGCCATTTTATTCATAATATAAGTCACTTAATCTATGTTATACCATATTTTTCAAATATACCCTTAATTAATGAAATCAAATATTTTCATAAGTTAATAAAGTTTTTAGTTTTAAGACAATCATTTACTCTCTTCCATTATAAAAAGAAAAAAGAAATATTTAGATCATTAATTATTATTAAATGAAGGTTAAAATTGTCAAACGTTCACTATCTTAAAAACGAGAAAAACAACATAAACGACTTATATTAAGAATAGGAGGGAGTAATACTTTAGTGAATTAAAACACTCAAATGAGATAGTAAAACTAGAAACCTAACTAACAAAATAATATTGTTATGATACTCCATTCATTAGTTAAATTGACACCATATACTAGTGAATGTGCTCTAAGTGTACATGATGATTAATTTGAGGCAATGGAGAAACCTAACAAAATGTGAATGAAGAAAAGGAAAACCTCACTAAATTTAAATTGAGTTTAATGTGTGATAATTTTATGCACTCTTTAATTTCCACTACTTAAATAAAATAGTCTAATGCTACGATTCACATAATTTGGGCAAAGAACTATAGCGACAAAAGTCAGGATATCTTACATCTATCATTCACTATTTTCCATCAAGAAAGTCAAATTGGAGGCTACACATTATGGAAGAAGCAAAGGCATGATGACTTGTTATTAAGAGAAGGAAGACATTCATCAATCACACTACCAAGAAATCATTTATTACATCTAATAATATTACCAAGAAATCATTTATTACATCTAATAATATCACAGACAAGATGGCCAATTCGGCTTCAGAATTAACATGATTGGATTCTGTTACTATTTTCGCTCCCTTCATAATTGCCTTCTCAGAAGTTGAGAAGAAATTCACGTTGATTCATTGAGTATCTCCCCCCTCCCCTCCCCTAACAAATCTTCTCCATCAGAACCCAGATCTTGGACATCATTTCTCTTCTTTAAACCTTCAACTAAGAGCAGCTCAACAGTGGCGGATCTTCAATTACAAGCTTTCGAAAGAGAAACAACCGAAAAATAAGCGGCGGATCTATAACTAAAATTTTTGGTGTTGCTATCTTTTGACGCAATAAAGTTCGATAATTTTGTAATCTTATAATTGCTAAAAGTTTCGCCGATTTACGTATTAAAATAACACCATGAAAGTCGTAATCAGAATTTTACGAATATAATAAAAACAATCCACACCAACGCATAGCTTTACGTGATCTCGCCCAAGATTGGCGCTTTCTACTAACAAATCACTACCGTCTCCAAGAGGTCCGAAAATCTAAACCATTATATTCTACAGATCAATTCCATCTTCACAGACAAGATTTCACAACTATACTTGTAGTATACGTAACTCAAGTCTTTTATAACGCCTTTGTTACTGAAGACGCTTAGGACATGATAAAAAGTACATTACTCCTATAAACAAACTAGGTCACGCAGATTAATCGCCATTTAACATAAGTTCTATAAGAAACTTCTTGGAACACAGATATACAATTTTTTAAGTTTTCATGGAGGTCAATGTCCTGTATCACGATTAAAACCATTTCACACCGTATGCCTATGTGATTGACTAGAAGTTCGCCTCCTTCGAACATCCAAGAAACGGATCGATTAACTAATCCATACTAATCAATAGTATTCGATTCCAATAGTGAATACCGATAGACCACAATATCATCAAGCTGATAGATGCGCTTTGCTTCAGCCTCCTTAACTCCAAAGCATCTTCTCTAGAAAACTTATAACAGAATGGAATAAAAATTCATTACTCGTAGTAATGATGCATACATACACATTATATATATACATGTACTGATCACAGTTTTAAAAATAAATGAGATATTTTATTGAACTTGGAAGCTTAAAATTCAATCATTGTCTTATAATCAGTTATGACATATATAAAGAAAAACTAGCTCTCACTAAGACTAATACCACTCAAGCATGTCCTTAAGACCAGTACTATACATATGCTTATCATGCTTGCTTTGAGGTAGCTGTTCAAGTAAGTGGATCCGTTATCATCGGTCGGAACCTTACATATCCTAACATCTCCTACCGGGTTATCTCCCCGAATAAGATAATACTTCCCGAGTACATGCTCGGATCCGTGATGTGATCGCGGTTCCTTAGCTCGAGCCATTGCTCCAGCCAAGTATGACAAGATAAACCAATCGACCTTCAACGCCAGTACTACCCAAGTTCTAATTACCTAACTTCTCGATCCAACAAGCTTTCTTCAGCCCGTCGCAAATGCACTCACTGCTGAGTCACCACATTGCCTCGCTTGCTACCGCACCACCGCTTAGACATCACATAACCAGATCGGGAACGGCTATCATCTCTACCGGCTCGAACCGGCATCGCGAACCCTCACGGTTTACAGCGATATCGCTTAATTCAATCCTAATGCTTATTAAGCGAACGTATGTATGTGTTACAAGAATAAGTAAGAGTGTTGGGGTTTTATCCATTATGATGAATATTGATTTTAGTATGTTTTCATGAATTATTAACATGATATCATGGGTCAGATCCGGTTAAATCTATTTTCTAAACGAAAGGCCGACAACTAATGTGTTGAGAATTCAATTACTGGTTCAAGTGGATTGGGTTACAGATACGAGAAAGTATTGAGAATTCAATCTCACATAGGTTGATTTAAGATCTTCCGATGTATTAATAATGTATTGAGTTTTTTAATGTGAGCGATGGAAAATACTATGGATATACGAAAGATAACACAAATCCATACTCAGGATCTTAAAGTGCTTACTACATTATTCAACAAAAACATATAATTACAATATACGACAAACGTAGCACTTTATATCAGTAAATGAAGAAATTCCACTAAAGTTCCACAAGCCTTCAAATTCACAACGTGAATTTGACTTCTCGCCTCTCGTTGCAATATCAATCGTATGATATTCTAGTTTGGCCCACACCTGTGAGGCCAACTGCTAACCGATTTATGCCAAGAATGCGGATTTAACAAAACCAAAAACCCAAGAAAACTTTTGAGAATTTCGCTGGTGGGATACGCAGTTTTTACTTAAAAAGCTACTTAACTTATGTCATAAAAACCTAAAGTTTACTTATATGCTAGGTTAAAATGTCTCGAAGGCAACCCGTTAAGTATTAGCTTGCTCGTTAACTCTATTAGTTCAAGACACTAACGGGTTGCTAATGAGTTGAACTATTTAATTAGCTTAATTAAACGTATCGAGTCCATATCAATAATCTTCGCTATTGATAAATACTAAAATTACCTCAACCAATTAAATAACTATTTAATTGATTATATTTGTTCAATCGATATTCTACATAAAAACGGTATCCCTTGTGAATCGGTAGAAATACATTTCTCAATTATACAGCTCTTCTTAATTTCATACATGAAATATAACTCAACGCTCTCAGATGACCTTCTGCGCCGATAATAAGAAGTTGTATAATAATACACCGACCAATTACTATTATTATAACGATTAATGAGTAAGATCTAGCACGCTCATAACCCCTTAAATTATCACGGTAACTCACACTAGTAATATACAATTACTAAGTTGAACACTAAGTTCGATAATCACATTTAACCCAACTTTCGTTGTGCGGAATCGACACACAATTATCGCAATCTGCATAATAAACGGAATCAATTCTCATTGATTTCAACAATGTAGTCCCATAAATTTTCATTTCGTGATGACTCCAATAAAGCCATTCCTCTCGCGACGGAGTCCAAACTAGACGTGGCTATCGAACCGGGCCGGGCCTTAAGAATCGAACCGGCCCGGCCCGTGTCACGAAGTTCGCAGGCCCAGCTCTTCTTAACGAATCGGCCGGGCCACCAAGAGTTCATCGGCCCTTATTCGGCCCGAGGCCCGGATCGTGGGCCTTCCACGTGGTACACGGTACCACGCAAACCCACTTTCTAATCGCTTAGTTTGAATTAAACTAACACTAATGCTAAACCTAAACGGTACCGCTATTACTAAAAACAACACAATGTTATTATTAAGCAATACTTGTCAATTTATTATTATTAAGCACAATTAAAAGTCGCTTTTGTAAATGAAATAACGATTTATTAAGTCCGATACGCTTTTATACTACGTGGCTAGTGTTTACATAAGTAAATTTTTAAGTGTACACAGTTTTTTCTCGCAACAATTAGTACCATAAATACGGACAACAAATACGATACATCTATTACATTCTACCCTTTCTACGATGAAATTTGAACGTTACAAAATCACTATAGTTATGTTGTAACATTTCTCGCAAATTCACTGTATGCCCATCCGTTAAAAATGACAAGGCTATTACCATCCTCGAGCCTTCCATTTACCATTTCCTCCGACAAATACGGTGTTTCATCAATAGCTACCTTACACTCACCGCCAAAAAAAGTCGATATCTCAAACGCTGGAGTAAGATGAGCCTTTTATTGGATTCATCTAGGATCACCTTGAAAATTCTTACCTGCGACTCCAATCGGATTTATTTCATTTATAAGATAAATGAATAATACGCTAGTTAAAACAATTGTAAATTGATTAAGTTGATATCGCCATTATCGAATAAGCGGTAAAAATGCATCTATTTATAGATCAAGAAAAATGTTTTATGCACCTTTTCTGCTACAAATAGTACCACGTTTCACCTAAACGGTACCACGTTAATTCCCAACGGCTAGTTACCAACTAGTTTGACATAAACGTGGTAACGTTTGGATCATACCGTACCACCTTAGTTTCCAACGGCTAGTTTTGCATGAATTTTCGGCTACAATGTGTTACCTAACATTTGGATCATACTTTTATGATCACCAAAACACATGGTAAAGACTATTCGAATCAGTTTCAAGTAGCTTTTTTCAGAATAAACGTGGTAATCGCCATATATCAAAACTGCATTCACGCTATCCTGCATTACGTGCATTATTTCTAGAGTTAACGCGCATCGCTCATATTAAATCTGGCATTTTTCTGTAGCGGCCTCAAAATGGGCGTAATACCCATCAATTCGTGAAATTGCCGAATCGTGCCTGAAATTTCAACTTTGGCTTCCATTCCATCCTGTACTTCTTAACGACCGAGGCCATCAGCGGCATAATTGGAAACCAATAATTGCCGGTAGGCCTTATTGTTAGCCACGTCTGCAAACCATCCTTTCTAATTGGGGAATAAATAGTGTGGCCCAGATAAATCATTGGCCTGTCGTGGGTAGAAGACCCAATTTGATAGCCTGTTACTATCTGGAATATAACAATAGTAATTTCAGTCGAAGATAATTATGTGCACTTGTATAGTTGTATTTACAACCAAGTAATACAAGAACTAAAGAATATCACTTTTAAATTTAGTCCTCAAAGTTAACAAAGACTGGCTTAATTAAAATGTTTTGAGACGAAACTTAAATTCGGAAGATTCAAATGTAATTTTATATTATTGAAGGGATAATTTGCACCTCAATCATTCAAGATATACCAACCCCTACCTACACTACAACATCCTTTGTTAGTTGGAAAGTTTTTAGTTTTAAATGGTTGTGATCTGATTAACTAAACATACTCTGCAACCAATATAATCAGTGGAGAAAACTTACGGGGGGGCGTATTGTCCTTTGTTTTGAAAATATAATTCTATTAAACAGTTTTTCAAATTCTATCGACGTTCTTTCAAAAATTATGTTGTTTGCCCCAATTAATTTTTTTATATTTTTTCTTATTTGCATGATATCAAATTATCGTTCGTTATACAAAAATCATGATTCCATTATGAATGTAATAACACTTTAACCTTCAGAAATCTGTAATTATTTGCTTGGCATCTCTTTTTGTAGGTTTGGTGGGCATAAGATCTTGTTCCTCTATCTCACCAAATCAGCTTGGTAATTGTTTATATTATATCATGCAACGCAATTGCAAGAATTATTTGATTATCGAGACATCGGTTATTCTTCATACAATATCATAATACTTTCTTGGGATTTTGGTAATAATATATAGGATCATGGATATGCAAGCAAATAATCATAAGATCATGGATGAATTAAAATAGATTTTGGTACATTATTCTTACCACAAAATTGAGTCTGATTAGTTTGATATTTGGTAAAAGTATTGATTTTAATTTGAAATGTACCTAGCTAGTATTCTGTTTGGGTACAATTATGTACAAAAGGTTCAAAATTAATCGAGTGTAGAACGGGATCGAAATCAATATTAATACCTAACATTTGAAGTTAAACATCTTATTTCATTAATCATCTAATAAAAGACACCATGTGAGATTACTTTTTTTTTTTAAAGAAAAAATTTGGTCTAATCTTAGTTGCACGTTTGTTGAAGACCATTTTAGTTCCACCAACCAACAACCACATAATGTACTAGAGTTGAAATACCGAGAGGCAATCATATATATGTATATGCACTTGTGTTTCTTTTCTATTGTCACATAACATACCCATCATACTCACTTAGTCATATATTGAGCATCGCAATTAAATGGCTCTAGCAATTGATGCTCCGAGCAGAGAGCTTGAAATGTCATCCACCATGGAAGGACTAATAATTGAAGAAGAAGAGGAAGATGAACTTTTCGAGATCGATTTGGCTTCCGTAGATAACATCCCACCACCTTATTATTGGGAGGGCTATTTCACGGCAACAAATAATACGTTATTGGCTAATTGTTTATTGCCTATTGATTATATTTCTAGAGCAGTTCCATCACCAACAAAAGTAGGGGATGCTTCGCTATCGTCGTCGTTGTCTTATATGGCATATGAAACCGACGACTCCGAGGAGTTCGTTTTACTAGCTATCTAAGCTCAAAATAAAAGCTCTATGGTAGTTTGAAAATGTAGTATAGTCAGGTACTTCTTAATCATGGTGCTGCCTCTCAAATCCTATCAATTATAGCCGCTAGTTGAAAAGATGTAGTTTCCTGTGAAACCCCATCAAATATATCAAGTTCTACGACAATATAGTTTATGAATGATGATGCGGATTAATGACCTTTTTTTTATATATAGATAATGCATGATATTAATTGATTGGAGTTGGTCCATAGTCGTGGAGACTACTGGAATCCATAAGTAAATTTGTAAACAGAATCAATGACAAATGCCTTTTAAATTTAAAAACAATCAATATTAATGACAACAAATTTTTACAGTGATTGTCTTTCTCCATTTTGCATGATCTTTTTCCAGTCTTCATTTTGCTTCAATTTGTGATAAGCAATTTTTAAACCATACTTCCAAGTAGGACAAACCATCCTCGCGAATAACAAAAACCTAATGAAAATCAAGATCTTTAATGCCAACCGAGGTCATTGACATATGAGAGTTGTTGAGGTTTTCTAAATTGTTTGCATTGGTATCACGGTTGATAAGAAGACCAGCCTTCAACCGTTGTCCAAGCCCCTTTTGAGAAAAACTTCAATAGCCATTTGATTCTTATCATTGAAATGTTTAGATTTTGAGTCCCTTTTCCTACAAAATCTTTTGCATTTGTTAGATTTAAGATATAGGAACTTTTGAAATTGAAGTGCGGTGCTCCCAGCGTTGATCCCATGAGCGACGGGCTTCAGCTCTGTTGGAAAAATGCCTTCGACTATTTGGATTTGTGTAATCATTCTGAAGAAAGCTTCTTTTCCTACTCAATACCTCTTGAGATATTTTGTCCAGTTTTATTAAAAATGGCGCTATTATCGTAAGTCGGTAATTGAAAGAATACTTTCAAAGTTAGCGAAACTGCTAATATTGCGAAGATTCCAATTTTGTTAAAGTAGCAGACGGTAAGCCGAATAAGAAAAATGGATCTAAAAAATTAAAATTTAAACATTCCGTATATTTTGTCTTGAAGAAATATTCTTCATAAATGTGACGGTGACTAGTTTCCTGATTAGTGACGTTTTTAAGCCCGTTAGTATTGGTTTTATTGATTAATTATTAGTATAAATATAAGATTTTTAAAATTACTTATATGTACCGTAAATTATTTCAGACGAAATTCATAGTAATGACTTAATGAAATGCGGCTGTGAGTGTAGAAAATTGGTAAAATAGCACCCTTTTGACTTAATATTTTAAAATCTAACACCCAATTAAAAATTCTTTATTAAACAACACTGACTAGAATTATCTATGTACCACCCCATTAAAATATAACACCTCTACATTTCCCAACTCCCTCCCACCATCGCTAATTCAATCCCTTTCACTCCCCCACCTCCCCAATCACCCCACCACCGCCACCTATCTCCCCATTGATACCCCTTGACTATCAAGCCTCTATCTCTTCCTTTCCTCTCTTTTTCTCTCTTCCTCCAGAATTCCCATTTCTCCCTTAATCGTAGCCTTCCCACCTCTCCTTAAAATGCATTCCTCACTCTATCCCCTGTGGTTTCGCAATTTGTGAGGGGCGCTGGACAAAGTAGTGTGTAGCCGCAGCGGCGAGTGGTGCGGGAGGAGGAAGTGGTTGCTGCGCAGGCCCAAGGGTAAAGCGGGCGTGGCATAGCGGGAAGCAGGATAAGGCCGCGGCAGCGTGGTGCAACGCGCGTAAGCTGGATCGTGGACGTAAAGCGGCAAAGTGGGTGCGGGCGGTCGTGGGTGCATTGACATGTGGCAAGGGGCTAAAGTTGTAGCACATTTTAATTTTAGATAATCGACACAAAGTATTTAGGAAAAGTGCTGCGAGTAAGACGAGTGTGTTATATTTTAATGGAGATATTTTAAATAATTGATAATGAAATGCTAATTTCTTCAAAAAAAATTCATTGAGTGTTAAATTTTAAAATGTTGGTCAAATGTAAGTTATTTACCAAGAATTTTCAACTTTATTAATGGCCTCATTGGCCTCTCAACATTAGTAGTTACAAGTACGAAAATTCAATATTAAACAGAACTGATAAAACAGACAATGCACTCAATTCTGTTTTAATTCATTATTGCCAAGTAATAATATATAGCATCAATAGAGCTATTTATAAAATCAAACACTCTTTGAAGTAGTAACGACCCCTTTTTTGCTCAGCACAAACATGCAAGAATATAGTTGAAATTCTTGTAATGAAGTTGATCATCGATCACTAGCTAGCGTCGCCTAGCGGCTGTCTCGCGCTGTGCATTGAAGTATACGGCGGCCACAGGGAGGCCTAACTCGTTCTCCGCCGCAAAATTTCGAACATTGAATTGATCCCTTGAGGTTGGTAGATGTGACACTGCTTGCCTGCACCTCTGCTTAAACAGCACAAATACAAACCTATGTATCCCTATGTTTGGCCGAGGCTTTTCATAGCTCACTATCTCACTTCCTAATAAATCAATCAAAGAAAATACAATCGAAAATAAGAAGGAAGTCCATTCGACATATATGTATTCAATTAAATATCACATTTAGAATATATCATAAACTTGAAATAATAAAATGGAGTGGATAATTAAAAAAATTGATTTTATTTTATTATCGACATGTAGTGTTTGAACGTACCGAAAGTTGAATTTGTTGTTCCTGGGATGTCCGTTACTATCCTGCAATAGGGATGGAAATCATTTAGTTCTCTTAATATATTTTAAGATTTATATTAGTCAAATCATGTAATAGAGTAGTATTAAAATCCCATAAAAGAGGTGATACTAACTACAAGAATCTGAATTAGGTTCTTAAACTTGACGGTTCAAGTTTCATAAATATATAATTAAATTTTGTTTTTGATAACTTTATTGAATTTTGTAACTTATCATAATGATTCATCATTCATCCATGTTTATTATATTATCTAGTTATTGAAGACATGAAAAAACAAGTTCTCAACTTTTAGGTTTGTTGCGTACGAATTGCTTGCTAGCATGACACGATAATAAGTTATTTATGTGTGATTCTATAATATATAGTCTGAGGATGGACTTGGCATCTTCAGCAGTCATACAATTCTCTCCACTTAATGTAACATCCCATCGATCTATCATTTCCAACTCCTATGGGAGAATTTCTATCATGCATTGACATTGATTATAAAGTATACCATACATTAATTTAATAGAGACTGCATAACATTATTCCGTTTCTATAATTGACTTTTGAGATTTGAATTTTGATGAATGGACGGTTTGGATTTTGAATGCAAACGTTTTATGAATATGATGCATATTTCTTTGTGAAAAAATATAAAACATAACAAAATCAACATTTGTACCTAAAAAATCAAATTCAAAGTTATGTGTCATTTAAAATATAAAATTTTATTAATTTTGGATTAAAAAATTAGATTGGATGATGTTTTATATATTATAGCTAGAGGTAATATATAACACACTCCATGGTTGATGAATTTTACTCCTTTAAGTTATCATTATTATTATTGCTTCGTACGTAACACGAAGTACAATTTTTTTACATACATGTAATGCAAATAATAATTTTTATTATTTATTTTAGGGATATAAAATAAAATTTATCGAAGGAAATTTTTTTTCATTGTATAGGTTTTATCAAATCGAAGCAAGACTTCACCATCCAAACCACGATCTCAAAGATTGGGCTTCTGCTTGATTTGAGCTTAACTTGGCTTGATTTGAGTTGTTGAATTTGGATAAGTTCTATGCATTGATACAAGGCCTCGATTCGATCAAGGCTGTAGTCGATCTCGTCTTGGACTTGATCTCCCGATTCCATATTACTCGATGACTTTACCTGCAAGTGTCTTAAAATAAGAGATTCTCACCTTTACATGACTTTGATACGTCCAAGTCGTGGGAATCAAGAAATTAACAACCATCATTTGCGACCGGTAGCCACTGCCCTCAGTTTTACTCATTTGTGATGTAACTCGAGCTCCTACTGCTATGGGAGCGAACTCAAGCAAGTTATCAAGCAATGCACGCCTGCTCGTACTACAAATAGCCTTACTCACTGGTTGACGTAGCTGGTACTTAGTGAGATTTGGCCTCACTTAGTTTTGATTTAAGCTTTTGGAAGAATGCAGAAAGCTTTCTAATCCTCAGACCGCAACGCCTCTTTGAAGCAGCTTTGTTACTATAAGAATTCCATCAATATGAAGGTCGAGTATCCCAACCTTGTCATTTACACTCAATCGACGTAATAATGAAGCCTTTAGCAACGTGTTTCCTCCCCGACTCTAGTTGTGGACTAAATGTTCAAGTATTTCCTATGGTCCGAAACTTGATGAATTAAAAAACCTAAGGTTTCGCCATGCAAGATTTATGAATAATTAGGTATTTTTTAGCTTATTCCCCGAATATTCAAAGCTGCTTCGGTGAAATCGTGTCGATTCTCATCGATTGCTTAACTTAAAGAATTATCAAGGCTTGTGCAATAATTCTTGATTTCCCTCAAGCGCTTAATTAGGGACACTCCTGTTTTCACCACCAAGCTTCGCCTGGGTAGTTCAAAATATTTAAATCTAAAAATTTAGAGACGTCTCTTTCGTATTTTCTCTCAAGTATTTGCGTATTTTCCGAATGAGAATCGGATCTCAATTTCGAAAACATAAGTGGGCATTTATAGGCTTCCCGGGCTTTCAATACTTGTTTCATTGATTACCTTAATATTTTATCACGATCTTAACCGCTCTCTAATTTCGAAGTATTCAACCGGCTCTGGGATATTTATAATTGATTCTTCTTTCCAAAAAATCAAATAGGCACCTATTTTAATCATAAGTTCCTGGATTTTAGGTCAATGCATTTCTTTCATATCGAATTCCCGACATTTTTTAGCATTTATTTCGAACCACATAACTTCAGAGTCTCCATTTTGATCCCCCGAAACTTTGCTTCAATTTTAGCCCTAGGGCCGATTTTAATCCAATAAAATCGGGGATTTAGCTTCAACCCTAAATTTAATGAACCTTAATTCGAGGTTGTTTTTCCCGGAAACCCTTGCTCGCATATGGTTTCACATTAAATTTAGGGCTCAATCGAGAACCTCCTAGCCATGTCATTTTTTAGGGCCGATTTTAATTAATTTGATTAAGCTTTCGTCTTAATCATTTTAATTATTATTTAATAAATTTTCACTGTCTACAATACAATTAACAAAATTCATGAGCGAGTATTAGGATTACTTAATTAATTAATGTTTGTACCAAAAACGAATACATACTAATGAAGCTGCTCCTCAGATAAGGTCGCTGGTGACCAGGAACATCGTGGTTGTCCGTTATAACTCGCATATATATATATATAGTATATATGTATATATATATATATATATATATATATATATATATTTAACAAATTAAGTATTAAATTCGTTATCACTTTTAATATGTTTTCTTATTTTAGAAAATCCTTGAGAGTAAGAAACAAAAATTGAATAAAAATGAGAGTACATAGTATATATGTACCAGGGTAAAGAAGCTTCTCAAGTCCCCGTCATAAATGTCAACTTTAGGCCTAGAGGACACTGCCGAAGGAAACAATTCATGGCCATTGCTTACTAATTTGTTGTTGTTGTATGTGACTGTCATGCTAATGGTAGGGGCAAAATCATCGAGTACATCACCTATCACTCTCCCAACAACAAGGGGGTCTGATGACATTATTGAAAAATATATAGTAGTTTGTATAGTTGTGTATGCAATATGTGTGTATGAGTTTTGTATGATAGAGTGATGATGATTATAAACAAAAAAAACTAAGATATATATAGAAGGAAGATCGGCTGAGTACGTACGACCAGGATATTGAACCTCACACATACAACTTGTGGTTAGTTATGAGAGTCATGAGACTATTATATAATGTCCAATATATATATGATTTATAGTAATAACTTCAAGCTTACTATCAAAATAATTTTTATAGCTGGCATTTAGCCGCGCTTAGCCTCCTAATAATATTGAATACCTTTGGCCCTCGATAAGAACATAACGCTCGCACTTGCTCCCCAAATTAACGTATCCGTCTAAACTTAACGGAAAAACTGTGTCACTATCGGGGACCAAAGTGCAACAATTGTGTCACTATCGTGGACCAAAGGCAACATCAGTTGGTCACTATTGAGACCAAAGGTTACATTGCCACTATCAAGCATCAAAGACAACTTATGTCCACTCATTCAGAACCATTTTGGCAATTAACTCTAATAAGTTCACTATCACATTTTGACTAGTCTTTTAACTTTTATAATTTCAAACTCTATTCTGCCTCATGTTACTACATTTTTTTATTTAAATCGATGATTGATATTCTTTCATAAACTGTAGAATTACTACAGATACAATTGAATTAGGGAGACATATACATTAAATGAAATTAAAGTCCATCCCCAAAAAATAACTAATCGACATAGATTGATAGATTATAAACGAAATTCTAAAAAAAATACAATATAGACTATCAGAATTCATCCTTATCGATCCAAATTTGACCAATTACGCTTCATGTCTCCAAGCTCGAACGCCTTCGATGGCCGGACACTTCGACCGAATATCCTTCAACCACTTCTTGTAAAGTATCGCTGTACAGCGGAGTAAATTACATCTACAAAGTATATTTCAATTACAAAGATATCGAAGAACAAATATCAATCTTATTAAAGAACGGTAAAAATATTACACAAAAATTTGTAAAGAAAATTAAAAATAAAACAAGAAAAGAGTAAGAATATTACACAAAAATGTGCAAAGAAAATTACACAAAAATTTGTAAAGAAAATTAAAAATAAAACAAGAAAATAATAAGAATAACCACAAAAATAGTAACACATACACATCAAGTATAATAGGCTTATTATGATAACATATCATATTATTATTACTGGAAATGAGACGTCCTTAAAATTGATCGGATCAAGTGACACCATGCATGAAAGGACTAGAGGATCATCAACACGAGATAAACCCACCAACACTTTTACTCGTTGTATAATTCAAATTCAAGCCCCTCTTTGAAGTTGAATATAATAAATATATGTGATATGTTGATTCATTGAGGTACCTATCTAAGATTTTCATTGACTTTTGCTACTCACAAAGATTATAAAAGCTGCACGAAGAAAGATCCGCAAGAATGCCAAGCAATTCCGACACTTCTCTCACGTTACATCAGCTTAACACCCAAATAACATCCACTTTACCAACAAAGAAGGCAGTCATTCAGCAAGGCCAACTATTCTTTTATCTCCTTCCACATCACTCCAACATATACCCCACCATATTTTTTCTATTTCCTCTTTAATTATTAAATTTAATAATACAATAAATAATATTATAATTTTTTAAAATATATTTTTAATAATTTTAATATTTCACTATTTTTAAAATATTTTTAATAATTTTTTTAATAATTGTTTTATTTCATATATATTTTAGAAGTATATTTTTAATAGTATATATTTTTTTTTGAATTTTAAATTCCATAATATTTTAATAAAATAAATAATATTATAATTTTTTTAAAAATAACACACAATATTATTCATCACTGGAACTTGAGTACATACATAATAACCAAACATACATAAATTATTGAAAAGATACAATAAAACATAGTAAACTTGAGGGGTTTTTTAAATCTATTTCGAGTTCCAATTTTATTCAAGATATGGTCGACGGTATCCTTGAAGATCCATGAAGTTTCTTGAAAATCGGAAGAGAAAAGTGATTAAAAAGAAGAATAAAAAAAGGCGTAAAAACTTCGATTTTTTTTTTGTGTCCAAATGACAAACCTAAAGCCTGCTTATGTAGACGTGAAAAATAAAAAAAAAATAAGCAGGTGTAATTTTTTTTTTTGCTTAATTATTGTGCAAAAAATAATTTAAAAATGAGGAAAAAATTGACGGCCCAACGCTACAGCCATTTGAAACAATGTCACCAAGCAGCCTGACACGTGTCGAGCCACGGGGTCGCCTTTTTTGTTTTTTTTTATTTTCTTGTGGGACCCACTCTGAGGGGTGCGCTAAATTCAATGCTCCCGACTAATTCTTGCTCCCGATCCCACTCTGGATTACCAAATTCCTGACACTCCACTAACTCCCCGCCGCATATACTTAAGAAGTTTACTTTTTATGATTAAATGAGCAAATTTCGGGACCAAATGAGCAAGTTTTGGGACCAAATGTATGTTCAACGTTCCAATAATTTGGGGACTTTTACCTATATTAGGCTTCAACATTTTTATTACCCCAACTTATGGGCTATTAATTATTCCTCCAACGCGGAGACGCACACCTATAGGCTATAAGTATTCCCCTTTTCAATTTGATTCGGTCCCCTTTTAATGTACTTTAGGAACAAAGAAAAGGAATCTTGATGCCTAAGCCATTTAGCTAGACGCAGATTGCCACCTCTACAGTGATGAAGGTTCAATCCCCTCGCAGCGACAAGGCTCGACCCTCGAATAGCAGAAAGAAGAGGCCCAAATGCACCGTCATCGAGGCATATCCCACGATTTACTTTCTCCGATACAAGAAGTACCAGAATGATTTAAGCCCCACGACAAGACGTTATCGTTTTAGAAACAAAGAAAAGGCTTCTCTAATAAGTGGAAAGAAATACCAGAAATTCGATCAATGACAATATATTCATTCTCACCTGAAAAAGGTTCACAGAATCAGTTCTTGATTAGTCTTGAAAGAAGATTAACGAATTTTATGTATAAATTAGACATGCTTTTCTTATCATTTCTGTAAGAGATAAACTAGATTAATTTTGCATGTGGTCCCAACTAAGCAACTTGTTCTATCTTTCAACCATTTAAATTCATTGATTAAATAATTTGTAAGTCATAAGCATTAGGCATATTTAGGATTTCTCGTTGAAGCATGGCAACATGCTATAAATGTCACAAAAGAGAATACTTGAATTGCTTTTTCATTTTCGGAAAACTTAGATACTTGTGCTCTTACAAGTTACAACATTGATCAGGTTGTTTTAGAATCTTATCATTGATCAGGAGTATTAATGTATTATTAACATCTAATTAGTACATCTATTAATAAAGATTACTACTACGTTTGTACTATTTAAACTTAATCAAAGATTAATGGCACAGTCTGCTCTTAATTGTTGTATAAAGCTAAGGAATCCCACTAGCTATACACGTGCAGGAATAATGGAGTTGAGAGCCCATAGATCGTTTCAAGAGACATTCACTTTAGCTAATATCCTTGATTTGGTAATCCTAGAATATTATTTACCCTATTAGGAAAACATAAGTACACTGTAACACATCCCACTTAGGACATCATGAGACTGCTTCAGTGTCATGTTTTTATTTCATAAATCGTACCAATTTATGCCGAAACATTGAGTCGTCATCAGTGCCACAGTCCAAGCTTTAATTAGTTTTGTGTTACTATTTTTTTACCAATGGGGTATATCTATAGCCTTATTGACAACATCTGATGTGGTTGTTGATAACTGAAGTACATATATTAATAGGCTAAATTAATATTACATTATTTTAATTGAGTATAAGACAGATGATTACTTAAAATGTAACAGATGATAAATGATATAATTAACTTATTCCGTGATCCATAGCCCATTTGTGGGTCAAGCTAAGGCCATGCGAAGTTTCATGAATTGATCAACATCATTGGAGGTGTCGTGAAAGCTTTGTCGGAGCTCTAATTCGTCAAAGAGAGAAAGTGGTTTGGAGAAGAATAGAGTAAATTTTGGATTGATGCTATAAGTTAGTCACAAAATTAAAACTCACCGATACATATACAATTATATTCTACCCCGCTAACAAACTAAATGCCGAGTCATCTAAATCTAATTTCAATAACTGGACAATCCACTAATTCAAAACAACCCTATTTTACACCTAGGGCGAAATAAAGCATTGGAGCTATAAGCACATCTCAAACAGTAAACCAAAAGGGTATGAAATGACTATTTTAGTCCTTTAAGGAAGATTCATTTAGGGGTAAAATAGTCTTTTCACTGATTTTATATACTGTTTCAGTGTGCTTTTAGTCCTACTCGAAACTAGGGCATATCTATTACTTTGTACAGTTGATTCGGGGCTTTTATTTGAAATAATAGCTTCTACCTTTTTCTTTGAGCTCTTCTTCTTTAATTTTCTCAAATCAGTCTTCGACTCTTTTAATTCAACTATGCAACTCCAATTCAACTCATAAATCGTTCAAACCTAACTATGGGCTTCTCTCTTGGCAAAGATATAAGATACCCCTCCTCCATCCTATTTTATATGACCCATTTATTTTTACACAAACTCTAAGGAAAATTTGAATATATCTCACAAATAATTTTTTTCCAATATTTTTCCGTACCAAATTTTGATAAAGCATAAACCAATTACTGCCTTCATTCCATTTGGTTTGGCCATTTTAACTTTGCACAAAGTTTTAGGAGAATTATTGATTTATTTTTATTAAATTAAGCTCTGTTATATTTAATTCTTGTTTTATTAATTAATTTATTAAATTAAGATCTGCTATATTTAGAATTCCGGAAATTTGTATATTTTACTACCTATATACCATTAATGTTGTCTAGTTTGATTCTGAATAGTAGAAAGAAACAAACTTTCAGAAAGATAATGAATTTAACAACTTTAATTTGAATCAAGATTATGATGTTATTGTAAATTAGGCTTAAAATTTTATCTTTGATATAGTTTTTAAGAAAATAGTATTTAAAAGTTCAAGATTTAAAAAGGTAACGATTGATTTCAAAGTAGACACTTTTTTGTAAGAGTATAATTTGATTTTTATAAATCTAAGATATAACTTAGATAAGTTAAATAGATCAGCTTTAATAAGATTTGCAATATAGGGTGGAGTTTCTATGTTTTTCAAATTAATTAGAGATGTTGCCGTGTATTTAGTTTTTGGGCGGAGGTACTATTATCTAATTAAACCATTTTAATTGCCTATTCAAATCTAATTAAAATTAAAATTCAACTTCAAATTTTATGTCACCATATAAGTATTTAAATTATCAAATAATTTTATACTCATATCTAATTAAATATTTTGAATTTTAATTAAGTCTAATTTAATTAATTAATTATTTTAGTTTTAGCAAATTAAAACTAATTCTAATCTAATTAGTAATTAATTCATTGTAATAAATTAATTAATGAATTAACTTCTAAAGAAATTAATTTTAAATCAATTTAATCGACGCCCAAAACATATTAACGAAACAAAGCCTAACCGAACGATAAACGGCCAAAGCTCAAAGACCTGGCCCCTATAAGTGTTTGAACCCTGTGAACAAAAACACTATCGCCGCCTCAGCGCGCGACCTATGACGTCATTACACGCTCCACCTCCAGGTAATGGGGACCGAATTCATGTTTTCGACTCAATTGAATAATTTTTCGGATTTAACATTTAATCGATAAATTATTCTAGTATTACAATATTATTATTTCAAAACTGATTAAACTATTAATCATATTTAATTGACATTCATGCATAAACGAAGTTAAAGATTAACAGGAAGCAAAATATAGTATATAATCAATTTATGGGATTCATGAATCACATTACTTACATAAATACAATCTTAAAGAACCTCGAGCCTCGAGGCCAATAAGGTTGCGTTTTATCGTATAAATAATATTTAAATAATACCATGGATATGAATCATATGATCACCACCAAATAGATAAACAATTGTTATACGTAAATATACGTAGCCAGACTTCTGAATAATAAAATAGACCAGTATAGGAAATAATTTTGACGAAGACTCTAATGAGCATCCAAAATAGAATGCCTCTAAGAATTGTCCACACCAATGAGCGAACAAGTTCCTCCGAGAGTTTTACTATAACTCCTTAAAACATTAAACTGTAATCGAGGTTGGGCAAAAAAATTCGAAGGGAATTTTCCACCTACTAGTCGACTAAAATAAAGAGGAAAAAAGCTTTTTGCATTTCACAAAATCAATACCAAAATGAATTTAAAGAAGTTGTTTCATCTAACGGTACCTTCCTTTTATAGAGGGTGTTGGAACATTCTAGAATACATATCCCAAAGGTGGTGGGAACATTCTAGAAAGCATAAAGGATAAACTCCAATAAAAACAGAGCAGGTTGCTCCGGAATTTCCCTCCTCTTCTAGATTTGCGCTGCACTGAGAGTTTTAGCATGCCCAAAAACCTTTCTCCATTTCCTCGGTTCGCATGTCCCGTCAGCGGGATTTCTCGATTTCGTAATCCCGCCCCCATTATTTCTATACGCTATTTTAACCTCCAAGTTTATAATCGATTATAACTTGATTTCGTCAGACATGCTGTGACCTCTTAGGCTCGATTGACAAAAGTCTTATATTAATAAATGTTAACCTAACATTATAAATTAATATATCGGACATGAAAGCGGACCCTTGGGTAGAAGCTCATCATAACCCCTCAATGTCACATCGAGTATCCTAATACGAACATCACATACACCTAACATATACGAATCTCTAACTTAAATGAGTAAATCGTTGTACAATCGCAATTTGTTCTAAACGGACATTATTCAAATATCTCAGTATTTCTAACACTTCAAGCAAAGTTATTTGGGCTAATGGCATGTTCGATCATTCATGTTTTACAACATTTACCATTCGATCACACATATTTCAATATGACCTATTCGATCAAACATGTGATGAATTGATCATACAAATTAAAATGGACGGAATACTGAAATATCTCATAAAAAAGTATCTTAAATAACGGATCGGCTGAAAGATGCGATATACTGCCGCGCTAGCAAGTTTCACATTTATATTTAATCGAACCAAGACCTAACTTCGACTTCAACCTAAAACCCAAACATGTGACAGCACGGCTGCTATGCTACCACTTGAAATAGTTTTTTTTTTTTTTTTTTCTATGAAACTACTATTTTAACCCACTTCCGTAATATTCTTACACCGAAAAAATTATTGTTGCAGTAGGGCCCATATTGAGCCCGATACAGGTCTAGAAGCCCATAACAAACAAGTATCACAAGCCCAACAATTTTCCCGCTAGGGTTTCTATAACACTCATACATCAGCTTTCTCTTGTTCAGCAATTGCACTCAATTTTTAGGTATGTCATCATCTTTTTACAAAAAGATTTAATTTTTATTGTTAATTTTACTAATTATATCCAATTGGGTATCCAATTTTGTAAATTACATTCAATTTTTTTGTTAATTTGTAAATTATATTTAATTTTGCATATATATTTTTGTTGCAGGTTGTAGGAATATATTCCAAATACCTAATCCTTCATCATGAGGTATTTTTAGTTTCATCATTTTTTAATTTTTATTTTGCTCTGTTTATTGTTTAGTGTATGATAATGTGCCATTTTTTTTTGGTATTAATTATTTTATTAAATTAAGCTCTGTTATATTTAAAATTCCTGAAATTTGTATATTTGACTACCTGCATTCCGTAAATGTTGTCTAGTTTGATTCTGAATAGTAGAAAGTAACAAACTTTGTAGCATTAGTTGACGAACAACTTTAATTTGAATTGAGATTATGATGTTAATAGTAAATTAGGTTTAAAATTTTATCTTTTGATATATTTTTAACAAAATATTATTTGAAAAGTTCAAGATTTTAAAAGGCAACGATTGGATTTCAAAAGTAGACACTTTTTTTGTAAGATGTAGGGGGTATAATTTGATTTTTACAAATCTAAGATATAACTTAGAAAAGTTAAATAGATCAGCTTTAATAAGATATGCAATATAGGGTGGAGTTTCTATGTTTTTCAAATTAATTAGAGATGTTGCCGTGTATTTAATTTTTGAGCGGAGGTACATATAGTTGGTCTTCTTTGATTTTGGACTGACCATTTATAATCTGAATTGTCCTGTTCGATTTGAATCATCTCATGAGTTTATGTGCTTTCGTGGTTTGCAGTAAGTTGCAGAGTGATGCTGTTAGGGAAGCAATCACTCAGATTATGACTGATGCTAATGAAAAGAAGCGAAACTTTACCCAGACCATAGAACTGCAGATTGGTTTGAAGAACTATGATCCTCAAAAGGATAAGAGGTTTAGCGGGTCTGTTAAGTTGCCTCACATCCCTCGTCCGAAGATGAAGATTTGTATGCTTGGAGATGCTCAGCATGTCGAAGAGGTAAACTCTGTTCTTCCTTTAGAAAATAGGACAAAATTCAAAGTTATGTAGACTATAATCCTAACTGTACATTTAAGTTTGCTTTAATCGGTAGGTTCTCTGTTTTACTTATGCCCCTTTCCTTGTATATTTTTCTTTTCATCACGATGTTGATTTGGTTTTATGCTTAACGTGATCGATTCGATGTTATTGACAGGCAGAAAAGATCGGGCTTGAGTATATGGATGTTGAGGGGTTGAAGAAACTTAACAAAAATAAGAAGTTAGTGAAAAAGTTAGCCAAGAAGTACCATGCTTTCCTCGCATCTGAAGCTGTTATTAAGCAGATCCCTCGTCTCTTGGGACCTGGTCTTAACAAGGCAGGCATGTATTATATGATAAGATACAGTTTCTTCTTCTTTTATCTGCATATTTGCTCAAGCTGCCAAGGTCTTTTGTAAAATGCAGGCAAGTTTCCAACTCTTGTTTCTCATCAGGAATCCTTGGAGTCGAAGGTGAATGAGACCAAGGCTACGGTCAAGTTTCAACTCAAAAAGGTTCTCTGCATGGGTGTTGCTGTGGGAAATTGTGCTATGGAGGAAAAGCAAATCTTCCAGAATGTTCAGATGAGCGTGAACTTCCTTGTATCACTGCTTAAGAAGAATTGGCAAAATGTAAGTCCTCCAAATTCCACTTATCTCTTTATGGTTGCATTTTTTAATAAGTACATTATTGATCACCTATAGATAAACACTCTTTTCTATTCGATGATCGAATTGTAGAATATTCCAGATACTGATGTGCTCTTTTTTTGTACTACTATAGGTGAGGTGCTTATATCTGAAGAGCACCATGGGAAGGCCACAACGCATCTTTTAGGAAGTTTTGTTTATTTATTGTAATCCTTATGTCCAGAACCAAGTTCCAACTCCTTTTGAATTTTGAGAGAATGCTTCACAAACTTATGTTCACTATTTCTCTTGTTTCTTTCTGTTTAGAGCTACTCCCTCCGTCTCAATTTATTTATTTATTTAATCGTTTAGAAGAAAAGTATTTTATTCATAAAATCATTGATTGTATAATTTTCAAAGAGAGAAAAATTATATCAACCAATAAAAAAAAGAATATTAAGAGATAATACAAATATGTAAAAAATTACATTGATAAATGAAACGATCATTTATAATGAGTGAGAAGAGAAATTTTTATTAGATGATCACTTAAATTGACACCGAGAAAATATTTATTACTGGACCTCTATGTCGACGCAATGCCATCTGTTGTTCCTTTCAGTTTCTGCAGGTGTATTTTTAGGTTAGATACTTCTTCTTTTCATAGTTTTGCAGTTGCAAACAATTGGTATTATTGGAAAGCTACCATGGTAAAGTATTATGACATAATCTTCACCATGTATGACCTCAACCTTCAATTATAGTTCAGTGGTTGGTTGATGAAGATGGTTTGGTTCACTATTCCTTTTTCCCATATTGTCCCAAATCAAACTTTTCCTAAAAAAGGGATTTTTTTAATAGATAATAAACGATCAATACAAATATTTATAGTTTAATACAAGTCATTATGGCGAGCAGAGCTCCAGCAATTGGAGACTTACCAGAAAAAAACATTCAACATGATATATAATAAATAACATTTATAACAACAAATGATCTTAGCGACTTTGGAATAGGAAACTTAATGGCCGATCATGATTTAACCATTCTTGGTCCCAAAACTCCTCAAAGAGCTAACCGAAAATATGGACTCATAATTATGTGGTTTGTGCCCCAAGAATTGTTAAATAAATGCATAATAAGATCACAATGGTAGTTTAGAAAAACAAAAAAGTAACCAAATGAGAATATAGATTTTGACATGAAGCGGGCAGATGGCATGATACTCACTGGTGATGTCTAACTAATTAAAAATTTTAACTTGTCGAGATTTGGGTTTGACATATGAGAGAGAAAATTTTGGTTTTGATCTACTAAGAGAAGAAAAAGAAACAACCACCCATAAAATTACTAAATATTTATCAAAACTTAGAACACCGGCAATATCACCAACATAGTTAATATTTTTATTAGATTCGAACTTTTGACGCCGAGAATCGAAGTCTTGCATTTCGATCATTGGTATTCGATTATCTCAAAAAAGGGAATTTAGTTCTTATTACTTATTAGTATATGAATTCAATGATGATGGTTATCAAATCCCTTAAAAATTTCAATCTTTACTGTTAGATAATATGCAATTCTAAAAGAGAGGTGAATTAGGTGATATATAAAATTCAATCTTTTGATAAAATAAAATTGAAGTGAATCTTTATTGTAGAAAAGGGAGTGATTGTTGTCTTAGACGTAAGTTGATTATTACTTTGAAAAAGAACTCAATTGTTTTAAAAACTTTGGGGTGCTCAATGAGCATTATAAAAAAAATGAAGTACTGAAATTAAAAGTAGAGAAGTTTATAAGGATCATTAAATATAAATTGCATATATGACCACATGTCCATGACCTAAAGCGTAACTCATCTACTCAAGTACACTTGATAACTTTAATACAAAGTCAAAATGGAGATCCAAAAGAATACCGAAGTACAAGAGTCCTATGAAGTCCGAAAACTACATGTTTCCGACAAAGACAAAGGTTTTATCAATTTATTGGAACAACTAACTCTATGTGGTAATGTAACCAATGAGGATTTTATACAACGTTTTGAGGAAATTTCAAGATTCGGAGATAACCATGTTGTATTTGTGATAGAAGACATTGGCAAATCCAAGATTGTTGCAACTGGTAGTGTGATCATTGAGAGCAAATTTATTAGGAATTGTGGCAAAGCTGGACATATTGAGGATGTTGTCGTCGACTCGGGGTATCGAGGGAAGCAATTAGGGAAGAAGATGATTGAGTTTCTTGTTGATCATTGTGTTAAAATGGGGTGTTACAAGGTGATTCTTGATTGCAGTGAAGAGAATGCTTGTTTTTATCAGAAATGTGGGTTTAACAAGAAAGCAGTTCAGATGGCTAAGTACTTTGATACTTAGGTGGTACCAAAAATTTGTCATGTTATATTATCTGGTAGAATTGTTGAATTAGTATTATGTTATTCTACTTTGTGTGTTTATTTCTGCAGCAGTTGATGAATTTGTGTGGAAATGAATTTTATCAACATTAATCTATCAAAACTTTGTTACTGCTGTGTTTTTCTTGCTGTTGCTTTTTTAGATGATTAGAATAATTATCTGAGAATCGAACCAAGACCTCAAGTACGTTGTTAAGTTGAATATGATAAACAATAATACAATTAAACCAATCCAAGTATTATTTCACACTGTCTATATAAATATAGTATTATGTTTGGATTATCCCTTATGCTAATCTCATAATAGGCTACACCACGCGTTGATTCATTACGTATTGTTCATAATATGATTTCAACAAAAAAATTCGCTGCCTATAGAGTCCTGACCGACAATATTACCCAAAGTAACATAAGCGGAGTAACACAAAACTCCTCTTTTTCAGGCTCGAGACCAATAATGTTATACAAAGTAACACAAAAATTACAATAGAGGATTGAAGAAACTTCAAAAATAGAAGGAAACAATGTTGAGAAGCCAAACCCAAAAATAATAAGAACAATGAGAAAAAGGAGCTTTAACTCATTCTATATTACTCAGTATTTTACATGAACTGACCCCTACCCAATGTTACAAACTTTACAAATTGTGCTTCCCTCATCCACTGCCAATAGGGGTAAAGGGATGAAATAAAATTCAATGGGACAATATTATGGTACATATTCAAGCAATGACTCAAGCTGTCCTTTATAGATTTCCTCTCTTGCATTAGATCATTTCCCCTGAACAAATGGAAAAAGTGGGACTACTCCAGCTCTCGAAATCTTCGTTCCCATTCTTTGCTTTCATAGTCTTGATCGGAGAAGTCCTTGTCTGTACTATACACAATTCGATCCTGGCCGATGAACGTTTTCTGAGCCATGTCTCGGGCACTCAAAAGCTGAAGACAATGCAAGAGGTTAGGGCCTCGCACGAGCAATATGAAACTACATGCAACCAGAATCATTTTGTGGTGTAGACCTGACATGGTCCTTTTGCAACAAAAAAACATGAAAAGTTCCAAGATAATAGAAACTTAATCTAAGTAGATCTATGTATACTCCCAGTTTACCTTTCGTCTCAGGGAGAGATCAGGGGATTCGAGCTCTCTGGATCTTTGTTCTCTAGCCAGGTTCCTCTTTTCAATGTCAGAATTTGTCTTTGAAACGATAAACCACCGAACAAAAGGGATCGCAAAGAAAGAGAAAGCATAAATCTGCATCGTCAAATCACAACTTTTAAATACAGTAATAAAAAGAAACTTGCAATAGAATAATTGGTGGTGCAAGGTTTAGAAAATGGGCTAGGCCCTCTTAAGAACAAGGAAAAAGTTGAATTTCATGCTAACGGAGAATATTTTTGTGCTTTGAATTCGAAAGGCATGAGGATATTCTATATTAAGCAAATGGAGACAATAATAAGAGTGCAATGAACACTCATAAGAAAATTAGAATTTAACACTTATATTATAATCACAATTACTTGACATTGCAATCATTAGATATTGAGCATCATAATTGTCAGATGTTATATGAATCAAAAAAGACAAGCGTAAATTACCTGAAGTAGGGGAAATATGGAGGTGACAAATGTGATGAAGCCACTGGAGGTACTTGGCGATTCCCTACAATTTGGAACGTAACAACAATGTCAATAGGCATGAACAGAATCAGAAAAAGAAGCAACAACTAGAACCATACCTCAACATTGCACCAAGGACCAGAACCCCGAATAAGTTAAGTGCACCCAAACCGATTGCTATTCCTCTCTCTGAGCTGTTAGTTTTACTGCAAAATGAACCCTAACTCATCACATGTAAGAACAAAGGTATCAAACTCTACTTTAAATCCCTGAAAACACGAAAACTTACCTAAACTGCCATTTTCTTTCTTTAAAGAATTTAGTTACCCCTCCAACCATATCTGCCCATCTTCTTCCAACATATTCCTTTCTGCCACTCCCACTCTTCTGCGGAGTGGCGGTGCGTTGCAATGATGGGAAACGGTAAAATATATTTCCCTGTGAGAAAATTGCTAATGGTTTAAAAATATCTAGCTTGATGATGTAAAAGAGCCATGTTCACAGCTCACCATTAAAGCAGTAGATAAACTAAAATGAATAGAGGAGCCTAAAGAAGTCATCAGGTGATATTTATTGCCAGCAGAGGTACAAGAGAAGAGAACCAAAATGCCATTCGATTTACTAAATTTGAACTTCAACAATAATTAAGTTAATGCACCTCATCATCTACTTCTGGCTGACCGTCAAACCGAAGAAGCACAGGTAATATGTACGAGTCATCATCCTGGAACAACATAAATGAAAATTATGAAGTTTCCATGTCTGAGACGTAAAATATAACTGTCAACTAGTCGGCTACAAATGGGAATCATACATTTAGTAAATAATTACAAATAGATGGCTATAAATCGATATATAAAAGGCAGGGATCAAATGTTAATGAACAGGTACGACCAAGCATGGAAAATCAATAATAAAAATGTAAATAACAATACTGAAGCAACATAACTACTGAACATTTAATGTAAACCAACCAATTGAGCAAGGAGCAATATTCAATGTATACAAAAGATGGGCAATGCACCAATATATCAATGATGTCAGTCAAAGGCATGGAGCTTACCTGTGTCTGTGTGGTATAAACGTCAAGATAAGGCGCAAGTTCTTCTGCTGCCACAACTCCACCATTGGAAGCTATATATTCTCCAATCTGCAGCAACCAAGGGCATCTCAGTCAAAGACTAAAGACTAAGGAGAGGAGGTGATGTCTCTTCATACTGAAAAAATTCTAACCAAATAAGGGTGTTTCAGAGGTTGATGTTAGGTTCAAATTACATCCTCGTGAGTAAGAGGGGTTGGATGTTTGTCACACTTTTATATTTATTGCAAGTTTTGGAGAGTCGGCAAATAGAAAATTCTCAATTTGGTGGACAGGTGCCTCCCTTCAAATGAGTACAAATCAATAGAAAAACAAAATTATTTGACCAGGCCTATAGCAACCTACATGGAGTGTAAACAGGTAGTTTATTAACTTATCCGAGTATTTAGAGAGTTATATCAAGAATATTTTGGTTGATAAAGAAGGAGAATATCTTCAAAGTAAATAACCGTTACTCAGAAAATAATTACCAACTTCCACCTCTCCTCTTCAATACCTTGATTAGGATCACCATCACCAAATACAAAAGAGAAAACCTGCATAAGTGACGTTTCAAAGAGTTACACTTGCTACGCCAAAAGCTCTCGAAGAGAAGGTTGGTCATCAAAGTGAATCTTAACTCACAGAATCGATGAAGTTCATCCCACCCTCAACTTGGCGTCTTCTTCTCCTATCATAGTAATTTGGATCCCAGTACCTAAAATAAATAGAAACAAGTTTTAAAGTGATGAGTGAAAATTCCTCCAGTATGCAAAGCTCTAAAGCTGGACATATAAATTTTGTGTGATTACCAAAACAAGTCCACTGGATTAATGTAAAAATTAAAGCCTGAATTGTAGGACCTTCCTCCTCGTCTTCCACGGTTATCCTCTTCACTGGAACACAGAAAAGTAGACAAGATTATAGTTGATGTTTAATATCCCCAGAACTAACAAGGATATTCTCAAACAACCTATTAAGTTTCAATTCAAAAAGTGACATAAAACGATACCTTTTACTAGAGATGATAGCAATTATTGCTGTAAAAACAATAACTATTGAAGCAACTAGTGCTGTTCCAAAGGAAACCCTTATTACATATTCTGCTGCCGACTGGGAAAAAATCAAATTTTGATCAAAGATCTAGTGGCAGGCTTCTTATATCTATTTGGTGAAAATAAGAATCCAGCATAGCAAGAAGTGGTACCTTCGTCTTTTCTACCAGTGGTTCAACTTTTATTCTAAATGATTTTGCTGCAAGTTTTGAACGGTAGTCCTTGGGAAAGACATATAACACATCACCTTCATCTGAGACCTGCCAGAAAATCAAACATTTCAGAGTTCTAGATGCATCCTATCGATTCGGATGCCTAGTTGTTGGTAACACCAACCAGAAAAAACAATCATGTATCTTAATATATATTGAGTATGAACAAAGGGGAAAGCCTAATCACATCTAAAGACCGAAAATACTTGAACATTCTGGAAAAGTTTTCTAAGTTGCCCGTTCTTTGAGCGTTCATTAGTATAGAGAGAAAGCTAGACTACTATGATTTTATGGTAAACAAATTATACAACCAAGAATATAAAAAACTACTTTCCTCTCCCTTCAGAAACATATTTAAAAAGGACTACAAATGGGGAAAAAAAAGAAAAAGCTCAAATTAACTTCCAAAGCTAAGTTCCGTTTATTAATTACCCCAGACCAATTAAACAAGCTAAGAAAGTCTTCAAAAGTTGAGTTCCATGTTATTTTTAACATTTGAATATGCTAATATCAAAAGACACACAAAAGACCTGCGAAGTAAGTCAAGTAACCAACTTCAAAATGCTAACTTGACAACCCCCTCCCCCCCAAATCAGACTTTAAACCAACCATTTGTACTAGCACATTGCTTGGGAATAAAATCGTATCAATTAAGAGTAGAACAACTCCTTCCATCTCAAAAAGATCAACTGGTTTGAAGTTTAAAGGTGGACTTTTTAAATTTCGAACTTATATATTTTTCTATATGTTGACATGTTGTATACTATGTCACTTGGAAAAGATATTTCCTTAATGCTTTTCAACTCATTTTACTATTAACGCTGCATTTCGATTCAAATCAAAAGCTAAGCTGCTACACTACCGTTAACTTTGATCATTGGTAATCAAATTACACATTATTTGTGTGATGCAGCTAGTACATGCTAAATATAGACCAAAACTAACTAAACAAGCTCAAACACATTGAATTTTGGTCAACCTACCTCCAAAAAACATTGCATTACAAGCTTAATTCAGCAGCTTATTACATCAAACTAGCACATTTCTAAGCTATAAAATCATACTCCATCCGTTTTTTAAGTAATGCTTTTAAGACTTTTGCACATGATTAAGTGAAAAGAAAAATAGTCAAAAAATACATTTTCAAACCGTAGAATGACAAATAAATTAAAACAATATTATTTGGCCGCTATTTATTTCAAGAGAAAAATTAAAAACACGTAAAACGTAAAAAACGCTATTTACTACGCTTAAACGACAACTATAAAAAGCCAGTATAAATTAAGAGCAAATAACTACATATTGAACTTCAACTTCATACCACCACAAATAAATCAAACAAACTCAAAAACTCAAAATTGAATTTTCCAGTGAACTCAAAAAGTCAAAATTGAAATTTCCAGTCAACGCACCTCCAAAAAGCCATCACTATCAGCAGCAAGAGCTTGAAGAGCTTTTTGAGCCTCATTCAATTTCAACCCGGCTTTACTCGCCACGTCACCACCTGCACTCGTCTTTCCACACGCATCAATCGTATTCACTGCCCGCTTCCCAATATCCGCTGCCAGCTTCTTCTATCATCTCCACCGCCTCTTGACGTTCCGCCTCCGCCACATCAATACTCGCCTTAATAATTGAGGAAAATTTGTGATTTTTGCTTAAAAATTGGAGATTTAAGGTTGATTTTTGGAGGGTGAATGAGTGGCGTTGAGAGCGTTTGAGTGAAATTGAGGGGGTTTTGGTTGGTGTGAAGAAGCATGTGGATATTGATGCCATTAATGGGAGAAAAAAATTGGGAAAGTGGACAACTTTTTGGGAAATTGTCAAGTTTTAGCCATGGAAGCTTTGGGTTTATTGATTGGTGAAGAAGATAACTGAGACACACCCAAATGGTGTAATTTGGTTTAAATGACTTATTTTGGTTCTCATATTTAATTATAGTAATTGAGGAAAATTATATTCAAAGATAAATAATCTATTTATTTGTTAAAAAATACTATTGAATATGCATAAGAGATTGTTTGGTAAAAATGCAGTGAAGCAGATATTAATAGTATACAGAAGTGACTATATTATCCTCATTTATTTATTTACAAAATTTAATGATATGAATGTGTGATGGGATTGATATTAAGTATTAAGTGAGGCATGAATATTTTAGAATGTTGTTTGATAATTACATACGGTATTATGTAATATTTAAATTATTGAAGTAATTAATGTGAATATTTTTTTTAAATCATCTATATAATACTTCAATTTAAGATTAAGAAAACAGGTTAATCTTGATTAATGAGCAATGTATTCCTCATAAATATACATAATTTTCAATAATATCTTATTTGGGTTCCACTATTTATTTACAATTACTATTAACAAAAGAAAAAGAACCAACTGTACTATATATTAGAGAGTGACCCATTGTGCCAGAATCAAATTTAGTCCTAAATTTTTCAGACGATGCATTCTTTCCTAAACTTCAAACATGCAAATGCACTCTTGAGTATGTGATGAGTGTATTTTTCTTGAGGTCTCTCCGAAGGGACGACTTAATTCCTGATCTTCGACTCATTTACTTTTTTTTTATCGAGGTCCGAATTTTATCCCGAGGTGAGGCTGTTCAATCCTTCCTGGCCCTGAGGCCTCAGTGCCAAATTTATCCCCTCATGGCGATTCCCCTTTATAGCTGCTGACATGGCTTCCTATGCCATTGCTGAGCATGATTCATGAGGCCTATTTATATGCCTATTCCTTTCCTCCCCGAAATTTGCTATCGCGACAGCTTCACTTACGCCTCTCCATGTCAAACACGGGTTAGGGTACCTAGACCAATTTAACAAATTTATCACAAACACTGATACTTAAGCTATGCCTATCGAACAAGAAATTTCTCGCTTAAAGATTACCTCCAAACTATGAGATATAACTGTGATTTATAAGAAATATTCTAGGTCTGTGACTTGACTGTCTCGAATCCTCATGTTTCCACGAGTCTTTTTTTTTATATAATTGAATCATTCGTCCATTTGCATATAATTAATCTAATCCATATCAATATCTCTCTTTTCCTCACAATTTAACGCTATTGCATATAGTCTAAGGAGACCAATGATTCACCCTCCTACTTCTCCTTCATTGACTTGTCTTTTTTATTAGTAAATTTGTACCCACCTACATCATGAACTCTCCTCGACGAATCCTCACTCGATAGCATGCTCCTTTTTGGTATAATGACTAATGAGTCCCCATCTCCATGACGACTCTTATTTTTTCTCATTCGGGCTTTCCTTTGAAAATCTCCAGGGTGAATGATTCATTAGAAGGGTCTTGTTAAATGTTATAATTTCAAATGTTAATTCTATTTTTAGTCATAGCTTAGTGATGATCTTTATGTTATGTGTTTGTTACTATTTGCAATATTTATTGAGGTCATCATGTTCGAGCGACATATTCGGTACTCAATGCGTCATACAGACTGCCGACGAGACTACGACCAATTATTTAATCCTGTGAATTTCATTTATGGACTATTAAGCATGAAACAAATATAATAACAACTATAACTAGATTTATAAATATGATGATATTGATGAACTACGGAGTATGATTTTCGCAATATCTTATACTCATTAGTTGTATTTTAGTTAAAACTTTGTGACACATTCTATATGTTTGTCACATGAAGATTGCAACTTGCAATTAAATTACAAATATCATGAGAGAAAGAATGTAATCACATACTATTAGCTAGTAAACCACACCATAAAAACAATATCTAAATTTTGGAAATTCAGAGAAACAAAATAAAAGAATTCCAAAAAGATTGAGTAAAGAATTGAATATAAGCATCTTTAACATAAACAAACTGAAGTTTATTTTTCTTTAAGCTTTTTGGTTATAGCAAAGATTGCTCCAACAACAGCCACAATGACCCCTGAAACAATTATGGTTGTCTTCAATGTTTGCAATGCATCTCTCTTTGCTCTCTCATTTTCTTCTTTTGCTATTTCAGCTTGATTCTGTAATATAAACATTGTTCTATTCATATATTATTAATTATACAAAACTATCAAGAACCATTAACAGAAAATAATATCATAATAATGCATCGTGTGTTCTCTTCATTTATCGCTCAAGAATTATAGCGACTTGCTAATCAGGACACGAGGAAACAAATCGAACATAGTGAACAAATACCTTATTTGTCGCGATTTCTGATGATATAGGATCAGTGGATACATCTTTGTTTTGTCCAGGATGTAGTTCACCTTGTACATCTAGTGCTGGAAATGGTTCTGTTGGATTAGACATTATCTAGATCAAAGAGTTTCCACTTCAAGATTATATATTTCTTTGTAATCTTGTTACAGTTCTTTTATGGATCACAATATTGCAGAAAATAAGCCAAGAAATGGATGAAATTGGCAATCACAAGTCACAATAACAAAAAAATATCTAGCCTAACACATGTAAATATTCCTACAGAAGTTGCCATAAGAAATGGATCTCTCCACTTTTCTAGCTTCTTAAAGACCAATTAATTATTATTAGCCGTATTTGTTAATTGACGAAATATGCATATTTTTTTCCATAAGATAGTTGCCATAAGAAATGGATCTCTCCACTTTTCACAAATTCAGGAGCTAGTGAATTGTACAAATTATATCTTCATGTATCACAATGTCAAAGTAATATTCATATTTTTTTCCACACCATAAACGATGAAACTAGAGATAGTAAAATTTCATCAGCGCCAAGCTTCCAGCCTCTCTGGCAGCGAATTAACACGGCCAACTATGCTAAGTTGAGAGGTCTTGGCTGGATTCCCATCTACAAGAACTACTGGCCGTCGTTCTGTTCTTTTAGGTTCTTTCTTGATATCAGAGTTACTAGACTGTGCTGCCTTAGCCCTTCGGCTTCTGAATTGAGCTCTTCTATTGCCAACTATTACTTCACGTGCTCGTGATGCAATTCTTATCATATCAGTACTCTGAATTTCTTCCTGGAATTCTTCAACGGTGCTTCCTTTTCCATCCGGAAGGACAGTAGAACCAAGGAAATCATTAGCTTCATTTCCCGTCTTCATTGTACCTAAAGCTGAGTCTGGAGTATTACCCGAGGGTGGTTGCTTTTCTGTAGACTGGTGATCATCTTCACAGATCTCAGCACCGTTCTTAGTTATTGTTTGTGAAGCACTGCAATGCACATCTTCATCAGAAGGCTCCAGTTTGGATACGAGACCAGCTTCAATTACAGAGTCTTCTCTTTCTCTCAAAGTTCTTTCAATTAGAGTCTTAAGGAAATTCATAACTTGAACTGCATACATCAGTGCAGTCAAAGGATCTGACATCTGAATAAACAAAGAACAATTGACATGTGTTATATAAGAAACAAATTCAAATACTTGACATGGCAACGTCTTCGTTGTAGTCAATGTAGTGCGAACACTAGAATCTTAGCGAAAACAGATTGATTTTAGTGTTCCCAAATAACAAAGTTCCCTCGTCTTCCTAGCTCTTAGAGGCAAAAATTAAGCACTCATAAATAATGCCATTCTCATCGAACAAATGTTTACTAACCTGAGTCATGTTTGGTGCAAATACCATAGCAACATTTCGAGCATTCATTTTGTTGAAGTGTTCAAACTGAGCTACATCAGCCATAAGATTTAGTGCCCAGTCCAACAGAGAAGCTTCTGTGTGAGGAAGAAGCCTAACAAGATGCACACATTCATCCTCAGTTTGAGCTTCCATGACCAACTCTGGCGAGAGTGAATCTAATATGCCTCGTGGTAATTCTCTGAACCATGCCTACACAGTCATCAGCAATCAGAACTAACAGAGAGAGATAAAAAACTGTACCCCGAGTCACCAACAAACAACTAAAATAGAGCTCTAGTAGTTCGATACCTTGATTAGACCAGCTAAGCAATGCAAATCGATGTCATCTGGAATAATTCCACTATTTAACTGTTCTCTAACATACTCTTCTTGTCCATTTTCCGCGTTTATTCTGAATATGCCTTCTGCCTGGAGATTGAAATAGAATTATAGGGATTATTGGTAATTCCTGGAACAAGTAACGACATAGACAATGTCACCTCACACGAGGCAACGAAGAGGGGCAATTCCCCGAAACCTTTGAAAACTTCATATTAATATTTCAAACTTGTACTAATACACTTTGTAGTAGATGATCTCTAAGGGCACATACCTGGAGACCTCCATGGGCATACAGACGACTTTGCATCATCAGGAGTATTGTGGGAACACTATTCCCTCTGGAGTCAAAGGAGAGCTGCATAGATTCTGTTGAAACTCCAAAGACTCTAATACTACAAATTCCAAAACAATAGCATTTCAACTAAATTTCTTGTGGATATCCCCTTCTATTCTGAGATAATAAATAGGTAGAATGCAAAATAAGCAATAGACTATACATTTGAACGCAAGAGAATCACAAAATTCTCCAAAATTTTAGCATGAAGGTGAATTCCTTATGATAGAGAACAACACATTTTCTTATTATCAAAAGATCAACTTGAGCAACAAACCAGTTTTATTTATTACATACTAGATGATCCCATAAGAAAGAGTTAACTGGAGATGTCGTATTCATATATACAATAATCCCACTTAATGAGATAAGGGAAAACTAGCAAACCTGGCACTAGGGGGTCTTCTAGGAACTTCAGGTTCAAACTCAACAGGAAGACCAAGAAAGCCATTGAATCTATCAAATGTAACATGAGCTACATGTCTCACATTGCTTGGCCAACTAATCTCCATTGCAGCAAGAAAAGCTTTTTCCTCAACTCCACCTTCACTACTTTTACAAGCAACCAAAGTTTTCCTAAAAGCACTCACCAAAATTCCCAATGGGGACACTTCACCTCCCTCTTCTCTCTCTACCCTCTTTTTCTCTCCCCTTTTCCAACTTCCCCTCTTCTCCTCTACCTCTTCTTGTAATGTATCAGTATTCCATCCGTATAATCTTACAAAAAAAGTAGGGCCTCTTTGGTGCAACATATCATTATCTCTAGGTGACAAATGCGTTACGGAGCTTGAAGATGAAGCAAGTTGTAATGGGGCATGCATGATTATCTATATACTTTAAATGTCAAAGTACTTTTATGTATAATAAAGACTTGATATAGGGGGCTTTTAATGGAAGATAAACACAATACAAGAGTTTGGTGGGGTTTTCTTGACTTGTTTATATATAAAATTTTAATGCATTAATTGAAGGTTTGGTACTTGCTAGAGACTAGAGAGTAGAGAGTGGTACATTGTAGAGTTGATTAGAGGGTATAGAAATGTGGAAAATTATTGGAGGATATGAGTGCTTAGAGAGGAGTTTGAGTAGAGTTTGATTCAAGTAAAGGTATGTGAGGGTGAGACTTGTACATCATCATTCATTGTTTTCCTCTTGTTCTTGTGACCAACGTTTATTACGGTTGGCGCCACATATATGTGTGTAAAAATATTGAAATTCAAACGATTGTTAAGAAAATAAATATTACCATATCTTACATTTTCATAAATATGAAATCCGATTTTTTGATAATCATGCATATCCTTCTTCTGAAAATTGGTTCGAGATTGAAACTTGTTTTATACTCGTAGTCAAAAGAATCCAGAAAAGTAAGCAAAGGATGGGTGGCTCAAGAATCTATAATGCCTCGACGATGTACCATTGCTAGGCAATTCAAAAGCATATAAAGCAGCTTCAACAGTTACATACTTGCATTTTCCAAGGGCCAACAAGAATATACTCAATTCAAGGAAAGGAGATGCATGTTTGCAGAATTGCAGATACTAACACAATCAAGCTTTTGCAAGTGTCCGTTGGCAAAGTCTCACTATTCGAGCGCCTTTTGTTGTTGATTTCATGAGACTACTTTCACGCATCGACAAGCATAAAAAAGTCAGCATAACAATACGTATTAGATATTCAGAATGTGATTGACGGTTGCTTTATCGAGTATCGACTCATTGAAATGTAAAAGTTACAGTGTTGTGTAACATATTTTCTGTGATTGTATGTAGTTGAGCGGTGAAATGATTGCTCTCAAGGCTGTGAGGATTGGATGCCCAATGAGCCCGTTGTATGAGGGGTTTGATATAGCATGTAACCGTAGCGCCTTTATCGTCACAGCTCTCGACTTCTCCCACTATAAGATCTAGACTGCCATCCCCTCGAGATATACTGCAGTATGATAATACCAAAGGGGAGCAAAGTACTGTGGTTTTGCGACCTTTGGAGAATGCCTTTAAGCCGATTATTTAGCTCCTCTACTTGTCTTTGGAGCTTAGCTATAACGTCCTCAATGCCCCCGGCATTGTCCCCCTCCTCTGCACTGGCCGCTTCCTTGGCCGCTTCCTTCCTCTCGAGGCGATTATGGGGCGACTTTGCTCTAAGTTGTTCCCCGAGAGGACCGTAAGAGGGCTATGATTCCGTAACACTCGGCCCACACATCCCTATGTACTTTGACTCCCAACATTTCTATATAAATACTCCATCATACGCCTAGACTCTCAAATATTTCCCTATAAATACCCATCATACGCCTTCATTCGGATGTTAAATTTGGTAACTCTACCGCTCACGAAGCTTTAAAAACATACCTGAAACTAACTTAGCATCTGAAATTTATCAAGGACGATTTCTGCTCTCAAGGTTCAGTACAAACCCCCTAAGTTTCAACATGGGAGAAAGACGGAATAAGGAGGCACATCACGAAAATCACACTCTAGAAGCGAGCAAGATATATGGCACACAACCACCCCGGAACTCTGATTCGACAACCAATTTTAATCACATCCACCTCGTGCATCCCGGTGCCCAAAATAAAGAAAGCGGTACACATTATAATGCAAAGAAGAATTATTATTATTATAAAAATAAAAATAAAATAAATTCTTTGGTAGAGAACTATTTTTAAATGGAAAAGCAAAACAAAAATTAAAGGAAAACCAACACATGGTGTTGACCAAAAACCAACATTCAACAATAAATAAAAAATGAGGATGTTGATTGTTGAGGCAAATGAGTTTTGAAAGGTAAATAGACAAGAGTCACAAGCATAAAGCAACATAAGGGCCCTTTGGGGCAAATAGAGAACTACTAGGACATCAGCTCATTTGTATGTTAATTGGTGAGCTGCCTGAGCGGATATTGAATAAATAAAGAGACTGAGCCTAGGTCAGCGCAGAGTTTTGGGCCTAGGAAAATTCTAACGGCCCAAGCTCGCTTATTTTATCATGTTCTCTATTTTTAATGATCTAGATTCTAGCAGTGCTGCTACCCACCTATTTACCCATTTTACAAAAACTCAAGAAACCCATTTCAGATTTTATAAAGTGTAAAATCCTATCCTATTATCCAAAATCCGGTTCGACTGATTCGGATTTTACCTGATTAACTTTACCAAATAATTTTTTTATCGATTAAAGGCCGATTTTTTGATTTTTTGTATATGCCAATATTTACAATAAAAATAAGAATAAATCCTGCAAAGTCCAAAATAATAACATAATGCCCCAAACTCCTGCATATCTAAAAACACACAATAATAAAGCTCAAATGTCCAAATACTAATAATAAGCCTGCCAAATGTTCAAATACAAGAATAATAATAAGTTCACCCTGTCCAAATACTTAATATTAATAAATTTCAAATGTCCAAAATACAAGAAAATATCGAAATAAATCGATACATTCAAAGACAATTCTCAAAGCAAGATCTAAAATAAAAATTCATCTATACAAAAAATTAATAAATATATTAGCTTAAACATAAAATATAAAAAGAATCGGGCAATTGGCAAACGGAGGAAGCATGGGTCAATGGCCCTCACGTAAGAATTGGCAAATGGATAGTTGAATACTATGGTCCGACAATGCATAAGTGATAAATGACCTGGCTTAATGGCAAATTGGCGAGTGCATGATTCAAGAATTGACAATTTACTGACGCTGACGGTTATCATTAAAAATATTCACTGAATCCGGACCGACCGGGTTATAATCCGGTCCGCTCGTACCGAGCACCGCCATCCGTCCGTTCGGTCAAAATCCATTTCAAATAACTCAGTCCGGTCCGGCCGATTTTATGCGTAAAATCCTGGCCAGATTTGACGGGATTCACCTCTAGATTTGGACAAAAATTCGGAAATTAAATTTCAGATTCTAGATTTAGAGTATGTGAGAAAATTGATTTTTTTTTTTTGAATTATCCTCTAATGTAGAGTTTAAGAGATAGTAATAATATTGGATACTCTGCAAACATACTGCAAGAGATAATTGGCTTGAATGGCTTCATTTGTTGTAGATAATCTTAGCATATATGAAACTATAATCTCATGTACTCCGTAGTTTCTAGTTTTGGATAAATTTAACAATCTTGTATTTCAAAAAATTATGAAAATTAATTAACTTAGTATAGATGTATCAATATAAACTTGTTTAAAGTGGTAGACTGGTAGGACGTTATATGGTTAACTAGTAGAATGTGATCATGAATGTAATATTATACTAGTATTGGTAAATACGCTTAATTTGTGCAAATTCGTATTCAACAATCACTTTTATATTAATTTTTATACAGTTAATATAATTTTAATTATTAAAATAATATACTCCGTAATATATAAGGGAAAAAATGTAAAGGATAGATTAATATGAAATAAGCGTACGTGACATCTTCCACATGATAAAAAGACATTTGGTTATGATAAAAAATAATTATTTATAACAGTTAGTTTTTATTCTCCAAAAAATTAGGGATTTGAGATCATGGGGTTTCAATTTTAGTAATTTCTAATTATCTCCTTCTCATATTATATATGGGGTAGATAAAATAGTCAAGAATACAAAATATTACTCCGTAGTAAAAATAAGAAAATACATTCATGTTAAAGTCAGCATTTTAACTAGATTTTTATATAGTTGTGAGTGGGGGAGAAGATTACTTTATACAATACTTATGCTAAAAAAATATAAAATTTAAAATAACAACATAATTTTTAATTTAATAATTATAATTTTTAAAAAAATACTTAATAAAATTAAATTTTCGAAAAATCGTGCAGGCGGATCACTTCTCCATGTCCCTAATTCCTCCATTGATATTATAGGCAAGACGTTAAATTGAGCAGTAATCAATCTGGCCTAATGATTAAAACTGTGCCTCCTTCATTCAAGATGTCAAAACATTCAAATTTCATGAGAAAGAACGTGTTGAAAATTATATAATCTATAGCTATCAAATAAAATATTGCAAGCTAGAGAGAGATATGGTGTAGTCGTGTAGATAACGGAAAACATTGAAGCCGGACTTTTTGACCATTGCAAAATTCGCTACCAGCCAATAGAGAGAAAGAAAAGCACAAGTCCGCAACCTATCCAAAAGATCACAGTGAAGTTCAAGATGATGGCCATAATGTCTTAGTCTCAACTACTCTCAAGTCAAATATTTCATTAGTTCTAGAAAAAGAAACATAGAAAAAGAAACATCTCAGATGGTCCCAATTCAGTATCTCTTCCTCATTACAATACACTTTTCTTCAATAATTTTGTGTTTCAGAGAGACTCCATAGTATAAGTTCCAATATGAAACACCCTATCAACGTTCCACTCCTCCCCACTTGTTAGGAATCCCCACTCTCCACTTCACATACATTTCATTTGACTCGAAAAATAACCTAACTCGATTTCTACGATCATCTATGACGTAATAATTGTTAAATATCTTAGTTTTAATACACAATTTTCTAAAAAATAAAAGTCATAACTCACTATCATTTCCTAGATTCGTAATTGGGACACAGATCGATGCATAATGAGTTTGAGAGGTCTGACCACAATAATCTTAAATTATTTCAAATAAGATAAAAGAATCTAGATTGGTAATTCTAAGTTAACTATATATACACCAAATATTGTGTAGTTAATTGTAAGAATTAATTAAATAATAAATAATTACAAACTTAAATAATATGGCCTTTCAAGAAGCATACAAAAATAATATGGCCTTTCAAGAAGCATACAAAGAACTCCCCATATATATTCTTATTTTTTCATGAATAAACTTAGAAACAGTAATCAGATTTATATTTGAGCCTCTCTTAAACATATCTTCTACTTTATTTATAATGATTAATAACTCGAGTATTGTAAATAATAAAATATGAAATCATTTATGCAAAAGCGTAAATGGGATATTTAAATTTGATCAAATGATATAATAAGTTGTTTTGAGTACATTTTATTGAGAATCTGATCCAAATGCTTTAACTAGCTAGCTAGTTCAATAATGTAACCTACCGACCCTTTCTAGCCGTCCGTCAAGCTGTTCAATACTTTAATGTGAGGACTAACTGCTTTTGGGTGAGTGGTGATGTTTCGCTCGATTCGACGGCTTTTTAAATTTTTTTATACGAAATCGATTACATTTCCGTTTTTTTAATTTCTATACAAATTAAACTATTTATAGCATTTTAAATTAATTTTGCTTCGAATTTGGCCTCATTGACGTTTGCCACGTTAGTAGTTTCTATTTTGGCTTGCTTTATAACAATAATATAATATAAAAAGTTCGTGATTTCAAATTAAAATAAAATACACATAAATTTCAACCACATACACCAAATGCATGATATAACCATAGACAGTCGTCCGAGCAGATTGCTTACTAGCTGATTACTAACGGATAGTTTCAAACACATGCACAATAATAAATATAACTCCTCAAACAAATTACTAACACATGCATAATAAACTAAATACACTTAACACATGATTTCAAACTAAAATAGAGTACTCATGATTTCAAACTAAAATAGTTATAAACTAAAAATATCACAAATATAAATATTTTAAAGAAAATATATATATATAATCTGTCTCGGTTTATGCTAAAACCAAAATCGATTAATTTTTGTTCGTTTAATTTTTTTTGTTACCATTTCGGTTCGATCTTATTTTTCCCAACCAAATCGGTAAACATTCGATTTGGTTCGATCAATTTTTTCGATTTGAACCGAACCGATAACATCCTTTGGTGGTGGGTATATAAAAGTATATAATTCCATGTTCGTGATGGATGCAATCATACATCAGTTATAAATAAATGAGGATAATTTGTTTCTTTCAACTTAAAACTATTAGCTCAATGATTATTTCAGGTGGATAGGTAAGGTAAGCTATCATAAATTGGCTGCTTTATTTTATCTCATACACTCATTTGAATACTAACAAATTAAAAGAGAGATTTAAAATTCAAATATAAGTCTCAATTTTTACCAAATTATTATTTCTAAACTTCTTAATATTATTTCAGAAGTAGTTGAACATAATTCCTGGGCCAACCAATCAATTGTTATAACCCATAGATAATACAGTAAGTGAAAATACACATGAAGACTGAAAATATACTCGAACACAACTATAAAAGAAGTTTTACATAAATACAATTTCAATAGACGCTACTTGCTCAGTTGCTCCTACCACAATACAAAAGGGCACTCTCACCCGCTCTATTAATATTCTTCAATCAAATAGCTAGTCATAACTCACAAGTATTCTCTCTCTAACTATTTCATCTCTCCACATTCTTCTACTTATTCAACTCTTTTCAAATACGTAAATTGTAATTTCATCAATCCCTCAAGATGTTGGGAAAAAGGGCTTTCTCGATCAAGAAGCTAGCCAAGAAAGTGAAGGTGGATAACAAGAATAATAGTATCCACCATGAGACATCCCAATATGATTGTCTCCTTAGAGAAAGAGCACAAAAAGGAGAGTCTTCTCCAACAAATAGCAAAACACCAACCGGATCATTTGCTTTGTATATAGGAGAGGAGAGGCAAAGATTCGTCGTGCCGACAAGTTATCTTTCTCACCCTTTATTCAAGATATTGCTAGAGAAGGCTTATGATGAATTCTTGTTTGAGAACAAGAGTGGATTGGTCTTACCATGTAGTGTTTCTACATTTCAAGAAGTGGTAAATGCTGTCGAATGTTGCAATAAGAAATTCGATTTCGGTGATTTGGTAGAAGAGTTCATATAGACATACTAATTTGAAGTAACAATAGTTCAAGTTAGTATTTAGATATTGTTAGGATTTAAAGTTCTCAAGCTTTAGTTGTTTAGGAAGAATGGTAAGGCTTGGCTTGTAATGAAATTGTCCATGTGAAACATGAAACGACACCCTTTAATTTCCTAATTTTTCCAGGTAATCATTAGTGATTGTATTCTATTATTCATTAGATTTCAAGATCGTACCGTGGTATTGAATGAGAATTTTATTTTATTACTGAATAGGCTGGACCCACCTGACCTGCTCATATTATTTTGTAACTCTTCTACCATAACTATTTTTACTCCGCGTGATAGCCTTCAAATTCAGAAAAGTTCTCGAATGCCACAGTTCATTAACATTTGTACTCCTTTCCCTAACTAAGCTTGGAGACATCCGCGATTTATCCCTCCGAAATATTTCACTTATTTAACTTCGCGACCGCTATTTACGACGATTCATTGTTTTAAAAAAAAAAATATTTTTCACACTTAAAGCTAAGTATGACAAATAGAGTTATTGAGTTTTTATTTATGTGAAACTGAAAAGGAAATAAATAGATTTTTTGTCGAATCAAATCTTGAGTGTTGGTCGATTGATTCGATTTCATTTTTCATAATTGTTAAACTTTTGGAGTATCAATTCATTAGTTTTTCATAATTATTAAACTTTTGAGTATTAATTCATTAGTTACCTAAAAAATATTCTTCTAATTATACGAATTGATTAGCGAAATTAATTAATAGCTCACGCTATAACATTTGCTAAGAAAGTTTCACTCTAAAACCACCGACAATGTAGAAAAGTAGGGCTCAAGAATTTATATTAACCCGAGGACACTGAAGCTACACGCCACATTAATAATCGCACTCTCACGCCAGAACCCTCCTCAGCCATTTATCAGCCGGGCATTCGCCGAATTTACATCGCTGCCACCACGGCTGCGCTTGATACCATGTTAAGTAGCCTTAAAACTAAAATTGCAATATGAGTAGCCCAAGATCTTATATCGATCCCATAGCCACCTACTTTCGATATTTTTACATCTCAACACTCTCCTCACGTAACCCGACCTTCTGACCTACTAATTACTCACGGAATGGCATCGGCGGTACACGTGAGTCATCAACTCGGCCACTCGATACCACAGCAGAGATTCTGTTGCATTTCACTCAAACCAATCGACAAATGGTTTTAGTGTAGCTCAAGACCTTATATATCGACCCTGAGGACATCGACTTTTATACGTGGGACGCAGAACATACCACCTCTTACGCGTAACCTCTTCTACAGCCTATTGTATGAATAGACCGCCTCATCCAGTGCATTCTTGTAGCCACACCAGTTTGAAGTTTCAATATCTCAGGCTACCCGTGTCTTTTATAAATAAGATACACTATTGTAGTTATTATTGAAGCAATTCTATTCAATTAATATAAATATTTCACATTACCTGCCACCTCAGTTACATGTAAGCAAGAGCCAAATGATTCGATTCTAAATAATTCTCACCGACGGACTCCTGCTTCTTTATTAGTTTTTTTGCTGTTTGGATGCCTAATTATTTCTTTTTAGTTGTTTTTTTCTGTTCGGGTGACAATTCATAATTTTGTTTCTTTCTATCTAATTTATTCTTATTATTGGTCATAGATTGACCTCTTGTTCATTCAAGTATTCTCTTCATCTCTTGGTAACTTTGTTATTTAGGTTTGTCTTTTTTTACTGCCATTCATTATAGATCCATTTTTTTTTTTTTGAGATTTTGGAGTACCAAAATACGTAGCTATAGTGGTTGGGAGTTGGGACTATCACATTGTTGCATCGATGGATAGATGATTTAAATTACTTGTTCGATATTTGATTTTTTTATAATCAAATTACATATTGATATTAGTTTTGCTCCAAGTGAGGAATTCAAGACACTCACTTGAGTAGTATACGCTTTTTTTTTTATGTTTGGTTAGCTGGCTGCTATTATTATCGACCTCATCAGTGTCATGTTCCCAATTGATACAGCTTGGATTGGTGTTCCCGAAAAAGGCTCTCCTCGTTAGTCTTGCAGTTTGAAGGGTCTTTAAAAAAAGCAGCGTTATTCAGAAGTTCAAAGTCCGATTGTGTTCGAAAAAGGCTGCTCCATGCCTATTTTCTCGGGTATAATTTTATGGCCTCTTAAAGAAGCTCCCTTGTGTCTAAAGTCCGACAATTAAAAAATTAATGCATGCTCTTTTGATTAACTATTATTTTCTCCTACGATGTTCTCCCGCCAATGTTCCTTGTTTTAGTTCTACGATGTTTTTCCATCAATTTTTGGTTCTCATTTCGATGTTTCTATTTCCTCTCAGTATAGCTTTTTTTTCTATTCTTATTATTATTGTTGTTGCAAACTCATGGAAATTCGATCAAATTACCATGAGTTTGAGGGAGGGTATTAGAGTAATGGACGAGTCCGATTCATCTAGGTATCTTGGAGTTTACACTAGGTTTAAGTTTAATATCTTGGTGGCTACTCCGTGTCCTCTATAAATAAGACACACTATTATAGTTATTATTCAATCAATTCTATTAAATTAATATAATATTTACATTACTCTAGCATTCTCTAGACATTTCAAGTAACAATCGTAGTTAATAGAGTAATCAATCTATATGTTTAAAATAGCTATATGGTTTTTCTAATATGTGCCCTAAGGATACAGGATAAGGTGTTAATTAAGAAAAATATTTGATACAAAATTTGCATCTGAACTTTGATATGAAATATTTGTTAAATATATTTTCTTATTATTTTCATTTTTACTTCTTAACCTGTGCGCTGAGGGCAGATATTAGAAAAATCGATATACGAACTCTAGTTGAATAATATTATTTGCCCGCTAATCATTATTAAGGATTAAGGAGTGCTAACTCAACTAGATTATCTCTAAACGATACATATTAAAATAAAATGGCCATATCATTAGATATACCAAACACTAATATATATGTTAAAATGTTGATAATTTGAATAAAATTAATTTAAATTGAAATTGAGTATTTAAGTGAAAAATTCTAGTTAAATTGTTTTCCAAACACCATTAATGTCTTAATTCCATTATTTAAATTGTGTTTATTTGTAAGTAATAATATATGATCTCACTCTTGTTTAAATATTCAAGCAGCTGAAGATGGCAGATGTCGGAATCATGTAGATAAACTAGAGGTTTATAATAATGAGGGATTCAATTGAGTGATAATAATTCTCCATAAAAATGATAAATTATTCTTAAAGTTGGCATCACATCCGAACAATAAATTTTAAAATGTACTTGACCGTATAACATAGTACTGAGTAGAAACCTCACGGAATATTCCTCGACTATACAAAGCATTTGAAGGTTACACTTGTCGCAAAATTCTAAGACCGTGTTAACAAATAAAAAAATTGTACTCCATTCAAAATAAATTAGTCTACACTAAATAATCTATGTATTTTTAAAAGTACTAGCTATTTGGTATTTATAAGAATAGTACAAGACATGTACTGAAATTAAGCTGGATCAATATGTATGTGAGGTGTGTTCCGTAACAATTGTAGACAGGCTGTTATAGTACTAACCCTATCTGCGAATGGGATGGACAACCCATTTCCATACAACTCGCTAATTCTTATAAATAAATTTAACATGGACATTTTTTACCCATATCAATTGCCCCCTTATTTCTTGTGAAATCAACATTTTTAATAGCTTAAGAATGGATGAACAAGGAACAAGTTTTGTCTTTGAGGATATGTTAAATCCTGCTTTATATGACCTTTGTGTGTATGAAAGAGAGTGTCCTTATGCTCCAATAGCGAGTCCTACCATTCGCCCAGAACCTTGAAGACTCAGTCCTCTAGTTCATCTTCGAGTGATTCAGATTCTACATCTGCAAATTCCCCACTTCCTCAATTGACGATTCCTGACAAGGTGTTCTCGAAACTCACTCCGGCTCATAATGACATCATGCTTCCTGTCCCTATAAAAGGTAATTTCTCTTTCAAACTTTGTACTTTCACCTTAATCAATTATTCCGGTGTTTTCCTCCTCATATAAATTCCTTGCTATAACTTCATATTCTTCCACAAGGTATGTTCTTGATAACTTAACAGACGTCTTTTCTTTCTTATTTTCTATAATTCCAAGGGTATTTTGTGTTCTTGATCTGTGAATGGGAGTCGTTTCTTTTTCAGGGATTTCTTGGGAAATTTGGGTGATTTTGTTGTTGTGATTATACTTTGCATAGATTTTTTGCCTTCTAACGCATGAAATTCATAGTATATTACCTTGAATCTATTCTTGAATTTGGAGATGTTAATGGTGGGATTTTGAGTTTGTGACCGTTGGTATTCACGGACTCAGTTGTGATTGTTCATATTCACTAACTCGGTCGTAACTCAGTATGTGGGGAGTTGACTAGGTCTTTTGCATGAAAATTGTTTTTTTGACCATCTTCGTGTTTTTACCAATTTACCCTTCTACTTGACTCATTCGCTGATTATCTATTCTCTTGTCGACAGATAAATGTCTCAATCTTCTGAGAATCAGTTGATAATTTCGAGCTTTGCCCTCGTCCTATGGCGAATCAAGCCGAGGCATCCATAAGTGGTGGAAGGCCTATCATTCAGGTCGAGGGACATTCCAATTTGGCATCTCCTTCGCACCACACTGAACCCATGAACCATACTCTTCAACTACATACTGATGAGAGTGAGAGAGAGGAGGTTGCGAGGGCCGATAAGGCTTATCAAGGCATGATGGCCTCTTTTCCTACTTTTGTGAAAAACTCGCCACCCCCTGACCCGACCGATGACCAACTAGATGGCATTACATAGTACTTTTCAATACCCTTAGAAAAAATAGATACACGTTTCGCTCTTCAGCAAGAGCAACTTTACCTTCCTCGTATCAAGGAAGGTTCCACATATCCTAACTTAACCTTTGGATATATCTCAGTATACGTCGAAGCCTTTTCATATGACATGCGATTACCCTTTTCTCCTTTTGTAAATAATCTTCTTACTACCATAAATCGAGCCCTAGGCCAACTACTCCCCATTGGCGGATGATTGAATATCACCATTTTTGAGGTGGCGTGTTGTATGTCTGGCATCGAGCCCACCGTTTCCCTTTTTCTGCCTGATTTTTTGTTTCCATAAAACTTTCCAAACCAAATTCTCTGCCCGAGCCAAGAGAAACATATTAGCTGGGACTCATCCTAATAGAGTTAGGGATAGTCGTCTTCACAAGAAATGGTTTTATGCGAGAGGGAGTATGGCAAACAGTGTGCCTCACATTTGGACCCTTAAAACAGGAGGCCAAGGGTCTTCCCATCCCCTCCGCCGAAGATATGGATTTGGTAGGAAAGTTGAGAGGTGCATTACCTCAGGGAGTTAATAAGCGACCCTGGTACATATTTTGCGATGAGGCCATATTGGTAGTAGTTGGTCTAGTGTATGACAAGGTGTTCAGCTCCCAGGATAAGGGCAAGCCTCCTACATGGGGTATTAATTTTGTATAACCCTTTCATTCGCTTCATGTAGTTTTATGTTGACTTTAGTTTACTGTCTTTTATTTCGCAGATGAGATTTCCAATATTGTTGCCTCCGCCGAACCAGAACTGGTAGATTTAGATGATATGTTGATGGATCGCCCCTCTCTGTTTACCCGCGTAGCCATCGTCACGAAGACAAAACCTCGTGATTATCCCAGCCATTAACCATCTTCTGAAAAGGAAGGCGACATCTACTCTATCCGAGCCTTCCCCTTCCAAAAATGCCAAGAAGACTGCTTTACCAAAGAAGAAAGCCACTCAAGTCCTGGCTCACGATTCTTCAGATGGATAGTCGCAAGCGCATGAAGTTCATCCAATCGCTAGAGTTGTAGACACTCCTGCTAATGTTGTGACCTTAGATTCATCCACCACTATTTCTGACCGTGGGGTGGAACGTCAAAGAGAGACGGATACGGATCGCTTGTCTCTCCAGCAGGAGTTGAACATTCCTTTTCCTACTCCTATTCAACAAACTGCCTTGAAGGAAAAGGTTTGTTTATCGAAAGGAAAATCCGTTCGCCAGGATGCAGGCGAGGCAAGTGCTCAAGTGCCTTAGTTGCCAAAGTACAGTGGTCTGTACTTGGCGAAGCCTTATGAGGTGCCAAACTTGGAGGTAACGAGTGAATCTCCCTGGGGAGCTCGCAAGTCACTTTCATTTTTCGAAGCCCAAACTTTCCAAGGAGATGGCGGCTCAGTACACTCCTTTGGCGGATTAATATGCTGCTTTCGCCCAGGTCATGAAACACATTAGTCAAGTATGTATTTGAACTATGAACTGTTTTGTTATCTTATAAATGATTTTCATATATAAATCTTATGTTTCGCAGGCTGTCAATGGAGCTTTTGTGTTGGTCAGGCGAGCCAACCATCTAGCGCTTGACGACAACTCCATTCGCTACAAAGTGGCGGGTATGAAGAAGACCATTGCCTTTAAGAACAATCTCAACAATGGATTGGATAATGAGTGCAAAGATCAGAAGGCAAAGCTCGAGGAAGAGGCCAAGCAAGTGGAGGAACTAACCAAGGAGCTTGCCTAAGAGAGGGATGCAACCAAGGCATGGTCTGCTGAGAAGACCCAACTTGAGGTTGAGAGAGATAATTTGTGAATCAAGAAGGAAACTTTCCGAGTTTGCAATGATGAGCTTGAGCGAGCCAAGGCAGATGAAGCTGACAAGGCCTCTGAAGTTTTAGCCCAAGCCAAAAGAGATGATGAGGTAGCCTTGACCTCTACTGCTGCAAAAGCTGATACAGCTCGTATTCAGTTTGCGAATAGCACCCTGCGATCCTTCCTCTCTAGCCCAGCCTATGAAAAGAAGGTGGGGAGCTAATATGCATTATACCTTCACTATCTTGTGTCCAGTGCTCAAGGGAGATTTCCTGAACTATTTGCTCTCTTTTATGAAGAGATGATTCGACGCCCTGACTAGTATCGTGGTCTGACTCTTCCTCTTCTTGATTGTGTAGTCCTGCTTGAAGAAGGGGGCGAAACCCCCAATCTCCCTATCGAAGAGGATCGTCCTGGTAACCCTTTATTGTATTTTTCTCCTTTGTATTCGAACAATTTATTCCTATTTTATAGATTCCATTCAATTAACGATCTTTTCATGCAATTAACAATCTTTTCCTTTTATCGAAGTATAGATGTATATTCGTATTTGCAACTTTCTTTTATTATGTTATAACTGCCCTTGCCTCCTTGTGATAGTTTCTTTACATTATTAAAGGGACTATCACAATCTTTAGAGTTGCGATTTTTAATTAGTGATTCTTAGGCAGTAATGATTCGCCTGATGCAAATATTATGCATTAATACCTTCTTGAGAAAGGCTTTATTCACGCTTCACCTGAGCAGATATTATACGGGTTATTTTAGTTTATAGGATTTTCTATCCAACCTTTTTAAGGGGTGGATTTGCCTAGGTGAATGTACCTGCCTTAATAGGTGTGCTATAACCCTATGAACGATTTTGCAATCATTTTTATGAACAACTACAACACATAGATGATGGTGGATTGAACGGAGCCACAAGATTTATTTATTCATCATAGAAGGTGGCAGATATAACCAAACCACGAGTGTACATTGAGTGAGTTGGTTACACATAGTATTTTGTCAAATTAGAGGCATGCCATGTGCGAGGGATCACATCTCCATTTAACTTTTCCAGTTCATATGTCCTTGGGCCAATCATTCGGTTGATGCGATAAAGCCCTTCCCACTTCGGACTCAACTTATCTTTATCTTTGGGATGAGTGATAGAGTATAGCCTTAGCACCAAATCTCCAATCTTGAACTGCTTATTCTTCACTCGCCAATTGTAGGTGCGAGCCATGAGATGCTTATACTTCTGCATTCTTTACAAGGCTTGATCACGTAATTCATCCACAAAGTTGAGTTGTTCCCTAATTCATTGATCGTTCTCTTCTTCGTTGCATCCTACTTGGCGATAAGTGGGTAGTCCAGCTTCTGCAGGAAGCACTGCTTCCGAGTCATATACTAGGTTAAAAGGAGTCTCTCCTATTGCATGCGAATGAGTTGTCTGAGAGACCATAGGACCATTAGGAGTTCATCAATCCATGCACCCTTTCTTGACTCGCTTTGAATCATATTTTTTTCATGCCCTTAAAAAATATGCGATTTATCACTTCGACCTGACCATTGCTTTGGGGATAATATACCGGCGAGAAACGATGTTCTATGTTGTATTTTTTGCCGAATTTGGTCAACTCTTCGCTCTCAAATTGTGGCCCATTATCAGAGACAAGTATGCGTGGTACCACGAAGCGAGTGATAACATGTTTCCATAAGAATCCTACTATGTTGTCACTGCCAGCTTTCTTGAGAGGCGCAACTTCTACCCATTTGCTAAAGTAGTCCACGACCACCACTACTTACTCGAGGCTTCCTTTTGCCTTGGGTAACTTTCCCACGAGGTCAATTCCCCACATAGCTAATGGTACCATGTTTAATATTGGGGTCATGGAGGTGGTAGGTCGGTATTTTACCGATCCCAACTTTTGACATATGTTGCACCTCTTCACGAAATTCATGGCGTATTTGACCAAAGTAGGCCAAAAGTAGTCAATAAGTGTGATTTTCAATGCAAGTGACCTTCCTCCAATATGACTCCCACACCACCCCCGATGAACCTCAACAAGTATCTTGGGAATATCTTCTTGGGAGACACAACTAAGTAGTGGATCATTCCATGATTTCTTGTATAACTCTTCATCGTACATGTAAAATCTGAAGCTACGGTTCTTGATCTTTCGAGCCTCAGTTACACTTTTAGAGAGTTGAACAGTGACCAAGTATCGTGCTATGGGGGTCTCCAATCCTCTAGCTCTTCTAACACTGGCAAGCTTATAGTTTCTTCATAGGGAGGATGCGCGCGAATCTCCACATGGACTTCTCTTGGAAATTCATCATAATAAGTGGTTGCAAGTCGCGAGTGGTGATCAACTTCTTCATTTTGAGCACGAGGTATGTGTTCAAAGATGATTTGCTCAAATCCTTTGGCCAATTGGACAACTCTCACAGGATATTTCAGCTGCGGTTCATGTCTTACCCCACATATTCTTTTTACTTGGTCCATGATCAACTTTGAATCCCATTTTACCCAAATGCGATTGATCCCCAATGATTTAATTATGGCCAATCTAGCAACCATGGCCTCATATTCTACCTCATTATTAGTATTTGGGAAAGTGAATCGCAATGCATATTCCATGATTATCTTGTCAGGGCCACGAATCAGGATTCCAGCGCCTGATCCCTTCTCATTTTTGGCCCCATCTACAAACATTATCCACTCAGGTTTAGTCATTCCTGGTTTCAAGTTATTTGATCGGCTAACTATTTGAGGGGTTTGAGTTGTGCAATCAATCACAAAATTCGTTAAAGCTTGGGCCTTGATGTTGGTGCGAGGGACTAGGGCGAAGGCAAACTTATCTATGATGGGATAATTCTCTTATGCTCCATGTAAGATGCGAATTACATAATAAATTGGCCTTTGTTGCCCTTCAACTTTGCAGATCAGCGCACTACTTACAGCTCCGTTTGACACGAGGTATAACTGCAAGATTTCCTTGGGCGAGCTCAGATACTCTTCTAATTCTTCAAAAGCTTTATTCTACTCATCATCCCAATAAAACATGGTACTGGAATCTCGCCTAAGATTCTTGAAGAAGGGCAAATTCCTCTCTCCCGACTTGAAAATGAACCGGCTTAAAGCTGTGAGGCACCCTGTGAGTTTCTAGATGTCCTTAATACTCACGAGGTGGCTGCATATCGAGTATGGCCTTAATTTTGTCAGGATTTGATTCAATTCTCCTTTCACTGATCATGTAACCTAGGAATTTCCCTGAGGTTACACCGAATGAGCACTTGTCTGGGTTAATCCTGAGCTTACTCCTCCTCAACTAGTCAAATGTTTCTATCAAATTCTTCAAATGGGCAGCTCGGACCTTACTCTTCACTAACATATCATCAACATATATTTCTATGTTTCGCCCAATCTGGGTGGCGAATATGGAGTTAACCATTCTTTGGTAAGTGGCCTTTGTATTCTTCAAACCAAAGGCATTACCTTCCAACAATATAGTACATACTCCGTTATAAAAGAAGTTTTCTCTTCATCCTCGGGGTACATCTTGATTTGATGATACCCTCGCGAAGCATCCATAAAGTCAAAGACTTCGTGACCCGCACTACCATCAACGAGTCTCGCAAGACAAGGTAGATGGTAGAAGTCCTTGGGACATACCTTGTTCAGACTTGTGAAGTTTGTGCACATCCTCCACGTTGCATTGCACATCCTCCACGTTGCATTTGGTTTCTTAACTAACACTACATTTGCAATCCATTCTGGAAATTGGATCTCACGAATCACGTCTGCTTTCAATAACAAATCAACTTATGTTCTAACCGATTGGTTCTTCTCATCATTAAACATTCACTTTTTTTTGGCTTTTAATTGTCCATACATGTAGTCAACGCTCAACTTGTACAAGGTAACTGATGCGTCTATCCCATGCATGTCCTCCGTCTCAAGTAAATATATATCTTTATACTCCCGAATCATTCGAATCAACTTTTCCGATCTTCTTTCCAACATCGCTCCTACTGGAACGCCTTCTCGATTCCTCTTGGCGAATGGAACCTTAACAATCCCCTCATGAGAAACTGGTCTCTTGAGGTTTTCTCGCTCACAGGCGAATTGTTACTTTCTCTTTCCTGGCTCTAGTGGCCATTACCTCATGATGATTTCTTCCGATCAAGGCTTTTGCTTTTTTCTGGTTCCTTTCCCAAAGGTGGAACTGAGGTTTGATAACATATTCTGGCCTTGTTCTGATTGCCACATATCTCCCCTATGCCCCATACGGTTGGGAACGGTAACGGGAAACAATCGCCTAAAACTGCTAATACGGGATGTCTACAACCGTGGAACCGGGCTCTAATCAAGGGATTGCTGCCCGTGGTTTTACGCAAAGTCCAAAGTTGCTATTCTTTCGGATAAACCGAATTCCCAAGAAATCATGTTAAAGTGCGTGCATTGGTTGTAACACGCTATAGGCAATCCCAATTTATCATGGTGGTAGATGTGCATAAAATGTTCTCATTTAACTCAAAATATCCACCAACATCCTTTCGACGGTATAATTCGGCAATAATTACGCTGACACAATTTATCATCAGCGAGGTCGCCAAGGCCTTACACCAAGATTCAAAAAAGAAATAGTTTCCATAGATATTGGAGTGGATGATTAAGAAATTACTTCTCTTCTAGCATAGTTTTTCCTTGAATTCCTCAAATCACCACCTCCCCGCGCTACGAATTCTGTAGATCAGATCAACGCGACTACCAATCTGGGCTGCGAATCACTCCTATTTCTGTTTTCCTCACGGGGTGGACTCGCACTCACACCCTCGTAAGTAATTTCGGCTTTCTCGAAGACTTCATGCAGCCTGTGGTCTACCCCTTGTATCCACAAACTCTTTCAAGTGTCCCCTCTTGATTAACTTTTCCTATTCTATCTTCAACATTCGACATTCGACATTCGTCTGTGTCGTGACCATACACCCTATGGTATTCACAATATCTTGATTTATGTCTATTCGCCTCCTGTCCTCTCATTCGAGGAGGCTTTGGTAATAATTTTTTGTTAGCCATCTGGGAATAAATCTTAGAGATGGCGACTCTTAATGGGATTTGGCCCACCATGTGCTGTTGGAAAATAGGGTGAGCACATTGAACCGACTCTCTTCGTGGTGGTGAGTAGGGTCTTTTCCTGAAGCTTTGCCCCCTATCACGTAGCCTATCCCATATTTATGGCCATTTCGACTGGCCTTGGTTATCCTTTCTACTTAACTTCTCTTGGATGTCGCTTGACAGGCCTTCCTTTCTTTGTAAATTCTCCAAATCAATATGCTTATCAATTCATTTTGGTCAAATTTCATCCTTCGTTACGGTATATCTAAGATTTGCACCTTTTTTCAACTTGCCATAGTTTAAGCCACGATAAAAAGTCATATAAGCTATCTTTTTGTCAATGCTTGGAATGTTATTCAAAATAGCTTTATATCGCTCGTGGAAATCTTTGACCGACTCTCATGGTGCCCGGGCTGGCAGTCCATTAAATTCTCTCTATTCTTTCGTTTGTGGCAATGGACGCGCTTATACTTGGCAATAAATTCATCTGTTGTATGGGCATAAGAATCAATTGAATTTGTTGGCAATTCCATATACCAATCCAAATAGAAGTCTAGACTATTTGGGAACGCTTAGCATAAATGTTTATAATATTCACGGTAATGGTCATCTCGAGCCCAAAATCATTTCAAACGCTTTTACGATTCCCCTATACTATCAGATTGTGTAAATTGGGTAAAATGAACTAACCGGTATAGGTACTACATTTAGTCACGCTAGTTGAATGGCAAAAACCTGCTGAGGTACATAACGGCTCACTCTTCCCGGTAAAGGAAAGCAAGACTGCCTGCTTAAATTGCCGAATTCTCTTTTGATCCGTAAAGGCTCCCCGTAATAAGATCAGATTGATTCTATCGAGGGATTGCTTGATGCACCACCATGGCCTATAAGAATCACATTGCACTACCATACTCTAGAAGCATGAGTCGGGTATATGTGGACTGTAAGCTTGGTGTATGCGAGGGTCATCCGCATGAAGGATTCTTCTTTCCCTTATGTTCATGTTCTCGGTGATGAATGGCTTTTCATCAAGCCTTTCTCGCTCTTCACGAACTAGTCTATCCCTTTCTAGAATAAGGTCTACCTGTCTATGAATCTCCCCGTTTTCAGCTGTTTAACCTCTTTCTCTCTCGAACTTACTTAATATCCTCCCTCGAATACTGTTCTATTGGGGGAATCATTGGGGGAACACCTGGTTGTTGTTGAGATGGACCAGGTATATCCATAGGTGTTTGTTGCTCAGTGGTTTGAGTCGCAGATGTATTTTGATTTTGAGGAACTTGATTTACGTTCCCCACAGACGGCGCCATTTGATCCGCTTCTGGGTTTCAGATGATTGGGTTTGTCTATGGCCTTCCCTTTAACGACTGGGATATCTCCGTGTCGTCGTTATTGAAACAAGTGGCCTGGGTACGACTACGTACACTACGCTTAAGTTAGTAGCAATTCGAAGAAAGTAAAAAGTACTTATAGAGAGAGATTTCAGATTACCTCACATAATGAAATAGTACCGGTATTTATAGGTATAAGCATAAGGTACGATTGGGCTTAAGTTCTCGATCAATACGTGATACACGCTGTCCCGTAACAACCGTAGACGGATGTTACGTACTAACCCCGCGAATCGGGCTGACAATCCAGCTCCGCATTTACTCCTAATTCTTATAAATAAACTTAGCATGGACAGTTTTTACCCATATCATTTGTAATTAACATTTCAGATAAGCTTTAAGCTGAGAACTTGAAAACTCTCCCAACACCCTTCTGGCCTGGCTCTTCTCCCATCTGAAGTCTTCACCGATTTTCTCATTCTTCTCTTTGAATTCGGAAAGGAAACATACCCTACAATAATCGGCTTTCCTGGACTACATTTTCACATAATTTTTATTTCTTATTTTACCGATTGAAATTGAAAGCGACTGCTTGGAATTTAGTCGACACCTCTAATCGCAATCGGGGCGCAAGGCGGTCCTTGGCGGTTTCATTCCTCCTTGCAATCGGGTGAGATTTCGGCAACATCAGGCGCTGGGCCCTCCGCGGTTTGGCATTTGGTAAGTGTTTATTCCAATCGGTTTCACCTTCTTGCACCCGGCCTTGCTTTCCTTGATCGGAGGACAACTTCCGGCGGTATCAGCGGCTTAACCGGATTGGAACTCATTTGGGGTGTGTAATCAAATTGGGAGTTAACCGATTGTCTTCCAATCAATTTCCATTTTGCTTTGTAATCGGTATCACAACTCATCGGGAGATAACCGATTGTATCGCTCAAACCGGGTCTTGTCGGGTGTTTATTTGTTGTCGATTCCTTCCTCTTCCTTCGCCATCATCTCATGCATGATGGCCGTCACATCGGAGGAGGTCTTGAATGAGGGTGGTGGTAGTTATTTGTCCATCGAGAAAGCTATGAAGAATAAAAAAGAAGAGAAAAACCCCGCCAGAGATTTAAGCTTCGAACATGGTCGCCCATCGCTGATCCTTCCGTCAGCGCGATTCCTCAAGATAATGTGGTTACTGCCGGCGATGCTCGACAAAAATTGCAGTCAGTTGGAAAACGGGACAACCGACTCATCCAACGCCGGTAACGGTCCAAAGGTTTGGTCCGGCTGGTAGTACCATCATGTCGGGTTTGGTTGCGGCCCCAAATCGGCTATGTTGCTGCCTTAAGTTCTAAACCGACTGCCGCTTCTCACAATGGGATGGTGCTAAGCTCCGCTATGCCAAAAATGTAACCGTTACTCCCGCTTTCGCTCGCATGTCACGGGGTTCACTAGTGGGTCGCTTGGTTCACTCAGGGTCGTTTTCTGGGTTCATGCGCATAACGACAAGGAGTCAAAACTCCATGTGGTCATTAAGAATCCGACGGCTCGCATAAGTGCCCCTATCAAGGGGTGAAAGCATCGTGTTCAAGGTCAGGCTCCGGTTCTCGCTTGAGCTGCTGTCGGGTCCTCAGTGTGTAGCCCAAATTTGTCAGGTATTTACGCCGCAACGCACGAGATGTTTCTTTCAAGGTGGTTCCTAAGGCTGGGATTTTTTCGCCGGTCCTCTGCCCCTAACCGCCTAATCCGCCCCCCGGCTTATCCGCCTCGGGGCCGCTGCTCCCGGGCTGCATCACTGGCCCACCCAGGTGCCAAGTGCACGCCCTAAATTCTTCAAGCGTTAAAGATAATATATCATTGCAATGGCCTTAAATTAGGAACATTATGATCCTATGGAAACGACGTATGTCGCATTGGGATGCAGAGCGACGAGATACCATTTGTTGAAACACGGGGTTAGTTGATAGGGTGCTTTACGGGCCTTTTCCGGTAGACAGCACTCAACTCTAGTTAAATCTCGAATGTAAAATGTCGTATTATTCCGTATGCTGCGGACGGACTGCTTTTAGGCTCAGGTCGGATTTGTGATGTATAGTGGTCTTTAACGGTGGTCCGTGATGGCCGGTAGCACTTTATGTCGAGGTTAGTCGATGCCGTGTTATTTTAGCGACGATCTATTTACAAGTGTTCCCACATGGGTTTTATTTCACGCTATCGGCTCGGGAGCGAATCCTGCTAAATAAAATCGCTTTCTAAGGCAGTGGATTCCCATATACACTGATAAGTTTACTAAAGAACGCACTAAGATGAGCTATGCGCGTTGCCTAGTTGATGTAGATGTGAGTAAACCACCGGTATTAGAATTTGGTGTTAAATTATCTAAGCAAGCATGGTGTATATTCAAAAGTGACTTACGAGTGTTACCTGTGATTATTGTCATACAGAAAAACTTTTGGTCACAATGTGTTCAAGTGTAAAAAGAATTCCAAGGATGTCGAGACACCGGTTGTTTCTCCTCCGGTTGTCTCACCCGCTTGTCCCTCATAATGCTTCTATCGTTAACTCTGCCCGGTTGTTAACCCGGAACCGGTTATTCCTCCTAGGGTCACTCGATCGAAAGCTCTCGGGATAATGCACCACCTAAGGATTCATCGTCAAGGGTAACAAAGTGCCAATAGTAAATGTTCTTACCTGAGGCTATCGAAGCGTGGACATGGTCATTTCTCCTTCGAACAAAGGAAATGGCCAAGGAGTCGACAAGTGGCAGCACTATCGTCTAATAAATTCCTGGGTGGGTTTCACCAAACTCGAGGCTCGAATATTACTAAAAACACCTATGATTTGTGATATTACAAATGTTCAAATGGGTAACTTAGTTCCTTATCCGAAAATGATAATCAAGATATCGAGGCGGAGTACGCAACACGTGATTTAAAGTGGTAATTTAATGGTCGTGTAGGCTATATCCTCCTCCTCGTTTTCTCAACGCGGAGCAATGTCGCTGAACGCACGGGGCTTTGCGGACGCCAAAACCACTCGCCTACCCAACATATTGTTAGCAACTATGTAATTTCTCATTCTATTTCCATTGCATGTTTGTTAATGGATATATTTTGAGCATGGCCGACGGTATATCTCTCGTTGTTCGCATTGACATATCGAGATACGGACGCCTTATTTGATATTGAAACGAAAAGGCTCAGTCTGACTGGTTCTCTTCGCTTTTATTCAAGTCTCGATGGATTTTGGCTGAGGGATTGCCAGAGAGCCTCGTCGTGAATTCTTTGTTAATGGGGTCCTCTCAAGAATCGAATCACATACCTCGGGCCCTCTTACTTCAAAGCGTCACTGGTCTCCCGAAGTTAGTGACTTCCGTCGATCACACTAATGTCTCAGATAAAGTCATTACTATGATTTATCAAGACGTTTGTTCATCTTTTTTTCCTAAGCTTATAGATATGCTCAGTGGTGCCTTTTGGCGCAAGTGCATGCATTATCAGGATAATATATGGGCCGTGACAAGAACTCGTTCGTTATACAAACAAGGTGCACTCGAGTCAGAGTGCTTATGCTGACATCCGCAAGGCATTCGACACGGTGTCCCTGAGTTTTTAGAAGACGCTTTTGAAGCGGGATTCGGCTCGGAGCTATTCATTGATGGATTATGGCTCGCATAAGTGAAGCTCATTTTCCATATCCTTTAATGGCGAGCTTCATGGCTACTTTGAAGGCAAGAGGGGTTTGAGACAAGGTGATCCGATGTCACCGGCACTCTTCCTTCTTTGTATTGAATATCTCTCAAGACTTCTCAAGGTCAAGACTCAAGGATATTCGCCATCCAAAACGTCAGGCGCTTCAAATTACTCACCTTGCCTTTGCGGATGATCTTATGCTATTCTCTTATGGGGATATGGCATCTGTCGATGTCCTCATGATATCTCTAGACTAAGGTGTTTCTGTGCCCGTGATTCAATCCGACTAAATCTTCCATCTTTCTACGGGTCAAGGATGACAGAAAAGTTACATCTGAGCGGGGCGGGTTTTCCCCAAGGTACTTTTCCAAAGACGCTATTTAGAATCCCATTGGCCCCCCTACCTCGATCGGCCAAGTGACTTCTCTCCTTCATTGCACGCCATCGAATCGATTTATTCAAACGGGGTCATCACTTTCTTATGCCTAGAAGGCCGAGCCTATCAGATCAGAATCCAAAGGAGCTGACGGGTTCGTTCCGTGTTTTTCCACGTATGACGCGGTCTCTTAAAGATTCGCTTCGTCATGCACCTGCCTGGGGGTCGGCCGCTCGTGGTAAAGATGGGACGATATTTGCACACCTGGAAGCGGACTTCGACTCATGGATATATGGAATGGAACGCTGGCCACGACTCGCCATTTGGCACTTTTTATCGCAAAGCAGCCGACACTATCCGGGGTCCGCTTTGTCGAGCAATACTATCTGGCGTCTACCTCCTTCGGGAATATCTCGCCTATGATCGTGACTGCCTTTTCAAAAGATTGCGCCTATTCGCGACGCTTTTCATATTTCGAGGGGTCAAGGCACTATCAAGCAGGTTCTGCACCGCCGCTGCTACGGATCGCTTTAATACTAATCTCTTGGTTTATGAAACTTTGAGAGTTCCTAACTGACATACCCTTTGTACGAGATTATTTCGAGGGCTTTCATTCCTCCCAAATTTCCTTCACCCTCTCGTTATCCTTTCGTCGGTGCCGGGTTAGCTACTGTGACCTCTAGATTCATGAACCTCGATTTTATTTTTCTTGTGTTTTTTCAGAACGGTGATGAGACGCTAAAGATCATCTATTCTTTTCATGTCCATTCACCTCGGCCATACGGGGTGCACTATACGGACCTAGTCAAGACAGAGGCGCATTTACCACTGGGAGAAGGCTAATGTTGGATCAAGACCGTACTTCGAGGCAAAGAGTGTTCGCGGCGAAGACCATCATCCTTGCTCTTTGTGTTCGTTCATGATTTGACTCGAGCGAACGGAGCGCCTTTGATCAAGACCACATCCCCGTGGTGTCATTGTCGTTGTGGTCAAACTAAGAATATACCGCAGATTCGGGACGATTGCATCGACGCTAGAGGATTACTTTTTGACTTGACATTGAGGGGCCTCAGGAGAATTTTTCCTTATTGAGTTTTTGTCCCATTCGGTTTTGCTCAATAAGGTTTTTAACGAGGCCACAAAGAGTTCCCTACTCCACTACCACCTACCCACGTCTATCAGATTTTACGATTTATGTTTATTCACGTAGCTACTCTTATCATGTGTCAGCCTATGTTATGTATGAGTTGTATAATGTTACGCATTTAAATAGATTTATTACTCTGTTTGAGTTTCACAATGCAGACGCCCATATTACGACGTATCATAACGATTTTTATATATATATAAGTATTTCATAAAAAGCCATATTTTGTTATAAAGAGTATTGATATCTACTTTGTATATGAGTATTATAGTTATCATAATTGTTTATACGTAGATCAATGTGAGAGTGATGGTTTTTTAGGGGGAGTTATGCTTAGAGGGATATTTTAAATTTTAAATAATCAACAAAGTATGATATATGATGATGTGAAAATTTTGGTTTTAGATATTATATATATGATAGATGGTAGATATTCTCGATTCTTGAAGCGTGTCTAGAGTTACATATGTTACTCTTTTTATATATTTATATAAGAAAGGGGTTATATGTTACTCCTTACTACTTCTTCATATATATACGTATAATTTTGTAATGAACCAATTGACTTGTTCTCTCTTCAAACATGCAGGCCCAACAAATTGGAACAATTATTTTGAGATAATTACAAATTAAAGGGACCCTACATGCTAGGCTTACATATGTTTCAAGTTAATTGTCGCTTATTGTCTAGCACTCTGCTAGTGCTAGGAGCATAAGTTAAGCCGGCTACAACAAACATCGAGTATTATTAATTAGTGTAACTTCAGTTTGAATAAGTTATTACGGAGAATTACTATTTTTTAATAGGGAACCTGCCGTCGCAACTATTTGAATGCGTATTGGGTAAATTTCGGACTATACGTAATAGCAAGCAAATCACGTCAGCCAGGTAAACAACACTAGACAAGTCGGCAAAGTAAACCACACTAGGCAATCCCTGTGTGATATGCTCGACCAAGAAAGTGTTGGTAGGAGGAATTGAACCCATGACCTCACTGTCACAAGCTCACCTACTTCACCAACTTAGCCACCTTGATGGTCAGTTTGAATAAGTTACGATGCTGTGTTAAATTCTCCTTATAGATAGGTCGATGATTTTCACGCTCAACGAATGATAATGACATTTAATTTTTTGTCTTAGAGTCACGCAAGTGGCAGAATCTTGTATTGGAGTGGTTTAAAGGGACGCTCAAGTCACTGATCATTTGAAGCACATCCCGTGATTTATCCCTCTGAAGTATTCCAGGACAGGGGCCTCAAAGGCCGCTACAATGACGACTTCATCGTTTTTCTTTTCACATTCAATTTTTTGTATAAAAATAGATGAACACCAACAAACAAGTGAAGTATCATAAATTCATTATCAAATGAATTAAGTAAAAATCATTTACCTATAAATAATGGCTACTCATTTTATGAAGCTTCATTGGGCTCAAAACCCTCCATTGCTAGAAAAGTGTTCCTTGGGCCAATATCTAAAAGCCTGTTCGAATTAGGCCCACCAAGTCGCCAACCACTAGCCAGTTAGGGTATTGGATATTTGGACGTTAGTTCGCCTTGGTAGTTCTGGAGTTATCTCGTTCTAAGTCTTTAAACGAGTTCTTAACTAGATAGAATGTTGATTAGTTCGACTATACTCAAGTCGATATGGATGGAGGTATGGGACCCGCCGACCCATAAAATATTGTCTGACTTGACTCATCTTATTATATTTAACTCGATTTGACGCGATTTAGTTTGACAAAAAAAATTCGAGTACTTGATTCGGTTTGAGCATCTATTACTTTATTTTTTAGCATGTGTCCATGCATATTATTAAACATAATTATTTATTATTCATATATAACATATAACGAGTCTAGTCGAGCATTTAGCTCACAACTGAGATGAAAATTAGTGTCCGACTCGACTTTGAATTAGACCAAGTCAAATTACTAAACGAATTATCGAGCTTTTGATTAACGTAATCAAGATGAACTTTATCAAAGTAAAACGTTCAAACTTCAATTCAAACCAGTAAACGAAGATAACGATAGAAATATTGATAAACATCAAACTCCAGCAATTTCTTTGATCTTTGCTGGAATACTCTATTTCAAGCAAATTTACATACGCATCCACCAAAAAAGACCTTTATCGAAATTAAATCAGCCCGCATTTACTGACAACCTTCACAAAGTTCATTTGAATCAAATTCTACCAATTAGACGAAAAGAGTCCAATGCATGTGAATTTTGTCAAATCACATATTCACTTGTTCGTTTTACATTATTCTACGGAGTACTAATAAATCACTTTAATGTATATATGCTTCCCTTTATCCATTCAAGATTTTATTTGATGTTTGCGAATAAGGGAAACTATATATCTCCTCCTCCTTCTGCCGTACGTAACTTTATAGAGATCATTTACTGCTGATTGATTGGTCAATTAACCATACAAAATATCTAGTCAATTAGACAAATATATAACGCAACCAACACATTTATAAATTATTTCATCTATTATGATTTATGAAGTTACCCCCTGTAGATGATTTTCTTGGTGTGGATTGATATCATATATATGCATGGTCGGCAATAATGCTTTTAGTTTGAATTTATTTGTACAAAGTGAGAAACACATGGAGATTACATTATTCCTGCTCAACTATTCCGATGCAATGGTAGGGCTTACTCGAAGTTAGGGACACAAGTTTTGTTATGTTATGTTTAGTAATTTTAAGAAGAAAAATGGTTTGGGGAAGATTCAAATATGAGGTATTATAAAAAATATTTGAGCGAGGAAATTTTTTAATTTAATACAGGGAATCGATCTGATTTTATGGTATTTTTTTTTCCCCTATTCTAGATATGAAATAAGGAGGTGTTTTGAGATATTTGATGTGAATTGCTCTAAATCGAATACTATACTAGCTACTTGCCTTTTACAGTTTCCATTGCCACATGAATCTTCCTCATTGCTTCATTGCTGTAACACAAATACCTCATCACTATCCAATCCACGACCCCTTCTTCAGTAAAACCCGGCCATGCTTGCATACAATTTGTTATTTATGTAACCAATAAAATATATCCATAGACATATAACTAATTTTGTTTGAGATGTCTATTCTTAGAAAGTTTTGTTGAACAAATGTTAGTTGCCATCAAATGCATTCATCACAAAATCAAGACTAAGGTAAATTAAACCATGGATAACCAATTACGTGCTAAGTTGCCTATACTAATGAATATACTCCTTTTCAATTTGAGCTGTTCCGTGCCATCCTCAAAATTTTAGATATTTTCTTGTTTTCCAATTCTATTCTTTCAGTCAATTTTTCAATATTAAAGTCTGAAATAAAATAAATAAAGATATACATAAGTAGGACTGAGATGAGACGAAGAAAAGTTTGTATATACATTTAACGCAAGATATGACACAACATATATATAAATGAATGAAAACAAGTATCCATATAGGTGAACCACTTAGAAATTAGAATTATAAGACTTAGCCATAGTAAGCTATCCATTTATTAGTGAAAATAAATTTTAGCTTGGTTTACCATATAACTATAAAAATAGTATAATTGAAGAACTTCTCTGCATAACAACTCGACTAATTAAGATCAGGGAATTCTCACTTTAAAAACATATCGACTTGTATCTTGTGAAGGTTAACAAACAATGTGAGGCTCCTAGATATATACATAAAGGAATTCGTACAACCGTACATCTAAAAAAAATTACTGTACATTAGTGGGTGAAAGGTCAAATGAGTCTACTAATCTGGTTGAAGTTCAACAATCATCAATTTAGTCAACTAAGTTGAAACGTGCGTAGCAAAAGTTCCCTTGGAGTATTTATTTTAGCCACATGCATAGATGATACATCCATGGCCAAGAAATTAAATGTTCATAATTCTAAACAAGTTGACTTTCTATTATATATAAGTATATGTTTGAAATACGTAACAAACACGAGGATATTGTATGTTTTTAGTAAAGCCCAATGCAATTTCAAATTTTCTATCACTTGGAAAAACAATAATATTCCCCAAAAATATTTTCCCCTATTTGTGTACTTATCTAACAGGTGTATTACTTTAATGTGTTCATGTATATATATGGAATTTTTGAAAGGCGTCCATATTAGGAAAGAAAAGGAAAAAGTCCCCAACGCCAATACATGACATCTTGCTCTTAGATATAGATAATTGTAGAAACAGTACTTAGAATTTGTATTGATGCACTCGTAATTCTATTGAAATTTTAAATATGTTACACAAATAGTCATTTTCCCCATTAATGATAGTAAAAGGAGCGGAACCTATTATCAGTCCGGTCCGGTTTGGGTATCGGCAAAAAAATTCGATCGGGACCGAACTGATAGCTTACCGGGTGGATACAAGATCCCGTTTTTTGGTCCAGTTTCGGATGGGTCTCATGGTATTAAATTTTTTTGCATATTTCGTTTCTGATTTTTTGATATTTGGGTCCGGATTTGGGGTATTTCGGTCCGAAATTAGAATATTTTTGTCATATACCAAAAATTTCGTGTATTTATCTGATTATCGGTCCGGTTTCATTCGGTATCGGACCAAAAATTATATCCGGGACCTGACTTATAACCTTACATGGTAAATATCGGACCAGATTTTTTCGGTCGGGTATCGGAGTGGTTTCTGATTATCTCGGTCCAATAACATGCAATATATATTATCTTCATGAATAATATAATCATAATCCGATTAAGCCTAATCCGTTGATCAACAAATTAAACAAGCTTTTAATAAGTGACTCAAATTTTTTTGCCTAAGGAATAAATAAATTGAACATTAAAAACTAATTAAGTTTACATAGCGGCATGACTGATGATACTTTGACCAAAATGATACTTATATAATGTATCAACATATATAATTCTTACTATATATGGGAACCCCCCACCACCACCACCTAACGTAGCTTGCCATCTATAAATACCAATCTCTTCAATGCATAAAATCACAATTCAATTCTGAAATCCATCGTATTATTATTTCATTCTATATATTTATTTCTAGCTATTAAACTAGTTTTGTTGATCTCTATGCTATATTAAGGATAGATGGAGATCTCTAGACGATACAATATTATTTCTTGGGGGTTGCCTATTCTTTTGATATGCACATTTATCTTCAACAATGTTGTGGAAGCATCCCACAAAGTGTTCCTCCATTTGCAATCTCTTCCTTCAGATAACGTTATTCAACAACTTCATAGAACTGGTTATCACTTTCAACCTCCAAGGAACTGGATCAATGGTAATCAGTTTCGTTATCATTGTATATATAATAAGATTGACTGTTGTCCAAATTTTGATAGCTTCAAATTTATTTTTACTTTTAAGTCAGTCTTCTTTTAGGTAATATATTTACTATCTATGAATTGAATCTATATGGTTTTATTTACTTATAATTGAATTATTCATCTTCTAAATTCCATTTCTTCTCAATTATTATTTCTTTCTATATATCTCTAACTATTAAACTAGTTTTGTTGATCTCTATGCTATATTAATTAATGATAGATGGAGATTATCTCTAGACGATACGGAGTACAATATTATTTCTTGGGGGTTGGCTATTCTTTTGACGATATGCACATATAACTATATATATATATTTATATAAGCATGTATCACATTAATATTTTTAGATAAAACTCTAAATGTGAAAATAATCCAGAATCTTGTTTTCCTGCATTTGTAAAGTATAGGTTTGGACTTCATGAAAAATTAGCTTGGATAATAATATGAACAACAATGATAAAATATAGCAGGAGAATATTATTAATGATAATTGTTATCTAAATTTGTAATTATAATTACTAGAGAATATCTTTATATAGACAAATACTAAACATAAATCTAGTAGGAAATATATTAAATATGAAAACTAAATATTCCTTGCCCCTCCAAGTTATTTATTCCTAGTCGCCATTTTCTTATCTCCAAGTTACACGCTTATGAGTTTTTGATATACTATATCATATAACGGGCGGAAGCGAATTTGTACCAAACAGACATATGCGAATTCTAAGACAATAAATTAAGTAAAGTACTAAAAATAAAGAGATAATATTTTAACGTGGTATCCCAAAAAAATGATTAATCCACTGCCAGTAATCACATATAAATGTATTTCACTATAATGGAGGAACAAGTTATAAACTTAAGCCTAACTTAGCCTTTCGACGCTAGATCACACCTGCATCTAATGTATCTACAAATTTTCATAATTATTCCTAAAACAATTACAAGACTCACTATTTTTGGACCCCACACAACAACTACCATAATCGTGAAGATCCTAAGAATGGATATCTCCACCTACAAAGACTATCATATCTATCTTAGATCAATACAATAGACTTAAGACCTTGATCGTCACAAGATCCTAAGAAACTGTTCATTTGCAGCGTTAAATTTTAGACTGAATAGTTGAGGTAATGCTAAGCCTAGCAAAATCCACTAACTATTGGGACAAGAAATATCTAACACACTAAGTCCCTATTTATATAGCCAAGTATGAAAACACTTCTCCCAAACTTTCGATGTGGGAGTTTCCAAAAAATTCAAGGCATATTTCAACAAATCTCCATATTGACTTGAATCTTCCACAAAGGTAAGAAAAATAGAACTCTCCAAGTGCACCGTATGTACCGGCACTTATGCCGATGTAATTGGGACGCACTGCATAAAAATTACACAAGTGTACCTGAGATGACAACGTGGTTCAGATGACACCTGTAAGATAGACAATACTCAATTGCACCTCTACTCCTCACATATTACCCCTCAAGCCACTGCATTAAATAATTAAAATAGACAGGAGCAATCCAAACACCGTCAGACCACCCCCCGCAAAAACCTTTTTCAATTAACCGTTGATATTTCACAAATAACAACATCAACCATGCTGGTGAAAAGTTAACGTGCAAAATGTAATCCGTGTATACCAAAGTATGCCTACTTTATATCCCACTAGCATGAGAAATGCGAGTCATGCACCTCTCTTCCCTAGACGCTATACCGAAGAACCTTTCCTTTTGATCTTCGACTCTCGGTCGACTAAATCTCCTCTCTCCAACGCATACCACTATCAATGGTCTCTCAATATTAAAGAACATGTTCGACTAATCCACCTGATAAAGAGCCACAAAATAGATTTTACTATAATGGAGGAACAAGTTACAAACTTGAGCTAACTTAGCTCTCAGATGTGTAGATCACTATACCCAAACAAATAGACTCACAGCCTATACTATTCCTAGAATAGAATTACAAGACTCACTATTTTTGGACCCCACACAACAACTACCACAACCCTGAAAATCCTAAGAATGGATATCTCCACCTACAAAGACTATCCTATCTACCTTGAATCAATACACAAAATTTTAAGACCTCGGGTCGCCACAAGATCCTAAGGCTACTATATCTATTTGATAGTAATAAATTTTAGACTAAATAGTCAAGTGCACGCTAAGCCTAGCAAACCTCACTAAATAGCCGAGGTAACGCCGAGCCCCTATTTATATAGCTAAGTATGAGAACACTTCTCCTAAACTTTCGATGTGGGAGTTTTCAGGAAAAAAAAAGATTCAAGGCATATTTCAACACATATAATATCCCAATACTCCCCCTCAAGTTAGAACATCGAAATCACATGCAAATTCCCAACTTGTAATGAATAAGCAAATGATCAAATCTTCAAAATCAAACTCCGAAGTGGGATTCCGAGCATTTCAACCTATAACTTCAATGACTCTCCAAAAAGAAGGTTAAATATAAACTTTCAAAATAAATGGCTCCAAATCAGGGTCAAGGGAAGAGATGTGCACCGAGAAAAGAAACGGACCAATAATTATCTCGAAAAATTGGTCCAACTATGGGCGGTCAAATCTAGATACAAGGTTATAATAGATCAAACGCTTACAAGCATACAGAAAAAGAGTACAATAATTATGGCCCGAAAAAAAAAGTGAATATGTCTGTCATGGCCTATAAAGGTCCTATGATTATGGCATACACCAAAACTAATAGATTGCACAAATCAACCGTATAAAACAAAGTTCAAATAGTTGGACAAAATCATTGGAGTCAATGAATCATAAAAAAACGTGTGCATCTTGGCAAGACCGAAAAGAAAAAATAGAGGTATAAAAGATATTTTGTCATCAAATCAAAAGAAATTTGGAAATAAATCGAGCAAATTCATCCGAGAATAAATAACGGATAAAGGTGAGAAAATTTGATCGCCTCGAATCTCGAACCACAAGCGAGTTCAATCAATTTGATGTACTCGAATACCTGAACAAGGGTGCCTCTAATAGTTTATCTTTTTCTTTTGTTCTGATATGAATATGGCTTTTACTACTCAATTCTCTACATTTTTTTTAATTTCAACTTGCTTATTTGCTTTCACAATTGCTCATGAAGTATGTGAGCCATTCTTTTTCCTTTAACAAAGAATTTTTTTTTTTGAACAAAACAAAAAAAGAACATAAAAATTAACACCGACTTGAGAAATAACCAAAAAAAGCACAAAAATAATATGAATTTTGACAGGAAAAAAAAAACACCTAAACGAAATCCTGCCGGTAGGTATCAAATAGTAGAAAACCCACCAAATGAAAGCAATAAATTTTTATTTAGGCCTCAAGAATCGATACCATGATAAAATATGTAGGATAATATTATTAATAATAATCATTACAGAACTTCAGAATTACAATTACTAGAGAATGCCTTTATATAGACAAATACTAAACATAAACCTAGTAAACATATTAAATATGTAAACTAAATATCTTATTTTTCAAGTTACTTATTGTCCAAGTTTCTCCATTTCCTTATCCTCCACATTATTATCATATTCCTAATATATCATATAATATCCCAATATATAATATCTAGAATCTTATTTTCCTCCATTTGTAACGTATAGGTTTGGACTCCATGAAAAATTAGCTTGGATAATAATATGAACAACGATATATAGTTCACGTTTTGCGATGGTTGTTTGATTAGTATTACATCAACAAAGGTAGACCATATATATATGGTCCTAGTTACGTAATATTGGCATTTAAATATTTTACATTATTTTTTCTACGAAATCCATCTCGATGTTGCGTCTAATTCTTTGGCTTCCTTCAATAAATTATTCAGGGTCAAAGTTCATACTCTTTTTGTTGCACAAAATTACCATATGAAGGATGAATAATGCTGCCTAAGTTGAATCTATTGATTATTGATTTCTTAATTGATTGACATTTCTACCTTCTACGCACAAGGCTGACTTCTTCTAATAACAACCTTTACGCCGGCGTGATCAATCTTTCTACGACACTTCATACAAGTGAGATGCATTGCCGAAATTCGCCCTCAAAGCGCCAAGATCAAGCTACACTTTACCCCACACCAAGACTCCACAGAAGTTTTGGCCCCGAAAGACAAAAAGTTACACTTTGATCCTCAAGATAACGATTTCGTTTATTTTTTACAACCAAACGCGATTTGAGGTCAGTTTTGGGGTCAAATTTGAATTTTGAGACTTATTAGGGTCAAATTTAAATTTTGTGTGTAAATATATAGGATTTTAGATTTTGGAAGGAAAATGGTGAAATGATGAAGGCTACACCATTTTGGCAAGAAAGTGAGTGTAAAACATCGCTTCTACAAAATGGCCCTAACACCTCAAAATTCAAATTTGACCCCAAACCGACCAAACTCCCGCTTGGTTGTTCGAATAAATGGAATCGTTATTTTGGGATCAAATGCAATTTTGATACCACTTTCGTGTGGGACAAAATTGCATCAAGACTAAAATGCAACTGCACTCACTTTCTCAAAACCATTTCGACACTGCCATCACAATAACACTACTAGAAATCTGGGCAAAAGAGACGCCCGATCCCGTTTCCAAACCGTTTCTATTTGTCAACAGATGATGAGCCTGAACCACCCGACCTCTTTTGGCGCGCCTCTAAATCACTACCCGACTCCATTCCGACTCAAAACCAAGCCCGAACATTTTCGGCTTCAACCGACCTAACCGGCTCACATAACCCGACTCCATACCGCCTACGACCCCGACTCCAAAACCGGCCTCCATGTTCCCGACTCCAAACCGCCTCCACGTTCCCGACTCCATACCGCTCCACGACTCGACCCAAACCGTCTCCATACCCCGACTCCAAACTGCCTCCATCGCTCCCGACTCCGCAAACCGCCTCCATGTCTCCCGACTCCAAATCGCCTCCATGTTCCCCTGACTCCAAACCGCCTCCATGTTCCCCGACTCCAAACTGCCTCCATGTTCCCCGACTCCAAACCGTCTCCAACAGAACCGACTACGACTCCACTCTATTCCCTCAGAACGTAATCCGATTCTACCCGACTCCATCATCAGCATCGATGCAAAAATTCAAACTCCTGCCTCCACTGCCTCAATCCCGACACTCTTCGCATTTTTTTATAAAAAAGCGTACTGTCAAGCCGCACAATACGCAAAGAATGTGGCCGCAACACCACAAAACCCATCCAAATCATAAAACAAATATCAAAAGATTCAATTCATCCAACTCATGCCAAACAAATATAAAACATCAAAGATTCAAACATATAAATATAACAATTCATGTAACAAATACATATTAAACATCATATTCATATATAAAGATCAAACATTCATTCATATAAATATCAAACGATTAAACAAATTTCTTATTCATATAAACATCAAACATTAATTTATATAAAACATCAAACATTCAACCTAAAATTAAAATAAAAACCAAATTACCTATTTGAAACTTGGCAAAAGTATTTCACAACAAAAGTAACAAATATAAATTACAAATATATTAACAAATATAAAATTACATACGAAATAAAAAATTGATTCAAGTATTAATTATTAATTTTTAAAGTGACTCTACAAAATAAAATAAAATTTAATGTTAGAAATATAATGTACTATGGAAATGAAATTAATAACATAAAAAAGATGATATTATGGTGGGCTCTGGGAAAAACAGTTGGAATGATGATAATGCGAGATATATATAGGAACGAGATTCTGAACTCGCCTATCCCGCTGCCATACCGGCTCCATTTGAAAGTGGCTTTTGAATTTCCTCAATTTGCAGGTGAGGGCTGGAACTGCTGAAAACCTCGCTCATCCTCCATTTTTCATACCTCGCTTCCATCCTCGTCTCCATTCCTCGAAAAAGAATGCATACATTTATTTCAAGCCCCGTCTCCATCCCGACTCTATAGCCGATCGCTAGAAAAAAAGATACGCTTTACAAACCAAACTCCCCTCAAGGCCATAAACACAATATGGTGCTAAGCAATAAATACATATCACGCTTTGAACACAATATGAAAGAAGAATAAATAAAAAAATACACCACTACACCTACAGCATTTCAATATGAAGTTTAATACAGTTGCAAATTACTATATGAAAAACTTGTAACTTAAAATATTTAATATTAACGCCCGAGGAGCTGCCTCTCATCATCGCTATGAACGCTGCTCGATAGTCCGACCTGCATCCCAACCATCTCCCCATCGATACCACATCGTTTCTCCTTCAACAACAACAAAAACGCCCCTTGGCTCAACAACGACAACGCCATGATTATGTCAATAGGAACAGAGGAGGTTGTTGTTCTTCTCTTGGAAGATATCTTGTGATCTAAAGCTTGAGACATCCACATTTTGGTATACAGTCCAATCACTCGACTTCTCGCTCGATTTCATCATGACACACCACCGCCATGATCCCACCAGCGTGGATACATAACGAGATAGTATACTTGTTGTGCCCGGATGCTAGATAAACGGGTCATCTTTAGAACCTTCTGCTTTTGTGTTTGATTTGAACCATTCCATTCTTCGACGCACTCAGATTCAATGCCAAGGCCAAACCAAAAAACATTCAAGAGGGATCACGTTGTCGTAACTCAAGCCGCACGACAACTCCCAAATCTCGCCTAAGACACCATAGTAGTCAACATGATCATCATCTTGGTACATTAACCCTTGACACAAACGCTTATTGTAAGTGCTTTTATTACCATCGCCTCGCCTGATATCAAAATAGTACCCGTTGATAAACTATATAAACTATTCACATCTATAAATAAATTATTCACAAATATAACAACTATTCAATAAACTATATATAAACTATAATAAACTATATAAATTTATAACAACTATAATAAACTATAATAAACTATTCACAAACTATAATAACTATTCACAACTATAACAACTATTCACAACTATAACAATTATTCACAACTATTCACAACCACTAATCCATAAACAAAAACATAAAATGAAAAACTAATATACTTACAAATGCCATGTCCCACTTCGGGGTCGTGAACTTCGCCTGCCTTCCTCGAGGGTATCCTCATTCCTTCTTCTGCTCATCTTCATCGTGATACCCAGCCAAGTAACCCCTCTCTCCCGCCTTCTTCTCCCAAATACAAATAAGTGAATAATGACATTAGAAATTCAACACAAATAATTGAGTAAAATAAAAACAAAAATTAAAAACAAATATTTATTTCTACCTCCTCAACCAACCGGTCGACCAGCCGACTTGGTACCCCGACGGACGCCGGGCCATCCGCCACCGACGCCTGAAGCTACGCCGATTCTCGACTCGCCTGCTCAAGGACCGACGCCGCCCGCCGACGCCCAATAAATGGAGATACGCTTCCCAATCGGACGCGGAGGTACACCTGCCGGGCTTCGGGCCGCCGTGATGTAATCGATCCGGCTTCCCCATCCGCACCTCGGTAGAGTCTCTTCATGGCCGTCAAGAAGTTTCTCCACTTCTTTCCTGCTAGCCTCGGCCGAATATCGGCCGAGCTTGCTCATACGTCCCATTCTTTATCGTATATCTCTCCTGAAAAAACAAATAAAACAAAATCTAATTAGACTATAAATCACTCAAAATATTTTCAACTAACTTATTTTTTGCAAAGACTTACTCGAACGATCTCCGGGGATAAAATGCCTCCCTAATCTCGATCGATCTGCATTTGTGCCGAACCCGATCGAACCCCGCATCATCTGCTCCTCAATAAGGGAAGAATCCGCTTCACATCGAGCCGTGATAAATTCTAAAGTAAAAACCAAAACGCCATAAGTTATTCTACATAAATAAATAAAATAACTATTTTACTAATTTAGACAATCGTAGTGGACTTACGAATTGCAGCCGATCTCTTAATTCCATCTCGGCCGCATGGGACCATCTCATTCCTCGCATACGGGCGCTCGGGCGTCTTCACTGGTCGCCCTGGCCCGATCCCGTCAGCTTCATCATCATCCCCATCAACGCCCCGGCATACGGCAGTGGCGCCCGCGCGGCTGCCCCTGAGTCCCTCGGAACGGTAGGGCAAGACCTACAGAGGGTCGACTCTCGAACCGACGTCGTTTGCCTCGACGATAACCGCCGGCCCTCGTGTAGCGAAATCGATAAGTCAGATCGGGGGGGAGCTCGACCGCTTATACGAGGGGATTCGCTTAGCCATCCGCTCCGCTTATACTTTAATACCGGAAGTCTCGGCCTTTTTCGGTTTCTACCGCCCCCATCGCCTGCTCTCCACTATCTTCTCCTTCCCCCTTCCTATTATTACCACCACGTGCCATCTCAGACAATCAAAATTAGAAATATTAGGAAATATTTTAACTATTCAAACCATTCACAACTAACAATTAAGCCCTATTCACAACTAACAATTAACACCTATTCATAGTCAACTATTCACAAGTAAACACAACTATTCACAAATATATATAACTATTCACAACTAACAATTCACAACTATTCATAAATCTAACAACTTTTCACAACTAACAACTAACAACTAACAAGGACAACTATTCACAATTTCACTAACTACACCATTCACTAACAAGTTAACTATACCATTAACAATTTCACTAACTAATTTAAACCATTCACTAACAATTTCATTAACTAATGTTTAAACCATTAACAATTTAACTAAGTTAAACCATTAACAATTTGACTATGGGGTTCAACCATTAACTAATTAACAATTTCATTAACAATTAAACTATACAAATTAACTAATTAACAATTTAACAATTAACTATACTATTCAACCATTAACAATCAACTATACTATTCAACCATTAATAATTAATTATACTAATCAACCCTTAACTATTCAACCCGCTTTCAACTATTCAAACCATTCAAACGACAACTAATCAACTATTCAACAATTCAACTATTCAACTATACAACTACACTATATTCAACTATATTAAACTATATTCAACGATATTCAACATAATATACACTATTCAATGACTTACTAATTAACTATTCAACAATATTCAACTATATTCAACTATTCAACAATATTCAATTATTCAATTATATTCAACTATTCAACAGAATATAAACTATTCAACTATATTCAACATAATATAAACAATATTCAACTATTCAAACTATTCAACAATATTCAAATATTCAATTATATTCAACTATATTCAACATAATATAAACTATTCAAATAATAACAATTCAACTATTCAAACGACAAATAATTCAACTATTCAAAACTATTCAACAATCTAAACGACAACATTCAACTATTTAAACGCAACTATTGAACTATTAAACTCTCGAATATAACTAATCTAAAAATTAACTACTCCAATATAACTACTCGAATATAACTATTTTTAATTATTCAACTATTACAATTACCAATTTATCAATTGTTCAACTATTTGAAATATTAGAAATAAACTAATTCGTCATAATAAATAAAAATAATAAACAAATTCGAACATAATCAAATTAAACATAATCAAATAATAAAATTCGAACATAATCAAATTAAACATAATCAAATAATCAAACATAATCAAATAATCAAACATAATCAAATAATCAAATAATAACAAAAATTAAACATAATCAAATATTACAAATAATAAACTAAAAATTAAACATAATCAAATTACCTAATCAATTGTGTTTATGGGCATGGGGGTTTTTAGACTTTTGAGATTTTTTTTGGGGGGGTAAGGGCCGGAACTGTTGTAGGGGGGGGCGATTTACAAATGCTGGGGAGGCGGCGGAACCATGGTATGAGTGGGGGCGATTTATGACCGACTAAGGATGTATGGGGCGGCCTGCTAGGGGTAAACTGACATTTAAAACGTGGTGGGAACCGCTTAGATCCGATTTAACGCTGTAGGGGTTCGATCGATTTTAGTATTTTAGGAACGGCATCGGATGTAGACGGTCAACTTTAATTTATAATTATTTACAACGGGAGACGGAAGGAGTTCGGCATCTGGGAGACGGTACGGAGTCTGGATCTATTTATTTTATTTTTATATATTTTTTTTAATTTTTTCAATTTCCGATTCCATCATCCCGTCTCCAAAGTTCTAATCTATATAAGTGCCCCAACAGTTTTCTGCTGCTTGAAGACCGACTGACTACCCGACTCCAAATTGAGCTCCATTTTCCCCGTCTCTTTCGTCACAGATTCTAAGAAGGTGTTAGTACTTAATTCACGATGACTTATATATAAATGTTGCAGTAGATGATCTTTATTCATTTTTCTTTAACAAAATACGGAGTATTTCTTTTATATATTATTAATTAATAAGCTGGATGGTCCTTCGTGGGAGCCAGTAACAATATTGCCACTAAGGGATTCTATAATATAATGAATGAGTCAACTCATACTTTAATCATTCAATTATAATCCTTTATTTATTGACACATGCATGTTCTATCTCCAGCTTAATGTCCGGCTAACGGGCTGGCTTTAATTGTTATTTGGAGATGGCTACGAAATAATATTACTCCGTATTTGTTCATTTAATTCTATATTATTTCTATATAATTTCATAATATAATACTCCGTATTTGATGATAATTCATAATATAATAATACTCCATTTATATTATGAATTATGATCGATAATAAGCTAATAGCTTATCCTTGATTGTCTTCACCTTACTTTTTCCATTTATTATTTCATTGATCACTATTACGATATTACTTGTTTATTTCACTGCTTATTAATATATGTACGTAGATCTCTATAACTGCTACTATAAATAATCTCTTTTATGGAATTTGAAGGCCACCCTCACCAATTATTTTCAGTTCTAATAACTTGATTGTCGACTTGGGAATACATAAATGTTTTTTTAGAAGTTATTATTAGTATATCATTTTTTCTTGCTCAGTTGTTTCCCAGCCCTTATCATTAATTTTTTTATGTTGGTTGAAAGTGTTTACTTTGCTTCTAATTTTGAAATTACTAATAATTATATTCTTGTTTTGCATGCTCGTTCTTGGACATGGAATCAACCACTATACAGATCCAAATGGTCAGTTCTTTTTCATGTTCCATAATTCTCATCTAAGTTGACATTTTCAACATTTTTTGAATTTTTGTTCTTTCAGAAAATAGAATATATGACCTATATATTGATATTTTCGTTGTTTCTTTTGTGATTGGCAGGCCCCATGTATTATAAGGGTATTTATCATCTCTTCTACCAATATAACCCCCAAGGTGCTGTTTGGGGTAACATTGTTTGGGCACATGCAGTCTCCAAAGACTTGATTAATTGGAAAATCATAGACCCAGCTATTTATCCATCAAAACCATTTGACAAATATGGTTGCTGGTCCGGGTCAGCCACTATCCTACTCGGTAACAAACCCATTATTCTCTACACAGGAATAGTAGATGAAAACAACACCCAAGTCCAAAACTATGCTATCCCAGCAGACTACAATGACCCATATCTCACAAAATGGGTCAAACCCGATAACAACCCGTTGATCACACCCGATATCGGTGTGAACAAAACCGCGTTTCGTGACCCGACAACTGCATGGGTCGGCCCGGATGGGTATTGGAGGACTATAGTTGGAAGTAGGAGGAGAAATAGGGGAATGACATATTTGTACAAAAGTAAAGATTTCATGAAATGGACAAAAGCCAAACACCCTTTGCATTCAGTAGCAAATACTGGCAATTTTGAGTGTCCTGATTTTTTCCCTGTATCACTTAGGGGAGACAAAAAAGGATTGGACACTTCTGTTTTTAAGGGAAAAATTAAGCACGTCTTTAAAGCCAGCCTTGATGTTACTAGATATGAGTACTACACAATTGGGACATATGTTCTTGATAAGGACAGATATTTCCCTGATAATGCATCAATTGATGGTTGGAATGGATTGAGACTTGACTATGGTAATTATTATGCTTCAAAATCATTCTTTGATCCAAGCAAGAATAGGAGGATTAATACTGGTTGGGCTAATGAATCTGATGCTGCCATTCATGATGTTGAAAAAGGGTGGGCAGGAATTCATGTAAGTTCTTTTTATTATCTAGTCGACCCGAGTAAGGCTATATTTTTCATTGAACGTTATACTCATCTTTGAAGTAATAATTCATATAGGCGATACCACGTAAGTTATGGCTCGATTCCAAGGGAAAGCAATTGTTACAATGGCCTGTTGAAGAATTGGAGACATTGAGAGGGAAAAAAGTGCACCTTAACAATAAGAAGCTCAAGAAGGGAGATCAAATTGAAGTCAAAGGAATAACAGCTGCACAAGTAATTAAGAATACTATACTCTTATTATTATTCCGTAGTACTATTACTATTCAATTTTAAAATAGTGTTAGTAATTTATTTATCCTTTGTTTTATGCAGGCTGATGTTGAAGTGACCTTCTCTTTTGCTAGCTTAGACAAAGCAGAGCCATTTGATCCCAGTTGGGACAAATATGATGCTCAAAAAGTATGTAGTCAAAAGGGTTCCTCTGTTGAGGGTGGACTTGGACCATTTGGATTGTTGACTTTAGCTTCAAGTAAGCTTGAAGAGTATACTCCAGTTTTCTTTAGAGTGTTTAAAGCTCAACATAACAAACATGTTGTGCTCATGTGCTCTGATGCTTCCCGGTACGTCTCCTTCATGTGCTCTGATTCCATGGACATGCTATGCTTAAACATATATTATTTCCCAAATTGTTTGTCACATTAGGACATTTTCTCTTTTGATATCCATAGATATATTGTGCAATGACACTAACCAATAAACTGGCTTGCACTAACGTTTGTATTTCAACCCTCAACGCAGCTCTTCAATTAAGACATTGTTATACAAACCTTCATTTGCTGGTTTTGTCGATGTCGATTTAGCTGACAAGAAATTCTCTCTCAAGACTTTGGTATGTAGTAGTAATGGTTTTCTTGTCAATCCAATTTGAAAACTTCTGCAATTAGGTAATTTTCTTGAAATAAATATAAGATTATAACAATAAAATGCATTAATTGTCTTGCAGATTGATAATTCAGTGGTAGAAAGTTTTGGTGAAGGAGGAAAGACATGCATCTTATCAAGAGTTTATCCAATAATTGCAACTTACAAGAATGCACATCTTTATGCCTTCAACAATGGCACTGAGACTATCACAATCGAGAAACTAGATGCATGGAGCATGAAGAGCGCTAAGATACATTAATGATTCTACATAAAACTGTGACTTTTTTTGGATCAAGTCTTACTAATAAATTTGGCTTGACCATACGTTTTCATTTATGTTAGTCCTTGAGTTTAATATATACTCCGTATGAAGATTCAAAGAGTTTGTAAACATTGCGACAAAAAGGCGAGAGCCATCTGATAAAGAATGATTTTCTAGGCATATAAATATTTGCACTGATCAATGGGCCATTGTATAAAATTAACCAAAAGATTACCATTGAAACATTACTTAGTGGACATGAAACTTGAGAAGTAGCATATATAACACAGTCGAATATATAACTACTGACAACTTCAATGAATATTACGGAGTAATTGGTTAATGTATTGTATCAAAAACTGCAATTAACTCAAATGAAAATCATATAACAACTCAAACATCTTGGGAGAAATTGTGACCAGGTGACAATGAGCTCACTTGATCTTCTTCTTTGGCCTCAGCTGCAAGGATAAGAACAAAGCCGTTGTATGAGATCTAGAGGCAGAGGCTGTCTAGAAAGCCGATAATAATTATGTTAAAAGAGCCGACACTAGTTTTATGTGCAGGGTTCCACAACCTGATTGCTGTGACCACATTTCTTCTTTCTACAATTCACAGCTCTCGGGTGCAAACGAGCATAACATCTGTATATCAAGAAAGAGGTAGTTAATTTAATAACATCTGTATAAAGTCATCCATAGGTAACTAAAAACGAGAAATTAAGATCATGATCTGCAAATCAAAGGTCCTGCTCATGGAATAAGATAAAAAAACAAAAAAAAAGTTGAACCAGTCTCCATGAACATAATAGAAAAATGTAAACATCCATGAAAATCAGCTGGAAGCAAACAATCTCAGCTAATAAAGTTAAAGGATGGTTCTTGCTATAGGGAACTTTAACAGACTCTTCGGCATTGGAATAGCAGAAGAGAAATCAACCTAACAGTCCCATCGGGTCATTCTTTTCATAATAAAATAAATGGTACCTTAGTAAATTAGTCAAGAAATTAGCTTAGAAGGTAAACATGTACCAATCACGATAATCAACTGAAACAAAAATCAATTCAGTTGACTAAGTTGAGAGTGGAAATCAATTTAGGAACTAAAATATCCTTTATAAGCTATTGAACAGCATATAAGGCGTGAATCGATAGCTCCATGTAACTCTAACTGTAAAATGGAAGTTAAAATGGTTGCACTGCACTTTGTTCTGCCAAACAGAATCAACAACATCTATATTTACTTAAGAAACATACTTTAATTATATTAACATTGTTAAACGCACGCAGACTAGTATGTACATTTAATCATATGGAACACATCTTAAGCAAATGAATTCTAAAACATATGTACCAATCACGATAATCAACTACTACAAAAATGAAATTAGTTGACTAAGTTGAGAATGGAGATCAATTTAGGAACTAAAATATCCTTCTTACGCTATTAAACAGCATATAAGGCGTGAATCGATAGCTCCATGTAACTTTAAGTAAACGAATCCTTACTTTCGGCAAATCATTTTGTCTTGATTATATTTGCGAGCCAACGCCATCAAAGAAGGCTCGATAATTCCTCCCCTCAACCTCAAAACAAGATGTAAAGTCGATTCTAAAAACAATAAAAAACCAACAATCATTAACATATAAGTCTGTATTTGTATACAAAAACATATTAAATTAAATAAATCGAGAAATATACCCTTTTGGATATTGTAATCAGCTAAGGTTCTTCCATCCTCAAGCTGCTTTCCTGCAAAGATGAGCCTCTGCTGGTCCGGAGGAATCCCTTTGATAGTTGGGTTTTCAAATTTATAAGTAAAATATATTGGTATAATATTAATCTAGTGTTAACATAATAATATTGTTACATGCAGAATTAAGCATGGAGTGATATATACCCTTCCTTGTCTTGAATTTTGGCCTTCAGATTATCGATAGTGTCACTGCTCTCTACCTCGAGGGTAATGGTCTTGCCTGTTAAGGTTTTTACGAATATCTGCATTTTTATTACACTAGTAGTCTGCTGCTATAATACTAGGTTTTCTTCTTTTCATACATCATATTAATACTCACATCTCCTAGGTTTAAGCTTGTTAACGATCCAGATCAAGGCCCAATTCGGATTAATTAATTTAGATCCAATAGACACATCGAAATACGATTTTTTGAAGACCGAAATAGCTTATTTTACCCTCTGAATATAATTTTGTAAAAAAAAAAAATTAATAATAATTTCAGAATTATCACACTTACAATAGGGCAAAATAGTCATTTTACCCCAAACACTTATCGCTTCGTGTGTGTATAATACCGCCGGGCAACACTATACACACACCAACATAAGAACACGCTGGAGGAGTATAAACGAATTATTTTACCCTTTTACTTCAAGTAAATTGTATCAACGCTAGTGATAAAACAAGTTTGATCATAATATCAAGCCAGAACAAAACAAAGTCAATTCTATCGGTGCTTAAACTAAGAATCAAAATCTTTTAAGGCGCTCTTCTAAAACAAGCCAATTTATATGTGATTTTCAATAATCTAAAATCTAGACGCCTATGTCTATTTAGTTATAATTACTTTTTAAAATGAGTTTATATGTGATTTTGATATTAGTTGTTTACCATCTTAAGTTTGGACAAGAAGAACTCTAAGTGCATATACTCTTACAAAAAAGGTCAGTTTCTTCTTTCTTTATTTTTTTTGATGTACTTTTTATTCTTGGATCAATTGTGTAGAATAACATTTTGTTATTTTAATGACCTTTGTTGATATGTTTCTTTCTTGTAGTAGTTTTTGTTTGTAACTTTCGTAATTTACACATTATTCTAAACTTTTGCTTATGAGATGAAAGTTATAGTATGGATGTATATTATAGTTGTGTTTTAAGAATAAAAATTAGTAGCTCATTGTTTTATAACTGCTTCTGCATGTCATGCTCTTTAGTGATGGTTGTGTTTTTGAATCTCATGTTGTTCACTGATGGTTATGGTAGACTATTCTTTTTATATGTGATCTCTGGTAGTGACATATTTTTAGGATGTACAATGGATCCTGAGCATCTAAAAGTGTTAAAGAAAAAATATTATATAGGTTGGTTATGATAAGTAATTCTTTATATACTACATTATCATTGAGTGTATTAAGTTATTATTATATATATAGTATATATATGAAACTATGAATACTATCTGTTGCTAACACAGCTAACAAAGCTGAACTGAATAAAAGACGTCGAGTGCAATACGCAGGTATTATACATAACCAATAATAATAGATTTATTACTTTACTTCAGCGTGATTGAAGACGAATGATTCCATAAAACTATGAATTATGTATTCGGACAACAAATAAAGAAGCCATCAACAAAAGACGTCGAGAACTTCGAGCTGGTAGGTTGTCTTAGATTATACTTATGTTGGTTGAGATAGGAACTGTATAAAGCGGAGATAAGAACATAATTTATATTCCTTATCTCAATTGCACTCTTGTTAAATGGTACATCTTCTGAAAAAAAAAAGCTTCAAATGCCAAGTAAAAAGTTGATTGAGGATGATCATGACAAACAAGCAACTGAAGTCTTCATTGCAGCTAAGGAGGTACTTTATACCTACTACATTATGATGTTTTCTGTTATTTTTGGTTTTCACAACTATAGAAATTTACATCTTCAATATATATACTTATTTAAGATTTACACTTGTTATAGAGAAATACTGAACAAGGGATCAATGTTAAGACGTTCTCTATCTGCTGTTTGAAGGAAAGATTTATCCTCTGGTAATCTTATAACTAGAAGTGATGATATTAGACCGTCTAAGTCGTCATCTACAATGCAGATACACAACAATAATGGGGATTATCAAATAGGTACCTTTCATTTTCATAATATCTTTAGTCGAGTCCCTTGGCGATGTTCTAATAACATAATCATGCCTAACTAAATGAGATATATAAGCTATATTCTTTTTTCAGGGCTTGAAAATTTGATATTAATTACATCCTGTTGTTACTGTCGTACATTATCATAAGAGTTCATTCAGAAACACATCATTTTTATAGGATCAACTATTGTGGGAATGAATCAGAATGTCGAAATTACTACGTTTGATGCCAGGACACTAATACTTCCCAAGGTTCCTCCTTGCAAGTACTGCGGAGCTCACATATTCTACAGAGAAACTGATTTCATATGCTGCTCGAAAGGAGAAATCGTGTTAGCTGAATCAAACACTTCCAGCGTATTTGTTGTTGCTGATTACTGGAACTGATAGAAAATCAAAGGAATTTCAGAGCATGATTAGGAAATATAATAATCATTTTGCATTCACCTCTATTGGTATGTCGTGTGATGAGAAATACGAACACAGAGATCACGGAGTTTACACAGTCAGAGTTCAGGGGCAGGTCCATCACTATTTGAATGACTTAATGCCTCAGAATGGTTTGAACAAATTATCAGATATCCAATTCTATTTTTGTGATCCAGAGCATCAAGTTTCAAATAGATTGAAGACATTGCCAAGGTTGGATATAACAATAGTGGAAAGACTGGTTAAATTGATGGAGCCTAATCCATACTCGGAGTTTCTCAAACACGTCTCATCACTAAATAATATTGAGGAGCACCACATTGTGATTAGATCTGATCCGGGACTAGATCAGAGAATTTACAATAGACCAACTTCTACAGAAGTCGCCGGCATATGGATAGAAGATGAAAGTGGAGAAACTAATGACACAAAGCGTTGGGATATCAGAGTATACACCAAATTTGGTAGAAGCCACAAAGTGCAGTATTATTACGATTCTTATGATCCTCTTCAATACTTATTGATGTTTCCAAATGGAGAACATGGATGGCATTGCAGCATACCTAGAGCAAGCAGCAAATTGAATAGAAAGAAGAGTGGTTTACAGATGTTTACAGATTAGTAGCAGAAGTTATAGTTCTTTTGAAGACTTGGTGACAAGACAAAGACAAGGTATTCTCCATTTAACTCAAGTTATCAATAATATTTTCAATATATCATTGTAGAACTATACAGGAATTGATAAATAACATTCTAAATTCAAATGATACTTTGGGTGTTTGATGTAACAATAGTTGACTTTATATTTTGTTAGGTTTCAATGGGCCTGGAATTGATTTTTCTCAAACAGATGGTGATGAAACTCCTTCTACCAACGATAAAAGGCGCAAACAAAGGAGTGTCAGCTGTAAAGAATATTATATGTACAAATTGCAAGAGCGTCCCAATGACATATCATATAGTTTAAGATTCGGAAGATTGTTTCAACAATATATAGTAGACAACTATATTAAAATTGAGAGTATGCGACTTGACTTTCTTAGGAATAACCAGAAGAAGACCAGGCAAGAACAATATCAATGAGTTGTTGATAGCGTGATATCAGGAGTGGTGATTGCAGGGAAAGTAGGCAAAAGAGTTTACTTATCGTCCACTTTTATTGGTGGTCCTAGAGATTTGAGGAATAGATATTTGGATTCAATGGCACTTGTACAAGAATTTGACGTCCAGACTTATTTCTAACCATGACTTGTAATCCAAATTGGCCAGAAATTAAAGAGCGTCTCAAGCTGGGAGAGGAATCACAGAATAGGCCAGATTTGTTGGCAAGGGTCTTTAAAGCAAAGTTAAGCATTATGAATGACAAGATTATGAGTGGAGAAATCTTTCGAATGTTGGATTCAGTTGCATGTAATAGAATTTCAAAAAGAGGCTTACTACATGCTCATTTCCTGATCATACTAAAACCGACATTCAAGTATATGAGTCCAGAAGCTTATGATCGCGTGGTTTGTGCTGAGCCTAGACCAAAAAAAAGACCCTTACCTATACAGTTTGGTTGTAAAACACATGATGCACGGTCCATGCGGAGAATTGAATGCAGACAATGTATGTATGAAAGACGGTAAGTGCAAAAACCACTATCCAAAAAGCTTTGTTGACTGCACTACTCATGGGAAAGGTACTTATCCTGTCTACCGTCGTAAAAATGATGGAAAAGTTGCAAAGGTCAGAGGTCGAACACTTGACAACCGTTGGGTTATACCTTATAATCCTACGTTGCTGGCACAGTTCAATTGTCACATCAACGTTGAGATTTGTTGCATATTAAGGCTGTCAAGTACTTATACAAATATGTGCATAAGGGCCATGATAAAGTGATGTTCTAATAGCAGCGAATGATGGAGGTTCAGAAGTTGACGAAATTTCAAATTATCAAAATGCTAGATGGGTCTCACCCGTAGAGGCAGCATGGAGGATATATGGATTCCCATTTTTTGGAATGTACCCCTCAGTACTACAGCTTCAAGTTCACTTACCCAACTTTCAAACAATTCAGTTTGAAGAAGATGTCGATCTAGAAGAAATTCTACAAGATAATAGGTTGAAACGAACGATGCTAACTGAGTTCTTTGCAACAAATGTTATTGATGATGATGCTAAGAGGCTTAATCTACTTTATAAGGAATTTCCACAGCATTATGTATGGGATGAACAGTTGAGAACATGGACTAAAAGAAAAAGGGGTGCTGTTATAGGTCGACTGTGTGTAGTAACTCCAGTTGAAAATGAGAGATATTATCTACGAGTTCTTTTGAATAATGTTCGTTGTCCAACTTCATTTGATCACTTATTGACATTAAATGGAGTTCTATTAAACTCATTCCAAGAAGCAGCATATAGAAGAGGTTTTTTACACAATGACGCTGACATAGAAAGAACCATGGAAGAAGCTTCAATTTACAGAATGCCGGTGGAACTTCGTCGATTATTTGCCACTCTTTTACACTATTGCAGACCATCGGATCCTCAACTATTGTTTAAAAAATACTATGATTATATGGTAGATGGTCCAGGAGGAACAAGAAAGAGCTTTTTATACAGAGTACTTTTAGCTCATACTCGATCAAAGGGGTTCATCGGGATCGTAGTTGCATCATCGGGGATCACCTCATCTAGATTTTTAGGGGGCCGGACAGCACACTCTAGATTCAAGATACCAGTTGATGCTGGCTCTAGAGTTCAATGTCAAATGTCTTCTCAAAGTAGTGAAGCAGAGCTCATACGAAATTCTAAGCTCATGATATGGGATGAAGCACCCATGGCGGACAAAGCAGCAATACATGTTGTAAACAAACTTCTCCAGGATGTATGTCAAAGCGAATTACCTTTTGGTGGAAAGTTGGTTGTTTTTGGAGACGACTTTCGTCAAGTACTACCAGTAATAAGAGGTGGAGGTAGAACCGAACAAGTAAATGCAAGCATAGTTAGTTCTGCATTATGGAAACACTTCACGAAGTTGAAACTAACTGATAACATGAGAGCTAAGAACTATCCTGCATTCATCGATTTCCTCATGAGAATAGGAAACGGAGAAGAGCCAGTAAATGCGAGAAATGAGATTAAGATTCCAGCGCCTATGCTAATTCCATATACATCAATGGAACAATCAATTGAAGCTTTGATATCTTCTGTGTATCCCGATTTGAGTTGCTTATTTGAAAGAAACTTAATTCAAAATGATGTTGAATCATCTTATGTCTCAAAAAATGATTTTGTGGACGAGCATCATTTAAAGCATTGTTAATTTTGGTGAAAAACTGGTATATATCAGCTGATGACAGAGCTAAGAATGCAACCGACCGTGAGATTATGTAGACTACTTAAACAGCCTAGAGCCGAGAGGGCTCACACAACACAAATTAGTGCTTAAACTAAGTTGTCCACTCATTCTCTTGAGAAATATAAACCTGTTGAAGGGCTTTGTAATGGCACGCGGCTGATTTGCAAACAATTGACACCTAATATTGTAGGTGCAGTGATTGGGTAAACCGGCCATTAAAGGAAAAATATGTTTGATACTCAAGAAATTTTTAGACCGAATCCAGCCGATAGTAAATATTTGATACCTTTATCAGAATCACAATTCCTTTGCAGGCTCCCTATGTTTTGCTATGACTATAAATAAATCACAAGGTCAGACACTTGACTTTATGGGGAACATATATTCCGACAGCCAGTCTTCAAGGGCAACTCTATGTAGCTTTGTCCAGAGCGAAAACAGGAGCAAATGTCAAAATTTTGATCATTCCACCGACTTGTAATGATCCAGGAACTAAGTACACAGCTTAACGCCAGGTATGATGAGGTTCTCAGAAAGCAAGTCTGCCTTAATTTTGCCTTACTACTTTTGAAATATACACTTTTGCTATCACATTATTATAATTTACATCATTTAGATTCTTTTGAAACTTAATGTTTGTATTTCACATTTTTGTGGAGCAGTGGTGCCTTTTGAGAATAGAAGAGAATAATTGAGTGGTTTCTCACTTGTTTACAATCTTGTGGCTGCATTTAATCTTGCATGGAAGAGTATTACTTCATCCTTAGTAAATGTGTGTCTGCAATGTTGATGAATGCAACCTTTTCTGTGCATTTACTTCTGAACTGTCAAATAGTCAAATACTGTTGATGTTTATTTATCCAGGTTATTCAACATTCTTTGAATTCATTTGGTTACTGCATCTTATTTACCTTATTAAGTACACATAGTTCACATTATATAGATTTTTATTGCAGGCATAACACCTAAGATGGGCCTCAAATGAATTGTTGGATATCTCAAGTCAAGATCGGAAACACGAAATTGGACATCAAGAGTCACAATTACAGAAGATATCCCAATCATGACTTGCGGAAACAGTAAGAAGCTTAAACGCTACATTTTGACAGACTATGAGGTACAATTGATCATTTTAAACACTTTATCCATAAAATCATTTTGACATCACTGAGTACTTTAAAAAAATTTGTACATGGCATTGAAGTTCTAGCAATTGTATTTTCTGAGCACATACCTTTTCTCGCACAAATATTGACTATCTACAAAGTTTATGATATCACCAATGCTTAGGTCAAGTTCGTTCCACAGAGATTCATAGTCATCGAAACCACAATTGGTACTATAGTGAGACACCTCTAATACCCCAGTTTTAAAACCCAGAGTCCATATTTGGAGCTACTTTTTGAGCAACCAAACCCCTTCAGTTCCGTGAGTAAAGTGAAACCCAGTTGTTGATGCAAACAATATTGGTACACCACACTACCAATTATTACATGTTAATTCATTCCATTGATGCAGAATACCGTTGTCTAAATCATAATACTAACGCTTGATAGATATCATGGCTATATTGTTGCCATTGAAGAACCGCCAACAAATTGCCAGCACAATCAATTTATTCAAGAATGTACAGTGTTTCATATTCGGCCAATATAGAGTATGTTGATCCACCTCATTTCACCATTTATAATCATAATTTAAAACCTCATAATATATAAATTGTTTCATCAATGCCAGAAAATTGCAATCTACGCCACTTTCTGGAATGAAATGCCTGAAATCTTAGGACCTGCCTTAATGGAAGCATCAAATAGATTAGCAGTTGTTGTGGCTAAACGGTTGAGCCTCGGAATATATAATGGTACCATTTCCATATTACTGTTAACTGTCTGTTTTAAATTCATTTATTAAATAATAGGTTACTTCACAAAGCTACACTCAGTTATGTTGTATAGAAAATTAAGCTAACTATTTGTCTAATAATCGACTTATAGGGCGTGCATAAAATGCAAAAATAGTTCATCATTTGGTTTAAATCTCCATTGGAAATAGCATCAAACTTCAAAACATGGTTAGAAGTTCCTCAACCAGCAAATAGAAACAAATTGCCTATAAAACTACATCTTGAGCCACTTAAATAACTCAAAGTTGCAGGATAAACTCAATGGATGAGAATGAACTCAGACAACTACGCCCTGACCAACGAGCAGCCGCCTCAAAGGAACTCATCACTAGAGGCGATATCAAATGATACAGTTGCTGAATGTAAACACTATAGGAAAGGTCAATATCATTTCATCAAATTGAATGACTAAGATAATGTAAACATACAAATGATATCATACATCACAATAAATTCCAGTACTAATTTAATTATTGGGCAGGATTTTGCAAATGTCCAAAAGAACAAAGGCTCTTTTACATCGGATGCAACAATTGTAATTCAAAAATAAGCTACTGCGGAAGAAGGAATTCAATACGCTTGCTACGCTTGCCAAAAAACAAAAGTCTTGACTGCAGCAAGGTAATTAAACTTCATCATATTTTCATAAAATGCCTAATGTTCTAATAAAGAAATTAATCCTTTGCAACTAAATTTATAGGCATTTGGTTTTAATGTCCAGAATTGATAACAGCGGTAATCAAGGTGGTCGCCATTGATAATGTTGCTGAGCTAAATACTACAAACAATGGCAGAACATCTATCCAAATTAGTGAACTTGGTACTCAATCCATCCTTAATTCAGGTCTTTTGTTGATACAAAATATACTAGCTACAATCATGTTCTGTGATTCATACCAAATTATAAAGGGTAATTTGGTAAATGTTCTTTTTACAATCTTAGGCATTCCTTACTTCTTACTCAAATATTATTGAAACACAGGGTGAAAAATATGGATTTGACAGCATAAGGTCCGACTTTCACAACAAGATATATCTAATGATGTTGCCGCAACTTTGGTAAACATACTGAGGGTCAGAGAAAGCTATTGCTGGTTACATACTTAGAGGAAACTAATTCTTTTGAAAATGCCAATCAAGTGACCAAACTGAGTCACTTAAAACAAAGAACAAATTTGCTAGCAGCCCAGGAAAAGAAATCGCATTTGAGTCAACGCACTCTCCATTGTCACCATTAAAGAGACAAATGAGCAAGATTACTATCAATCCTGGTATGTAACACGTCTTTATTACTATTTGGACAATAAAATTATAAATTTCCCAAATCCACATATAGTTAAAACTATAAATAGTTTTCATTAATTACAGCTCAACAAAAAGAAATCCTTTAATGTTGAGATACACGATGCCGACCAAGAGAGCACCTCTGATGCATGAAAACTTCATCCTTCGTCCACTAAAACTCTGCTACAATGTCATTTTGTTAGAACACTATAGTTTTGTAAACAATCAAACTTTTATCAGCATGTATCTATAATCATCACTTTATAAATTGCATTAATCTTAAATATATTATCATAAGCAATCTACAAAAGCGCTAGGACAAACAATAGTTGTCAGTTAGAACCACTGCTGAATAAGTCACCACAACGCCTGGCCATTTGAATGCGCGCCTTATCTAGTGTATATGTTAAATAAAAGGTAGTCAGCTTATTCTGGCTCAATGTTTTCTTCCATTTAACGCCTTAATAACTATAAATTATTTCTTCCAATGGAAGCACTACAACTTCCCACTATATAAAGATATTAATCTACTCTTAACTACACCATATTTATATATATTTAACACAAAGCCTATCACATATATGTCATAAAAATCGGCAAAATGCACCAAACAAAAGAAACTAATAAAGATCGAGTATGACGTCCATGTATCCGTTACGTTAAAAATATTGATGATAAATATTTCACAAGGTACCCAATAAAGTAGTACTCTATAAATTAATAAATTTCACAGGTCACGATATTATTAATTTATAGAGTTTTGGTTGTTCATAACAAATCAAGCTTAAATTAAGTTCCGTATCAAGTCAAATAAACTCGTATTTGATCACCCTTCGTCTTTAATTTCATTATTATATGTTTGTACATATGTAATGAACGCTTTATTACGTATTATTATATATGGAAGAAACTGTGTTATAAAAAGGTAATCATTTTCTTTATTGGGCCCAACCCACACAATTCTGCTGAATTTGGTGTTCGTAGTATTAAGGCGGCTACCAATTGAGAGCCGGTACTCAATTAACATTAAGAACTTTTCATACCGCGAGTATTCATGTGGGTGGCTGCGTAACATGCCCGAAAGCCCCTTTCTAATGGAAAATAAAATTTAATGAGGGTTTGTCTATCCGACACGCATACGCCATGGACATCCCGCCTTTTTATGTTCTATAGACTTGTATGTAACTATTGAGAGTGAAGATATACATAATGTGAATATTCCACCAAAAAGTTTTTAGTTCAAAATAATCAATATGTAGAATCCGGTCAAGTGATCACGATTCGGGCGCTGGAACGCTCCACTTTGAATTTTAAAGAGAAGGTTCAAAACATATTTATTCAGACTAGATGGCGAAATGCAAGGGTTCTAGCTCGATTTATATTCAATGTCAATTGCATCAACACATCTCATAAGTTCTATCGAATCACATACTCCGTAACAATTAGGATGACTTCTCTATTGCATGATGTGCATCCTCTAACTGAGAAACAATGAATGAAGATCTTTTGAAAAGATAAGTTATGAAACAACTTCATGAAGAACAACAAAAACATTAACAAGTTAATGACAACCTTCACAGAATGAAAGAAAACCATTCTGATTGGAAACACACTGGTATAATATGTGAAGCAATATGTGTGCTGGCCAGTAACTATAAATCTAGATAAGATTTTATGATTCAAATGCTAATTGTAATTTTGTAAACACTAAAATGCAAATGAAAGCTCTATAACAGCCATGATTGAGTAAAAAGTAGAAATGTTTCGAAAAGAAACGGACTCCGATAGTAGTAGAGAATGGCAATCCTATTCGAAAAACATCCAGAGGCTAAGCTCAAACAAATAGCATCCAATTGAAACAGATATGCATAAAGTTTTTCCATTCCAACAAAATTTCACAAACAAGCGTTGAAAAGGGAAATACTAAGCATCATCTTGATACTTAGAGAATCACAACTGAGACCTCTATAGATATGCTTGAACGCAACAATTAGAGCCTCCTTCCTCTTCTACCACCCTTTCTCCTTGTACTGTCGGTGGGGATTGGTGTGACATCCTCTGCGATTGCAAAAGATACATCGGATATTAGAAAAAGAAAAAGAATTAAGAAGTGAAATATAAAAAAGTTTAGGAGACAGAATGAAAACTACCTATGCGGCCAATTTTCATGCCTGAACGGGCAAGAGCTCGCAGGGCAGATTGGGCTCCAGGACCAGGGGTCTTGGTCTTGTTGCCTCCAGTAGCCCGCAGCTTAATATGAAGAGCATTAATTCCAAGTTCCTGAACAATCAAACATAGTAAGGCATTGTCAAGGCTTGAAAGATCTGAACGATTTGAAGTTTTGACGACTTCGTGACAGATCATCTCAACAGCATAAATAGTTTAACTTGAGATCTACACAAAATAGCCTTCAACGATAAGGGGGAAACAATAACCTTGCATCGTTGGGCAACATCCTGAGCTGCAAGCATAGCAGCATAAGGAGATGATTCATCTCTGTCAGCCTTCACCTTCATACCACCTACATCACAATTAGATTGGTTATACATAACATAACTTACATCATCAAGACAGCACATAACACAATAACCAATATTACAACATTAGATTACAGCAGAAACTACACTATGAGGAAAGTATAGTTTGGATGAGCTAATAAGAGTTTTTCAGGACAGAACACAGTCATCAACTAATTTTAATCCAATACGATAAATCATTAGTATGACAATCATACCATTAGAGGTTCACCTACTAGTACAGTTTCCATCTCCTATGGAGTTAAAAACATTATATTCTCTTGACCTTTGACATTATGGAATAAATCAAAACGGCTCATGACACTACCTACGCTTCTTATCTTTTGTAAAGTATTATATTGTTTTCACTCTTAGGTCAATTCGGAAACAGCGATATCACAGGGTTAAGGATGCATATTATCCAACCCCCATCCTTCAGCAAATGGAGGTCCTCTTCCAAGGCATTGGAGCATGTTTATGAATGAACTAAAAGTATAGTATTACCCAATCATTATAAATAGATATTTAATCTTCTCTAGAAAACACATTCAAACAAAAAAGCGCCTATTATGAACATCACACTACATACTAGTTGCAGTTAATATAGGGGGCTCAATTCATTAAGCTTCGGACAATTTTCTACAACCTCCGATTTAATACAATCTTAAACCGATTAAAAACATCAACATAGCCTATGTAACACTATAACCATGAGCTACGAAAATCGATTATAACAATATTAATTGCAAGGACATATACCTGTAATCCGAACCATGGTTTCTCTACCAGACAGATCAGTCACATGCTGTAATGAAACAAACATAACTCTATAATTCACAGCAAACAATAAAAATAACTCGAGACAACTCACGAAATAGAAAATTAAACTCACAATGAAAGTGTCGTTGAACGAGGCAAAAATATGCGCAACACCGAAAACAATTTCACCATCTCGTACTTTTGGTCCCAAAGTCACATTATCCTCTTTCGGCTCCTTTGTTTTCCTCTTCGACTATTTCATTACAAAATATTGAAAAATCTAATCAACTAATTGTTAATCCCAAAATAATTATAATGGACTATTTACTTTTCACTAAATCCCAAAAACATTGTACATTTTCTAATTTTTATGTGTTGACTTTTTTAACAACCTCAAATATTTTTTAATATTTTGTATATCTTGTGAAAAAATATATCAAAATATAATATTTTCGAGCTACATTAATATTAACATTTTAATTTTGATTCAAGTAAACTATACAATATTTGGTAATAATTTTACTAGAATTGTTTAGGACTATTGTCTACATTATTCACTAAAAAATTAAATTTGCTAAAATAAATCAACGGTATGAATAAATTTATAAAAAATTAAATTAAATTTTTAGCTTATCGGAGAGTTTTTTTAAGGCTGCGGAGGTAGTGGCTTACCATGGCGGCGGAGGTGGTGGAGAGATTTCCTTTACTACAAGTGAACCCTAATTAAGGTTTGGGCAAAGAGTTGTGTTCTTATATACAATTAGGGTTTGGATTTTATGGTTTTTGTTATTTGCATTATTGTCCTTTTAGTTTTGTGGAAGTATGAAAACACCCGTATGCTTTGCCTAGTTCACTATTTCAAGCCTCCTATACTTTTAAATTCCCACTGCTACTGAATATCAAAAATTATTTTGTCGCGTGCAAGTTTCCGTCATAATTTTTTTAAAATTCGGTTTCATTTCCGGGTTTTTGTGGTGATGTAATGATGTAGCATACTTCAAGAATAAGACGGAATTATTTACTCCATGTTATATATAAAGCAGCCTTTAGCGTATTTAAATCTGGATCAAACCTCGCAACGCTGATACTTATGAATCCATTCGAACCTTTTTCCAGATTACAGGTAATTCCTGTCTGAAATAATTGTAGATTTTAGTCAAACACTTCAATTATAGTGTTACTCCTGTGTAGTTCCACCCACGTCAATTCAATTGAAATGCTTTTTCTTAACAAAAATCGCCAATTGTTGATACATAATGTTAGAATATACGAGTATTCGGGAGTATTAACTACTATATAATGTTATAATATATATGATTAATTTACAATGTATGTAATATTTATCAAGTTTTTGACTCGAATTAATCAAGTTTAAAATTAAAGTTCATGACTCGATTGGAATCAGCGAGTCGAGTCTATATGAAAATCAATCGACAGATTAAAATGAAGGTTTTGATAATTCTTTCAAACAAATGAGTCGAGCTTTGAGTCGAAATTTATTTCAAACTCAATAAAATCCAATGCACAATGAATAATTTAAAACAAAGATGACAGCTGTGGGATTTGAACCCACGCCCTTTCGGACCAGAGCCTAAATCTGGCGCCTTAGACCACTCGGCCAAACTGTCTTGGTTGTGAGAGTACTTAAACTTGTGAGAACAGAATCAACCATAATTGTCACGGACAACCTTAAAACCACTCGTTTAGAGCTGTTATGGAGAATGGAAGTTCGAAATTTATAATTTTAAAGTTTTAAACTCGAAATGGGGGTAATCAGAAGAGCTATAGTAATAGGAAATGGTGTCGCCGGAGCAGAGAATCAATGTCTTGCTCTAGTCAGAGCTCTTGGTCTCTCCCATAAATCAACTCTTTACGTAAGTCATTTTCATATTAATTCAACAGCTTCCGGGTGTATTAATAAGTTATCATGTTCTTAATATGTTATTTTCAGCCCTGGTTAAGCAACTTGTATATGGTATAAAATGGACCGGGTAACACGTGTTTGAGAATGCGGTCACACATTTGTTAATTAAAAACCTTGTATAAATAAATTAGTGGACTTTATCCTGTGATATAACTAATTTGGCTTTTAAGTGATGAACCTGATTTCAATACGTTATTGTCAACCATGCCATGTGGTCTAATGGACCGGCTAACAGTGCCCGGAGGCATTGATAACTCAATCCTACTTTGTTGATTAAGACCTCTGACTGTATTAATAAGTTCGTGTATTTTATCCATCTATAACCTTTGGTTTTATGACCTCACAAAGATGATCTTTAAATATCATCAATGTTTCTACATGTTATATTTGGTGAAAAATATAACAAAAGATAGTAATTCAGCGTATTTTATTATTCACATGATAATTTTGATTCAGATTTAATTTATGTGTTAATTAAGGCCATAAAGTTTGCTAATTTTGGGTGTTGAAGATCAAAGTAGACAATGGTTGTAGTAAATAAAATATCACAAGCATGTTTGTTTATTGAATGTTTGAACTAATTGTTTGAAGTAAAATGCGAAGCGTGTCAGTAGGCCAAGAGGAGGGTTGAACGATAGGCTTCACTGGTTGCCTGTTTCTCTGCATCAAAAGTTGGATAATGCCATAAGACATATGTCAAGATCACAGAAGGTTATGCCAATGGGAGATAAAAGCGAAAAATGTGGGTATTTGGCCTTTTACTTAGTTGAATATTCTGCAGTGATTATGTAGTGTAAATCTTTGAAATGATTCATGGAAACTGTAAATATATATTACTAAAGGTGATTGTTTTTTGCGGCGTTGATTGCTGAGTTGGATTTCAGGTATCTTAGAAGCCAATGCAGAACATATTTCAAACGTGGCCCGTGAAACATTTGACAAGTATGTGTAAACATTTTATGTTGGGATATTTATTTACATGTCAAAGCATATGAGTTGCATCACTAGTATACTCTGTCTACATCTAAGAAATGATCAAAGTCAGACCGCAATGGATGATTATAGAATTTGTGTTTCTTAGTTGAGACATCTGACATTCATCTCTGGGCTATCTAGTTGTTCTTTGCTTTCCTTTCTAGAGTTTCTTCCACTTTTATTTGGGGAGAGAAATAGGGACTGACATATAGAACTGGGCACATTGTATTTATAGATATTTCTGTTTCCAATTATAGGGATGGCCCAGTCTTAGTGGTAGCATCCGGTCGTGATACTATCCCCATTGCAACCTCTGTGAAACGGTTGGCTCCTGAAAATGTATTTCTGACTCAGGTTCGACAAAGCCATTTGTTTGCCATATAACCTTATGCTTTCATATACGGAGTATCATTTATCAGTTATGCAATGCAAATCTAGATGCTGTACTTATCTGCTGTTCAATATTCCTTGCATGTATGATTGTTTTTCATTCTGGTTTCAGATACAACATCCAAGGTCAAATCTAGATAGGTTTGATCTTGTTATTACACCTCGGCATGATTATTACCCTTTGACGCCAGAGGCTCAGAAACATATCCCTTGGTTTCTTCGCAGGTGGGTAACACCTCGTGAGCCTCCGGGCAAAAATGTGGTAGGCTTGCCCCTTAAGTATTATTGAGACGATGTAATATTAGTCTTTTTTACATCAGCCAGAATGTAACATGTTCCTTAACTATTCATCGTAGGTCTTGACTATTGGAGCACTTCATCTGGCTGATTCAGTTGCACTGCAGGGTGCTGCTTCTGCCTGGCACTATGAATTGGCACCTCTGCCAAAGCCTCTGGTTGTGATTAATATAGGAGGACCAACAAGTAACTTTTCATATTTTCTATTAAGATGGTGCTACTCTATATTTCTTTTCCGTTGAGAAGGATCGTAGCTAGAAGCTCTGGCTTGGGCGTACTAATAGTGCTAGTATTCAATGTTTTTGTAATCATAGTTAGGTGTCTGGCTTCTGTGGGATTGGTTTCATTTGTTTTCTCTATGCTTACTATTTCTGTTGAAATCTCGAGAACCCCTCTACCGCTCTACGTCATCTCAGAACAGTATTCATTCCATCAGGGCATTGCAGATATGGTGCGGATCTTGCGAAGCAGCTAACTTCCTCATTGCTTAGTGTTCTTCCAACCTGTGGGAGCGTCCGAGTATCCTTTTCTCGTAGAACACCAAGGTCTGTCTGTAAGAATCTTAGTAAAGTGTTATTTTCTATTACTTGCTTTATTGTCATTATTTTACTTCATTTAAAGGCAGGTGTCTGATGTCCTAATGGCAAACTTCCATGATCATCAACATGTTTCTATTTGGAATGGTCAAGGTAATCCTTAATTTGCTCTTTGGAGCAAATGAAATTGATTTTTTTTTTGAAAATGTATGTCTCCATTACCATAACAATGTTTATAGATTTAATTTAAAATCCCCAGGATTTCTACATAGTGACACATTTTCCCATGGTACTGCTCAGGTCCGAATCCACATATGGGACATCTGGCATGGGCAGATGCTTTTGTTATCACAGCTGATTCAGTTAGTATGCTAAGTGAAGCTTGCAGCACTGGGTATGTATAGAGAAGTAAATTTGAGGGGATTTTTCCACTGTCAATCTTTCTGAATGATCTTAACATTGCAGAAAGCCCGTCTATGTGATAGGAGCTGATAGATGTACATGGAAGTTTGCTGATTTTCAAAAGTCTCTGCAGTCTCTAGGAATGGTTCGTCCATTTGCTGGAGAAGAAGATGTAAGTTGCAACTTCAAAGTAACAATAACCTGACACGTTCACTTCCTTCTATAGTTCTATCCTGCATTGATCGTAAAAAGTATGTTTGGTTGAATTTTTTTAATTTTTTTGCCCTTCTTTTTCTTTTTCTGAAAAGAAAATTTTGCTGATAGTCCCCTATCGGCTGTTTTTAACTCTCCAGATGTCTAGTGGCTGGAGTTATTCTCCTCTGCATGATACTGAGGATGCAGCTCGCCAAGTAATAGAAGCTCTCTCAGCTCGTGGCTGGAAATTGCAGCCACACTAAAGAATAAGCCGGTTGGCTTTCTAAATAGCAAGGGTTGAACTTGAAGATTTGTGCAAAGGTATTTTACCTTCTATATTTGCTACCTCGTAAAGAAATGCAATGGTGGTGTCCAAGGTCTACTACTCCCAAGGCTAATTTGAACTTAATTTGATAACTCATATCAACTATCACGTCTAATGGAAGTGAAGTGGAGCTTGGTCTTGCTATCATAGAATGGGTTATCGACTTTAGCGTCTCCTGGCAATTAAATGGTTGACATTGTTAAACTATAGGATGTCGATAAATATGGTTGACAATATTATCAGCTTATTACTTTTTCCTCGATCATCATGTAGTAGTTTGTAGTTTGCACCAATACATTAGGACGTCAGGAGAACTACGTAGTACATTATACTGTTCGAGTTGTGTAACATAGAGCTTTATGACTACAGCAATCGATTGTTCAGATCGAATTTTGTCCATTTCGATTCTACTCAGATTGAAGATTTGATTTTCTTTTATTAATTTTAATACTTCTTTGAAGCCGATTTAACTCAAAGTTTTCTTTGTTAAATAGTCAACCTATTTTTAAAGTAGTAGTTTTATCAAGGTTTCTAAATTTATTAAAATAATGCTACATACCAACCGAAGCACTATTTCTGTATTTGTTTTGCTGGAAATTCTTTTGTTTTTTCTCCATGTATGTCTATGGATCTGCCCCATTATAACTTCCCACTTTAGAGTTCAAATATTATTATTGAACTTAAATGTTGGCTTCCAACAACTCTTCTTGCTCCATTAACTCAACCGCTGACTATCCCATTTTATGTGCAAAAACATAAATATTATTTTCTGTTTCCTTCGTACAGTATAAATATGGTTCTTCAACTCATGTCATTGCCATCATAAATCCCAACTCAACAATCTTCTAGTTCTTTGTCCACAACTAAGCAAACCCTGAAACACATATACACTTCGATCAGTCTTTGAATTTAACTTTCCACTCTTCTAAAATGGACAAGGCTGAGGCGACTACAGTTGACATTGGCGAGTCAAGCAAAGAAAGGAAGGGAAAGGCTCCTCTTCTGTCCACCCCTCCGCCACCTCCTATTGCCAAAGCCAAGGTGGCCGTTGGAGGATACAAGAAAGGGGTCGCCATATTCAACCTTATTCTCAGGATCAGTGCAGTTGCCACCTCTATAGGTGCAGTTGCAACAATGGCCAACGCTGAAGAGACACTCCCATTTTTCACTCAGTTCTTCCAGTTCCAAGCTAGTTACGACGATCTCCCAACCTTCACGTAAGTCTTATATATACTGAAGTTAAAAATTGGCACATACACTATATCTTATATCTTCAAGGTACTTGAAACTATGCAATATGATCTTTCAATTAATATTTTTATTGCAGGTTCTTTGTGGTGGCAATGTCATTTGTTTTGGGCTACCTTATCCTTTCCATACCCTTTGGTATAGTGTGCATTGCCCGACCATACGCGAAAGCACCCAAAATGCTCTTAATTATCAGTGACACGGTAAGCTCCGACCAGATACACGTTACCTAGGATGTTATTAGTTATTATCAGTAGTTTTCTCGTTTATACACGCACACTATTTAAGAAAGCCATATTTAACTGATTATTCTTAGATAATGCTTCATATGTGCTATCTCTTCTACCATAGTGCTAGTTAAGATATTGCTTAAAAGTGTTATCCGAATAAAAAACAAGTTCTATACAAGTCGAATTATGTAGTAGTGAGAAATAACCTAAAAGAATATGTAAACTTATTACATTGCAGGTGATGTTAGTTTTGGCTACTTCTACCGCGGCAGCATCTACGGCCATGGTCTACTTGGCTCATAATGGGAACCCAAATGCTAATTGGCAAGCAATTTGCAATCAGTTTACAGATTTTTGCCAACAATCAAGTGGAGCAGTGGTGTCTGCATTCATTACTGTTGCCCTTCTCATATTCATGGTTGTGTTGTCTGCAATTGCACTTAAAAGAACTTGAAGTGATTATCAAACGATGACCACTGAATTTCATACACCTTTTCCACTTTGTTTCTAGTCTTTTGAATTTTGATTGTTGTTGTAGAAGGTGTTCTCTTGTGAGAATTGTTTCCATCGTAATCTCATGATTCTACTATGTTTGAGCTTATGAACACGTACCGAATTTGTGAACTTTTCTCTACCCCATATATAGCAGCTACGTTTAGTTATATACATGCCCTCTATCATAGTTTTACTGATGACTGTTTTTTCCCTCAATTCTTTTTCAAATTAATACTGTAGTTCATTATAAAACTTTGAATTTAAATAAAAAAATTAGACATTACTCACCAAACACAAATATGCAAGTTTTTGAGCATTAACTTTTAATGGATTTTTTTTTTAATATAGGGTGAAATTAAGTTTTTAAATAACTAATCAAATCTATGACTTAAATTATTTGCTCAACATTAGTACACATAGAGGCTGTTTGGCTAAGCTTGTTTTTTTAACTTATAAGTGACCAACTTATAACTAAGAGTGCAATTTTATAGTAGGGTTACTTATGTTGTCAAATTTATTTCCTCTCACTCTTATTCGACTAATATAACTTAACGGCATTTTTTCTCATAATGCTAACAATAACTTATGTTTATGTGTGAAGCCGCTAAACGACTTATAAGTGTTAGACTATATGCAACCTAAGACGGGGGAATTTCTAGTTATAGCGCATCTATAATCGAATTTCGGATTTATAAAATTAAGTTCAATTACCCCAATTAAATAGTCCTACACAAATATACAAAGTCCAATCAAATAGTCCTTACACAAATATGATTTATGCAATAGATAAACAAATGCCTATTTGGATTTATTATGCCAAATATTTAACTCTTGAGAATATACTACCTTAGTCAATTTGTCCACTTTATTAAGTTGTATTTCAATAACTCTCAATCGTTTAATAAATCAATTTACACAATTATAAAAAGATAACAATATTCCAAATACGAAGCAGTAGTTTAGGATGTAGAAACGCAAACTGACACGGTGTTTAACGAGTTTCGCAAACTCAAATTGCTCAACCTCGCTTTTCAACCGATTTTGGAAATGTAACTTCGTGATATATTATCGAGTTCAACCACCTACAAGACAAAACAAAGAACTCAATATATACCGGCCTAGCTAACCCACTAAACCACCTAGATACGCCTAGGCAACCACCGAGAACTCCCTGCTTTACCTCGAAATCCCCGAGCCGCTCAAGATTAACCCAACCTTGAACAAACTTCTAGCAACACACTGTGTCGACTAGCAATCTCGCTTAATCAATCCGCACAATCAATTCACTTCCAAGCAAGCACATCCACCTACCGTGAACCTTGTGTTATTTTCAAGATCACCCAACCTTGAATAACCTTCGCAACACACTGTGTCGACTGCCAATCCGCTTAATCAACCCACACAATCCAGCTCACTTCCAAGTAAAGTTAAAACCACTACCGCGAATCCTTAGCAATTTTTCTCAAAGAAAAGTTGTATTCTTGAACAAGATAATCACTAATGGATTGAATAAGAGTATTACAATTTTAGCTCTATATATAACTCCCTTTTTAATGAATGGATGAAGTTGAAAGTTCTCTGCTTTTAATCTCCCTGGCTGAAGATAAAAACTTGACGGTTGTTTTCTCTCCCAGCAATTCAACAAACAATCTGAACGCTCCTTTATCACAATCTCTACATATATAAAAGTAGTTTATCAATTCTACCTGCCCAAGATAATCAAAGTTGAAGCTTATTCTAGGAGAGATTTGATACTAAAATTAGAGAGATTTGCCTTAGAAAATGTTGATCAAATGTGGGAGAAGGCTTGGGAATGAAAGGGGTCGAGTGGAGTATTTATGGTGTAAAATTGGAGCTCAAACCGTCAAAACGGCAAATTCGGTTCCACCTACTTCAATCGGCCCCCTACAACCCTCGACATTAAGGGGTCGATCAAATAAGCAATTCAAGTGATTTGCGGGAAGCTTCTGCTCGCCATCGGATGCTCAATCGGGCCTCAAGCAGAGGCCGATTGTCAAAATGAATGGTCACCGCGCAGCGACAACCCCAACTTAAAAACTCATTTTCCCGCTTCGTTATAACTCCGATTTTAACGATTCAAAAAGCGTTGGAAAACTCTTTTCAAACACTTTAATAATATGATATCTAACCCCAATTTTATAAATATTATTATTTTCAAAATATTTTATTTTGACAAAATATCTTAAAAACTTTGAAACGCTTAACAACTTTTTGTCAAAAATAATTTGAAAAGTATCTACCATATAAGAGTTTCAACTAATATTATTCATGAGACTTTAAACTATTATTGGTAACTAACTTTTACCTTTGTAAGAGCTTTACATCCATAGTACCATCACTCGACATCTTTAACACTCTTGAATCCTCTTCGCTCAATCCATTTGACATCGCATCGCTCTTCAAGCATCTCTACTTCAATGCCAATGGTCTTGCATTTGTTAAATAAGTATATCACTTTAAAAGCCCTCCGCAAACATCTTTCTAACATTTACTTCATGGCATAAAAAACACTTAATCACACACGTTAGATAAGAAATCAACGCTTTTAAGAATCATCAAAGAGTACTTAATGTGTGATACCCAACAATAAAGGACATCTCATTTATATATCATTTTTTTTATCATTATAATATTAATTTTTTTATAATTTAATATTTGAAAAATAAAAATAATTATAACTAAAAAATTATATTTTATGACTAAAAATATAATATTTTTTATTTTTATTTTTTCAATAAAAAGTAAAATGTTAAAAAGCTTGGTATAAGAGTAGAATGTAAGAAATTACTTTGACAAAACCAACTTATAAAATGAAGAATAAAAAGTTGGAAAAAAGTTTGGATTTGATACTTTTTTTATTTCAACTTATGTTTATACTTTAGAAATGTTTGCTGTAAATACTTGGCTTTTTATCAAATCGACTTATAAATTGATTTTGACCAAAAATAAACTTAACCAAACACCCTCTTAATATGGTGTTGGTTGGATTTGTTAGAAAATTTGGGTTTGCTTTAAAAGTTCTGAAACTGTGTAGCATATATATTTCTTCAAAACTAAATTCCATTGGCTTCAGAAGATGAGATAATGTCACCTTCATTTTATTAGTTCATAGCTTCATTACATCATCGCTTCTCCATCGATTGGGAATTTTAAGTTTTGGACTCAAATAATTACGTAAAAATAAAAACTTATTTCAAGGCTGCAATTAAAATAAGTACTTATAATTTTTTCATTTTAATTATAACATCAACTATTATTTTCTTCCTCAATAATTTAACCAAAAAAGTTGTTAGTTTACTCTCGAAACCAAATCATAATACTGAGTATTATTTTCATTTTACATTTTAGATGGTAAGTACTGGGAATGAGGAACAAAGTAGTATTTTAATTAAAAACAAACTTAAAGATCCTGAATTTGAATCTATGATATCTCATGAATTAAATTCTTCATAATGTTTTGTAGATAACTGGAAAAATTCCATTGTGGGATTGGCTTACGTGAAGAAAACCTATAATTCTAGACTATAGAATGAGAAGGCCTCTGTACACGTTTTTTTTTTTTCGTTTTAAAAAAAAAACCATCCACCGCCTCTCTTACAACGAGACCCAACTCCAGAAACTCTGCTCTGTCATTTAACCACTGCGCCATTCATGCTCTCTTCTACACGTTGTTTGATTGAATTCACAAGCAGGCTCTTTTTCCAAACCAATCTGGGATTTTTCCCAACAATTAATATACTTTATTTCATACCCATTAATTTATTACACACTCCTCTTCTCTACCATTACAACTTTAAATTCAATTTAATTCTTCACCCTCTCTTGGTTTCTATTAACTCCATCTTTATCTCTATACTTTCCACCTATCACCATAAACATTAAATTTACTTCTAATTTAGTCCCAATCCCTACCTCCCTCATCTCAAAACAAAAGTCATATAAATAGAGGGCATTAAGCAAGACACTGCTCATACATACAAACACCCTCTTCTCTTGTTGCTTATATTCAAACCCCTCCTACAAACTACTATTCATGTTGTCTTTTAAGGTTCGGCACATAATTCTTGATCACTAGGTATCCTATATCTTTTTATGTGTTTTAATTTATTGTGATCCTTATAATGCTTTTTCAACCATGATTGTTGTTTTTTCACTACATTTGTTAGTTTGCCTTCTAAAGTCATTGCATATTGTATTCATAATATGCAACAAAATATAAGTTGTATGAAATAGTCCGTATATTACTACATCTACTATGAATTGAATGACGACATTGGTGATTTTTCTTAGTCAATGTACTCAATACTTAATCCATTGTTTCGATTAATCAAATTAATATAAATAACATAGTGAATGTTATAGGAGTAGCAAGTTGAGCTTACTGTAACATCCAAATATTTATTTATGAATATTGACCCTTTTAATCAAGAAGTCAATTTTCCTTTCATTTTTTTTAAAAATAAATGAGCGTCGTAATATATTTTGATTATTATGTTGGTATCAGAGAAGGCAGAACATCTCCAAATAAAGAAGCAACCATGAGCCAGAGGAATAGCAACGGTCCGAGACTTGACCTGAAGCTGAAAATATCTCCACCATCAAGGATGAATTCTCTGTTGAATAATGATGCTCGCAACCGATCACCGACGTCGATATCGCCGGAAAGCTCTTGTGTCTCCTCTTTCCATAAGCATGACAATTCAACTGAGACAACATCTATGATGCTAGTGGGATGTCCAAACTGCCTAATATATGTCATGTTATCTGAAGAAGAACCAAAATGCCCCAAATGCAAGAGCAGTGTCTTGCTTAATGTTTCTCAAGAAAACAAGAATTCCACCAAGAGAACAAAAAACAAGAATTACTAATATCCAAACTCATTCTCATTTCTGCTGTTGTGTTACTATTGCATCTATCATGTCCTCTAGAGGATTTCCTAAAATTTTGTCCATGTAATTTAGTGCCTTAAAAGTTCAATCATGAAGGCGCTCAAATATTGTAAGAATTATCCTTAAATCAAGACAAATATTAAAACGTTGATGGTGGTTATTGATGTTTGGATTTGAAATACCTTTGACTGGTTTTCTAAATTTTCATCAACATAAGTAATACGGAGTATAGCTTATAGTCCTTAATAAGTATCCTCAACTTTTAGAGGTTAAATGTCATGAGCTAAATTTTCGTGGTCATGCAGAAGAAGGTAAAAGGAGAGTCAAACCTTAGTCCCTGCATACAAAAAATTAACCCACAATGTCACCTATATTTTACTAAAATTGAATCTAAGAATGTTAAATGGAGTTGAGCCAACCATTAAATTAATTATCACATCATCTTTTTCTATTTAATGGTTCGAATTATTGAAGGACTTATTTGTCATTTTTTTATTAATTCAACTCTCTCAATGAGATTTCTCCTTCGTCAACACAAAAATATCGCCCTTCTGGGCCTTTCCTCAATATCTTTCTTCACTAATCAAACTTTCCGCGTATTACTCTGAAAAAAATTGTTCTCCTTTTAATATGCCTAGTCTAGTTTTCAATTTTAATTGTTCACTATAATATTTGGTGAAAAATATATCAAAATGTATTATAATATTATTAACATGGTATTTGATTGAAATCAAAATTATATATGTCAATTAAGTTTACCAAGTTTGTTAATTTTGACAATTAAATAATGATAATTGGTTATTGTTTCTAAAACAATGATGGAAGCTGACGACATCATTTTGGATAAAATTCTGTAATTTGATTCGATTTTATCGAGATATACCTGAAAATTGGATTTTTAATGGTTGGATTTTGTTATTTATTTATTTAATCTCATTAGTCTTGATGATTTTGTATTTGGGTACTTTCTGTGGCATATCGATTCGCCGGATAATATAATCAGACCTTCCTGGAAATTGACACCAATGAACAATAAAAAAATTGGTAATGCTTATTAATTTTGACTATTAGCTATCAATCCGATAACCTATTCGATGGAATTTTTTCATTCAAATCTCACCACCAGACTGGCTTATTGTTTTTCATTATATTGAATTATTGATTTTGTATATTTTGTTTGGAATTTTGTGGCCTTTGTAATAATTATAAGGGTTTTTCATTTTTGGTATGCTATAGTTTATCTGCTATTGAATTTCTTTTAGATAAATTTGATTTTAAAAAGAAATTGAAAGATGTAGTCATTTAACGCCAAGTATCAAGCTTCTTGTCTCATTTCCTTGTCTCAAGGGTTCGATTTATCGTCTTTGTTTGAGGAGAAGTCAAAAATGGAGAAACTAGAGATGAGATTTGCCACAACACCATTGGGGTTGGTGGCAAAATTTTATTTACCAATTCAAAACTATATATGGCAAATGGGGAATGAAAGGCCTTTAATGCTAAAATATGACAAACAATTACTAACAAATATTATTAATTTTCCACATATGAACACAAGACATGGATTGTAGCAAAAATAATTTGAACATCTAAGAGGCATCAGAGAACACCATATTTTATAGGCCCAACAAATATTATAAGGTCACCATGCTTATAGTACACATTTGCCACAACTCTACATTATCATGATAAATTGAAATTAACCAATTCATATAATCATATATGAGTAGTGCAATTAACCATAACTATGCTATAATGTGGCGAACTTATATAAACCGTACGTATGCCGCAAAAAAACAGCCATATTATAAATGAATGAATCATGAGATTTATTTTGAGGAGATATCTCTACATGCAAGCCATTCATTTTGAACACTACAGTTGCCATGAACACCATATTTTAGGCCCGACAAATATTATAAGATCACGAAATTTTTTGTGTATGTGATGCCAGAAAATTATGAAGCCATTAAATTTGTTGATCATTTTTTAAGCTAGAAATTTATGAAGCAATTATCCTTCAAGATCATGCAATTTCCTTTCCAGAAAAAAAAATACGGAGTAAAAAAATTTCCTTTCCAGAGAAGAAGAGAGAATTGGCTTTGCGTGGGAGTGTTTTGCGTTGATTTGATTGACAATTGAACTAATTTGGGGAGGAGCAAAGGCCAACAGGAGGAGGTTACCGCAGAATGTGTGAAATTACTTTTCTGCCATTTAGTACTAAATTACTAAACAATAGTTTAGTATCACAACTCGGTCTCCATTTTGAATATAAAAATCGACTAGGGAGAAACCAATTAAGAGTGGACCAATTCGAGAACGAAATTAGCTCTACTGGCACCATTAAAGTCCCAACTAATACTCCCCGACGTCAATATAGAGTATTATAAATTATGTATTTAATCAAAATGGTAAATATACAAATAAATGTATATGCATGTATGTTATTATCTGTGAATACGAACGTCATTAAGGAGCTAAAGCAAAGTCCTTGAGAGGTCAAACTATAAACTAGAAGGTATTAGAAATGTTGTTTGAACATTGAATTAATAATGCCTAACTACGAATATATATTGTTAGAAATATAAAAATATTTAAAATGATGTCGGGCTTGAATAATCTAATTATACATACCTAATTTACTTATTTAAATTAAGTTTGTATATATGTTCAATTATATGACAATGTTCATATTAGGATACTCGATGTGACACTGTATATTGGGCTATACTCCGCTTAGTAGAGTTGCCCGTCTTCATAATCAATAATATATTAAGTTATAATGTTCGTTAACATTTATTAATATAATGAATTCATACTTGAGCCTAAGCAAGCCTTCACACACACATACAACGAAATCAATTTATTATGTGATTATAAACTTCCTGCTAAATGCCACTATATTTGGAATAATGGGCGCATTCCGAAATCGAACCCCTCGGCCCAAAAAAGTGGACGTGCTACAACCGAGAAGCGAGAACCTTCACCACTCCCTCCCTAGTCGCACGCCGGATCGGCGAGGCTATGGAGGTTTCCCCGTAACATTCCCTCCCTATTTCAGGTCTCGAGACATTCCGTATCGTTACACCACTTTGGGCGGATGACGTTCTAACGCTCCAACACCCTCTATATAAAAGGACTTTATTCTCGGATGAATTCCTTTATTCATTCAATTTTCAGATTCACTTTTATAAAGCTGCAGTTCTCTTTCTCCCTCATTTTAGTCGAATTAGTAAGTGTAAAATCTTTCTTTGGGATTTTTCTCTCGCCTAACCTCTTTATGCGCTTAAATATTTTTAAAAAACTCCCGGAGGGACTTGTTCGCCGTTGTCAGGATGTAATTCTTCTAGAGGCATTCGATTTGACGCTCGTGGGTCTTCATCACATTATTCCGCTTACAACTTTGATTATTCCCAAGAATCCAGACATATATTTCTATCTCTTTTAATTATTGTTTATACAACTCCAGAATTTTATCACTAATTTGTATCCGTAATATTATTTTGAATATTATTATTTATAATGATAAACTCCAAATATATATTGATCAAACATCACTAATCACTAACATTACTATCACTATTACTAATCACTAATATATATAAAAGTGTGAATAAGCATTGTGGTTTCTTCCTGCTTCTCCCTTTCATACTATTAATGACTGGGATCTGGAAATCAAATTTAAAATCGATTCCCTTTTATTACGCCTCTGCTGCGACAATCAGATATCAATTCATTTACCGTGATCAAGTTGTACCGATTACCGAACTTTAAAGTTGTTCACCTTAGTAATTGTATTACTGCGGTGGGTTCCTCATGATAATTTGTTGCCATGAAATGCATTGCTGATCTACTATTAATCGCGTATAATAATAGTAATTGGTCAATTATTATTATTATACAACTTACTATTAATCGAGCTTCAAGGTCATACACATACAAAGGACGTTGAATTATATTTCATGTATGAAATTAAACTACATTTGTTAAATGAGCTGATTGTAATCAACTAATATTCTCAATTGTATCTACATTGATAATGTAAAAATATAAATTGATGAACCCGAATTAATTAATTAACAATGGAATTAATTCGGAGCAGTTAGTTGAGCTTGTTAGTTAATATTAACAACTTGTTAGTGTTTGATTTTTACTTAACGGTTTAATTAAATTAAACGGGCCTCTAATTGTTGGTTCTTAGGTTTAATAATAATATTAACTAAACTCTAATGATTTGCACTCATGATAAAAACACAAAAGCCTCCACCATATTTTGAGTATGGCTGTACTCTCAAAAAATAAGAAAATAAAATTTTCATTTTCTTATCATCCAATTCAACTTTGCTCTAAAGCAAAGACAAAGTTGGCAGTGATTCAACCTCTCCTGCCACAAGAACCCGACTGTAGGCACTACATTTGAAGTGCTAAATGATGGAATTCAAAGGAGGCTTCGTGGAAAGAATCGTTGAGGACTCACGCCATATCTCCTCGTAGCATTCTCGTATTCATATAAGCTCACTATATGATTTTTAGATTAATTTATATCATTTTCGGTGGATCCTGGGATGTATTTAATTTCGTGTTTTATCACAAATGAAATTCATACTAGATTCTAAATATAAATTACCTTTCTCTAAAATTTAGGCAAAAATATAATGACGAGACATATTATAGTAAGAATACTAATACTCCTATTAAACTAATATTTAACACAATTTTCTTCATATATTCCCTATTTAACCTGATATATTAATCATTAAATTTTCTTCTATAAACATTAATAAATAATATTAAATTAATATTAAACACAATTTTCTTCTGCTATATGTTCATTTTAATAAATATTAATCATAAAACGTTCTTCATAGAAATAAAACGATAATATTACATTAATATTAATCATCGGAAACTCTTCATATATTCCTTACATTCTACTACTTTCTTCATATACTATTTCAGGTAAAAAATAATTATTGTCCGCTCACTTTAATAATATCATTGCTATTCTTGGCCTCTTCACGTTAAACAACAATACTCATCCCCACTCTATAAAAAGCTGAATAAGGCTTCCTTTTCACATTACTAAGTAATATATTACCCTTACTATAATATTTTCTATTGGTAGAAAAATATGTTTCTAAATTTTTAAAAGAACTCCTATAACAATTCAACAATTAATAAGTCCCGACTTTTTAACTAAATTTTTTATAATAATTATTTAATGCAATGAAATTAGTCTACTCATACTAAGTGGCGCGTTTTGATATGAAAAGAATGAATTCCTTAATGTTGCTGAATGAATGCTGTAGAACGGAATGCACATAAGAAAGGAATTGGTTTGAATAATTCAATTACTTTGTTTGGTATGTTATAAGAATCAAAGAATTTATCTTACATATTTTATATATGATAATAAGGATAAATAATATAAAAATATAATATATTAAAGTAATATAAATTATTAATTATAGATTTTATTTTATTTATTTATTTATTAGAGAATAATCAAATAAAATAATTTTAATATTCATTTCAAGTTCCAATTTTAAAATAATTAGTAGTAATTTCAAAATTATATAAAATAATATTAAGTTTGCCATGTAATATTTGCAATATATTAGTTTCGAAATACAATATACTTAGGTTTAAAGTAATATTATAAAATATTAATTTAAATATATTTTCAAAATATATTTTTCAAAAAAATTGATATTAATCTATTCACATTAGAATTCATAGATTTTAACGTAATTCTAGATATTATTACTTTAAAGTATATTAATATTTTAAATTTTGAACAATACTAATATATTTCATTATAAAATATTTCCACTATAATTTTCACATTAAATATATTTACCATACATATTGATTAATTGATTATATAGACAAATTAAAAAATATATATATCATATTAATATAGTTAATATAACACACATATATTTAATATTATATGACATATAAATATATAACTATTTATTATTATATATATTATATTTATAATGTTAATAACTTATTTATATTTCATTACATCAGATTTATGAATTCAAGTTAATATCACCATATTAGGGGTAATTATTAACACCCTATACGAATGCTGATCATGGCTTTTAACGAAATCAAACAAAGGTTTAAATACCAAACTAAGTAATGAAATCAAATGTCATTTCATTCCACTACATCTTATTCCATTTCAGCATACCAAACACAACCTAAATTTTTTTGTATGATAGTTAATCAATTATAAATTGAAAAATAATTTTTCTAATCCAAAAAATTATTATTAAATAATATATATTTAAAATTATTATATGAAATTTTGTATTACATTTCAACACCGAGATTAAAAATGTGTCGAGTTACATATCCAATACTCCCTCCATCCCCAAATAGATTATCAAAGTTTGAATTGTCTTCGCAGATTAAATGTTAAATTTAAATTTTTTTTATGTTTTATAATATTTGGTGAAAATTATCAAATAATAATATTTTCAATATACTTTTAATATTTCATATTCATTGAGTAAAAAAATATATTTTTAATATTGACATTAAATTTTGCTTAAAATCAAAATTATATTTATCGACGGCGACAAAGATTTGTCAATTTGGAACACTTAAATCAAAGCATTTACAATCATTTAAGATAAGAGTAATATCTTGGATATTTTATTTTAGAAATTTAATTTCGTTTTTATTATAGCATATATAACATGTTAGTTTTTATACTTAAATAAAAAGATATTTATCGATAAACTATATATGCAATAATTAATTAGAGTTTAATTTAATATATCAAAGGAAATTAAAAAAAAATCAATCTTTACTATTTATTATCTTTTAGTAATTAGTAAATTAAATAAGAGTATATTGTCATAATAATACTTATATTAGTTTTCACTCTATATGAAAAATAATTCATCAATATTATGGTCTAAAAAATACATGCATAAATATATATATATGTATATTATAAGTATATAATCCACATTATTGATGAATATTCGATGTGCATAACCTGCATCTCTCATCTTCTATTTGAACAATGACTTCGTGGTGACCTTTTATATTAAAGTTGTTGTTATTTATGTCAAAATTTTAAAAGTTTATATCAAAGTTAGTCATTAATCACATATATACTATCGTATGCATCTTGATTAAAAAATTATCGCACGAGATATAATTTTTTTGAAAGGTATGTCATATTTATCATGGAAATAAAAGTTTCTAGAATGTTCCCACCTCCTTAGGATGTATGTAATCTACCCCCAGTCGGCCGCCCGAGTTGAGAGAGTCATTATAACTGAACACCGTAATCACCAAAATCGCTTGACTCACCAGCTTTAAAACCACTCATTTCCTTCAAAATATGATTACATAATTACATTTCAAAATAATCACGCTTAAAAATTTTCAATCCATCGTGTGATATCTAACCAACCAACTACATACATATATACAACATATCCCAAGTAAATAGTAACGGCAAGGCTACAAAAGAAAAGATCAGACTGCATCACAAAAATGACAAATTTATTACAGCTAAAGTTTGAAAAAATAAAGTACAACAATAAAAAACAGCCTGACAACACATCAAAATCAGACTATGAGGATCCTCCACCCGATGCTCACCTTAGCCACTGAACAACTCTCCAATACCGCTCAACCAAATTGCCCCACAACCCGGCACAAACGAATGCCGCCTAAAAACGAAAAGGGGTGTAAGCCGCTGCTTAGCTGAACTTAACACCGGGTGAAAACTTAAACCATACGCCACGACACAAAGAATTTAACATGTGGAGTCAAATACGCTGCATATATATAGATATATAACCGGGCTACCTAAATGACCATATTTATACTTGCTACAATGAAAATTCTCATACATCACATGGAATAACATGTAACATGTATCCCCAATATATACCGACGTATAAAGTCGATAACAACGCCTAAGGCCGATATATAAAGTCGATAAACAACGCCTCAAAAGAGCCACCTAACCCATAACCATCCCAATTCTAGCGTAGTCATGTATCCCAATACTCAAGTCACCTCAAGACATACATGCTAACTCCCCTAACCACCACCTCTCAATAACCAGTCTTCACTTTACCCCAAACAATATCCAAGCTATCATCAAATTAAAACATTCCTACAATCAGAAGTCAAACACAACGGCCACAAGGCCACATAAATACATAAGCGCCGACATGTGAATACAAATAAAGGTTTACAAGGCTACATAAACAGTCGAGTTCAAGCCATACCTTTCAACGCCACATAATATAATCACATAATCATGGTCACGGCTCACAAACGAATCACACACAATCAAGGCCATTACATGTATATCATTCTCACATAATCATAACACAAATGACATGTGTACATCATTCTCACATAATCTGCATTCACAACAATAACATGTCTACACAATTTAAAGTAAGCAAGGTAATGCACCTCATGAGATAAGTACTCACCAATAGCTAATGCCAAAAGTCCTCGTGAAGAACGTACATCATCGAACGTGCTCCCCTTCCCGCCGGTCATGCCTAACAACACCCATAAAGTATACCTCAGAACTAATACCAAGAATTTCTACGCCTAGAACAAATTACCAACTCCCCTAATCGGAATGATTTCTAAACGGCTCCAACACGACGGGTAAACTATCGAATTATAATCCAATGACACAACCAAATCGATCCCCCTCGCTAAAATTCCACTATTACTTTATCATTTACACTCAACTTATAAGTCATTCTAGTTAATCACAGGTCCCTAATTAACAACCTATACTCCAAAATAAAGAATTACAACTCAATCCCTAATTAACACTTTTTCAACCTAACTCTCTTTAATCAATTTTAAATAACCAATTTAACATCACAACAACTACAATAAGGCCACAATTAAACTCCCTACACATTTGACAAAAATTGTCACCCCAAAAAAGTCAACCGAAACCTAGAAAAGTCAACTCGAATTACAACATCCTCAAACGAATTCTAAACTCATGAATCACTACTATATACATCATAGAACCCACAACTTCAACTAAGATTCATCATAAAATGAACATGGAAAAGTCAACTAAAAAGTCAACTATGTCAAAACCCAAGAAAATATCTCAAAGTTTGAACTTTCATACCTTTAACCTCGGTAAGGACGGGGAGAACGTATATTCTACAAACGATCTTGAGTTCGAGCGACAACCTGCTTATATAAAAAGCAAGAATTTTTCAAGTGGTATGCTTAACCCTGCCATCACGAAGAACAGACTGGTTTCAACGATTTAAAAAACCCTTGGCTCGGTTTCGTTAATTCTCCCATTTACTAAATCCTCAACTGATTCCAAAGATAAAAATTTCCATATAAAAAACTATACTAAATTATAAATGTAATTCGGTTAAAAATTAATAAATAATATCATCATCGAAATTATTATGAAAATTTCTAAATCTTTTTTTTTTTTTTTTCAACGTAGCGGGCACATAATTTACATTCTGTAATTATATCTACCACCCTTATATATAGGCCATCTTTACATGGAAATAATTGTTCATTCATTTTTGTTCTTTTGTAGCAAAAAAAGGCAAAACTCTATTTCTCCCCACTTAATCGAAAGTAGTTAGGATTTCAGAAAAGTCTCTTACTGATTTTTCCTGTCCAATCTCATTACAGCTTTAATTTTAAAAAGAAATTTCTCAAGAAAGCCTCAAGCGGCGGGTTTGTTCGCTAATCATGACATGATTGCTCGTAGTCTCCTCAAACATATTCAAAAATATCCCCTCGATTTAAAGATACACACTGTATGTTATTGTTTCTTATTATATTCGTAGAAGTATTAAAGTTAATAATTTTATAATTGTTATTTCCAACCTGCAAACCAACATACATAACTAAGTGAAAAAAAATGAATTATATTGTAAACCTAAGTATAATTTATAAATTTATTGCTATTAGTTAATTACTTTATTTAATATCCTTAATTTAAATTTTGAAACATAAATACTACATTTTACTAGTTGGATAAAAAACTCATACCTACCCCACCTCACATTAATGCATTTTTTTTTTTTTCCTCACTTAATGCAATCCTATTATTATTATGTCAGATAATAATAATAATGCAACTTATGCATTATTATTATATATATTATATTATTATATAATAATAATATTATTCATTTGTTTTCTTTATATAGATTTCCATTCTTTTTAAAGTACAAAATATTTAAGAAACATCCAAACATATCACATTCCAAATAAAATATATTCAAATAATCAGTCCAATTTAATATTTAATAATTAAAACTATACTTTTCTAAAAATATTATACAATATATATAAACAATAATTGTGTTCAAAAATATAAATAGTCAATCATCAAATTTTTAAATTAAAAATCATATTTTTCATATAAAGTTTAGCAATAATAATAAAATATAACAATAATAATGGCACCACCTATTTAGTGGAAAATTGTTTTTATTAGCTAGTGTTTTCATTATTTAAGAAGTAGGGAGATTATAATGGAGTTTGACTATAACAAACCGGGCCAAACAAAAATGATCAATTAGGTTTCAAAATTCTATTATGATTGTGGCTTCCAACACTATCCGCACTACCGTAAGATTAATATTTCAATATCGAAAAATATTTTCGTGATCATGACGGATACATATTCAATAAATATTAAATTGGGCTTAATAAAAATTTATTTAAACTTATCAAACAATTATTTTTATTAACTTCTAATAAATAAAATAAAATAGCACAACGTAAAGGAAAATACACTCTCTCTACTAAAAATTAAGAATTTAAGTAAAGCACTCCATTATTGACCTCTTTGTGCAAATAACATGTAATACAAAATTATAATAATAACATATCAATAATACACAACAACAAAAATTTTATTTTCAAGTATAAAAACCCAGAGTCAATAAGCTGAACTACCTAGTTATGAAAAGTAACTACAAAATGAAATGCCAAAAATCAATTTGAGGGGTATTTGAAATATTACAACTCAAAATAAGTGTTAAGGTTGAATATTCAATTTAAAAGTAGTTATGTCAATCTAAGTCGGGTCATTTTAACAATACGGCCTTTTAATATTACACACCGGATGGGTTCGAATTGTAAAACTTTATGATATTATCATGTAGAAATTTTACAATATAAATGTAAAAATAGTTGAATATAAACATTTCTACAACATGGGTAAATTTAAGATTTTATAGTCTCATATTAAATTGGCTTATTAAATCGAGTCATAATTATATTCTTCAGCGATACTAAATTTGTGTGAAATATATAATAACGGTTTCTAGATTTTACAACCATCATACGACCTCAACATTCCACAACCAGCATAACGTGATCTTCGCAGAATCTTAAGCAGAAAAGTGGACGCCAAAGTAGGAGCCGAGCACTTTCAACCGGTCCCTGGTGAGGACGCCAAGCATTTCCTGGTTTGTTCAGAAAGTACCTAAGATTTTGGGAGAGGTGTTGAAATGCAAGAAAAATTTTAACTAAAGAAATGCACCGAGAGATCTCAAGAAGCATCACCTAGCCCGCATCAGCCGCGATTAATCGAGGTCATGATCGACTTCGAGGCACGAACAAGTTTGAACCGACGGACGGAACGAAGCCAGCGCAGTTCGCAGCCCACTCAAATATCGAGTGACAGTGAGTCGCTGAACCATGTCCACAAAAGATTTGGTCAAGCATGTGGATAGACGCCGATCACATGGGTCTCCCCATTTGGGGGAACCCCTTTTTAGGCAAAATTTCCGCTTGAGACCAATATGTACGCTGACAGTGAGTCGAATCTCAGACGCAAATGCGAGAGGACAATTGATTGGTGGCAATAGAAAGGTTTGGGCCGGGCGCAAAATCGCTTGGATTCGGAGCGTACCCTCACTGCTCTATGTAGATCGCGGGTTTCGCGATTCGGGAGAGACTGCCCTGTTTACTTACAGCAGCTTTCACGCTGAGAATGCAAGATTGCAGCGTGGTATACAAGAAGTTGCAGAAAGAGAGGAGGTCTGAGCATTTGGTTACAAGGCCATACCGACAGTGGGTTTCTTGTGAGGAACTTTCACAAAGACCGCCCAGACAGAGCCATTTCAAAGACACCTATCGCTCGACATTTTCGGGGCTTTCTGGCCACACCTCCTAGAATGCAGTGGTTTTCACGGCGGTATTTCCGGCGCTCCGCATGCGCATATTCAATGTTGCTTCAATGCGATGAGTCAGCACAAAAGTAGGAAAATTGTCACAATGGGTAGAGTAATGTTAATGGCGTCGCCAGAGCCTGTAAGCATTTAAGTAATGTGTGTCTCAGATTCAAGTCTCTGAAAGGTCATTTTTGATATATCATATTCCCTTAATCCTCAATTGAATATGCACATCCGCCGGAACGCTAGAAATACCACCGTGAAACCTACCATTCTAGAGAGGCGCGCGAAACGCCGAGAAAGCCCCCCGAAAATGCGTGGCCTAACAGGCAGTGTACCGAAATGGCGGTGTCGCTGAAAAGCTCCTCCGAAACCTCACAAGCAGCGGCCCCAGAGTCTTCTACATCACCTCCTCTCTTTTCACCCCTAGCTTCTCGCTATGTCCTCTCTCCACCGCAATGCCGATTCTCAACCGATGAAAAACCGGCCAAGTAAAATGAACACAGCCTTCTCACTCTCGTGCCCACGAAAACCCGCGATCATTTAAGCTCAATGGGGTACACTCCCGGAATCAACGATACAAGTCGCTAAACCTCTTTTCATACCCATCAACTGTCCTCTCTCCCTGTTGCATCTGGATCAACTCCCTCTCCATCGCATGTATACGAAGTCTCCAAAGTTTTAAATTTTGCCTAAAGAGTTCTTAATCGAACCTAAGCGATATCGGCATCTTCTCTCTCTAGCAAATCGGGGAATTTTTGTGGACATGGTTCCACCAACTCTAGCTCCTCCCGGCTAATCGGTGGCATAAGCACTGCTAAACCACTTTAACTCATCCCTCAAACCCATGGTTCAAACTTATTCTAACGCCATAAAATCTATCGCAACCTCCGTGTGCACTTAAACTCGTGGTCCTCTCTTCAAGAAACCTGCTCAGCAATTTAGTCCGAATCTTCGCCTCGGAGTCACACCGGCTGTGACTGTGCCTCGCCACCTCTACTCTCCCAAAATCTTTCATACTCTTGTTCCTCCTGGGAAATTGCCATCCTCCTGTGCAGAACCTGGCTCACCCTGGCCTCACCACGCCCCTTCCTGGGCCCACGAGCCTGCCTTCTAGTGCCCTCTAAGTCTACCACGGCTCTTCCAAAGACACCTCCCTACAAACGCTAGCCTAGAAGCTAATATCTACTGTAACGTCCAAGCGATTCGATTCAAGCAGAACTAACTCTGTATTAAAAGAAGATAAAAACAATTTCAGACTCAGAAATACTCATGCCACAAAAAAATTTATAAACTTAAACGTAGTTATCAATAATTTACGTAATCTAGTTAAACGGAAATCACGCTTGATACTCATAATCAGAACGACCCGCCCAGCCAGACGCCTCGAGGTCAAGCCTAGCATTTCAATCAGAGTATCCGGTACCACGATGCTATTTGATTGGCTTGGACACAAAACAATTCATTCAAAATCAAGAGAATCCTAAGAATATAAAAAGAAATAGCTGAAAAGTCAAAACGTTATTGGGGAGTGAATCATCGGCATTACTAAAATCCAAAATGCAATCTCATAAAAAACAAAACTGTGATATCTAAAATAAAGAAATACATTTCAACAAAAACAAAATACGCAAATTGAAAGTACATAAGAAATACAGTGAGAATAAAATACTAATGCCAGAATCTGCCTCACCTGCAAATCACCTGACACTCACTTAACTCAACCGCTTTACAGGCACCGGCCAACTTCCGGAGGCCGGAAACGGGGTTGCCTCGACAAATTAAACGCATCACCGCAGCGAACTTACCCACATCCAACGCGATACACAAACAAAAGAGCAAACGCCATATACGTGGCGTTATGTTAAAACAACCAAGTACCCAACAGTAATAACCATCCTCAACATAATATTCTAAAAGGACTCAAATCCTTTACGTTATTCTACACGATATATGAGATAGTACGTCGTGCATAACTCAAGCGAAAGCAAAATAAATAAGTTTTCCAATACAAATGTAAGATAAATGTAACTCCAAACAACAAGACTATGACATTATCAAACACAACGCACATAATGCACACAATAATCCTTTTTACCCTCATTATTTGCAATGGTCGTTAAGCATTTCCAAAGCTCACCTTAATGCACACATACAACATAATATCATATCCTTTTCCCGGCAAGCTCACCCTTCGCACACCCAGCAAATATTATAACCTTTGCCAAAAGTGTGCTCACCCCTTCGATCACCCACTTATATCATAAAACACACCCTATCCGCACAAACGACCTCATACGCGAATTCAACATGCCCACATCCCAATACATGACCACTTCCTATATGAAACCAAACATGACCAACAACTAACATCACACCAACATACCAACCATGACAAACACAACCACACACAACTCAACCAACATCACAAAGCAACTATAACAACCTGTGATGTGACAACAAAGCAACAATCACACAACATTCTCAATATAGCAGCCATAATATACTCAAGTCAACAATTCCATATGTAACTTACTACCATAATGTATCTAACACAACTATCATACAACCAACATTCCACAATAATAACCATACCAATGTGATAAGCTCATAACATGTAAAATATATAGTCACATATCAATTCTTACTATATACTTCACTCAAATGTAAATAATGTTATCAAACGAGCGATAAATCCCCACCTTAAAGCATCACTACCGAAGAAATAATCGACCCAAGCCTTTCCCGCTTCCGAAGTCTAAAAACAAAACACCTAAAGACAATTACTACTTTAATTATAAACTATCATTTAGCAACTTTTAGTACTCATTAGCAACTCTAGGGCGAAATATTACCAAGCAACTTCAACAATAAACTAAACAATAAAGTTTTAACTAATCCCAACCTCCCAAACTGTCCTCAAATCCAACCCAAATACTAATACCTAAACAATTTAATCAATCTCAATCATTAAGTTTTTCAACCAATTAAACTCATTTCTAACAACAACTTCTAATCCTCGAAACCCAACTACTACTCAAGACTAATAAAAACTAATTTCAACACATATTCATCCAACAACTTTTTAAACAACAATTTCACGTCTAAACAACTATAATAAGGATCCAAAGAACATACTATACCATTTTAACAATTTCTTTGAGAAAAGTCAACCTCAAGTCAACTCAAAAGTCAACCCAACTTTACTAACACCTTCTACCCAAAAATCGATTATTATTATAATCTCCTATACTATAATTTCGGCCTAGATAATAATTATATACTATATTAACCCCAAAAATCTGAAGTCAAACTAAATTCCAAAAAGTCAACGTCCCTAAAACGTCACAAATTTCTCATCCAAACGCGTAATTTCAACTCAAGAACAACTACATTAAAGCCCAAGAATCAATCAAAGCAAGAAAATCAAAATCATGTGTCAACGAAAAGTCAACCTAGCTCTAAACTCAAGAAATACACAAAAGTTTCGGGTTTTTTTTTTATCTTGAATCAAGAGGGATGATGGTAAACTCTCTCCAAAAAAATTCGGCGACCAAAAGTCATGGTATTTTATGAGAAACTAAGAAAGAAATTTCTCAAGTGAATACGGGAGGTTCGCGACTAAAAAGTAAGAGGATTGATTTTTCTTTTTTGTTTTATTTACCACTCTTAAGGCTCATTTCGTGCGCCGAAGAACGACGGAAAAACAAGCTTTGTTCTGGTTTGCACTTAATCGCTTTTGGGTCGTCGATACCTTCGATTCGACTTACCTCGACAATAAATTTCCAAACATTAACATTTAATGTATGATAAAAATATAAGGCGGTTTCAAATTTTACGTTAATCAATTTAATAATCCCACATTTTAATTTATTAATTAACAAGTCGTTACCGATTTTTACATTTAGTTAAAAAGTGAAAAGCAATGTATTTTCCTTTTCAGGTTCAAGTATCATCATCTCTTGCAACTAACTTATTATCTCACTTTATTCATCAGCACTAAAGACAAACTCATCAAAGAATTGCAAAGTTCTCCGACAAGAATGGCTGCATAACGCGACAACAATTGCAACCAAAACCGTACCAACTAAACCTCCACTGTGAGTCGTGATGCGACATGTTTTTTTATCAAGTTGGCAACATGCTGAGCCACCCACGATGAGCCTGCCTGCATACGAAAAGCACGAGATGACCTCGCCTTCAAGCTAAGCATGACAAAGATCGTGAACTGCTGAAACCCTCGGTAAATCGGTGAGAAATCTAAGAGTATAAGCCATCATCTCCCGAACTCACAATACTCAGTTGACATACCTCGGTCAATCGAGGGGATAGTATATTTACCTCTTCATACATATGCAAGGGACCCCAATGATCATCATTGCCAAATAAGAATGCAATCTGATTCTTCCTTTCTCTCATGAATCGCCAATCTGGTGTTCCTGAAAGCTGAAGGAACAATCTATGATAGGGAGAGCACAAGCAAAACTTCAACATATTCTATTGAATAGACCTAATACTTAAATATGGAAAAATAACTGGCAACCTTTCAGTGACTTCAAGCAGGGAACAGAAATGCAAATACCTCTTTAAATTCTGTTTGTACCATGAACAACACATTACGCATCGTGTGGTACTGAAAGTAAGAGATATTATTAGAAAAAATCTTATATTATTAGAAAAAAATCAAATATAAGAAACCATAGACAAAAAATTTGATGCCCTATAACGATACTGATGAAAATAACTACTTTTAGTTTTCATCTTTTTAGTCTCCATCTATAAGATATTCTCGATAGACAGCAATATTGGCTGGAAAAGATTTTTAATACGCTAAACCAATTGAAACCTTATCTAGCAATAAGGCATTAATTAATGTGGTGCGTGAAGGCTTAAAATGAATGATATTTGCATTGAATCTATAAGCTTAAAAAATAATAAATATTAAGGTTTAAATATTAAGGTTATTTTGCAAAGAATAAGAATCCAATATTTAAATATCTCCACTTTGGCCTTCTAAACTCTAGGATTTTTTATTTAGTTATACATTAAGAAAATTTGTCTTCCTTCAGCAAAATGTTACTCCGTAGTTGAATATATTATGTAGTTCTGTGACAGGGATATCATTTCTTTTTCTAACTTTTCCGTGAAGGTCATTCAAAGGATAAAGTGATCGTTCCGGTTTTGATGCTACTAAATATCACACAAAACCTTGATACTCCGTCCATTCCTCTTCTATTATGTATATTTATAGAGAATATGCCAAGTAAAGTGGACAGAGGGAGTATTTAGCTACTTTCTAATTTATAACCCATTTAGAGTTTTGATTAGTCAAAGACATGAGATAAAAGAAAAAATTCCAAATATAAGGCATCTACCTGAAATAAATGAGAGCAGAGAGCCTCAACTGCAGTAGAAGACCAAGAACTCCCTATAGTTTTTCTCACAAGAAACCTAGAGGCTCTAGTGGGTAGATTCCCTAGCAATCCAACTATTGAACTAACCAAATAACATAAAATTGTTGACCTGCCAAGTAATAAAATTCTGTTTTAGGTCTAATCTTAAAAACATAGATAACGAGCAGAGCACCAAAAACTAAAGAAAGTGAAATAAACTTGGCACAAGGACCAAAAGCTATTGTTTACTCTTATTTCCCTTCTTATCTCCTCTATTTCAATTTTGCATCATATAGTGCTTGATATCAAATAAAATTAGGGAAGTGACATTGACACTCCAAAATTTATATTTGCCCTTCAAAATATGGTGGTGAAACTCTACTGACCTTGCTTTATCAATAGATATGTTACCATGACATATCTTATTGAAGAGGTGAGGGTTATTTAGTTACTTCACACCATTTTTTTGTGGAATATCAATTTTGGAATGTCAATATCACTTTTCAAAATTTACTGGATAACAAGTTGAAACCCCAGCTTTGGCATAGGTTCTATGAATGTATATGATGGATATATTAAAAAGAAAGAGGATTCCAGGACTGCAAAAGAAATCTTGCAAAAAATAGTCATAACTCATAAGAGTAGTTACTTATTCTTTCTGGACAAATTTATTATTCATTCGGTCGCATTACAGTACAAGAGTGACATGAAAATGGCAGCGACTTTCGATAGGAGGCCTTGTGCTTTCTTAATGTATAGATGAGGCGACAATCTTTAAACATTTTAGAATAAAGGCAGAGAAACAATGCAGTCGCTTCAAAGAATAAAACATTACCCTGAAATTCTACTGATCACCATTTGGGCAGAGGATTCTCTGTTCATTGCCAAAAACGGATAGAGAGCAATACAATATATTACCTATGTATTTGAGGATAGTTATTAGAAAAAAAGATTCTTCAAGGTATACAGAGATAACTTGGCCTAGGTAAGTAATTACTCAAAAAGAATGGGACCATCACTATCACCTTGTCTTGGAACCTTCTATATATCTCCATGGCAATATGTGCTCCAATTGAGTGGCCAACCTTGAGATATTATGGATGTATGACTAAGCAGGTTCAGCTCAACGATGTTGAAAGTACTTATGAGAACATATGTTACTTGAACCATTTAAAGGAACACGCTTTACATTAATGTAAATATATATGAAAATATGTGAGTCTGATGTGTTTTCTTATTCACAAGCTATTGTTTCTATTCATCTTTCCAATATTGTAATAATGACCATTCTAAGACAACAGACCATCACATTTTCCACTTTTCAAGATAGGATCAGCTAAGAGTGTCCTGTTAGACAAAATCCAATTATTCTATTCAACATCGAAATTATCATTCTATAATTTCATAGAGTAATGTTAGGTCATTATCAATTGCATCAAGTTAACTTGGATATTCATATGAAGACTTGTTGGTGGGGTGTATTTACTCGATACATTTGGCAGTAGCTCATATGTGATTCTAGTCATAATGTCCTACCTTCTCAGCATTACACAACCATGTGAAAAGTTTCAAGGTATAATAAACTCAAGCACAGCAAACAGAAACGGAGTATATCATTACATCAAGAAAAACTAAAAACTAGACCTAATTAGACTTGCTTTAAAATTGAACCCTGCAATTCCAACCTCCCTACTATTAATGAAGTCCCTAATAATTCAGTAACTACAGTATAAGAGATACAAAAAGAAAGCGTACCAGTAATATAGGACTTGCAACATCCTCAATTTCATGCTCAATAAAATTCACCTGTCAATAGGAACAAACATATTTTAGAGGGAAAAACTAGCACTAGTGGAAGAACAACATAGAAATGTATTGTATAACATTAGGAACGAGGAACAGCCTCTTAGGAAATACATTTAAGGACAAAACATTAGTATTTGTAGGAGGAAAACAAATACAAAACTACGACTAAGTAGGCATAACATAAGATACATAACGAGCTCCGTATTCTGTTCTACTATTCCTTACATGAAAGAGGCGGTACAAGAAAAGCCAAATACAAAATATTTGAAATGGATAAAAATGTAAGATAGGGTTCTATGCTAATTGCACAGAAAGTTATCCATGAATGTTTCCCTGCAGAACTAGTAGCGAAGTTGATTAGGGTGTATTTTTCATGGATTTTAGGGCTCCAGGACGAGCAGGAGACACAAGGGATAGTAGCTTATTGATAAAATTTGAGCAAGAGAAATGTTTATTGACTATGAGAGTTAGTCCTATGCATCATATGATCTACCTAAGAAATTAGAAAGCAATGAGTATACCTTGTGATCAATTTGATCTTGCAATGAGAACAACTTGCCTTTCTCCCAGTCCTAACTAGAAAGATAACCAGGTAATTGGTCAGAAATGCTACCGATCAAAGTACATTGAGGCCAAAGCAAACATAACATCTTCGGCACAGTATAGGATAGAACAATACGTTATATATAGTCTAATTAATCAAACATATCCATATCTGTCTACATTCATCCCAAAGGGAAATAATACGGAACATCTTAAGTTTTCACAACAATTCACATTAAGAAGGCTGATTAACACAACAACAGTATAACCCGAGAATCGAAGGTGAAATCCGAGTTATCAACAAACAAGTTCGAAAGCCACTATTGACTAATTACTGCTGCTCTTAGTTTGACACTGCCTGAAAATTTTACCTTTTCTGTTTGCCCGATATTCCCAATAGCTGTCGACAAGGCAAATCAAGAATTCTTTAGATAATTTCAATCAACAAAATATAATTTATTAAGTGATCAAATGATATAGATAAGTTTAACGAATAGAATTCGAGTAATGACAACTTGCCTGTAATAGATGCAGAGCCTCCTAGTAACTCATATAGTGACTCCAGAAAGTCAGTGTAAAATGAAATTACACCTATATCACAAATCACAATAAGAAATGTATATGTTAGCTTAAACTATGTACTCCATATTCATCATTTATACAAATAATAAAGCAAAACTGATGATATACCTGGATTGCCTGGAATGAAGACAACATGAAATTTAGGATCTTTTGCATGCATTTCTAGCAAATCTGCCTTGTAACTACCAATTAAATAAAATGACCATCAACCAACATAGGAATTACTCCCTCCATCCTTAAAAGATCGTACATTTTCTAATTTCGATGCGTTGACTATTTAAATTTCGACCTCAACTACTTTTTAATATGTTGTACGAGTACAATATTTTATGAAAAAATATATAACATTATAATTATGATTCAAATAAAAGTCGTGCCAATCAATTAACACAACAAAATTTATTAATTTCGATCATTGAAAAAGCAAATTGTACGATCTTTCAGGATGGGGATAAAGATATAAATATTAAAATTACCCAGCTACATTACAAAGTCTAAAGGTGGCTTTTTTATTTGTTTTCTGAATAAGTGGATCATAATTCTCAAGACCCATCTTGAAAAATGTACACCTTGACCAAATAATTCTCCTGATAAATTTAAAACGCAAAAAATAAAAAAATTAGTTGTAATTGTGAATGTGAATAACAAGTAAGGAAATGTAGTACTAATAAATTAAAAGAACATAAATAAAATTGCACCTGGTTTGATAAGAGAAGAGTGAAGGCTGAGGAGGGATTGAAGTGAAGAATCTAAACAACATACCTGCGAACCAATATACAAACACCCAAATAGTGGGTTTTACTAGTGCGGTTAGTGAACCGGATAATCAAGCAACTCATACCCGCTTTAATGGGGATAATGGCGACGACCCGGGATAATCGGGTAACCACCTTCATAACCGATCCAAAAAATCTATTGATTATGGATCCGATAAGAAATAGACATGATCATTTTTTCTGACGTGAATCGAATTGGACCTGCATCGAAAACTGCTTCACTTACGCGTATAAAAGAAAATCTTTCCCTTAACTCTAGTTATTTCTGCCTCCCCCTCTATGTTCTCTTTAACTCTCTCTCAAATCTAGAGAGGGAAAGGAAAGTCTTTTAAGAAAATGAATTAAAGGAATTGATACACCAATCATAACCTATTTGAAGCATATATTATATATAGTCAAGTGTTTATGTGACATATATGAAGACGTAAATTGACACATCTAATTATGTTTCATGATAGATGTCCAATATGATGTTATCAATCATGCTCCCTATAAGTTTGGATATATGCAAAATCTATGTTTGCACTTTTCACGAGAGGCATTATCGGCTCACGCACGCGATCGTTACGCTGGCCTTATGTGACGTTACAGAAATTGGGATTCCGTAAGATGCATCTGATGCTCAAACGATCCCCAAATCAACGCTTCAAGTAAACGTTAACGACAAAGTATAATCTAGGTCTATTTTTTGGCCAAACATGTAATTTAATGAATATTATAATCGATAAAAAATGAACTTAATCAAAAAGAAAATAATTTGGCTTAATCAATCATATCGATTTTGTTAAATTTTATTAAATTTATGTTTTTTCCCAAAATATTATCTAAATTAGCAATTTTGACCCAAAAATTTACCTAACTGTTCTTTCTCCGTTAACATTTAACAAGGTGTTAATTTAGGGTCATTCATGCATTAATGAGCAACACTTACTTTACTCATTTCAGGCATCCGCCACTTACGCAGGACCAAACCGCACCTGCCACCCAATTCTGCCAGCACCATTTCAATAATTACCTCAATCATGCAAGCACTCGAATATTTGGCGCAATTTATTAAACGCTACAATCAGGTCGACGGCGCAATTTGACACATTCAAAAGTCAATAAAATTGATCAATTCAAAATCGATGAAGAAACCAAGATGAAGCTTTAACTCAAAATAAATGATAAATTTCACACAAACACCGAACTAACGAAATCATTTCAAATAAAAGACTGAATTATTCATCCTTTCTTCAACAGGCACCTCGGACAGATTTTTAACACCAACTTTCAATATCACGACACTTACACTCTTTCAAGCCAAAATTAATTTTTTAAAAGTAATTTAAGCAAATAACATTCAAATAACTCACCAACCCCTTTGAACTAACCACTAACCCAACCACACATAATTTTTAACGCATCTACTCAATTTTAATTAATTAAATAAAATAAAATAAATACATCATCTTCAATCTTACCGATAAGAATGATAAAGTAATGTCAATTATATCAATAAACTCATGAAATATAAAGAAATTACCCATATTTATAGTACAATATAAAATACTTATAGTAATAATATTAACTTGATAATCAAGTTATTACTAAAACTAATATGGTAATAATAATAATAAATACTAATAATAAGTTTTGAAATTATCCGATCCATCTCAATACTTCCTCAAGCTGAGTAATAACATCGTGAACGCCCCAATCAAATAAGATTTTGAGTTCGATAAAAAATCTTCTGTGATCTTCATAAAACTTTATCCATTACTCTATCATCTCCTTTCAAACTCATGACAATTTAATAGAATTGCCAAGTGTTTGCAACAATAAGAAAAACATCTGGGCAGATATACATCGTCGACCATCAATGTTTCGGATTTAACCGTAAAATCAAAACATCAAAATATTGGCAGAAGAACATCGCTGTGAGAACCAACACCAAAACATTTAACACGCTAAAGTGCTGACCAAAATATGTATCACATGGGAACGGAACTCCGTATCAGCTTTGCTTAATTTAATCGCTACAACATACATCATAAAACAAATTCTACTCCAACCTCGAAGTAATTAAACTAATCTTCTCCAAATACTTGTTTCAATCACAAAGATAACCAAAAATCAAACCTCTTCAATGAATGTCATTTGCAAGACTTTCATCAATCATTTAATGTAATCGCTACTTTCATCAATAACACGAGTCGCCGATAACATCATCCTACTACTCCAACCAATATCACGGTCGCTGATAGTAATGCCCACTCAACAACCAATAACGCTAGTCGAGTAAAACATAACTGGGCATCTTTAACTAAATAATCAAAAGTCAAGATTCATCAATGGCATATACCCCCGCCGGAAACAAACGGTATCAAAGCCAAGATTCATCAACGGCATTATACTACGGCAACAAACGGTAAAATATATTGCGGTATGATACTTTGCCGGACCACCGAAACAAAGAATTAAAAGTACCAATAAAACGAACTCCGATGAGAAAAAAAAGGGTATTAATCCAAATAGTATTTAAAATTAGCGAATGTCCGACTTCAACAAAATAGAATAAACGAAATCCTCACAGTATCACATTATGTAAAAAAACCCACCGCAGTGTTAATGAATTTTTATTTAGGTCTCAAGAATCACCATTCTCGATACTACGATAAGAATGACAGAAGAATCAATTATATCAATAAACTCATTTAAATATACGCAAACTAGCTCCATATTTATAGTAATAATATCAAATACTTATAAGAATAATATTAACTTGATACTCAAGTTATTACTAAACTAATATGGTAATAATAATAATTAATACTAATAATAACTTTTGAATTATCCCGATCCATTCAATACCTCCCTCAAGCCGGTGAAAGACGAACATCGTGAACGTCCAACTTGAAAATAAGATTTTGAGTTTGATAAAAAAAAAAAAAAATCTTCTGTGATCTTCAAAACTTCTTCATCCATTACTTATCACTTACACCCATCGACACCCCCACCCAAAATCTACTCAGCGGTTCTTATTCTTTTACATCTACCGATCGGCCCTTATTTGCCTAAATTGTCCTTTTAAAGAGCATTGATTTTGATTTTGCCAAAATTATGACGCTAATTTTATTTCGAAAAGCTTCAAAAGCGGTAGTAACACAAATTCCAAGCTTATTTAAAGATCAATAAATGACATTATTTAAAAATGATTTTCGTTAATTTTAGCCACTGTGGTCGGTGTACGAAATCCGGCTTGTTTCTATCTATTGTGGGACCAATAAAAGAGTTTACTTGCTTTAATCTCCTACTCAACTAGGCTGCATTGCCAGCATGGGTATAAATTATAATTACATGACATCATCATAAATATAGTCCAATGACGAGGTAGGTTCACCAATAAAATTGGAACCAATACCTTACAAATTATTTTAGTGACTATATGGAATGAATTAAATTAGATTTCAAAGACAATACAATTAACATAATCAGTAAGTTACTAAAATAATCTAAAACAAATTAAATCTAGATCTCAACAAATCAATTTATACGATGGATATACTGTATAGAGAAATTAAAATAGATTTAATGAACACAAAGACATTAGTAATTTATATAGACAAAAGACAAGTAATGCAAAGCATTTACACAATGGACACCTTTGGGGATATCCACAAAAAACTGAGGGGTTCCCCCAAACTGTAAGAAGCTTCTTTTAGTAATAGGTCAGTATATATAAAAGGCATTTAGCCTCCAAAAACAGCAGCTTTCTATGCTGCAAACCTACTGCTTAATTAAAACATGAACGATGATTATTTACTGAAATGTTATATGGTCTCAAAATATCAATTATGCATAATTGTTAAGTTGAAACACCAGCTTCAGACCTCTTCCTCTTCCGCTTCCCATCTCAATTGGGAGGTGATCTCATCATATTCTGGGACATAATCCTGTTTATGAAGGAAAAAAATTAATAAAGTCTACAAGGTTAAAATCAAAATGAAATACGGAGTATTATGTCCATCATTATTTGATTGAACTAGTTAACTTTTTTCGATTTATTAAACGTGAGATACGTAAAATCGGGATCATTAAAGGATTAGGGGAGACCCTAACTCCATAGTTGGTTCCATATCATCATTGGATGAAAGAATTATCAAGAAATAAACGAATTAAAAACTGGTAGTATAAGCAAATTGCATAATTGATTAAGGAAAATCAATGTTCGAACATTATCTAGTCAAACGCGATTGATTATTTAATTGTTCACGTGATTCATGACCTCAAATTGCTTTCTAATAAAAAGGAGCAAGAAAGTAACAACCTCCCTTTATTAACTACTTTCAGCTGAAAAATAGAACAAAGTTTCAACCCCTTAAAGATCGAGACAACAATAATAATGTGATTTTGGCTCTTCTTTGTATTAAACTCTAAAGAATGTGTGAACATTACTTATAGTACTCCGTATTATAATACCTCAAGCTGCCGGACCAATTGTTTGGCAGTGGAAGCAGAGACGATAATGCGACGTGCTATAGGAGAGATGAAGCCTTCATCAACGGCCTTGTCAATAAATGATAGCAAGGAATTGTAGAAACCATCAACATTCAATAAACCCACCTGCATCATCATCAAAAACTATATCAAGACAAATATATATAAATAGCTAAATAAATTAAAACAAGTCGGTAGTACCACGAATTCAAGCCCTCTAAAAGTCCTAAATGTAATATAGTTTGGTGATATTCAGTCGTGTTGCTAACATGTCAATAGGTATTTAAAAAAAATATATTCGTTTTCTCGTATTAGCTGGTACTGGGTGATTTCAAGCAACCACATTGTGTTCATATCCTCATGGCTTGTCGATATTTTATAAATTGATAGCTAAATTACTTTTGATGGGTTGACTGAGTCTTTTTACAATGTTTACATTGCACAATTAAACTTTAATTTAGTCCCCATTTAATGGAGATTGATCCCTTCATTGAAACTTCAAACTAAGTATGTAACATGATGTTGATTGGAATATTAAATGAGAGATCCTTCGTGATATCTTGCTCTCCATGTGAACAAAAAACCATGCATTCACATGCTTTGATTCCTTTTCTGCTCTAGCAAGTAGTCTAGAAAATATGTTTTTTCCTTTAAAATATGAGTGGATGGTACTCAAGAGTGAACACGTAAATTAACTATTCCATCAAGTTGAGTAATAAATTGATACTTACAACGAAATTTAAAGTAGACACGAAACAACCATTGTTCTAGATTATATAATTGACCAATCAATTAAAACATAGCGATGAAATAAATGTTAAGTCGAATTCCTCACAGGTTTGTGGTGGATGCGAAGTTGAGCCCATGTGATGACTTCCAGAAGTTCTTCAAGTGTGCCATAACCACCTGACGATGAGAAAGAAGTCTTACACCTTCATTCATCATATACGGAGTACTATATACATACAGTTTTTCCAAAAAGAATATAATTATAATAAATATTGAAGAGTGTTTTGATGAGTTAAGCTCTTGGGTCAATTCCGAAACAGCTTCCCTATTGGATGTTTCCACAAAGCCGGTGAAAGTCTTTAAGTGCTATCCGACCCCCATTCCACTTAGGCGGGAGCCTCTTAGGAGGCATTAAGACATGTTATGTTTTATGCTGTATTGATAAGTTAATCTGTACCAGGAAGGGCAATGAAAGCATCGGCATGACGAGCCATCTCAGCCTTCCTCTCATGCATATCTGATACGGCTCTCACTTCTCCAATTGTTTGACCAGTTATCTGTTGTAAAATAATTAACTGAGAATGTTAAAACATGTGAAATGATTTGTTGTAAATAATCAAGCAGTCTCGATCAATATCAGAAGATTATAAAAGCTACCTAGTTAGTTTATAGATATTTAAATCAATGAGTAAATGTGTAGGAGAAAAAAAAAATTGATTTACCTCTCTTGGCATGAGGGTCCTTGGAATAACTCTGCAAGGAAATTCAAATAATCTTTTTAAGTAAAGGCTAAAAAATGTTTTTTAGCTAAAATGTGTATAAAAAATTGGTGTAACCAATATGATGAAGGGTTTTAATTGATATGCACTAGAGGACTTGCTAATAAGTTTCATTAACTAAATGGCTTTCACCTACTAGAAGTCTAGAATGAAATGGAAATGAGTACTTTTTTATACCATAAATGGAAATGAGTACAATATATTGTGTTTAATGAAGGAGATAATTGAGGAAATGGTTACCAATAATGACGTCAAGTTGTATTTTGATCCTCAATACTTTAATATTATCATCGTAAAAGTTTAATCGCAGTAAGTTCTATAAATGTTATACTTTAGTCTTCAAACAAATCGAGTCAAATCAATTTTTTGTTGATTGAAGACTCAAGTATGTTAAGTCACTGGCTTTTTCTTCAAACCATGATTAATCTACATTAATAGGAGTAAATTATTTTGTTTTCTGCCAAGGAAAGTTCCATAGGACAGAACACTTTTAAATGTCACAATCCTGTCTCAGGCTTTTGCTATGTGTTCTACCTCTTGGTCTTCTTTTAATTAATAGAGGAACAAACATATGATATATTTTTCAATTTATTTTATTTTTAGACATCCAAATAAAGCCATTAAAACGATGAAGTCAAATGGTCACAATACCTTTTTCTAGAGTAAGTAATAAACTCGTTAATTGTCACTAATCTAACAGTAGCCTGATAAGTTTCAACAAAACCTATACCTACTTGAAATATCAACTCAAGTAACACATAAACCAATCCCAACCTACAAAACAATGACCTAATTCAAGAAAGTTATTTGATCAAAAGTGGCCATTGATACCATAATGTATGTCTGCTTTGGGCAGTTAAACAAAGAGAAATTCATTGGAAGAGGAGCTTGCATACATGGTCATATATCAATAAAGTATAAGAAGCATAAGAGAATTATGATGGATGGAAAAATGTTGATCAAGTAGTTTAGGCTTCCAAGAGAAACAATAAAGAAAGAAAATAATGCAGAAATGTTACCCTAGAACATGGCGCCCACCATCATGAACTGCTTGGGAAACAAGACCCATCAGACCCACGCTTCCTCCTCCATACACCAAATCAATCTTTCTCTCAACCTTCAGTTTACCCATTAACAAACTTGTCAACACGTGTCACAAACTCATCACCATGTTTTTACAATATCATCATTGTTGTATCGGTAAAAAATAACAACGTCTATATAATTAGACCAAAAATAAGCATTAAATTTATACCCAAATCGATTAATTATAGATATATAATAGAAAAATATTATTAATACATCAAATTCTCAATAAAATATTCTTCTCATCATTCTTAACATAATCCATACCAAAAAGACAACAGCACTAACTATATTTCATTTTCCAATGTGGCCTAATGAGACATAATAGCTCATGCATTAAAATGAATATATATAGTATTATCTCCATTTCATAATAGAAATCTCATATATATATTAAAAAAATTATTATAATATTGAGAATATATAAATAATTCGTGTAAATTAATATTTTTTATGCAAGTGAATCAATAGAAGATGTTATTCGAGTCGAACAAGACAAAATTGAACTTCGACCATTAATTTTTTACATTAAAATTTCTTAAGACAACGCATACCTTGAATAAACTAAACTATTAAAAAAACTTTTTATTATAAAATGAAGTTCTATTATGAAATGGAAGGACTACTAATATATTAAATCAAAGTTGAGTATTTGGAAACTATGGATGATTTATACACAGTTCAACTAGTTTTTAGTAGTTTAAAACTTTTATGGAACTTTTAATTTTAACGAAATGATTTCGCTTTTGCTTAAATAGTCAGAGCAATAAGTCAAAGAGACAGAAGTTTAAATACGGAGTAATTATTATCGGAAACATCAAAGAAATTGAATGATCCATGCATGTCAGACAATTTTGTTATTCTAGTTGCTCTATAAACAAAAAATGATGAAGAGGAAGGTATGGATGCACAAAGCAAGAACACGCTCAAAACAGTCATCATACCAATGTGGCACGTTTGGTTCCCTACAAAATGGCCAACACATATTTTTTATATTTATATTTTACTCCGTACTTATATTACTAAGATTTTTTTTATACAAATCCCCATATCTTACTCTAAGATCATGCAAGAAAGCTGATAAACTGACAGAAGGTTACAGCTACAAATTATCTAACACAAACAACCCACCAAAATTTTCCCAAGGCAAAGAAATTATAATGAACCCGAAGTGTCTATATAAACATGTTGAAGCTTTTTATATATGGTATAAACTCACATAACTTCCAACAAATAGTACCCAACTAAACACCTATGTTATTTCTCAGATTACAAAAATAAATGAAATCTACAAACACCAAATTTAAGTAAATTCAAATGGTTGATATACAGCATCTCAATCTAGCTAAACGGGATTTTTAACTAGTTAGATTGGATTCTAAATTAATCTTATGCATGTAAAATTATTAAACTAATAAAAGAATTCGAATATTTAAACAACAACAAAATAAACATAAAAAAGAATATTTTAAATAACAAAATTAAAATTTAAAACATAAATTATAGCTTAAAAACAATTTCACTTTATATATTTAGATAAAACCTCACAAAAATTGGTATCGAGATAGCACAAAATTGAGCTATATTACATTGGAAAAATGAAAACATGTGATGACTGATTCAATGCATCAACAAAATAACTTGAAAATATTAGAAGTTAAACAAAATCAACGAATGTTTACCAATTCTTTGCCCAAATCAATAGCAGCTTCTTGATAGCTTGGTTTCTTCCCTGGACTGCTACCACAAAAAACACAAATTGTTTTGAACTTGGAATTGTTTTCTTCCATTGGATTTTCCGACCTTTTCTTCCTTTCCTGTTCTTTCTCTCTCTAATGATTTCCTTGAACTGAGGAGATCAATGAGAAAGAAATAAACTAAAGTGGTCGTTTATCTTTTTGCCTAAGTTGTTCTCGTATTTATAGTAGTATTGTGTATGTAAAGGGGTTTTCTCTTTGTCTCCCATCTAATCTTTATGGCTGGACAAGCAACTACTACTAATACGGACTAATTAAAGTAGATACCACCTCTGTTTTTGCGGATCTATAATTTTGTCAAACTATTAAGGGGAGTTTCATCATGCTTACATGTTAAATACTCATAGTCAAATTACAAATAAAATATAGTACTGTAGAACATATGAAATTAAATAAGGAAAGTCATGTACTACGTAACAGATTTTTTCATATCAAATAGTTTCTTTTATTGAAATCTTAACTTGTTTGCTTAATATATTAAAACTTTATTAGTGTATCGATTCTTAATTTAAAATATTCAACATATTGAGATTAGTAAGACTACATGCGTTATTGGCATTAAATTAAAAATGGGTTGAATTCATTTAATGAAAAGTTGAAAGAAGGGGGTTGAAAAGTAGTAAATTTTATTAGTGCATCGATTCTTAATCGTGTTCGGCCTATATAGTAGAAGAAACGGTCTTTTGAGTTTTGACATTCTTTTGCCGGTAGGTCACGGTCACAACTCACAAGGAAGCCCAATAATGTATTTATAGTCTTTAAAATCTTAATCTATGGACTCTATTCAACTCTTACTCTTAAGCTATACTAAAAGCTTCGATTACATTTTAAAAATAATTTAAATTGTTAAAAAGCATGATCTTAATATATTATTATTTCTTGTTAATTTATGTACATCATGGTTGGAACTTAGATTTTTAGGACACTTTTATAACTTTTCTGTTTTCTAAATAAAGTTACACTAATTGTGTAAATTACAATATAAATGTATAACCGGATGATATCACAAACCTCATATGATTAGTACTCCTTTCTTTCCTAAAATTATTTTTAACTTATTAAATATTTGTTATGAAACACATAAAAATATAGTATTTTAAACATATTTTACTATGAACTTGTGGGATCAAAGAGTATCTTTTTGTACTCCCTCTAGAATTAGCTTCATTGTCTTGACCCAAGTACAAATGGGGCAAGCCTATTTTTAACACAACTCAATTCAAAGTGCATATTCAATGAGTATTTATTTTGTACTTCCTTCATCCTAAAATAATTGTTTCATTTCAATTTTTTGGTTCAAACATTGAAAATTTTGAACATAAATTCTCATTAGCCGGTAAGAAATAATATAGTCACGCTGGTATCTTATTGTGATTCGCTTCAATATATATTTTTGAAATATCAACTTTATAATTTCACTACTAGAAAAAAATGCACTCCATGGCGGTCGTGAAACCCCCCCCCCCCCCCCCGACACCTCAAACCAGATTTGCATGGTCATTTCGCTTTTTTTATTATTTGGGCCTCGTGGGTGTCTTTTTACGCCTTAATTAAAAAATTGAAAATTAATGTATTTACTCGACACCAAACCGACGCCTCCTTCCGTCTAAAACAAAAATAAACCCACTTTTTGGCGCTTTATTTTTGCCACACCACCTCCACCCCCCGCCTCCCGACCCCACCCTTCCCTCCCCCGACACCGATCAACGCCACCACCGAACACCACCGCCTCTACCCACCTCGACACTACTCACCCCACCAATAAAAAAAAAGGTTCAAGTTTTCATTTTTTCGCTTTTTTCGTTTATTGTTTTAATTATTTCGATTAATTATAAATTCTAATTCTTTTATTAATTATAAATTTAATTTGTTCTTTAATTAATTTTTATTTCGATTATTCGTTTTAATTTGTTAATTTGTATAGCTTATAAGTTTAATTCATTTTAATTCGGGTTTTATTAGTTGCATTGAATCGAAATTGATTGGTTTGTTTTTAATTGATCGAATTGCAATTGGAATTGTTGCTCGATGAATTAAACTGACTGAGCTTGAAATTAGATTAGATCGAGCTCTTTGATTTGCATCTAATCGATTTGAATTTCATTTAATCAATGGAATCGGATAAATTTGAATCAGTTCTCGAATTTTGATTTGATTTGAATTATATTCGAAATGGAATCGAGTTTGAATTAGATTTGAGTTTGATTGTTTGAATTAGATCGAATTGGCTCAATTTGATTTGAGTTCAATCAGCCCGAATTAGATCGACCGAGTTTGAATTAGATTTGCCTGAATGTTGTTTGAATTATATTGAATTCGATTTGAATTAGATTTGAGCTCAATTGAGTCCGAATTAGATCAAATCGAAGTTTCAATTAGATTCGAAGTTTCATCGTTGTCAATTGTGACGGAATTGAAGCTCAATTAGATTTCCGAAGCTCAATTAGACGAATTGACGGATTTGAATTGAATCGAGTTGAATGATGCTGTTTTTTAATTTGATGGAATTTGGAATTGAAAACGATATTTTTATGGCCTCATGGGCGGTAAAAGAGTAGTCGAAGGCGTTATGATGGATAATTGACGGTCGTCAAGAGTTTGAAATTTATCCTGACTCTCGCGATTTGTGCTCACATCGCCCATGCCGAGATAGCAAGTATCTACTTATCGGATTCCTCCGAGGATGATATCTACTTGTTAATACTGCCGAGATTCCAGTACTTTCGAATTCATTCAGAGTATTTACGAGACGCCTAATTTGCATTAGTCAAGATCGTCACACGCCCGACGAGGCAAGAGATACATCATCCATTCGAGGTCAAGCGACGAGACTACATGCCACGCCTTAGTCCCAAGAGTAATGTTTGGGTACGTCTGGAGAAGTCTGTGTCATCTCACACTGGCCGTGGCTGCGAGGACGGTTGCCACTTGCCACCCTCGCGAGCCGCAAGGCATTTTATTTATTGAGTTTATTCATTAATATTTATATTTATCATTTATATCAATCAAATCTTTTGTTTATGTTAGGGCTTGCTTGGGAAGGGCAGATCAAGCCGAAATGTTAAGCAGGTCAAGATTCTACACCATACATGACCAAAGCCAAGTATGATGGTATACGGGAAGGCTTCGCAAGTATGGTGTTATAAAAAAGCTGAAGCGAATCATGAATTACTACCAATTTTATTTATTAATTATTTATCTCCTCGCCACACTCGTGTCGGGTATCGAGCATCATTGCTTTCGTCTCATTTTCAAGAAATATTTCAATTTGAAAATAGAGATATTTATATTTAACATTGTGAAAAATCAAATAAGCCAATCTGTTTGAAATGGAAAGAGTTTATTTTTTAACTTATATATGCCTTGAAATAGTTTCACCTGTTTAATTTTTAGTTCCATTGGACTACAACCTTTTGAAGTATGATTCGATGTTCCATGGATTACAGACAAAAATCATTGCGCTTTTGCTTGATTTATGCATTTTTCATTTGATTGATTTGACTGCTGTAAATATTTTCTTACAAATTGATTTACTCCCTTTCATTCTCTTTCAACTATTGGTCTGTCAGAAACTTCGAATCCCTTAACCACTCGTGTGAATGAATGAGTTGCGATTTTGTACAAAGGATATGCATGATATTACAATATGATTTTTAGTATGGATTAAACCGTTAACAATTAATATGATACATTTAAATATAAATAATTAAAAATGTTGTCCGTTTTATTAACGATGAAATTGTAACATCGTATACATTATTAGAGGCTAAATTTATTATATACACCGCCTCTAATTAGGATCAAACCTCAACCCAATCACATTTATTGGACTAAATTGAAAATAAGTAAACCCTCCATCCCATATGTCTAGATGGTTAACCAACTTCATCAACTGATGGTTTTAGGGTAGAGTTGGAGAGCCTGATTGAAATCTTGATGTACGGAGTATTTTATTAAATGAAGCAATGCATCACAAGTTCACAACTCCTATAATTCATCTCTCTTCTTCCGATAAAATGTGGTACTAAAAGTTTTGTTCAGTGAAGTACTAGCTAGAACTCATGATGAAGGTACTGCATGCAGAGACATGAGACAAGAATGGACGTGTGGATTAATCATCCAAAATGTCAAGTGGGACGACAAATCGAAGGGGGATTTGTGACATATGAGGACAACTGCATTTAAGAAATTGGAACACTAATTATGAAAACTGAGAACCTGGCCTGCTCATGCATATCGGTCTTTATGATTGAAACTTCAACCTAGGGTGATACGTTAATCGTGCTCTTCAACTATAAAAGACTTGGTGTGACGCGCTTAACTAGCCAGATCGATAGCTTTTCTATAAACCAATTCATACGGCGCCGTTTGCAGGTTTCTAACCCACACGCAGCTTTCTAATATCGTAAATGCCATAACAAGCCTATCGCTTCTTACAATTGAAATGGCGCCCGAACTAATCAAAATAGATAAAACTTTTATAAAGAATCCTGGCCCCAATCGTTAATATTTAATCTATAGCCCAAAAACCTAAAGGAATTTTTATGAAATATAATTCCGCTCTATCAAGATTGACCTTAAACCTTTCTCACTGACACATCGCTTATGTTATTGAGACAATAACCTGGACACCGGATTTATTTACATGAGTTTAGGCAATCTTGGAGCTTATTGTAATGAGCTATGTCGCTTTTAGCATGGGTCACACTCAATATAATTTTGATATCAAATTGGTTGCAAAAGAATCAAATTGGTTGCAAAAGAATGAGATGGAGAGAGGGACTGTGAAGAGAAGAGGAAGGTGGAATCTGTAATAAAAAAAAAATTGCTCTAAGCGTACTAATCCTGTAGAAAGAATCAGAGCCATAAGACAAGCATTTCTGGCTTCACGCAGCCATGATTCGAGAGCTGAACCTTATATCAAAGCCTGGTTAAAATAAACGCCTAATTACTCCATCAATCGGCACATTCCACCATTAAATCCTCTTTTCAGATCACACTTATTGAAAGCGACTGATAAACCGTTAACAAGGACGGCTTACATTTCTAATAAAATAAATTTAGACCCCAATAAATTTAGCATCTTATTAATAAAGTCCATTTCATAATCCCTTAATTTGCGTAGTTATTTAATACTTCGTGGTCGTATGTATATACATAATTACATATGTCAGCATTCTATAATATTGAATTAGATTAAATAACCTACTTATTCAGATTCATCGATACTTCAACAAATATTTGAGAAATCATATAAAATATTAAATCTGATCCATTGCTTATATTTGATCGTCTCTAGGATATCTGCATATTTAATACTCCGTATATATTGCTTTAGATATTGTGGTTGAAGATATTGCCTACCATAAACTTCTATTCTCGTGGCTCAATTCTGTTTATTAGAAATAATCAATTAATAAGGAAGATATCACAGGCTGTGTATATCTCTGAGATAATACAATTATACTAACTAGATTTGAATATATGCCAGTATAATTGGAGTATCTACCAATCTACTAGTTAGATTCTATCTATGTCCACTACATTCTATAAATAAAACAAGCAATTAACCTGCACAAACATACAATAAAGATCTCGACATTATTTTACGGTGCTGCTCGACTCTCCTATGAAGAACCTCGTGATGCTAAGGCTTTTTGCTTAAAAACTCTCAAAGATACCTGGCCGCCAAGCACTTATTACGCCGATTTACCTCTATATATAACTCCGCCGACATTTAATAAATAGAAGATCTTTGTAATAAAATTTCAACCTTTTAATAAACAAATACAAATGCTATTTCCAATTTAAATAAACGTTGTAATTGATTTTTCTTAAACAACACAAATGCTATTTCCAATTTAAATAAACGTTGTAATTGATTTTTCTTAAGGCAAAACTTTGATAGTTATTTTTATTTATCATCACCTAGTTATGTATAAAAATGATATTCTTGAATTAGTTTTTTACAATATATTAATTTATAATCTATAACATATATAAAATTGTAAATAAATTTTGTATTTCTTTTATTTTCACACTATTAATCCCTAAATTATCCTTTTCTCTAAAAATTAGTCAAAAATATAGTTCATAAGATATACTAAGAAAAGAATACTAATACTTATACTAAACTAATATTAAACCCAATTTTCTTCATCTATGCCCTATTAAATTAATATTAATCATCAAATATAATACAATTCTCCTCACTCTTAATGCTTTTTTCTTCTTATTATAATGTCCTCACTTAATGCTACTTATTATTATTATTATTATTATTATTATTATTATTATATTATTATTATTATTGTTATTCTTATTGTTACAATTATTATTATTATTATTATTGCCATAAGAATAATAATAATAATGATACATTATTCATTTGTTCCAATAAAATACTCCATTTATCCAAAAATAATTATCCAATTCTATTTAATAATTAGAACTACACTTTCCTAAAATATTATTCAATTCTATATTAAACAATACTTGGATTAAAAATATTATACAATGAAGACATGTCGAACCAAGAGATATTAGATCTCAAAATGCCCGTTGAACAATTTGATTGATCAATCGATTTATACATTCAAGACTATAAGTTCAATATATATTAATCATTGGACACCACATTAGATTTCACTCTGCATCGGCTGGGGGTTATCAGCTGGCACTAGGTAATTCATAATCTATATAATAAGATGATAATCGATTAATATTGTCTAATATATTGCTATTTTCGAACTGGCCCCAAGAGGTCACACAAAGAACCGAACTAATAATAAACGTATTATAACTTCCTGCCCAAATGAAACACAAGAACATCAGCCAAAGTTTTATTTGGAAGCACTTTAAAGCGACTAGGTTTACGGGGAGGTTTGTCAAGCTGGGCTGTACTCATTCATGATAGAAAGTCTATATGTTGTTCTCAACCCCTCTCATAATATTTCAAGCCAACTTCTCTCTGACTTTTCAAGCTCGTTACTCTCCTCTCTACCCCTCTCTATTTCGATCGACCCTCCCCCTAGGAAGAAAATAGTTTTCTTTCCATTTTGTTTAGGCTTTCACTTAATCGCTCTAGTAAAACACGAGAGTTCGACAATTTGTTGCGTGAACTTTCGGAGATATTTCATTTTGGTATTCAAGCTGCTTCCGCTGCCATAATAATATTCAAGAAGAACGATACACTTTTATAATTCGTATTTATTATTTTGGTATATCTGTAGTATTCTGGGATTCGTATCCGATAAGTTTAGAACTTTAGATACAATTAAGAATCCAACAATACAACGTAGTTGAAAATACACTTCTTTGTCTAATTATAAAAAAAATTAAGTAGATCCATTATCGACCTCGAAAAGAAAAAATTAAAATTAAAATAATAACATACTTCAATAATATGTAAATAATAAAAGTATTGTTTTCATAAGTATATATGAAACTATTATTGAAATATATCGTGATCTCATAAATATGTTCGTTGAACAATTCGATTGACACTAATTTACCATTTAATTATATTCATTATAAGTTCATATATATGTTTGATTGCTATTAGGATTAACTCGCATCGGGACATTAGGGTTACGATTGCTTACCAGCATCCGCCTCTCATAATCTATATATCGATACTATGTTCGGTTAGCATAAATTACTACTACTCATTAATCTGTTCCCAAGTATACTACACACATAACAACACGGTCAAACTATAACGAGATTATAACTTCCCGGGTTAAATTGTAACTATAAGAAAATATCGGGATTCCAGTTATGGAATCTACCCACCAAGGCATTTAAGAGAAGAAACGGAAGTGGGTTCTAGGAATGTTCTCGCTTTATCCTACTTTCTTTATTTGGACGCTGAATGGAATGTTCGAACGCTCTAAAGGAACATTCGAAGCCTAAAAAAGTAGGCTTGCTAAGAATATATAAAGCGGTTTAAGTTGCTCATTCCATTTGCTAATTCATTAAAAGCATTGGGAACCAAACCTCTTTTCTCCCTACCCCTTGCTCGCCATAATAAGGAAGAAAAATTCTGGTTTTCCTTCTTCTATTTTTGCTTGCTCACTTTAATAGTTCTAGTAAAGATCGGGGCGAAGCTACCATCAATCGTTGACGCGACTATTCTGCAGACAACCTACTTTCGTCGTTCTGTTCTCCCGATTTTATTCCTACCGCAACTTAAAGCGTAAGGTACATAACTGGTGATTAAATTGACGCTTATAATCTCTTAAAAATCCTGAATTCGGTTTATTTAATTATGATTTTAATTTGAACAATCCAACAAACTATATCATTTCATAACCTATTCTACTCCATATCATTTGAAAAGTAATTACAAAATTAATTTGCCAAAATACTATATGTTTTTGAAAAATTGGCACTCAAAATAAGTGTATTAGGCCGAATATTCGATTTAAGTATTAAGCTAATCTAGGTTTTACCATTTTACCAACATGTCTTTTAATACGTAACGCCTGCCCGCACGGCCTGCATGTTATCGATTTGACGGATCTAAGCCACAAACCACCACTCTAGCCTCCAAAGACGTTGTCTCTCACTCATGTGCTCACCGAGAAACTTCCCAATTGGGTCACCCATCCTGGATTACTCCCGTGCCGCGACGCCTTAACATCGGAGTTCTTATAGGACAGCTTCCGAAGTTAAGATGATCTGTGATATTGAGTAAGCATCAATCAAATCTTATCAAACATATCACACACCACACACACACATGGCCAATATTTTTGCGGTCGGGTATTACATAATATTTCATCATCTCGATCGGGTTAGAAGTCAGAAACTTTATGATTTCATCATAGTGAAATTTACAATATAAATCAAATAGTTGAATATAAATATTTCTATAAATATAATAAATTAAAATTGTGCTATCTCTATATTTAATTGTTTATTAAGACGAGTCCTATCAGATTCTTAAGACGGTATTTGAATTTAAATATATAATAATGGTTTCAGATTTTAACGACTGGTACTTATACACATCAATATAACTAATATCATATTCTTTAAATTTTGAAAGATATATATTTCACTAAAAAATAAAGTTTCATTATCAATAAGCCGAGTACAAATTATTTAATTATTACTATGTTATATAATGCTTCGGGTAGCTGATGAAATAATCGGCAGATCTCAGCACATGCTAATATGATCACGTGTCACGTGACAATCTTTTCTTTTCTAATCTTTTCTTGGTCGAGGAAAAGAGATGAAAAAATTATACACATGTATATTTCACATTTTGAAACTAATTATCCATTCCTCAAGTGTAATTATTGTATTTGATTCATTATTTGAATAATGTAAAGTTGGATGTTAATATTATTACTAAATTTGTTTTAAAAAATTATTATTCATGACGATATAATTTTTAATTAGCTTATAAACAATCATTATTTTTTGAATATGTATTATTAGTAATATTACTAATAAAATTACATAAAATAAAATGTACTATAAAATAAAACAATTATATTATCCACAAAAGGTAATTCGATCAAGTGCTATAAAATTGATATTATTGATCTTAAAAATATTTAATTATCATATTTATTATAATTTATCATACTATATTTAAAGAAGTTATTCATATTAAAAAGATCGCTCAAAAAATAAAAAATATTAATTAGAAAATTCAAGGAGTGCAAGCCACACAGCTGGGAACGATTTTTAAAATTAAACATAAAAAATATCTCAAATATTTTAAAATCAATCGATTTGACGCACAGACGCCTCCTTCACTAGTATGATTAAATTATTCACGATCACATTTTCACAAAAAAAAATGTAACTCCAAACTGGACCAAGTAAATCATATGATGTTGTGATCTTATTAAAATTGGCTTCAGTGAGTAGGGCCAGTAATCGACGGGTATGCCTGGTTTATCAAATCAATTAATTATATTATTTCATGATCAATATGTTTCAATATAAATAATAAGGTGCGAGTACGTAATTTATATATATATCATAGTCCTATTCTATTACAAGTTTCGAAAGTCTTTAATACAAAAATGCAGAGTTTGCAGTTTCCTAAGACACAAAAAGTATATATATTCTCGCAGCCAAAATACATATGAAGTCTTTCGATTTGTCTATTAATGCGCCTTCATCCATTTCATTTTTATCTCGAGGTACTTAAGTCAGCTTGGTTTTTTAGAGACACCCAACATGCAATGTCTCTAATTTAATATGTAGCCGTTTACCTGGCCGAGGCGATTTGACTCATTTGACGCTTCAAAGGTGATAACAGTTCTTATGGATGTTGCCTTTTTCTCGACGAGAAGATGAAGATTGTGTTTCATGTATCTGGAGGAGATTGCTTGATTGGATTCCTTTTTCACGGATGGTTTCTTCAAAAAATAATAACAGTAATAGTCGTTTCTTGCCTTCATTCTTTGTACCATAAGTGCGGCGTAAGTATATCATTAGTTGTTTCCCTTCGAAGTCTGCCCTTATAAAATCTAAATCATAATGTACTCCCTGCATATAATTCATGATATTTATAAATTCTTTTATCAATGTATAATTGTATATTAATGTAGCAAGATGCTATGTATATTTGTGCAGATTAAATCCTTACCATTTTTATCAGACCTGCGATGTTTGATGTTGTATTCTGTAAAATTATTTCAACCACATCTCCCATTTCTATTGCTTTCACTGTACTTGTGTGGTCACTTACTGGCATTACTACTAATGGCCTGTAAGTGAGATCATAATGAGTTTAAATAGTATCGCTCGGCTAGATAGATTACTCCTATTGAATTATGTAGTTGTACGTCACCTCAAGGTGTAACGACATCCTTGTTGCAAACATGTGGCATGTAAAATGAATACTACCATCTTTATCTAAGACGATTTTAACAACAGTCAAGTTACATCCAATATATCAGCTTTTTATCTTCTTCAAAGTTAGAAATCCTCACCCAAGAATCACCACATGTTTTAATTAGCTTTGGGTAAGAGTAACTAAATGTAAAATGTGTTATTTTATGGAAGTTTATAATATTTCATACCTCTGTAGCATTGTCCAATTTGTCACCATACATACATCCATAGAATTTAGAAACCAAATTTCTGTTATGGTACTGATTAATCGGTGAGGAAACTTTGTAACTCTGCTTCAAGGACAGACTCAAACCTGTAAATTGATTACAAATGAACAAGGAATGAACAAAATCTTTTAGGAAATGTAGAGAACTCAACGAAATACAGGGAATCATCTGACGTAAATATTGATCAAGGTCACAGTGTCCGTTCCAGTGTCTCTTCAACCTCTTCTCGCAAACAATAAGGTACTTCTCATGAAAAAGCTTTTTCACCTTAAGATGTCAGATAACACACCCATAGTTAGACACCTTAATGATTTCAATAGCATTATTAATCAACTGTCGACGGTAGATGTTAATGTTGATGATGAGATGCAAGGCCTGATTTTATTGGCTTCTGGCACTAAAGTCAGGAGCCAAATGGCGCATGTTAAGAATTTGCAGGCATTCAACAAAGTTGAACTTAAGGTGGTTGTGAGCGTGATCCTGCCCGAGGAGGTACGTAAGCTTCCATGTAAGTGAAGTGCTAAGGGCTCCCGCATTAACCTGTAGGAAGAGGAAGAACAAGAGACGTAGGTTTCTAAATGTGGCATCACGTACAGGCGCAGGGCAATTCCCCATCTGTGTCAAGCCGCAAAACGGTCACACGTAAGAGGCACCGCAAAGCTAACGACGCCATGTCAGGTCGAGCCATTATTCGACGCTTGGTTTTATCCGTGAACGCCTCGGCCGATTCCCCTCTGACAAGAGATTCTCGAGCTTCTTTCATAATTTCCGCATGACGCAGATGTAAATGCAAAGAATTACGCTTCGGACTACGACTGTTCATTCAATACGGGTGAACATTGACGTAGTATGCGATGAGATGCGAATCAAGCTATGTCGAATGGTTCTTCGAACCGACAGTTTTAGTATGTTCAAATTAGGGAAGAGTTTAATTTCGTGAGTCACCGGACGGCGATGGTTATTGAACTACTTTCAAGATGGTAACTGAAGGTTGTTCGGGAGCAATGGTAATAGCAAAGGGCGTGTCGCACTCTATACTTGACCGACGGTTCTCGTAAGAGGTTGAAGAGGATCCGGGGCGCAGAGAAAGCGTTTAGACTGACACGGGAGTTTCTACCAAGATAGAAAGGATCATCGCTGTGAAATTCCCTGCTCGACGTGTCGAGAGATTCTCGAGATTCCGAGGAGCCGCAAGAATGAAGATGTATCAAGGCCGAAAGATACCCCAACCGACAAAATGTAATACTCGGTTTTTGGTGATGAAGGAAGTTCGAGGTCAAGGAACTCGGGAAGGATGCAACCGGTTCCGCGGTCAGAGTGAATCATCTCGGAAGTTAGCGAGCGTGTTTCAAAGTCGCGGGAGAGTGGCTCCCAACCTCGATTCTTTTGCTAACTGCTGAAGTGTTCCGACCAAACATCAGGGTCAATGAATTAGATCAAGGAAGTCAGCCGATGGAATGGAAGCGTAAGAGAGATTCATCGATTTACCAATCAAACTCGGAGGTTTTCCAAGTGCCCGGGTCAAGATCACAAGACTGGCGCAAATGCAGAAAGACATGATCATTCTGAATTGGCGAAGTTCAACGGCAGGCGTAGCGACTATTCTGTATTCTCTTCTAGTCGTTTCAAGGCCATTCAGGATGTTCCTGGATCGGGAAAGAAGATATCAAGTCGATCGCCTTCAATGAAAGTTCTAATGCATTTAATCCCTGAAGGTCATTTAATGGTGTTTGAAGACTAAGATCCAAATTTGTCTTCTAAGTGGGGAGATTGTTGGAATTAAGACCTAATTTGAGATCTATTTTGGACTCTAATTATTTCATAATTTGAGTCTAACTAGATATATCTCTTAGTCTTGGTAAGTTTTATTTTTGCATAATAATACTCAGTTCTCAAAGAAGTTATTACTACTAGGTTTCATACCTATAAATATAGATGATTTCAATGAAGTTTTATTTATCACACAAATACATGTAATGTAGAAAATTCATCCTAATAATATTGTGTTTTTAATATTATCAAGAACATATTGGTTTCACAACTTGTATAGCTTTATTCGCTTCGATAGTTTTCATTGAGATTTTCGGTGTATAAGAAAATACTCAACATAGATTATAAATAATTAAGAAAAGGGTTTCAGAATTCATCTTTCCTGCTTATTAGCGATTCCGCATCAAAGAACAGATCTAATTTCACATCAGGGGAACCCGATAAAATTTTTGTAACTGCTTATTTCCTCGCACTTAAATTTCGTCGCTTTTTATTGATCAAGCCAAACTCCTGGCGATTTAGGTCTTAAATCCTAACAAAAAATATTTCCAACCATGAAATATAGCATGTATGTTTGATAAATAATATTTGGAATGGAACTCTTTCAGATACATATTTAATCACTTCAAGCGAAAAAATAATCGTAAAAGAGATCCGTTACAAATAATCGAGTAGGCATACATGGCAATTAATTTTGGCTGTGAAGACCAAAAAGCTCTAAAATGATAAATGAACTAGAAGAGGACAATAAAATAAATTTGATGTTAAGCCATATTACCATGTTTCACCCCGAACTACTTCAATCGGAGGCTGATAAAATAACGATGAATCAAGTAATGATAATGAAAGTCCTAATTTTGATAGGAAAAAAAACAAAAAAAATGAAAGAGAATGTATGAAATACTGACAATATCAGTGAACCCAAAACAACTCACAGGACATCAAGACAAAAGAACTCACATCATAATATGATGGACGACATAACATAGAACCAAAAGGATGTGATTAGCTATGCCAAAAGACTCATTTTATGAAAGCGGATGAGGGAAAATAATATCTGAACAACCTAACAAACAAAAGATTATACTCAAAAAAACATATTTATATAGGTTATAGACTTGCTCGAACTGTAACTTCATGATATACGACATTTGTAGTATATATTTACTGTTTCTTGAGCTTTGATGGGGTAAAAATCAATACTGACATTATTTTCGCTTTTGCTCTGCATAAGCATAAAGCAAGCCATGCGTGAACACCGCTTGTTTAAAATATGCTCTAATTAATCAAGGGTTCTGTCCTTTGTTCATACTATACAAAACAAAAGGACCTGTTAATTATCTAACTTAAGGAAGGTGTTACACACTCAATATTTTTTCTCCGTAGTACTTAGTTTGATAGTTGAGTCAAATCTCAATCTGTCTCCGATAAGAACTTTCCTTCCATCTCTACTATACAAAACAAAATAACCTAATTATCCGACTTAAGGAAGTAAGCTACAATTAATGAGTTTTAATATGACACTTGACATTATAACTTATCGCTATATTAATTACGAATTTACGATCAAGTATTCGAAATACTACCGCTAATTTTTTTTTTCAAAAATCAGGTCAATCGACAGTGCCCAGTTGTTCGATGGGCTGATACTTTAACTTCAGCTAAGTTTTAGATGCGCCGTTATGAATGGCAATGGCGTCCGGCTTTAACCTTTAAGTCCAAATTTTAGATCTACTTTAATAATATTGAAGGTAGTTTACAAAATATTTAGAACTTTTTAGGAGGTTATACTAGTTGGCGCTTGACGCAAGTTTCGTTTTAATTTAATTGTTCTTTGAAGTATTTGCTTTTTAAAAAATCAAATATATCAAAAAACGGGCCTAATTATTTGATTTTCTTCGAAAAAAAGACAAAAAGCGAAAAACTATTACGTATTTACTTAATAAAGAATTCAATAATTTATAGAAGACGTGATCATGAAAAGAAATGGCGAATAGAAAACGGATTGAATAATAAATGGCTGTGAGGCCGAAAGCGGGAGTGTAGAGACGGGAGACAAAATTTAATTACGCTTTTTAATAAATTTTAGCCGCGACAACTTTCAACGCAGACAGTTTAAAAAAAGGAAAAAGGACGCACTTAAACGATTTTTTTTTTAAAAAAAAGGGTTCACATCGCCGCGATATGACGACAACCGCGCATCGTGACGCGAATCTCCTTTTTATACTACCTATACAAGCAAAACCTGTAAACGCCAATAAGAATGTCAAGAATATTCTTAATATCAACTTATCGCTTTCTTCATATATCAAATGTTTATTAACGAAAATGTTCTATACGGGCAAAGAAGATAGCAGTAGGAATGGAAACGGATTGAATAATAAAATGATGTAGGCCGAGACGAAAGTAACAATAAAAAAATTGTAGGTCGCGTGTAAATACAAAAAGATCGAGAAAATTTAATTACGCTTTCAATAAAATTTGAAGGTATGGAATCTTTAACGCTATGAAGACAAACTATCTCGAGCTAAAAGCCAAAAAAATCGGCCACGCACTAAAATATGACGACAACTCATATCAATCCGATTTTTTTTCTTCATATATCAAATACTTTATTAACGAAATGTTTGAAAACGATAATAAAATGATAGAGCCGATACGGTAACAATAAAAATTAGAGGCCGGTGTAATGTAGTCAAGGTGACTAGACAAAATTTAATTATATTTTTCCATGGGGCCGTGAATTTGCAGAAAGAAGCAGACAAATATAATTTATGTTTCAATAAAATTCTAAAGTATAATTTTAGTGCGCAAGGTACAACCCTCTCAAGCTAAAACAAAAAAAAAGAAAAAAAGATTTTATTAACGAAATGTTTGATACGATAATAAACATAAAGGAAGCAAGACGGGTAACAATAAAAAAATTAGAGCGATAAGCGAATTGAATAAAAGACAGTAGACAAATATACTCATGCTTTTCACTGTACTACGATAATTTTCAAGGCAAGCGAATAATCCTCTCAAGCTAAAACAAAAAAAGGGGGGAAAAGTTTTATTAACTAAATGTTTGATACTATAATAAAAACGACAGAGGCCGAGACAAGAATAATAAAAAAAATTGTAGAGGCCGGCGCAGCATTATTGGGTAAAAGACGGAGATAAAATTTAATTACGCTTTTGGTCAAAAGCACTCTTGTTAAGTTAGACAAAATTTAATTATGCTTTTCAATAAAATTAAATCGCATAATTTCAGTAATCGCCGAGAACCCTCTCAAACTAAAAAAACCTGCCATGCTCCCATAAAATATGACGAAACTCTGATAGTCAACACGCGTAGTTTGCTTTACACTACCTATGATAAACATTGTTGTCTATTTTAACCTGATTCATTATGATTGTGATATTTCATAATACTCTGTTTTAGGTTAATTTTGGTTATGAACTACTGTCATTTTTTCAAATTGAGATCAGAATTATTCATCTTTTAATTTGTTCCCTTAACCTTAAAAACCCCACACCCAACTTTGATCATTATCAAAACTCAGAAGGAAAACCCGGAATTTAATCAAGATTATTAATGTAACTCCTGCTTTATCTTTAAAGGAGTTTAAGGGGAAAATTAAAAAAGTTGAACGGTTCATATGACAAATTAAAAAGTGAATAATAATACGAGGTTCAATTAAAAAAGATGTTAATAGTTCAAATAAAAAACTGCCTTTTCCTTTTTGTGAAAACAATAAGGCTAATTTGCCCTCTATATTATGTGCTTATTTTAATCCGCCTCGGCAAGCCAGCTATCGCCCGCTTCCTATACTTTTCTGTCTGCCTTCGCTTCCTATTTTTCTTTTGTCTCAAATGCCTCTTGTACCCAATTTTACATTTAATAATATATAAATAATTTTAAAAAATATGGAAATACCTATTTTGCCCTTAATTACAACTTACTTAACATTGCATTTGAAAATACGGTACATTTTCAAATAATTTAATATATAATGATATTTCATACTCGTCTGCCTAATTTTATCTCGATCACGCCTCTCAAAATTCTTTTTTCTTTTAAGCGATCATTTAAAATTTCAATGTACTTTTGGGACTTTTTTTTCCAATCGCGCTTCCTATTAAAATAGGCAGAGCTTATCTATGTACTTTTAGTCTTTTTTCCCAATTTTTACCTTTCCAATACACATCTTTTCAGTTCTCAGAGCTCATTAAATTTATTTGTTGATGATTATTATACTAGAATACTCTTACACTTCAGATTTTTTATGAGCTTCAAAAATATGTAAATAAGAATCTCAAATTAACTTGTAACTATATCAAAATTTTCATGGAAAAAAAAATTGAATCATCCATTTTCAATTCAAACCAAGATGTTGGTGGTAGTAATGATATAGTTGAGGCGAAAGGTAAAGAAAGACAACTGAAGATATTATGCCAGCTTTTTCCTGTTTGTGTTTTCTTTATGGCGTCTCATAGTTCGATTGGCATCACATGAGTTATTTTTGCATTCAAGAAAAATTAGTGGCGACTCTTCTATTGTATGGTGCTAAATGAATGAGTTTGTCATTTGATCTTTGAGAGCATTGAAAGTTATAAGTTATAACATCGTTGATGTCTATGTGCTTTGTTTTCCTAATGGTGTTCTTGTTGCAGATCAAGCTCGGGACAATAGATCAGGATGAAGCTCAAACTGAATGGGTGATTCGGCCATACATGAATACAGCCAGGAAGAGGCAGTTTCTCGGAGAATACATGGAGTATTATTTATAACATTCTTATATATTGGTTGTTGGAGTTGAGGCTTCATTTCTGGCCTTCGCATGACGATTATCGGTAGCTCATCGGCACTGCGGATTTCGATGCGCCTCGACGCAGGGGGGTTTCGGCGCAATCAAGACCGGTTCTCGTATAGAGCTATTCGAGCTCATCGAGAGGCATATCGAGGGGGGCTCATCGAGACTGTAGGGTTCTCACGAGGTCTCGCCGACTAATTTGTTGCGCATAATTTGCTACGGTTTTCGACTTTGTTACCTATTTCACTCAAGCAGCTGCTATCGGTAATACCAAGCTTATAAAAATATTACTCAATCGAAATTGCTTCCAATTGACAGGTAATCAGAATAACTGCCTGGGTTTTTACGATTTCAAATAGCAACAAGACGCACCTTCTACATCGTTTTTAACACGTATAAATTCTGCGTGTCTGCTTATTTCAAGATTTAAATTTCTCTCTGCCGTTTCATTATCATTAAACTACAAAGAGTATTTGCGTCTTAAATCCTAAACAATCGCAGACGTAGATCGGGTCGTAGTCAGTTGGGAGTTTAAGAATCAATTATCGGAAGCCGAAGGAATCATGGACAATACTGCAGTAAATTTGATTTTAATCGATTTTCCACATCGAAGATGCGCATTTTATGGGACATTCCATTGCAAAGTTCGAACAAACCACTGCGAGTAGTTCTCAGTTACTGAATGGTGATTTAATTGGATAATCGGGACAGCAAGGCTTTAAAGCGATCATGCCTTGTTTGTTAAGGAACGAGTTGCTAACGCTAAGGAGCACCACCACAAAGGGGTCAATGTAAGCGTTTTGATGCCTGCATGGTAAAACCTTCCAAATAATACGCTATTTCACGAAAACTATTTCACCTTAAGATAGTCGAAGTACACCCATAGCGGTGACACCTTTAATGATTTCACAAGATTATTAATCAACTGTCGACGTAAATGTTAATGTTGGATTTATGAGATGCAAGGCCCGATTTTGTTGGCTTGCTACTCCGAAAGTTGGGAGCCAATGAGGCTTTGGGTTAGTAATTCCGTAGTACTCAAATGCTGGAACTTTAAGGTGGTCAGAGCGATCCCTCGCCTAAGGAGGTACGTAGTTTCCATGCCGGCAAAAGTAAGCGGGTTCTGCATTAACTGCAGGAAGAGGGTTAACAAAGCAGACGTATGCTTTGAAACAGGAGATCACAGAGCAGTGGCGCAGGGCACTCGATCTTCGTTGCCGTACGCAAACGCGTCACGAAGAGTAAGACCGCAAAGCCTAATCTACGACGCTTATGCCGCTATTGAGCGATTATTCTCGACGCTTTGGTTTTATCTGAATGCTTCCGCGGATTCCCTTGACAAGAGATTTCGAGTTTTTCTCATACTGCATGACGTATGTAATGGTGAATTATGCTTCGACCATGGACCGCTTCATCTTGCCACGGTGAACAATGGATGTACAGGGACAAGCGATGTGAATCAAGTTGTCGAATGGTTCTTCGAAACCGACAGTAGTATGTTCCAAATTAAAGTAAGCAGCTTAATTTCTAATTGACAAGGATGGTTATTAACCATTGGGCATAGAACCGGAAGGTTGTTCGGGAGCAATGGTAATAGCAAAAGCGTAAGCTTCATGATTTATACTTGGATCGACTAAGCCAAGAAGTTGGAAGAGGCGATCCTGCGCGCAGGCGTTGTTGAGATTCGACACGAGTTTTACCAAGATGTAGCCAGACGGTTGCCGGTAAGCGAAATTCCCTCGCTCGACGCAGATTCTCGAGATTCGAGCCGCAAATGAAGATGCATCAAGGCCGAAAGATACCCTAACCGACACGTAATACTTCGCTTTCAGCGACGAGTTCGAGGTCAAGGAACTCTCGTGATGCAACCCGCCCGTGGTTTCAGACATGAATCATCTCGAAGTTGGGCTGAAATAAGCTTTCAAAAGTCGCGGGAGAGGTATTCTAACCTCTTGATTCTTTGCTAACTCGTTGAAAGGTGTTCGATCAAACACGCAGGCCAATGAATTGGGACATGGAAGTCGCCGACGTAAATGGGAAGCAGTAGAATTATCGACGACCAATCAAATCCTCGGAGTATTTCCCATGTTCAAGTCAAGATCATGAAGATCGTTATGAAAAGCGCAGAGCACAAGCATCGTCTCCGAATTCAGTGAAGTTCAAATCCAAGTGTAAGATCATTATTCCATTCTCTTCTTGTGAGTCAAGTTCGTGTCATTCGTGGATGTTCGATCAAAAAGAAGATATCAAGCTGGGGATCACTTCAAAGGAGTTCGTGGATGATGAACTCCGGGAAGGTCACGCACGGTGCTTGAAGACTCCGTGATCCAAAATTCGCTTCAAGCGAGATTGGCTTGAGGCCTGGGGCGCCACTTTCGGTCTCTACATGACGATCATCGAGAGCTCACTGCACTGTGGGGTCCTCAATGGGCCCTGACAGCATCTCTATTATTCTGTCTCTCAGATAGCTATTCAAGAGAGTCATCACCGAGAGGCATATCGAGGGGGCTCATCGAATTGCAGGTCTCACGAGTCCTCATGGACTGACGGCAGCCAGCACTCGGCGCGGTTTTGACTCATACCTACTTCGACCGTTGCGCTGTGTTTCTTCCTATATATGATGTTCTTTATACGCTTGCTATCACAAAATTAACATACAAACAATCTCAGAGAGAATATTATTGAATCATCATCAATACATTAAGTGCGAGGCTTTGTTATTGGGAATACTGCTTATAAAAGATACTCAATCGGTTTCGTTTCAATTGACAGAATCAGAAGAATCTTCCTATTGGTTTTTTGAGCGGATTTACGCAGTTAAAGAACAGGACGCACCTTCTACATCGGTTTAACCCGTATAAATTTTTGTGTTTATTTATTCTATTTAAATTGTTTTATTGACATTAAAACTACGAAAGTTATGCCAATGTTTTAAATCCTAACATCGCTACCATTTACAAGTTTTGAAAAGTGTTGTAATAACCTAGAATCAAACCTCGTGCGGTAAAGATGAGAGCATTGCGTCGCTACCAAATATCATTAACATTTGATAATTTTTTCACTTCGATCACCTTATTTCGACAATGCACCGCTTAATCACTCTTACATTTCGAATTTATAGAAGGTTTTGCAACTCATCATGTTTTAAGCATTATCATTTATTTTGGGGCGCTTAAGCATTTTAATGTTTATTATAATCTTTATCTATTAATGTATTGCTAATTTAACTTACTTCTTCAAAAATATCATTAGTTTCCTTACTTTTGAAAAGTTTTGTTCCAGTCAAATGGACTAATGGGTAACGGCAACTTTGTCTTTATTCGTGTTAACGTAAACGTATTCTTTCTGAAAGCTGGAATATTTAAACATATTAAATACAATCATTAAACAAAATTAATTACTATGAACTACTTTTTTCAATTCAAAAGAATTGACTTTATCACTAAATTTTTAATTTTTAATTATTTTTAATAATTAAAAATTAATATTAGCGAAAATATTTTTAAAAGCATCTAATCCAATTATATAAATTTTTATTTTTCAAAATAAATTTAATAATTAATAAGAATTGGCCAAAGCTTCAATTAAAAAATCAAACATCAATTGCTTTCAATTGTAAATTATAAGTTGATTACAAAATTCAAAACTTGACAACTTTTTGAAATGCAAGTACTAAAACATAATTAAGCAATAATTCATTAATAAGAAGTAGCCAAATCAATTCTCCAAACAAGAAATCTAAGCATGACCAGCTATGGTGCATTAGCTAAAACCAGAACAAAATGAAGAACTTAATAAACATACCAAATATTAATAAAAATCATTTCAATCAGAAAGATTGAATAAAATACAATTCCCGTCTAAAATCGTATTCGACTCGATTCAAATTCTTATCCTTTCAACTTAAATTTCAATCACAACCACTAATTTCGAACACTCACAAATTCCAATCAAGACCACACTTGGTAGACTCGAACTTCAAATCATACGATGAAGATGTCCGATTTCCACTAGTCAACGGCACCGTCAAACCACAATTAATCCTAGGCTTGAATTTCGAACTTTTAATCAACCCCACCTTAAATCTCAACCTCAAATAAATCTTCAAATCAATATCATATTTTTCCTCATCTTTATCTTTATTGTATTCCGATACACCATCATCTCCAAGCACCATAACACTTTGTCCCTTTAACACAACGTTTTCAAGAAAAGTGCTATTCTTGTGCCCCTGATCAAAGAAAACTGTTAGGTTTAATTAATGATATGGTTCATGATTTTCGTTAATTATTTATTCAATTTTAATGTAAAAAATCCAAAAAAGATTACCAAAATTCGTTGAACCATAAATAAACTAATATAATTGACATTATTAATTTTTTTTTTTGGAGAAAATGATATGTATTGTCTAAAATGTACTAAAAGAAGAAAAAAAATGACATAATTTATATTTTTAATGAACAAAAAATTTAATATAGCGTAACTTTTCACCTGATAAAAAGGCTGAACATTTGTACTACCAAATCGTTTCCCTTCATACAACCCCCTCAGTTCAAAAGCATCATAATAAATCCCGATTCGTTTGTTGGGGTTTCGAATGGTTACATTAAGTGCAAGATTATAGTAAAGGGTGTTGTTATTTGTGTTGAAATTGAATTGGGTAAGTGTAGCATTAGTGGTGTAGAATTTGAGCATATTGGGTCTGAAAATGAACCAGAAGAGGAGGGTGAAAAGTGCAAGAATGACTAAAATGGTGCAGATGATTTGGAGGATGCAGCTACAGAGGCAGTTGAATATGCAGCTGCAGCAGCAGCTGAAGGGGTTGCAGCAGCATGAGCCGCCGCGGCCGGGGCTGTGGTAGGTGGTGGTTGGGGGTGGGGGTATGGAGGGTCCATAGTAGGCTCCGTTCAAATGGGCGAATATGGTTTGGTGGGGAGGGGAGGGGAAGCTGTGATATTATTGATTAAGATGAGACCATATAAGTTTATAGTGGATATGTTGGTATGGCGGAGTGGAAAGGTTAGGTTTTATGACGGGATGATATTGAAGATCATTAATATTTGAATTTTTGATATTTCGGTCAATGTAATTTAATGTTGTCCTAATTTAAACAATTTTCCAAAATTATTTTATTGGACTATTTCTGTTTATTTTGTTTGTTAATTTGAAAAAACAAATATTTCAACATAAAGAGAAAGTGGGGCGTAAAATTGTTTATTATGCTTAGATGTTCAACTCAAAATAAGACTGGTGTAAAATAATTTGTCATTTTAATTTAAACTACCAAAAATACGATATTAAAGAAAACTAATAAAATACGATCTCTCATTAAACTTATAAAATTTGGTCCTGCATGAACAGCATCTAAAATTGGGTCCTTGGCCGAACATTTCAAAATACGATCCCAAACAGAGAAATTTGGTCTCAAAGGAACGCGAGGAAAATTTGGTCTCATAAACACGATGAAAATTTGGTCTTGGCCTAAATGTATTAAATATGATAACGGGGCAAACTATGCCTGTAAACTGAAAGCGAACTATACCGAACTATGGTAGTTTGTATTCTACCGAAGTATACCTCCTAACCTAAGCTTCGTTCACCGAATTCGAATTTAACGTATGTTCAAGTTTGAGTTCGAAGGGTTTTAAAAATATACATTCGCCCGAATTTTACGGCTCAATCATATAATTGCTTATTTTATATCTTATCTCTAAAAATAATATTACATACTTAAAAATTATCAATAAAATAATTTTTATTTGAAGTTCAAATCCTAATTAAAATAACAATCAAAATCTTAAATTGAAATAATTGAACCAAAATGAAACAATTGAACCAAATTAAATCAATTGAAATAATAATTAAAATCCTAAATTGAAACAATTTAAATATCTAATTCAATACCTAATTGAACAAAAATAATACTTGATGAATACCTAATTGAAATCAGCATCAAACAAAGCCTGTCTAATTTCTAACCTTCATGTTAGTTTTTTAGTTTTGGGGTTTTTCAAACACTGGAAGGTTGTAATATAGGATGACTTGTAGAAGTTGTTATATAACGGGAGCGGAGAGAGCTGAGGAGTACTTTCACAGCTTTTTTTAGGTGCATATCATGGGGGAGAGGAGGGGGAGTGAGGTTTCGTGAGGACGGGGTCACTTAAGGATTTATTTGGAGAGCGAGGGAAGAGAGGATGGTTTATGTATTATGAATTTGTGAATTGGGCATTAATTAATATGTCGAACTCCATCGCTGACGCCAAGAAAGACCCCAGCTATTTTAATCCACGTCCAATGAGATGTACTTGTCATGCATATTCTGGCTTACGTCAACATTGTATGTGGCTACTTTAATTCGTCCGAAAGACATTCTGATAACCTCCCCACATTTGCCATTACCAAATTACATGGAATTTCTATGTAGATCAACGATAAGAGTAATAAAAGAGGCTTGCGTTTGGGTGTGTATAACAGCTCATACTATTGTCGCTAGACCTTTTGCTTTTAATTTTCATAATAATTATGATCTTACCTTCTAATTTCTACCTTGAAATCATAATTCCCTTTATTTATTTATGATTTTTCAATTTATTCAATATATTTATGGGTCTTCATTCATTAAGATCGAATTCATTTGTGTTTTATTTATCGATACAGGTCTGAATTTTTATTTAGAGTTAATGGATTGTATTTTTTGCTTTTTATTATTATTTGAAGAAGCTGTCCATATCCATGCACATTGCAATGCAGTTCATGACATGTCCCAGGAGTCAGTTTGAGTCTTCCATAGTATTAGGAAAGTTGTTTATGTTTGAATAAGCTATCTTATCTCATTAAGTAGCCGTTGAGTCTATTAGTTAGTTAGCTATTTCCATGAAGTTGTTATCTTATAGGTAGGCTATCTTTTAGCTTATTAGTTAGTGCATTTGTAATCTTCCTGAGTACTATATAAAGCCACTGAATGAATCAATAAACGAGAAAGTTTCTTCCAAGCATTCGAGTACAAAGCCAGTTCTTCCTGTGCAACTGCTTTTTGGTTTCTGATTGCTAACATTCCTGCATCGTGAGCGAAAGTACGATTGAGTACCAGTGAGAAACTCAAGATCGCTGAAATGCTTCATCGCCCTCAGACGAGCGAAGACAAACACATACCAAGATACCTATCTTTGATGGCCATGACTATCGAGTGAATTAACGGAGAACTTATCAAGGCAAAAGGATTCGGGGACGACGAACGAGATCTTGTCGAAATAATACAAGAACTTTGCTCACTCGATAATCAATAAACCATGTTAGATTTAAGCAAAGACGGTGGATCATCGTGTAAAGCATTACCGTTGTGCTCTCGATCGAACCACTTTTGGAACAACACCGAGGTCTGGAAAGGTAATATGGGATCTATTGAAAAAGAAATGGGCGGAATGAAAAGCAGAAGAAGGCATTGCGCAATTCAACGAGAAAGAGATTTTTAAATACCTGAGACGAAGAAAGGAGAGACACCCACTCATACTTCGCAGCGTACTCCAGTATTACAATAAATTGAGAAGCAAATGGAGAAGAGCTTCCGCATTCAAAGATGGGCTTGAGAAAGTCTTAAGGACATCGAGTGACGAGTTCACTTACATTGTCGCGGTCCATCGAGGAATCGCTATTATCGATAATACGTTCAGGATGATCTTTCAAAGCACACCGAACATGCATGCTCGTAAGTCAATAAGACATTGTTAGCCTATATGACGTAATTGCAGGGGGGTAAATATGACTCAAGAGGTCGTTGACCGCTGACTTATACAAACTTTTAATTGTTTCACCGCACACGACTTTTTAGCAATTTGTAAACAAATGCGAATAGGCTAAAGTAGTATTAACACCCTCAAACGAATGCGCAGAAAAGACGGGAACAATAAACGATCTAGCAATCATTATGTGCAATAAAACATCCAAAACTCATTTTTGATCAATATAATAACATTAAGCTCATTCATGCATAATACGACAAGTCTATCTACTATCGATCAATCCTAGCAATCTATTAAACATACCACACACCAATACATGTATATACTAGGTGAGTTTAAGATATTCCTTGATAGCAAGTTTAATTAAGGATTTGATCAAAAGCGAAATATAACAATTAAGTTCATTGAAATCAAACTATCCTAATCATGAATATCAATTAAGATCAACATGATATCTCTATTTTAGCTCGATTAACCCCTGACATATCAATTTAACACACATTCAATTATATGCCGACATATTCAATAAAACAGATAAACTAGCATATAATCGATCCTAGCAATTCTAGCATATATATATAATATGTGCACAGCAAAGAGTGGGGGAGTTAAGACGCAAACCGACACTAAGCCACGAGGTCTTAATCTACATCCCCCGACCCAAATTTCTCACCTTAGGCTTTCACTAATCCACTAGATGGCTTTCAAATGTTGGTGAAGCCCAAACCAACTTTACAACTCTTAGCTCATAACTTCGTTAATACACGACTAAGAACCCAAGTGACACACCCCAGATTTCAACCCAATCGTCGTGGAGACGCAAATTCCACTACCTCGAGTACTCTATGTCTTATTGCTTGCGCACTAGCCTCCCAACACTACAACAATCTACTGATTCCCTAGATTGAGTAAGCCTCACAACACCTCGACCTCAAGCCTCTAAGATGGGGCTAACAAATCCTCTAACTTAACGGACATCTCTTTATAGAATGTAGATTGTTGTTTTATCCTCTAATCTAAATGCTCCTCAACGAGCTACAATAGGATTACAATTTGGCACAATTTATAACTCCTTACATCGAGTAGATAATACATCAAGCTTGTTCAACTCCTTGTTAGGTAGATAAGACTTCAAGCTCTTTAACTTCCCATTTGAGCATTTTATCAAACACCTTGAATGTTCTTTAGTTTCCCATTTCTCATTTCAAAGTTTAGAAGACAAAACCAAACTCACTTTGATAAATCAAAACTAAAGCTCATGTGTTTGAGATATTTGGTGTTTTGGGATTTAGAAATGAGTATAAAATATTTAGAATTTTTTGGGAAAGTTTGGGGAAGAGTTCAAGATTTGGTATTTAAAGCAGCTTAAAACGAGTTAAACGGACAAAACGGCTAGTTTTTGACACCCATCGAGACCTGCCCAGCAAAAAGCCAGATCGGCTGAGACCTCATCGAGACCCCCGTCTCGGACAAGAGCCTGACAAGGGCCATAAACTTAAAATCAGATTTCCGCCTGCTATAGCTCCGATTTAGACGCATTCAAAAGTTGAAAGATCTTTTCAAACCCTTTAATAAAATGAATTCAAATCCTAGTTTTATACACATTAAGATTTTCAAAATATTTTCTTTGACCAAACATTTTAAAAATATCGAAATCCAAGTACATCTTTTTAAGAAAAAATGATTTGAAAAATATCTCCCAAATAAGAACTTCAATCAAGATGAAGGAAAGAAAGTAAAGTAAGATTCAAGCCATAACTTTTACCTAATCTTTGGCTTGCATCCAAGACTCGTCTCTTCCGATCTTGATTTTTCGTGAACTTTTCTTCTTGGTCCTTTCATGACCAGTAGATTGAACGATCTTCTTCTTCATCGCCATTCTTCACTTTGAAGCTTTGTATGGTTGATTCTTCTTCTATCTCACCATACTCATATTTATATCGAAAATCACTCAAGCCTGGGCGACATTTCTTCATTGTCTTCAATGCCTCGATATTGTGCTTGCTTGATATCAATGTCAACTTTGCGTCCGACAAAGACTCCTTCTAACATACCTATAAATTAAATCACTCTAAGACATATGTTAGATAGTAAATCATCGTTTAAGCCATCATTAAAACATGCACGGACTCCTAACCAACAAACTCCTCACGACGACAAACATCGATAGTCAAACACATGTCCATAACTAATATAAAGGTTAAGACAGTGACACGGTTTGCTTTGTACTCACATGCTAGATAAAATAAAATATTTAAGCATACTACACGTGTATTTCATGGAATCAACAATGTGACATATGAAGAAGATGATCACGCCAAGGTCAGCGGAGATCATGCTACGAGGCGCGAATAACGGCTCCAACGAGAGGGAAAGATATGGAAATGGCAGAGAAGTAAACATCAAATTTCAACAAGCGCAACCAATGGAATGTCGTTTCTGCGTCACAAAATCGACACTTCAAAGACGAATGTCCCGCTTCCGAATAAAGAGGCAAATCCACAGAAGGAAGCCATTTACGAAGATGATTTGGTTGTTAATGGCACAAATTGAAGAAACTGGGCTCAAAGAGAAATGCATGTACGGCATCTTTCGACTCGTGGTGTTCAAAACCATGCGCAATAACTGTGATTTGTTTTCAAGTATCGATGTTAAAATGAATTACTCACAAACTCGAAATAATTCAAAAATGACAACAGTAGGAAAGTGGAACAATCAAGCTTGTAATTGGCCGAGTCACTTACAACGCTGAGAGATGCTTTTATTATGTTCCCGACTTAAAGACAAATCTGCTGAAAGCATCGGACAACCTGCAGTGAGGCGGCTTAACAATTATTTTCAAAGAAAGGACAATGCACATATATCATCCAAGGAGGCTAATCATTCACCAAACATGAAGGCAAACAGATGTTCACAATCCTTTCTAAATACGTGTAAAGACAAAGAAGTTGGCAAAGAGGACCGTCACAGATCACCACACAAATGCATTGGACAAGTCTACGGCACTTGTAATGGTCATTCTCAGCTATTAATCGACCTGCATCTTACAAAAGCAAACAAACGGGGCAGACGACCGCTGCTAATTCAAGACCGAAGCCACACGTACGATTGCCCTGAATGGAAAGCAAACCAGAGTCGCACACAAAGAAAGAACTGAGTGGCAAGTAGTTAATCTAGAACTCATCCAGGCATCATATGACCTATATCTCCTACTTTAAACAAGCCGGGAAAGAGGTATTTCTTGAGTTTTATCGATGATCATGTGAGGAAATCGCCGGGTTTACTTACTTAAGAAATCGACACTCTAGAGCATTTTAAAGTGTTTAAGAATCTAGTTGAAAATGACCAACGAGCACATAAAAATGCCTTATAACCCATGTTTTAGTGAGTACACTGGCTTTGTTTAATGAATATTATACTAACACGGCATCAAGAGGCAATACACAAATCCATACACCCACAAGAAATCTGAAGTCACGGTGAGAGCATTGTGACGTTGATTTAACATGGTTGATCAATGTCATTACCAAAAGGATTCCTAAAACATCAAGGACCTGAGGTATCGTGAATCGACTTTCTATATTTTAAATAGATGTCCAACCTTACAAAGAAAATATATCACACCACAAGTAAGCTGGAGTAGCCAAACCATCACCGATCACTGAGAATACGTGGGTTCAGACACACACAATGCTCCAGCGTCAATGGGGCGCAAATCGATAACGTACACTATCTACATTTTCTTAGAATTGCATGTAGGAACAAAAGGCCATAGATCGCTCAACACCGAAACCAAGAGGATAATAGTAAGCGCGACGCCGTATTTGAAGGTTAAAATCAACGGGAGCGGGAAACGATTATGAAGAACAAGCCGATGTACAGAATCGAACGGACGATAAGAATACGGAAGAACAACGTGAGCCTACAATATGAAGAAAACCCGAAGTGAGTTGATAATGTGACGGCTCAACAAGCCAATCTAGTGAAATCTCAACTCGACACAATAAATGTGTATCAAGTTGACGAACAAATACGCATCAAGTAAGTAGTCAACCGCCGCAGGCTAACACATACGTACCTCCAGCCGGACGAGCGACTACGCGCCGGGCGGACTTGTTGACGATGATGGTCAGACATGGCGCAAGACTAACCGATGATTTATCCAATCACATTCAACGGCTCTGTACAACATGAAAAGTGAGTGAAGCCAATGGATATGGAATCAACTCAATTAAAAAGAACAACACTGACCCTAATGTAACTATCAAAAAATAAGCAAAAGAATAGTGTCGTTGGGATTTTCAAGACTAAAGAATAAAACGGGAGAAATAACAAAGCATAAGTGCTGGGGCCGCGTGCAAAGTGGGATACTCACAAAGCAGGTGATGGATTATACCGGCATATGACAAGAAAGGGCGATGACACACGAATTTATCATAGCTACTACGGGCATTTAACGATGCGCATCTATCAAATGGACGTTAAGTCTACATTTTTACATGGCATCAGAGAATGTGTTTGTCGATCAACCACGAGGATACGAAAAGAAAAGTGCAAGTGACAGCTATGTATAAATCGACAAAAGCACTCTATGGATCGAAACAGCTCCTGTGAGCCCGGTTAGAATCGAGACACACTTCAACAGTTAAGGCTTCAAGAAGTCAATAAATGGAACAACATTATTCACTTCAAGCAGGTTGCATTTGTGTGTACTCTTACGACAAGGAAGCATATATGTCGATGATTCGATATATTACGTTAAACGACGAAATTTAACGGTGCAATTCAAGACCGCGAATGGGCGAATGAATTTGATACACGCATTGCACTGGAACGATTTAATTACTCTCGCATGTGTCGATTCAAAGGAATCTTTATATGTCGGTACATAATCACGAAATGCTTAAGAAGTTTGAATGTCTGACAAAGAACTCAAATAAGGTAATCCAATCGCTCCGTGCACCGTAGTCGGGAGCAAAGACGCCAAGGAAAGATAAATGGACGACTCAAGACAAACAGACAGAAAGTGAAACCCATGTACTCCAATATCCACAAGTGTTCGACATCACGTGATATCACCACCCGATTAGCGATATCGTTTCAAGACCCATCAACTACATCCTGGGCAACAAGAGGATATTCGTATATTTGAAGGAACAAATTAGTTTGGAATCTACTACAAAAGCGATACCACTTCAGGGAATTAAGAACTCCACAGATATAAGAACTACGCAGTGAGACATAAGATGTGAAAAACACAAGTGATACGTGTTTATTCTCGAGTTCGTGAGCATTCATTGAGTTCAAAAGAAGAACCTATCAACATTATCGACTACTCAGTGTAGTTTTGGCTGGCAATTTTACTATTTGTGGTTGTCATGCTTATCAGGTCGTGGGTGATTCGTGAGGAACTGAAAGGAAGTAGACCGCACAGTAGATAAGACGCGATAATACCAACTATCAAGCTTTCTAAAATCCAGCACGCATGGCAGAAAGCAAGCACATGTATGCACGTTATCACTTCTTAAGTGGACCCGGCCCACGGGATTATTGCTTTGATCATGCATGGTTCAGATCATGGATATAATGACTAAACCTTCAAAGACAAAAGCATTTCAAAAGCAGAAACGCTACGGCACGTGTCATATTATCAAGTAATTCCAACGCTGAAACAACATCTAGATTAAGGGAGTAGACGAAGAAGTCTGCATTCATGCACATTGCAACGCAGCTCATGACATGTCCGTGAGTCGCTTTGAGTCTTCTCCATATTATTAGGAAAGTTGTTTATGTCAATAACCTATCTTATCTCATTAAGAGTCGCTGAAGTCTATTAGTTAGTTAGCTATTTCCATGAAGTTGTTATCTTATAGGTAGGCTATCTTTCAGCTTATTAGTTAGTGCATTTGTAATCTCTGGAGGCTATATAAAGCCACTGAATGAATCAATAAACGAGAAAGTTTCTTCCAAGCATTTGAGTACGTTACTAAGTTCTTTCTGCGCGCAACTGCTGAGCCTTTGATCGCTAACATTATCAACGGGTCAGAGCGTTATTTAGATTGAAACTTCATTGAATTTTTCGTTCATCTGTTAATGTTTGTTGTACTTATTTAGATGTGAAATTTTATTGAAAAAGAAAGCAGTCTTTTTGGCTGTTTAAATTATGAACGATTGAAGCTTTACTGAATTTTTGTTTGCAGAATAGATTGGTTTTGAAGTGGAAAAGAGTCTCGTTTACTGTAAACTGCTCTTCAATAACTTTCATATTTCATTAATTGAACATTTTAATTTGATTTGTTTCTCAACATCCATATTTATGCAGGTTTGTGTACAAGATATGATACTGAGCATGCTAAATCACTAAGGTTTGAAGATTTTCGTTCATCTATGTTCATGCTATAATTTTCATATATTTTCTTTAATTTAATATTTTTCTCAATCTCCATATTTATGAGGTTTGTGGATAAATATGATACTAAGGGTGCTAAAATTACTAAGGTTTGAAGCTTTATGTTCATCTATGTTCAAGGCTTCAAGATATGGATTTATAAGAGGCAACGGTGTACAGGCAGCCATATAAGAAGTTAATGATATAGTTGCATGAAGGTTAGTGAGCTAATTGCATATTAATCAAGTAACAATATTTTCTAGCTTGAATTTGAAGAAGTTATCAGTTTTGTGAACAAGATAAAGGTAAATCTGTATTGATCAGTTAAACTTAATTTACTTATGGATTGCCATGTAATTTTGATAAAGTATGACAACCATGTATTTGACGCTTTTCTACCAGACACGTTTTCAAGACGGTGACCATGTTTATAAATCTTTCTTGGATATCTTTCAAACAATACAAGGGCATCACTGAGATCTGCCAGGACGTATTTGATATGTCTTCCTTAATATGAACTGTTTTGGTTCAAGTGAATTATATAACTTGTGGCTATATTGATCGTGGATTTCTTTATTTATCACTGTAAATGGCTGACACCTTTGCCACCACGTCAACCTCACTTTCTGCCTTTGCCCGACATTCTTTTCATTGTTATGATGAGCGAAACTCTGCTGTGACACCCGCTCTACGCCAGCCACATATAGACAAGGTATTCTAGTTCTCTTGTTTTAAGATTGTTCTACGGTTATGTGTTGTTCTCATTACTCACCAGATGAGTTTATTGATTACTCAGTTGTTTTTGGGTGCTTCTGATTGTTTTTTTTTTCCCCTTTTTCAGATGGGTTTCTTGCTGGATACATGAGCAAGAGTATGTAACAATCTCTCTATCCTTCCCATGACTAAATTTTAGTTTTAATTGTGTTTATGAGAAATTGTATATGATGATCTCTTTATCTTGCTATTTAACTTCCAAACTGTCTGCTGACATAAACTTCGTGATAACTTTTTCATTCAGTCTCCCATTCCAAGAGCAAGCCAGAAGTTTAGGCCAAATTCTTAATGACCATTGGGTATCCGTTACATTTGGAAGTGAAGACTACTCATGTAAGCAGATGTGCTGAAATCAGTATGAAAAAAGTCTGTTGAGATGACAAGATGACAAGTGATCATTAACTTAATGCTTGTTCTCACACTCTTCCAATTCTTATAATAGTATTTTGAATGTCGAGCCTTAAAATATCTTGATATCATATGTCAACTCTGATTTAATAGAGTTGAAGGTTGTATTATGGCTGGCTATATATTTTCAATTTAATATTTATGTCTTCCGTTTTGAGTATGTTTGTGCCAATGTTTAGATTTGAGCTGACATGATATGGGGAGTGTGTGAGTGATACTGCAAAGCGTGCAGAGGAACTGTTAAACAATATATAAATAACAATTCAATTGGTGTAGATATGCTCAACCACATTGAAGATCACTTTTCAAGTTTTTTCTATCTTAGCTTTGGTGCTAGAACATATTCCATTACTTATTCATTATGCTTAAACCAAATATGGTTAAGTGATAGGTATCCTGATTTCTCAATCTTTTCATTTGCAGCCCTGAATTTGAGATGCATTGAATGCCACTTTGGTGATCATGGTCTCGATATGTTGGACATCATGCAAAAGAATTTGTTGCTTACTCTATCTATTATATTGACCTCGCATAAAGCAGAATAAGATGAGTGGACCAAATGTCGTCAAGAGTTCAACAAAGTTTGAGTTGATATTTATGCGAAGAACCATTACAAGTCCCATAATCATCATAGCTTCTACGTTAAGCAACAAGATTCAAAGATTCTGAGCACAAAGTGCGAGTCAGGAACTTATCTCTGATCTTACTTAGAACTCAATGAACCCCTTTCTTTCCTTGGTACACTTTTTGTGTGGATGTTACGAATTACTATATCGTGTACAAATATTTGGAAGTACTTCTGATTGTCCTCTTGCAATATTTATATTTTGATAAATACACCGCTATCAGTTGACTTTCTTCTAACATCGATTAAATTCTACACATTGTGCTTAGTACCACTATCGAGTGAACATAATGTGATATCCGCAATCGCTGGGCAATGCTAACCAGTATAATACTAAAGGATCAAGACTAATTGGACCAAGCCGAACATGTTCGAATAGTTCGCCTGTCTCGACGCATCAAATCTAATTTGAACGCTCAAGCCTGCTCATACATACCGAATCGAGCTTCGAATCGAACTATTTCGATATGATTCTGGGGTCGAAATGTGAATTTAAAAATACGTCAACGAGCGAACAAAATAAAATACGATCTCGAAGTCTAAATGAGCCAAAAATATTATTTTTTCTATACTTTTAGATTTCTTACGCTTTCTAAGCATCACCATTTTCCATGCTTTTTGTGATTTATCGCCAGCTTTTAAGTTAATATCATTTTTCATGTTTTGGTATTTTTTCAGTAGCTTAATAATACAATTTTTATATATTTTAGTATTTCTTATTAGTTTAATAATACAATTTACATATGTTTTTGGTATTTCTCAGTAGCTTAAGATTATCATTTTCATATATTTTTGATATTTCTAAGTAGGTTAATAATATAATATTCATATATTTTTTGGTATTTCTCAATAGCTAAAGAATACCATTTTTCCAATGCCAGATTTCTCAATAGCTTAAGAATACAATTTTTCTATGCTTTTGGTATTTCTTAATAGTTTAAGAATATCATTTTCATATGTTTTGTATTTCTCAATAGCTTAATAATAACATTTTCATATATTTGTGGTATTTCTCAATAGCTTAATAATATCATTTCCATATGTTTTAGGTACTCCATTTTCTAGTAGCTTAATAATATTATTTTCTTATGCTTTTGGTATTTCTTAATAGTTTAAGAATACCATTTTCATTTCTTTTCATTTATTTTTTGAATTTCTCAATAGCTTAATTATACCATTTTCATATATTTTTGGTATTTCTCAATAGCTTAATAATACTATTTTCATATATTTTTGGTATTTCCCAATTGCTTAATAATATCAATTCCATATGTTTTTTGTATTTCTTAGTAGCTTAATAATACTATTTTTCTATGCTTTTGGTATTTCTTAATAGTTTAAAAATACTATTTTCATATATTTTTGGTATTTTTCAATAGCTTAAGAATATCATTTTCTTACGCTTTTATTTTTGGTATTTCTCAATAGTTTAAACCATTTTCTTATGTTTTTGTTATTTCTCAATAGCTTAATAATACCATTTTCTATACGCTTTTGCATTTCTCGTTAGCTTTGCTAATACCATTTTCCTATACTTTTGGTATTTCTCAATAGATTAAAAATATCATTTTTATATATTTGTTGTATTTCTCAATAGGTTAATAATATCATTTCCATATGTTTTCGGTCATTCTCAGTTGCTTAATAATACTATTTTTCTATATTTTTGGTATTTCTTAATAGTTTAAGAATACCATTTTTCTATGCTTTTGGTATTTGTCAGCAGTTTAAGAATATCATTTTACATGTTTTGGTATTTTTCCAGTAGGTTAAGAATACAATATTTATATGTTTTTGGTATTTCTTATTAGTTTAAGAATATTATTTTTATATATTTTTGTTATTTCTCAATACCTTAATAATATCATTTTCTATATAATTTGATATTTCTAAGTAGATCAATAATATAATATTCATGTTTTTGGTAATTTTGATATTTCTAAGTAGGTTAATAATATAATATCTATATGTTTTTGGTATTTCAAGAGCTGTGTTAATACCATTTTTCCATGTTTTTGTATTTCTCAATAGCTTAAGAATACAATTTTTCTATGCTTTTGATATTTCACAATAGTTTAAGAATATCATTTTTTTTTTATGTCTCAATAGCTTAATAATATAATTTTCATATATTTTTGGTATTTCTCAATAGCTTAATAATATAATTTCCATATGTTTTAGGTATTTCTCAGTAGCTTAATAATACTATTTTCCTATGCTTTTCGTATTTCCTAATAGTTTAAGAATACTATTTTCATATATTTTGATATTTTCGAGAAGCCAAAAATACCTACTTCTATGCTTTCGTATTTCAATAGTTTAAGAATACCATTTTCATTTGTTTTCGGTATTTCTAAATAGCTTAAGAATACCGCTTTCCTATGTTTTTGGTATTTCTCAATAGTTTAATATTATCGTTTTCGTATGTTTTCTGTATTTCCCAATAGCTTAATAATACCATTGGTATATATTTTTTGTATTTCTCAATAACTTAATAATATCATTTTCATATATTTTTGGTATTTCTCAATTCCTTAATAATACTATTTTCTTATGCTTTTGGTAGTTCTTAATAGTTTAAGAATACCATTTTCATTATGTTTTGGTATTTGTGAACAGTTTAAGAATATCATTTTACATGTTTTGGTATTTTTTAGTAGCTTAAGAATACCATTTTCATATATTTTTCGGTACTTCTTATTAGTTTAAGACATCATTATATGTTTTGGTATTTCTAATACCAAGTTAATACAATTTTCATATCTTTTCTAGATTTCACTAGGTTAATAATATAATTTTCATATGTTTTTTTGCATTTCAAGAATAAGAATATCATTTTTATATATTTTTTGAATTTCTCAATAAATTAAGAATAATTCTTCCTATGCTTTTGTATTTCAATAATTTAAGAATATCACTTTCATATATTTTTTCAGATTTAATAAATTAATAATACCATTTTCACATATTATATTTTTGGTATTTCAATAGCTTAATAATATAATTTCCATATGTTTTGTGTATTTCAAGAGCTTAATAATACTATTTTCTATGCCTTTTGATATTTCCTAATAGCTTTTAAGAATACTATTTTCATATTTTGTTATTTGTAGTAGCTCAAAATACCACTTCCTAAGCTTTTTGGTATTTTTCGTTAGCTTTAAGAATATCATTTTCATTCGATTTTAACATTTTTCATCACTTTAAATATCACCTCTCTTTATACGTTTTGCTTTTTCTAGCTTTGTATTACCATTTATATATTTTTGTATTTATCAAGAGTTTTTAATATCATTTTTATATGTTTTGTGATTTCAAGAATGAGAATATTTTCCGGCCCATTTCGCCTGCATCATATTTGATGTTCCGCCCAAATAATATTTTGGTCCTTTCACCCCACCATAGTTTAGGGCCTATTCGACCCGAGACCAATTTTCGGGTAACTGACCCTGGCCATACTTTGTCCATTTCGAATCTTGGCATCTTTATTTTCGAATTCGCTTTCAATCTCTAATACCATATCACTTTGACCCGGTCCCATATTTTCACCAAGCTACTTAAGATTATACTTTGGGTCCTCTCCCGGGGATCATATTTTCAACCCATTTTGATCAAAAACCATATTTTCGACTCCGCTCGCATCGTGACTATATTTTAGCCCTTTTTCGACTTGGCATTCATATTTTCGGTCTGCTTCGACACGATACCATATTTTTTGCCCGTTTCTCTAAGATCATACTCTTCATTCCTGATCATATTTTCAACCCACTTCACTGGTGACCATATTTTCGCCTGCTTCGGCCCTGGGACCATATTTTCGACTTGATTCGGATGAAAACCATTTTTTTCGCCTCAAGTTAGACCTCTCTTTACTATGGGCCGCCTGCTTTCAATAACAACGTAGGTTATATTTAGGTCCGTTTCGAGCCGACCATATTTTCGCCCATTTTCACCTAACCATATTTCCTACTGCTTTGGCTGCAGTGACCACATATTTTCACCCGGACCGTATTTTTTTCCCTTTCAACCTGATATCATATTTTTGTAGGTTTCAAATTCTAAGTACATTTATACTTTCTGGCCATTCCTCCCAGGGATCACATTTTCAACCCGTTTCGATCAAGGGCCATATTTTCGACCATAGATCAAACTAAACATCTTTAGTAGTGGCGCTTGAACTTTCTTAGAAATATTGGCTCGAAAAACTCATTTTAGTTTTTGGGCACCTGAACTTTTTGGGAATTTTCCCTCTGAAAAATAAATATTTTTAATATGACTAACTTGCCCCTAGGTGAAGAACCATTTAGAAGTTAAATGGAAGTCAACAACTCTAAAAGACGATTTTGAAAAGCTTCGCGCTACTAAAACGCACTTTCTAAATGCCTACCCGAAAGGCTGAAATGCTCAGTCATTTATTCGAAAATTCAAAAAATCGTGCTCATTTAAATCAAGCCTAGTTTCTTCTCATCATACATAAGGAATTGGCCTTTTCGTACGACAAGGATAAATGCATAAGCGTTTAGATGCACCAGATTCAGTTTAACTTAGATTAAAACCCTCCTTATTTATCAGGAAAACCTCCTTAATTCTAGGATCCTCGATATTTATTTTAATATTGTGCAGTAGGTTAATAAGGTCCAAAATCATTGACAAGATTATGTATTTTAACTCAAATAAACTTTCACTATAGACGTTTTACATCATCAAACCTATCACAAATGTTATTTATTTCACTCTCAGATCAATCACGAAATACATACGACTATTTGACAATACCTTTCAAAATACAACGTGTGTTAAGCCATTTTTTTTATTAACGTAGGCTTGGTGATCGACTTGAAATGAAATAAACATTGTGATCAAAATAGGGGAAAAACATAGGTGATAATTTTAACCTTTTATCCTTATAATACATTCTGTAATAATGAATTTAATTTTCATCCACAAAAAAAAAAGATTCAAATTTTGTGTTACAAAATGTTTACAAAATAATTAGTGTATAATATATACATGGTACATATCAATTAACATTACACAGGGACTTTTTAAGGCACTACTTTCTTATTACCTATCTTTTTTTTACATCACCTATTTGTTCTTGCACAGTTGCACACAAGAAGTCATCACACATAGCCGATTAGCCGACACCAAATTTTAGTCAACTTAGCCATGTATCGAACGCTCCCTGAAAGTGACTAAAGTTTTACCATTTACCAAACGGAACATTTGATAGAGGAAGAATCCAGAACAAAAAACAACTCATTAGGTATACCTAAGCTTCTACTATCCATCATTCATCACATGGAATAATGTCCCTTTATGATTTTTCTTGAATTAAACAGGATACAAGAAAAGACACATCCCAACTTATAATACATGAACCATATTATTAGGACTAATACATATAGATGGATAGAAACAACTCACACATGTTATAATAATATGCAGGAATTTAAAGTAATATATAATATCTAGTATCACTACTAGAAAATGAAAGAAAGTGACAACCAATAATAATAACCCTCCACCTGCATACTCCATTTGACTATTCTGGTGTGAAACAATTATTGCCAACTCTAGTGGAACAAGAAAAATATAATAGAACTATCATAATGTTACAATTTCAACAATTAAGATTACAATTTTGCTATCTATCTGGCTTATATGTTTATTTCATTGGCAAATTGTACAAAGCATTCACCTATGCATAATGTTTTCATTAATATAGTGACAAAAGTACTCCGTATCCTATAACAATATTCTTGACAATTATAATTTACTCATCCATCCGTTTTTAAAAGATTGTCCACTTTTGATTTTTTAACTTTTTAATAATTGAACTTTGACTATAAATATTTTTGTTATATTAGATAATATTTCCGATAAAATATATCAAATTTAGTTAATTCTAAAACGAGTTTTTATTGATATTTTCATCAAATATTATATTTGAAATGTATTTTTTATTGATATATTTTTCATAAAATATTATATTTTTCATCAAATATTATAAAACACAAAGAAAAATATATACGGTCAAAAATTCAACTATTAAAAAATCAAAAAGCTTAAAAACGGGAAATTAAAAAGAAGGAGCATAAACATGAACTAAAAGATGTAACCTCTTGATCAAACACTGACTGAGCACTTTTGTTGGAGCTGAAACTTGATTGCAGTACCCGCAAATAATCCGTTATTATTTTTATTACCAAAAGGTATATAAGCAGGACATGTAACATGTAAATGATAACGTCCTGTAACAATTGTCCCAACTTTCCATTTAACCCTCCCATCAATCTTGATCATTAACCACACAGAGCCACTTGATTGATCGGAATTAAGAGCCGGACCATTGTAAGGTGCAATTGGAACATTGTTACCAACAACAAAAGGTGACCAAACGTTAGTGTCTTTGTGACCTTGGTAGGCTGGTGGAATAGTAGTATAATATGTGATTTGTTGACTATGGTAAGTTGCATATATGTGAAGTTTGTCATAATATATGCCGATTTTGCTATTTGGGTTACGAGAAAATAGTGTAACTTGCATTTGTGAGGAGAGGAGATTGGGTGCTGAGACGTTGAAGTTGTAGATGGTGGCGTCTTGGAGGATGAAGCGTGGTTTCTTGGGTTGAAGAATTGCCCATACTAGGAGGATTATGAATAGGCATATGAATAAGACGATGAGAAAACCGCAAAAACCGCCTTTAGGTTTTAAGTGACGCCTGTCTTGTGGTGGCCGTGACTTTCTCAGCCATGGTTAGGTGGTGGTGGGGGCGGGGAGGTTATTAGTTTTTAGGTTGGTGGGATAAATATGAGTTTCTAGCTTTAGGACAACAGAACAGAGTGTGAAGTATGAGTAATAAAGAGGAGGTGGAAGAGAAATGTTTGACTTATAAATAGACTAGTAATAAGATAGTGCACGGGAGATTTGCTGTCTATAATTTTTTGTAGAATTATAAAAGTTAGCAAAAATTATAATAAAAAAATTAAATTATCTCAGAGAAAACTTAATCTATTTTAAAAGTATCATTTTCTAAAATCATCAAAATTATAAATAACTTGACCTATTTTAAACTTTATTATATAAAAATTCAATTTATATTCAAATAATCAAATCTTTTTTATATTATAAATTTCATTATAATCTTTATAATCAAAACTTCAGATTCTTTATCATTTTTATTTGTTTATGGAAGTTGATATCTAATAAAAAGTTCATAATCACATGATATTATGTGTCTAAGGGTATTACTTCATCCATCCTTAAAATTTATTCGATCACTTTCTAATTTTTGATGTGCTAATTTTTAAAATTTGACCTTCAATTTTTTTTGTTAATATACATACATGATATTAGTAAATCCTTAATATTCAAAGACCATAATAGATTTAAAAATTCTAAGCATTGAATGGTTACATACTATAATTAATCTATTAAACCTTAAAAAAAATGAAATTACTCATTAACATTTTTGATAAATAAGTGAATGATTATATTTTATATAAAAAAACTCCAATTTCAAATCCATTTGCTAATATTACTTTTTGCATTCATCTTACACTTAAAGGCCTCACTAACATTGAAATATATACATGCATGGAAACATGCATCTATTTATTTTCTTTGTGAAATTTATTTGATTAAACTGAATTTAAGTATTGTAATATATTATTAACTCCTAATTTGTTATAAAACTTGTTTATTTTATAATTTAAATTTATTTTACGATTAAATATAACTCAACTATTACAAATTGCACAAGAGATTATTCATTACATATCCAATATATTTTATATGGGTATAATGCAAATACCTACATCTTTATTCTTCTATATTGAAATTATTATTTATAGATATATTATAATTTTTATAGAATATTTATAAATATTTTAGTTTAATTTTTTTTAAATTATTAAATAAAGTATTCTAGTAGGACATTTTATGCAAAATAAAAAAGGAAAGAAACATAAAAGTGAACTCGTATTTTTATATATGTATAGATAGATAAGCTTTTGAAAAAGAGGGAGTAGACTAGTGATTGCATGCCTAAGACTATCCATAATGATTTTTTTATTCAACAACTCACATCATCTTCTCTATTTCACCTAATAATTCAACATCCATTCTATAAAATTCAATACCCTTCAAATATATCATCATATACCCCACAACTTTTACACGTGCCCATTTTACCACGCGCCACTACGCCTCATATCCACAATTTACCCCCACCAACCCCACTTCATAAGACCAACATGTCAAAATCTTTTTCTACCAATTTAATCCACTTGGATTAAACAAAATTTTCAACACCCCATTGTAGTAAAATAGGTGTTGAATAAATTTTCAACACCCTTATCACATTTTCGCCTTAATATTATTGAAAGCTATTTAATCGTAGTCTATAATATTCGAGTCATGTAAGATGGATCCATTGCAATTATGGAGTCTAATTAGTTAGATTCTTAAATTTGAAAATTTAGAATGGTTTCTTAATTTTTTAAAAATCATTTTATGACACGTTATGAAATGATATAAAACATTGAATTGTAGAAAAAAAGTGTGTATATATTCACCAAAGTCAGAGATGGAATAAAAATAGGAGGAGCATATTTAAAAAAGAAAGAAAAGAAAACACATACGTCTATACTAATAGAGCACTACTCTAATTAATTAACAAATGGCGTTTAGAAAGTGCATGTCTAGTCAACTAAAAGCGATTAGAAAGTGCATGTCTAGTCAACTAAAGGCAGGTTTTATTTAATACCCTAAATCATTTCCTAGCTTCAAACAATTAATAAGAACGACATGAATTTAAAGTGCAGAAATAAATAGATACAAAAAATTTATACAAAGCTTCCCCTTCAACGTCAAAGGTATCGTCACGCAAAATCCACTGTAAACTTCGCAAGACGCTTACAAGCTCTACCACTACATAATCTACGCTGAAGATTTTCTTATCTACCTAAAATCTAAACCACAAGCCTACCAATAATAAAAAACTATGTTCTTCGCTAATATTAAAGCATCTAATATTCTTCTTCTACGATGATTATTTCATTCTAAGATTTGTGCCGAGCACTAGGAACCTGGCTTAAAACATACTATATTTATGCCTAACAAAACCACGGCGCGATCTTTCATTGTCAAAACCACCTCAAATACCACCGAACTGCCGAGAGGCAAGGTCGGGACCCAGTCGTCCCTAACTTCTCCCTAACTTTCACTACTAAAAACTTTTGCCCGAGGTGGACATAGCTCGGGGACTTAAATAAGTCCCTATCGGGCCCCGATCTTTCCCCGCGCCTAGCATGTTTCTGTCATTGACGGTTTTTCCCGATTTTTATGTGTGAAACCGATCCTATCGGTTTTCTAAATACACAAACCATTTCGGTATAAAATTAATTCGGTTTGAAATCGGTTCGTCGATGTTTCCGTTTACGCTTAGTCGGGTTCGGCTCTATTGATTTTTCGATTTTATTAACAACAGTATAATATAAAAGTTCATGATTTCAAATTAAAATAAAATACACATAAATTTCAACCATATACACCAAATGCATTTACATAATCAGATAGTCGTTCCAAATGATCGTTTACTAGCATACATTAATAGACGTATTCAAAACATTACGCATAAAAATAGATATAAAATTTTCACAATGTGACAATGTAAATTTCCAAATATTCATCAAATGCACGATTTCAAATTAAAACACACTACTAGAAATTTCAAATTAAAATAGTTTCAAACATGCCACTAAACAAATTACGATTTATCATAGAATTATTGTTTGATTTATATATCTTAGTGTAATGGTATTAGGTCATTAGATTATTAGGTATTTTCAGATTCAAGTAGCCAGTTATCACTTATCATTTCTTTGACTTTCGACTCAGATTGGAAATGACTTTTAGACTTAGATTAGATATTTAGTTATAGGATATCGACTTAAAATTATTAGTATTTGGCAATAATTTTTTTAAAATCATAAAATTTATATGAAAAATTTAAAAATATCATAAATATAAATATTTTAAACAAAATATATATATTCGTTCGGTCTGGTCAGGTTTCGTTCGGGTTTATGCTAAACCGAACCGATAATTTTTGTTGGTATGATTTTCTTTTACCATTTCGTTCGGGTATCATTTTTTCCAACCAAATTCCAGAAAAATTCGCCTGGGCTTCGATCGATTTTTTGATTTGAACCGAACCGATAACATCCCTTTACCGCAAATTTAAGAAATTAGTTTCAAAACCAAATAAGGTTATCATTCTTTAGTTGAATCAAAGGAAAAAGATTTCAAAGGAAGACTAGCATTACAACATTTCAATTGCTTTAGTTATCCAAAAGTTTTAAAAGGATTGATGAATCTCATAAACAAGATTCATCATAAGAATAATCTCATTCTATTTTTCCATTATGGTCGTTATTCATTCTTATCATTCCCTTCATCTTACAAAATTCAAGTTAATTTTGTATTGGGTAAATTTAATAAATTTTATTATCTTTAATCGAATTATTTGTTATGTTAATAGCAAAATATGCTAGAGTATTATCATTATGATATTTTTCACCAATTATTATACAATACATATAAAAAAATTTGTATTTAAAATTCAAAAATCAACCATTAAAATTTGATAACGAATGGGTGGAGTAGTAGTTCCCCCTTACAAAGCATCATCACCAACCTGTCAACGGATCAAGTAAACCGGTCTGGTTCGATACTTAGCCCATAAAATTCGACTCGTTTAACGGTTCGATTGATTATCAAGTCAACTCGGGTAGAAAGTATTGGTCGACACTCGAGTAATTACCGGACTAAAAAAAGTGCATAAACCCGATACCCATTAAACCCCGATTCAGTTTTATAACCTTTTCATATTTTTATATATAAAATTGATCGCAGTCTCGACAATCTACTCTATACTCAACCAAAAAAACCCTATTTTCAGATAATTCGTCCGATTAACATCCGCCGTAATCGAAAGCAAGAAAAATTGCACGATATCCAAAACAACCTGATATTTATCTGACTCGAGAAACTGTCCACCCAATCGAATTACCTGGTAAATCTCAAACCTGACTCGATAACGTTACATCACGAACCAATTTATCACTTAGAATGACTTAGAACTAAAGGCCAGCATCGGTCCGTTCGACTGCTTCCAGCCAATCCAAACCGGACCGGTCTAGATTTCGATCCATCCGGGACCGGACCGAAACTAAAGTCGGTCCAAAATTCGACTGTAATGCGCCCAACCGTCGGTCGCATCTCAGATATCCAAAACCAATATCCGAAAACCAAAAATTTGAACTCCAAAACCGAAACCGGGTATTGCAATAAATCAGAAAATTCACCATTCGTCCATTCCACACTCCATAGTCCAAATTTTCAAATTCCAATATTAAAAAACAAACTGAAATAATATCCAAATGTCCAAAGTCCAAACCAAACTGAAATAAACAGTTAACAAAAAATAATCCATAGTGTTCATAAAGCAAAAAACAATAATAGTGTTCATAAAAGAAAGACCAAGCAAATTCATGAACAACTGATTAAGTGGTCAAGCTGGCCAGCAGTCACCGTTATCAATTGTTCCTGGCTGTGCTCGTTTTCTATTCCTTGGAGCCTACAATAAAATGTATCAATTAGAAAAACGAAAGCATGTAGCAAAACATGAATAATATTATGAATAAAATACATTAGTGAAATCTATACATTAGTCAAATGGTTGAAGTTGTCGCCTCCTACGTATCGATCACCAAAATCATATCAGGCCTGCTTTTCCCCGTTTCGAGCTACAATAAAATGAACGTATCAATTCGTAAGTTTAACATTGCATCAAACATAAATAAGGATAAATAAGAATAAATAAGGAAATACTACAATACTTGTTTCGCATCCTTTTTTAAGACCATACATCTCTTTCACCCAATTTCCTCCACAAAGAAGCATCTCGACAGTCTTAGTTTTCATGGAGGATCTTTTTGGATCAATAACCCTTTTACCTACACTAAAAGTTGATTCGGCAATAGTAGTAAACCTAAAATGGATAGAATATCTTTGTCATTTTACTAAGAACACGATATTTAGCTTCATTACCCATCCACCTCAAGTCAATACATCAAATTTAATCCCCTCGACAACTTTAATGGATCATCATCAAGATAGTGCACAAAGATGTGCTTAATTTTTCTTATTAACTTCTCCAACACTTTTGGGCGTACAACTCAAAACTCCTATTTCCCAACCTGCAACATTCACGAGACCCTTCTACTGGGGATTGACCTGGCTGAGCATCATCATTTTTGGAAAGCTTGTTCATAGAGTTTAAACAGGAGAATAAGTTCTTTTTCTCACTGCCTTGATAAGTTTTTGCTTCATCCCCACGTGGATACAAGAATCGAGCAAACCTTAAATAATAAAATCATCTTATACCTAAAAGGAAGTAGGCAATAAAATGAAATTATACAACTTAGTAAAATAGACAACAAGTAAAATACTATTTATAAATAATAAGTGATAAATAAGAATAAATAAACAAATACTCACAATACTTGTTTCTCAAGATCCTTTTTAAGATACATCTCTTTTCACCTAATCCCTCCACAAGTTAAAGATCTCGACAATCTTAGTTTTAATGGAGGATCTTCTTTTGGATCAATAACCCTTTTACTCTACACTAAAAGCTGATTCCGAAGACACAAGAAGTAACCTAAATTTATTAATATCTTTTGTCATTTTACTGTTAACATGATATTTAGCTTCATTACCCATCCACCAAGTCAATACATCAAATCCCCGACAACTTTTAATGGATCATCATCAAGATAGTGCATAAGATCCGACTTTTTCTTATTAATCCCTCCAACACTTTCAAGGTACAATTCAAAACTCCTATTTCCCAACCCAAAACATTCATGACCCTTCTTGGACTGGGGATTGGACTAAGGAGCATCATCATTTTTGAAAGCTTGTTCATAGAGTTTAAACAGGGAGAATAAGTTCTTTTCAACTCGCCTTGATAAGTTTTTGCTTCATCCCCACGCGGGATACAAGCACCGATAAACCCAAATAATAAATCATCTTATACCTAAAGGAAGTGAGGGCAACAAACAAATTATACAACTTAGTAAAATAGACAACAAGTAAAATACTATTTATACAAATAATACTCGATCAAGAACCGCCCTACCCGAGATCAATGTATTACTTTGTGCTCAATACTTATCATACTTGATCTTCATTTCACTTGCAAGATGTTTAGAACGGGCCTAATCGAGCCTCATCAAGGCTTATCAAGTAACACTTTACCCTATAAAGTTCAAATTAGGAACAAATTCACAGCTGGGTGTTAAGTACCACTTATAATTGCCGTAACATCAACAAAAGCCTCCAAAATCGATGTATATCATAAACCATCTCCATCCAAGATCATCAAGTAAATGATGCACAAAGCAACATTTTCCTCTCGCATATCTAGCTATACATCCCCTCAGAAAAGTACGACAACATCAACCATGTCGAAGCTCTCATCTTGTTTTGCAACGGGCTTTTAATTAAGGCTTATCTGTAGCGCCTGCATCTACAAGGCTTTAAATTGGCCTATGCGCCTGCACTATTTTTAATTGTTCTGCAAGACACCCCCTCGAACTTAATCCCATAGACTTCACTTTTTTAATGGCCTATACACTTCCCCGACTCCCATACACCTAATTTTCTATTAGTGAAAATGACTATATTACCCTTTAAAATACAATATCGAAGCCTGCCAAGAAAATGACTATTTTATCCCTAACACTAAAAAGTATATTAAGTAAAATGTCTATTTTGCCCTCCCCTATTTCCTGTGCTGCAGAGTCGTGAAGGTTTCCTCATTAAGGCAAAATTGTCATTCACTAAAATATCCAAACCACTTAACACACCCCACCCCACCCTACCCCCATCCCCCTTACTCCCACCCTCTACCGCCTCCTCATCCAAAGTAATAACCCAAATATCGATCATGAAAGTTTCCAAGAACCCTCTAAACGGAATCAATTAATCACACCCGAAGCAAGATCCTCAAGCAAAGGCCTAGAATCACGAGAAATTCAAGTCTTTAAAATGAATCATACAAAGAATTAAGTATCAAGAATGATCCGTTGATATCGAAGGTTGGGTTCACAACATTCGATTCAACTTACTTAATTATACATTCGTGGTCAATATCAAGAAACCCAGCTCAAAATTGCATCTTATCCAAACCACAAAATTCTAGCCAAGATTGCATTTTTAATCAAAATCACAAACCCAAAAGATTCAAAAATTTCATTTTAATCAAATCACACAACCAATTTCATTGATATTTCCATTTTATTCAAAATCACACAAAACACAGCTTCAAAATTTCATTTTTAATCAAAAGAATGTAACTCTCACTTTCAAAATTGTATAATGAATCAAAATCACAAAACCTGGCTTCAAAATTTCATTTTTATTCACCCATATATGAATTTAATACCAAATCATCAAACAGAAGCACTAAAATTATAATATGAATCAAGAAAATAGATGAAAATCGCACATGGCCAGTTTTGTTTCGGCCGTTGTGCCGAGCTACTATTCGAAGTCGACGTGGCAGCCAAGTAATACATTTTAAGTAAAGAAAATGGCAGGGATTGCTAAGTGTTGTTTTGATATTTTAAATGGAATTTATAATTTTGCCCTTAACGAAACTTCCTAACTACTACACTGGAATGTGGTGGGCAAATAGTTGTTTCACACCTTATACTTTAGCGTTAGACAAAATACTATTTTAATGCGACTAAATGCAGATGTATGTAATATATTATTTCACTACCTAAAATTGTACAGATGAAGCCAAAAAATAGATACACTAAAAAGTATGTTCCGCTTCGTATTATTGCAAGGCCGTATTAATTAAAAATAAGACAAAATACATGTACACTAAAACCATAAGAGTGCTTTTCTCGCCGAGCAACCTTTAATTAAAGGTACAACTATCCAAGTTCTTAATTGTTAAATGGGCTTTTAATTAGGGCTTGTTTGGCCCAATATATTAATCCCCAAATCAATTTTAATAAAACTAACCCTCTATTAAACCATAAACCCTAAATCCTTCTTCAATTTTGCAAAATACCCTGCACTTAAAAAACAGAAAGTCCTTAATCAAAGAAGCCGCAAAAGCGTGGTGTTGACTTCAAAAAAATAAAGAAGAAAATTCAATTTTAATTATAATATATAATTGCAATTTTATTGATGCAAAAGTAATTAATTTTTTTTATTGAATTTTAATTATAACATATAATTGCAATTTTTTGTGTGTGCAGAAAATAAAGAAGAAATTGGAAGAAAAGTGCTCCCACCTAAGAATAGTACCAATACTGAAGTGAAATCAAAAGGTAAATAAAAAAATTTATTAATTGAATTATAAATATTTGAATTTATTTTTTTGCATATATAAATAATGTTGGTTGTAGCAAAAAGCAGTAACATTTGATCCCGATATTAATAATATCTTTAAATGAAAATTAATAACTATAAATTGATAAATTTCACCCGTCCCGAATTATTTTATAGAGTTTTTACTGTATATGTATATATGGAAATAGATGCTGATGAATTTTTATATTATATGTTTATAATATTTGATGAAAAGTTTATCAAAAGCTAGTGTTTTTAATACTGTTTTTTTAATGTAGTTTACTATTGAGTACTAACATATAGTTTGGATTCAATTAAAAGTTGTGTGTTAATTAAGGTTGGTAATTTTGACAATTGAGAATCAAAATGGACAATCTTTCGGATGGAAGTAGTGTATAACCAGATAATGCTGAATTTCGATTTATTTAACATGTCGAATTGACCAGAATAGACTTGTTGTGAACAGAGATTATTCTGCCGGAGCAGAGTATTGCGGCCGATAAATCAGGTTATGCTGTTAGTAAGAAGGGATTAACGTTGAAGGAGCTTCTTCAGCATACGAGTCATCACAATGTGAAGTCTCGAAGAGGTGCTTCATATTTAACTCTAGCTCATCTTGTTGCTGAAAAACTGTATATAAGAAATTGTTCCACACTATTGTCCACCCTAATATACTAATTGATCTACAATAGATTTTCTAAGAAATATGAAGCATCTGTTTTCTTTCCAGATGCACTGAATGGAATTCGGGATATATTTATTAGGCATCCAGCTGAACTGAAGTTGCACAAGCTTGCTGTCATAGAAAAACTGCGTGAACGTATCAGTGATGATGATAAATTGGTTCGCGAAGCTCTGTATCAACTTCTCAAATCCGAAGTGTTTACTGGCAGTAATGAGGTTAAAGTTCAATGTTTCTCAAATTTAATTTCTTCTCGTTGCTTCAAAAATTTATTCAATAGCATGATATCAGTAGAAACAGTCATGTTTCAGGAGTTTAAGTTTTCCAGCCAGTTCAATGTTCTACACCTTGCAAATAAATAGTTTCTTACGCAAAAGTAATCCATTTATTAATCCTTAATTGGCGATATCACCTTCTTCAAATAAAGCATGGTTTGGTTTTCTCTGAAGTCTGACCTATCTTCAGCCCTGTCAAACCTTATTATATATCATGTGTAGTGAACGTTGTTTTTTGTGTTAGGTGTTTGAAAACCTGACTCAAATCCATCAGCCCTAATGCACCCTAACAGTAACTAGTGTAATTAGGACATGTTGGAAGAAACTGTGTAATTGTAATAAATAATAATGCTTATTATGCTTTGATATATGTCCTTTTGAGGTCTTCATATTTCTCAGGTTCTTATTGTTAATAATTAGAATATTTGCATTTTCTTCTTTTCAGGAAAACCAGGAGCTAGTTGTTTCGTTGATGATGTCATACATTTTCAGTGCAATGACACATTTGACCTTCGATATTCGATTAATGGCCTTCAAATTTCTGGATCTTCTTCTCCAACATTATCCAAGCTCATCTACTGTTTACATTGAGAAGGTATACCTGTTTGTAACTCCTACTGGAGTTATTTTGAATGTTATTTATTCCAACATGTTGGTCTTTTCAAGCTCAAATGTTACTTCATATGAGATTGTAAAATTTTTTATTTCTATGGTTCACCTGACAGAGTAGCATATAATTCCTGATAGAGTAGCATATAATTGTATGCATTTCTTCATAAAAATATGGTGGTACCACATAATGTCAAGACGAGGCAATTTATTTTGACAGATGAACTGTTCTTGAGCAGGAGCGAACCAGCGACTTTACCCTTTTAGACCCTCAACATTTTTCCATGATTACAATTGAATTTCTGAAGCTTTATTGCTGAGATAAAATATAATTTAATTTGTGACTTCTTTCAAAAGTTGTTGATGTTATTTTTGAAATTGATATATGGGCATGATTGCTGTCATAATAGTATTGTGGATCTATATATGTGTAATGTATGATGATTGCTACAAGAAATCATGAGTATTTTTCAAACATGTTGGCTTTCAACTTTCAACTTTTAAAGCATCCTTCAGTTACAACTCTTCGTACACTATTCTTTTGGTTTGCAGATTCTCCAGAATTATGGGAGTTTGTTGCGCAAAAACCAATTTTCTTTGCAGGACAGGAGCAAGCTGAAGAGTGTCCTTGCTGGGTTGGTACACTGCTTATCCTTGTTGGGATGCAATAAGGGAGCTGTCTCATGCGTAAAAATGTACTTTCTTGTTACTTATTGCTGCAAGAGTCATTTAAAATGATTACTCGATTAGTTTTAGGTTACTTACCATCTAGATTGATGGTTTAAGTTTTTCCCTAAGGTTGGTCTTTGTCTTTCTAACCATACGTATACCTCCTGAAATTACTAGGCTATTGTTGTTGCTCTGGTGACAACCCATAGATGGCTTTGCCTTTTCGGGTTAGTAATCCTTGGCAGAATGCTTACACTCCTTATCTTATATGTGTATTAGGATTGTTCTCAAGCAACTTTACATCCCTTTGAGCCTGATGACCAAGAAGATCAAATTTGTAAGTCAGAACTCTATATGTATTATGCATACCATTCTTTATCAAATCGCTATTTTCCCACTTTTGCTTCAGAGACTTGAGTTCCAGATGATGTCTAAATTATAATATTTTTTTTGAAAATTTCCAATTTATTTATCTTTTATTAGATACTTAATCTTCTATTTTGTCTTTGTTTCTATTGTGAGTTTTGACGACGTCTAATTTGTTTTTTAACCTGAATTTATTCACGAAGCTGCTGGTTGCCACAATTTTGAAATTTTGGAGCTACATTCTCTCCCTAATATGTTATGAAATTCAGTGACACTTTCTTTAATATCCAAATGTTGCAGGTCACACTGGTGTTATCAGGAACCTGCTAGATGTTTTGCATGTTTTGCTTAGCTGTTTGCATGATCTCATTCAGAATACACCTACATTGGATGCTCAGTCATTTGATTGTATGCAGTTTATACTTCAAAGTGTAGATGCAGTGGTAAAATATTTTACTCATGGATTCAACGAAACGAAGAGAGGATTACTAAGTCTTTTCCCTCCAAGCAAAATACCTGATGTTAATGTAGATGATCACATGATCTCCTTGTTAAAGTTGAAGAATCTTTGGGATGTATTTCCCCTCAACCCAATCCATAACCATTCAACAAAGGTCACTTGCCCTTTCATTTTTCTACTTTTGAGCATATATGAAAAAAAAAGGTTGCTGACCCTTTCATCTTTCCACAAATAAGCTAATCTTGAATGAAAAAACTTGGTTTCATCTCCACTGGGATTACGCATATGTTTTCTATTAGATTCATTGGATAATCCGATTTGTATCATGGATGAGTCATTGTTGAATCATATTAATAATTTAATATGTGCATGCTGTACATACTATAATTTCCAAGAGTTGTTGTACTTTTGGTTGCAGGATGGTGATCGGTATTTTATTTTAAATGCTATAACTACAGAAGTATTTCTGCAATTGAGTGACATGATCTCCTTCCCCCCTGCTTTGTTTGAAAGGTTTCTGGAGTTCATTGAAGTATCATTCTCGGAGAAGGTTTGATATTATGGCTTCTACGAATATTTGTTCTTTGTTAAACAAGTATTTAATTGTGCATTGAGTCAATTCTTGTACACCATAATATGCTTTAATATCAGATTGCTGCCATTAATTGCTTTGTACTATCTCCATCCCTGAAATATTATTACAATTGTTGTATGGTGGTCAAACACTCAAACTTAACAAACTTTGAGGCCTTAAGTGAGATTAACTTTGATCATAAAAATTTTTATCACAGTAATAATAAATTACAATTTAAATACTATTGGTCACATCAATATTTAAAACTTGGCAATCCTTTTGAGGTTGAGGGAGTAGTAAACATTGATTTCTTCCTCCTTTCGATTACACCCTATGTAAGGGTGGCCTAAACTGTATCACCTTCTACATGGCTTGGCATTGCTGGTTTTCTTCTTTACTGGTGCCATAGTTCTTGTGATACGTCTTTTTAAGTCTTATAAATCATGCTATAATTAATGTATTGTTTACAGATATCTCATGGGAGGAAATCCAGTCTAGGCATACAAGAAAAACACTTAATTTCTATTATAAAGTTCATCCCAAGACTGATTGTGCGAATACCTGACAACTGGAAAGCACGAATTCTTCTGGTACTATGATAATCCTCTGTATTATCTAACAAATAATGTTGAGCCTATTATTGGATTTTCTTGTTGATTCAATTACGTCTATTAGAAAATTTTCTGAAGTATTTGGCAACCTTATCATGAATATTAGACAAAGTGACTGAATTTGCTATGTATTGTACTTGCAGGCTTTTACTACCGTCTTAAGAAATTTCAGCGCTGAGTCTTCGACAACATTGGCATTCCTTTCTGCAGTACAAGAAATGCTAAGTCCTGTAAGATTTTGTTCATACAGACATCATCTTATGCAACATGTGTATCCCTCAACTGTTTGCAGTTGCCTATTTATCCATTTATGTATCTTCCTGTTTTATCATGTAATTTGATTCAAATTGTAGGAACATTGCTGGCTTGAATTAATTGCAGATAATCCTGAGATTCTGGAATTCCATCTCGACTGGATACAGGAGCTACCTTCCATGTTAGTGCGTTTGGGCGATAAACATCCATCAAGTTCAGAGGTCCAAGTCCTATAGCTGCACTTGTTCGACTTTTATCCTCTTATTTTTTCTAATAAGGATGTATGATGTATCTGTTCTGTATCTTTAACTTTCTCATGCAACTACTTGTGCCCTGTTACTTGCAGGCAGCTTTACGTCTCCAACTTAAACTGGGTCAGTGTGCCCCATTGAACTCTCTACTCTCATCGGAATATGATAATATGAAAAAACCATTGAGAGATTTCTATTGTACATTAGATGAAGGTAAGGATTGACTTTCCGTTTCTTTAGATTCTTTCTTTCTCTCCTTTTCACTTGACTTGCCTTTTGTCTTACACAGAACATTCCTCTCTTGTGCAGAAAGCGTGCATTATGGACCATTTATTAGTTTACCTGGAGAAATTCAGGAACTTTCTGTGTGTTGCCTTTATTATTTCTCTTCCTTGGACCATCCACTGCTCCAATCATTAGTTTCATGTTGCTTAAGTAAGTCTCCCTTCTCTGGTTTTGTTTAATTGATCATAATGTCTACTTTTCATTTTCTGCATATGTCTGGAGTAATGCTGGATACAAGTTTAGCTCTGAGTATCTATGTAGAACGGTAAACATTATGTGCTGCCTATATTAGCTATTACGTCTAAAGGATGGTTGGTGCCCAAACTTTTACCAATGTTGATTTACCAGAATTACATTGTTCACCCTTATTTAGTTCCGTTCTTTGAGAAAAGGAGTTGTGGGTCAGGATTCATCCTCTTCTTTATTCATGATTTGGTTCATTTTTCTTTTCTCTTCGTTTTGATCTGATTAGTGAATTATTACCTAGAAAGTAAATGTGGTAAACTAGACATTTTCTACAAGTTCATTCATGTGTGGTAATTTATCATGACTGCTTTACAGCCATTTCACTAAAACTCAGTTACCACTTACCATTTTGTTCTGGTTATCTCATTACAGGTAATGAGTTAGATCCAAATGTTATTTTCCGGATCTTAGAGGTTCTCCAATCCGCACATAAAGCTGGTCATATCCATACTGCAGACTACTTAAGTTTCCTTGTCACTTTGGTCTCTCATTTTAAAACAAGTCCAGGTATAGTGCAATTAAGTATATTATATTTATCTCAATATTGAAAATTTATTGCACCACCTTCTTCTCTTATGTATATGTTCTGAACTGTTTTTACTCTACAACGTTCTGTGTGCCCTCAAACAATTTTTTTCTTCCAATTGTCTGGATTTCTAATCTTAATACATATACCTTCCCTTTCGCTCTCCTAAAATCTACATTTTATTTTATAGGGGGAAAGCCTTTTTTTGATCCTCTTGTTTGCCAAAAAGTTCAGTATGATCACTCACGGAGTTTAGTGATCATAATGGAATTTCTAGCAAACATGATGGGTAAAAATGCCTTTTTCCCTATTTTATTGTAGAAGATTGCTTTCCTTTTCAGTTATTACATGGTAATTATTGACATCACTCTTTTTTTCTAAATGACCACATAGTGCAATTTTTCCTTGCAGACGAGATCTTTTCCACTACATCAGATGATATGAAGTCAAGTCGTGAAATTTTCAACTCTGTAACATCGTTTGTTTGCTTGCAAATGTCTCAGATGGGTGATAAAAACCTTATCTCAAAAATGCTGGAGAGAGTAATTATTGATCAGATAGTGAGTAAATTAACCATTTCTCAGTATTAACACAAATAGCTAATTATTGCGTTGGAGTTGTAAATTTTTGGATTTTCATACTGGCCTCGCTGCCCTGTTAGTATTAATGTGTCTCTGACTTTATTTTATTATAATTGACCTGTTTAATATGCTGTGTTTGTTTTCTAGATGCTGCTGCCACATGTGGACACCATTTGTGCTTTCCTCAGGGTACTGGTTACTTTAGATTCCAGACTAACGAGATTCTCAGTTGAGAGTATTGATGATTTAACTAATGTTCTTGCACATTATTTAATATACATCTCATCTGTAAGTTCCTCATCATCATCTATAAGTCCAGTCGGATCATTTTCTAGTCAATGCTTTAGTCGTGCTTATTCTTTTCCTTTTGGAGTGGTCTGATGAATCTTTTTCAATTTAATGCAGAGTGTGCCCGGTGATGATGTTGAAACCGCTCATCAGAAAACAATCAACTATTATTTTCTACCTTGTTTGATCCTTTTCATTAAGAATAGGGAACTGTTGAAGCTTGTGTTGAATAAGATGGGATCTTTTATTGATGAGTACAATTCACCAAGTTCTTCTCTACGTTGTGGATCGTTACCATTAACGCATGCTTCTTTGAGATTAAGGGCGGTTGTCTCCACCTTGCTTCACATGAATAAAGACTCCAAGGTTCATGGTGGTCTTTTATCATGCCAGACAGAATTGGAGACTATACAACAGAAAATGCTAACAGCTAAGGTATGGCATCTGATTTCTAATGTTGGCTTATATTGCAAGCATGTTTCTTTTATGGTCGAGAATTCATTATATCTGTTCCAAAATTTTTGAACCCTTTCTCCTTTTATCCTCATTGAAAACAAGAATGAATAAACAAGTAATTGGCAACATGTTAAATAATTTTGATTGATCACAATCTGATGGTTAAGCACATGTGTTGAATATTACCATGTTCTTCAATAATAGAACATTAAACTGAGGAAAAAACTAAACAACATACTCATTCTAGATTTTCTTTTCTGTGTTGCATCTGATATGGTTTTGGTTGTTACAGTCTTCTGAAGCAACCAATATGTCGATAGAGGAGAGACATAAGATACAAAATGAATGTGACCGGATGAAAGCATTTATAGTTTTACTGTTTCAGCCATACAAGGATTGCAAGGTATGTTTATCGTAATATAGCGTAAAAAATTATGTCCATTACACTCTCTGAAAAGCTGTGAACTATTTTTGGTCAATTAATGTACTATGTAATTATGAATTATATAACAGTTTGGTTTACTTAAGTTTTTTCCTTATTTTTCAAGCCTATTCGATAAAGCATGTTAAGCTATGATTACAGTCTTGAAGAAGCTAAATATGGAGTGGTCGTTACCCCTACGTCGAAGTTATGAATGAATCAATGAAGAAGAAAAACTGACGATTTTGAGAGAGGAAATTGAGTTTTTACCAAAACTCTAAAAGGATGCCAAGCCAAAGAGATGCAGAAGAAGCTTTTCAGCTAGCGACACCAATTTTCGCAATATCTATCAACTACTTTCCCCATTTCAAAAAGATTGTCCAATTTGATATTCGGTTGAAGCTACTGGGGAAGAAAAATTATTTAGTAATTTCCCCTGTACATGTAAATACATTTAAGGAGTAATTTTAATGCAATTGTATCTTTATAAGCAAAGTTTATGTTAATAGTTTCTTTAGTTAAATCCCACAATTAGCATAACTTTCAAATGAAACATGCATGACTATATTAAGCAAACTAAACTGAACTCACATAATATATACTTGAATGAACAGGAAGCAAACTTTATCTACATCTCAGACATAAGAAATCTAGTGCAGGTCCTAACAGAATTGCACAAGCAAAATCCGACGGATAAGTCATAGATCACAAGCAGAAGATGAAAGAAAATGCTATCTACATAAATCACAAAGGGGGAATAAGCAACGGCTGACTCTGTGCCAACAGCCGTGGTAATACAGAGGATGCAAGCGTTAATCAACCAAAATAAGGGACAATTTGTTCTATCGGCCATCGGTAGATGTAAACGAGTCTGCAAAACCGGTGGGCCTTGCTGGTATGCTGCCCTTGCTATCCTCAAGGTCCGTGTAGCTTGAATCTTTCCCTTCAGTTTCTTGCCAGCATTTCACCATTTGGTTGAGCGGAAGGCTGTAATCTATACCACAATATTCCTCTGGATCATCGTCAAGAGGCTTCCATTTCTCGACTAACGGGGACAGAATGTTAACAGCATGCCCCATGTCTGGTCGTTGGTTGGGCTCCCTTGCAGTACAGTGACCAGCAAGTTCAGCCATAATGGAGATGCTCTCAAACGCTTCAGCTTTCACCTCCAAAGCAGGATCAATAGCAGCGAGAAGTTTCTCCTTGTCTGATTTGATTTGCCAGAACCATGAAACCAAATACTGGCTTTCCTCAGGTCTGCCATCATCCAGCGCCATCATTCCAGTCAAGAGCTCCATTAGTACAACACCAAAACTGAAGACGTCAGCTTTTGTCGTGATCTTACCAGTAACTGCACAAAGTTGGTTTAAACATGAAGAGTATCAACGTGTTTTGAAGTAGTGGCCAATATGATAAAACAACATAATGATGAATTGGCAAAGTTGAAAAACAAATCAAGTTATCAAATATGGAACAAGTCGTGAAGGTCATCACATACATGATTTAGTTCAATAGTTTAACAGTTTACATCACTAAGGAAAATAGAAGAAAAATGGTTTTTTCACCTCAAACATTAGATGCATCCATTATATAACTAATTCTCACTTCTGAAATAGATAATACCTATATTTAATTACTTCAATGAACACCATGTCACATAGTCCATCAAATATAAATAATTGAGATATGCTACATGAATAAATCACTATCTATTATTCTACAACAAATCGAATATGGTATAAAAATTTACCAGCATATTCGGGTGCTAGATATCCGAAAGTCCCAGCCAGCCTGGTCACTACGGACTTCTGATCTCCATCAGGAGCAAGTTTCACTAGACCGAAGTCGGATATTTTTGCCCTAAAATCATCACCAAGAAGGATATTTGATGATTTAAGATCTCTGTGTATGAAGCTCTGGTGAGCAAGAGCATGAAGATATTCCAGCCCTCTAGCAACATCTAATGCAATATTTAACCTCCTCTTCCAGGACAAAGGCTCCATATTAAACTTTTTCCAATGAAATAGGTGCATGCTAAGAGCTCCTTGTGGCATATATTCATACACAAGAATTCTTTCATTGCCTTCAATTGAATAGCCCAAGAGAGATACCAAATGTCTGTGACGAACCTTAGAGAGAACAGCAATCTCAGACTGGAATTCATCTAGAGCCTTGTTGCTAATTACTCCAGCTTCCATTCTTTTTACAGCAATATTAGTCCCATCATCCAATTCTCCCTTGTAAACGACACCAAATCCACCACGCCCAAGTTCCTTTTCTGGAGCAAAGTTCTTAGTAACATTTCTAAGAACTTGAACAGATATGACCAGATTACCAGCCTCAATGACATGGGACTCACCACTATTTCTACTAGCAGAACCACTTCCACTCACTGTTGAAGTCTCTCCTGTTATATTGTTTGCCACCGCAATCTTAACCATGTTATCAGGATCTGAGGCATCTCGTGGATGTATCACAATGGAACTGGGTGACCGACGACTACTTTTTTTCTTCTTAAGCAGATAAACTGACAGGGGAACAACCAAAAGAAGTAGAAATGCAAAACTTGCGACCGGGGCCACAATTGCAACCAAGTTTGAACTATCAGATCTTTTTCCTGGTAATGATTTCCGAGAAGCTATAGTACCATCTGGATTTGAACCAGTTCTTGGAGAAGACGTGGCTGGCAAGGAATTTGAATTGCTTGAACCAGTGGTTGGTGAAGGCAAACGTGCACCCCCAGATGTTGAACCATTGTCTTTTAAAGGAGGATTTTCGGAAGGATTGGAGTTAAACAGGGAGTTCCCATTCAAAACAATATTGACAGTGCTACTAAATTTTGGCTTAGGAGGGGAAATATTATTGTCGCTTAGATCCAACAGTTTCAAAGATTTCAACTTACTCCAGCTTGAAGGAATTGGACCTGAAAGATTATTAGACCCTAGGTAGACACGAGTTAGAGAATCCAGGTCTGAAATCAAAGGGCTCAAGGTACCAGAAAGATTTGATTTGGGTAAGTTGATGACACTAACTTTTCCCTTAACATCACAGCTCAATCCCCACCATGGCCCTTCACATGGATTATTCCCTGACCACGATTCTGCAAGCTTCAAAGGGTAATTCACCCCATCCAGAAATCCCAACAGCGCCATTACTTCGGGGGCACAAGGAGCTCCCAGATCAAGTTGGCAAAATGAGTTTGATCCATAAGTCACATTAACAGCTTTAAACTTTGGAATAGGACCCATTAAATGATTATCATCCAAACTGAGCTTCAACAATGGTAAACTAACCAAGCTATCAGGTACCAATCCAACAAGATCATTACCATTCAGCTGAAGATCTTGCAAGGAAGCTAAATTACCAATGCTCTCCGGAATTTTACCTGAAAAATGATTGCCATGAAGCCATAAAGTCGAAAGAGACACCATCGTTGCAACTACATCTATCAAACCCGTCATTCCATCGCCAGCCTGATTATTCAATGTCAATACCCTCAACATGGAGTCCTTCAAACTAGCAGGAATCCCCCCAAAAATCCCATTTTCCGAAAGCCTCAACACGGTCAAAGACGAAAGATCCCCCCAAAAATCAGGCAACGGGCCAGCCAAATTGCAACCACTCAATGTAAGATTCGTCAACTGTTTCGAATCTTTCAAGTCCACAGGCAATGACCACCCAGTGGTAGCATTAAGAGGATTATCATCCAATGCCATAACCTCCAAACTCACAAGTCCCCTAAAGAAATCTGATGGAATTATCTCAAACTCATTAAAATCCAAATACACATACTTTAACTTATCCAAACCACTTAAAGATGGCAACTTTCCACTAAGTTCATTATTTTGCAAACCTATATTCCACAACATAGACAATTCATTTAAATTTTGAGGCAAAGAACCCTTTAACCCCAAATTCTTAGCTTGAAGCTGTGTAACTCTACCATTTTCACAAAACACATAAGGCCAACTAGGGGGACCACAAGGGTCATCACCATTTTCAGGCCATTTCAAGAGCTCAGGGTTCTCCAACCCCTTTTTGAACTCATTCAGAATTGCAAGATCATTAGGGTCTGTAACACTAACTACAACACAAACAATAAAACATAAAAGAGTTGAAATTTCAACAAGAAAAAATGTAACCTCATTGAAAACAATTATTCTGCATTATTGACAAACACCAAGAAAAAGCTTGAATCTTCTAGAAAGTTGACAGATAACGTGGGTTTCAGAACATAATCACCATGAGAAAGAAAGAAAATGACAATTAGGATGAATTATTAGAGTGAGAAAATTCCTGTTTTTTTGGACTTCACATTAGTGTTTCTGTGTCTTTTGAGTGGTGTGGTGCTAAACTATTAAAGTGTCACGACTTTCGAGATTGTTGCCATGGATACAGAGTTTCTGATTGGGACACTTTATTTTAACCACATGTGCTGCCCCACTTTTATGCTCTAAACCCACACAAAGGCATTCCAAAAAATGCCATTTCAACACCCAATTTTTACAATAATTATGTCAGAACGCAAATTAATGAGTAAAGTTGTCGCGGCATGTGTACCGATAAACGCTCAAAGTATTCAATAGTTTGATAATAGTTCGAATATTCGGATAATTCGATAATCTTTCAATACTTAGACATGAAAATCTAGCTCAAAAAGAAAAAGGACAATTAGGATGAATTATTAGGATTTGTTCATAGTAGAGATTGTGTTTTTGAGTGGTATAGTGCTAAATTAGTGACAATTATTATGAGATTATTGGAATATAGACCTCAAAAGGTGGATCTGGGATGAGAAATGTGTTAAAAGAAATATGACAAAAATGTAACAATCATTGAGAGGAGATGGATTATACTAGAATTATTTTTGCTCATTGATGAACAGTTAAAGTTATCTATAAAAAAAACAGTTGAAGCTAATTTGAGTCTTCCAATAAAAGCAAGAATCCAATTTGGATTTTGTTTAGCAGTTAGCACATTAGCTAATTATAGTTTTAGGGTTTTTCTACAATATGACATAAAGAACATGTTAATCAATTAAGTGATTAACATTAGTCTAGTTTAGTTAACTGATATTTACGGGTATTTCTTTCCCTACAAAATTACTAATAAATGACATTTCAGGAACTAAGATTAGTTTATTACCACCTCCATTTCAAATTAATTAAATTTCTCACTTTTCGAGATATAACTTTAATCATCAATTACTGATTAGTGAATAAAAAGTAATTTGTGGTTAAAGCCTTGACACAATTCCAAAACGCCACCACTCAAATTGATGTTAGCTTAATGTCTTAATGACATTTCTATTTATGTGATTATGTCTAAGCTTTTTTTTATATACTAGTTAATTTCTTGATCTAGTTTTAGTCTCATGAAAAAATGTAGATAATATTATTGCTTTTGTTTTTGTTCCTATCGACTAGGTAATGTAATATAATTGTCCACTAAGAGGGTATTTGATTGCACTTTTGTTAAACTCAAACTCAAGTATGCCTATTTTTTTATTTCACAATTACATTATCTTAAACACCAATCGAACATTCATACCCTTCGATTTATGAATGATTCCACCATTTTTATACACTTAGGAAATTAAAGACAGAATTGTGCTATAATGCATAGTTGGAACATCAACTTATGTTGTGGGTTTTAATAATGAATCGTCCTAAACGGTGATTTATTACGATGTTAATTAGGAATATTTTCGTTGACCACCATGTGCTATTGTATATGATTAATGACTAATGAAAGTTGAGTTATTATTCAATGTTGTTAGAGTGTCACTATTTATCGCAACCACTTAATCAAAATCGACATTAATGCATCCAATTCAAATCAAATGTTTGTTTATTTTAATTTTTTTCCTATTCCATATCATTTACCAGTAGCATGCAAATCGTCACATACTTTTCGGCGCCTCTATATGTGATTTCACAAGTGGCGTGAATTGGCAGACGCGCATCAAGCAGTTGCGATTTGCAGCCTTTCCTTTTAAACCACTTCAATACGCAGAGCACGTTACTACGCGACTTAACCATATCTCAAGAGACTGTAACGCCGGGTAGATTACTTAAGAATCATCCAAAGTCGTCCTTTTTGTTCGGTCACAAATTTCGGAAGGGCCAATTATGGACAAAACATGCCGACATATCACAAATCTATTGGTCCCATGCCTTGGAAGAAATAATGAAGAATTAAGATAGAAGAAGATTGGGTCGAAACAAGTCAAAATCGTTACTGGTCCTCCTCGGACTAAATTATCACACTTGTCACTTGTGCATTATACATGAATCCGTTGTAGATTACTAGATATTGCATAATCTATTTATATACGGAGTATCTCATTTCGAGGCTAGGAAATATTTAGAAGGCACAGTTTGTACGAGACATACGACTCGAACACATGAAAAGTGTTTGCTGTTTTTAAGTTGGCTAATTATTTTTTGTCCCTATACTATTATATGCTTAATGGCGATATCCGGCTCTTTCAAGCATGACTGTGCCTCTATACTACTCCGCTTAAACAAATGACTATTTTACCCTAACACAAAACCAAAAGAGATAAGCAGGTAATATTTTACAATTAAAATAAACTCAACCCTACCCACTTCCCCCAACGCATCACCACCGGCCAAGCCACCACGCCTCACCCCCAACTCACATCCCCCACCCCCCGCCCCTACCCCCACCGCACCACCGCCTCCCACCACCGCCCTACCCCAAACCCCACCTCACGCCCACTACTCAATCAACGACATCCCCCGACGTGTCTCTTTCGAACACTACTCCCAAGATCTCCTCCGGCCTCCTTAGTCCGGAAACGGGATCACTGAACGCCACCAACCCATGTCACCTCCCAGCAACATCAAATACTCTTCATCCTCCCCACATGCTTCATCGAGCAACATCAAATACCTCTTTCATCCTCCCCACATGCTTCACCTCTCGCAACACATCTGATCTCTTCCCCTTCCCTTAAGGTAATCGGTACCAGAAATTGAAATGAGAAACGAGCAAGCAACTTCACCGGCAGCCCAAGGAGACGTTCTATTAAAAAACAAAAAATGAAATTAATATTTATATGCAAAAATGAAGACTTTTCTCGAACTCCTCCATCGTTAGCCCTCCATCAGCAATTCCTTCTCGAAAAATTCTAAAGTTGTTGATCGCTATAGTAAGCAATGCAGAGTTGGTGGCTTATATAAGCAATGTGTTCAAATTGACTTCTATAGTAAGCAATGTCAAGTATTATTAATGGAAATTGCGCGCTCAATTTATTTTTGATCTTAACATTTATTAGACTTGGACTTAGGAAAAGGGAAAGGTTGGTGACTTTGGGTAGGTAAGGGTTACGGGTTTTGGGTTTTGACGATAGATTCACTAAGGAAAAGGGCAAAGGCAGAAAGCCGCTGAAAAGCAAGTTAATAAAAACGCGTTTCTATTTACCATGCAAAACGCCTCCTATACTTTAAAGGGAGCGGTAAAAATTATTTTAAAAGTGCAAAACCCCATAACAGTGCTAGTGACCCGTGACCATGACCTAGAAAAACTGACAAGATGCGACCACTGTAAAGTTACATATTATAAGAACCAAAAAGATAATTAACCTTTTTAGTTCTTAAAAAAGGTCCAACACATGTTATGTGCATTCGCTAAAATGCTCAGTACACGTTCCGTGCACTCGTTGGCATATCCGAAAGTATGTCTCGTATACTTTGTTTGAAAATAGGCTTGCTCGATTAAGGCACAAAGGAACATATGATTAATACCTACATAGTAATGGTGCTAATTATTGAGTGGCTTGGTTTGGCCTAGCCCATCAAGTTTTGATATCTTGGATCCAATAAGTTCTTACATTGACTTGATATATAATTATATATAGATATATTGCTACTTATTAGACCCTACCCACAATGGGCAGTTGAAAAATTCTATTCAACATGCCAAAGCAAAAATTTTCATGCAACGTGTCGAAAAACGACGTGACACGCAGAAAGATAGTTCGCTGGAAATGGCGGGGCAAGAGAACAATGCATACACCCGACACGTGTCGACTCTCGCTGCCGCACGCCCAACACGCCCGACAAGGAGGGCCGACGAGACGGCAGCCTAATGGTCGATAAGGCCCACGTGTCGCTGACGGCTTGGCTTGATTTTCCCCGATTTCTTATCCTCGGCCTCAATTATTTTCGCATCAATTATTACAACAAATTAATTTTTTTTACCAAAATTCATCATTTTTTTCTCTATAAATAGAGACTACTCATTCAATTGGGATATAAAAAAATCACTTTTTTCTCAATATACTATTATATTATTCTTACCAAACTTTTTACCTTTAAATATCTTTTAGTGAAATGGATCCTACACAATCATTTCACAATCATGTAATCATAAAAATATAATTATAAATCAAAAAATAATTTATTTACGTGTTAATTATTTCTTATTTAATTATAAATGATACTTATAATTATGTAAACATAAAATATAAAATATAAAGAATGTTAATATTGGGGATAAAAAAGTATGTAAGAAAAGGTTGAATTTTATTAAACAAACCACCTATCAGAAGTAAAATTTGAAATAATTATTAAGGAAGTTGGTAAGATGACAAGCAAGCTGCTAAAAATCGAAAAAAGCAAGGCGAATAAACAAGTAAGATTGGTAGATAGCCTGTAGTATGCCATTTGGACTCAAATACCGCGTTATTTACGACACGATAATCAAATAATAACTATTGTTTTTAATTATAACCCTAGAATATACTTAGAGCCCACTTTTCTTAATAGCTAGTTGGGAAATATATATGTCAAATATTTTCTCACACACACACACATATATATATATAAAAATTCTAAGATATACAATTCATACTCTTTCCTTACAAATATTCTAATCTCTAACCTCAGTTGGCAATAACCATTACCTCATTTAATTATTTCAATCGAGTATCATGTATTCATATTGAATATATTTGGATTACATGATTTTAAAGAAATGGATATCTACTTTAATCCATCTGCCTCTGAAATATGTGAACAGGCCCTTCCACACTTGAAAGATGAACTGTTTCTTCCTTTTTTATAAGGGAAAAACTAATAAGAAGGTGGTTAAGGGTCATTTGGGATTAGTTCTTTAACTAATATGGTACATCACATGCATGCATGATATATTTGCTTCTAGTGAACCAGAAATACCAGTGCATGGTTTTCATATATATGATCTGGATTAGATGGTTTTCCATACAAATTAAAGGAATTTTCTGAAATAGTCGGCCGCATGTGAACCACAACTTAATTTCCAGTACAAATGAAATTATATTTTTACTGAACAATAGTAGCTTCTTTCGGTCATTTCCAGGTCAAGACTCATTGTAACACTTAATCGACTGTTATTAGTTGTTGAACAAATTAGTACACCAAGTGGCCTAAAGAGTGCTGTAAGTGGTTCAACATATCTTATATACTTCAGACCAAACACTAAGTACTAAAATGATATGAAGTATGATTGTTTACTTTCAAATCTCAAATCTACATCCATTTTAATAACGACGAATTGTAATTTTATATGTGAAAGACGATCGGTTAAATTCGAAGTTCTCTCCCTAGCTTCCTCAACTGCCTGATTAATCTAAACCTTTGTTGAGGCATTCAATAAATTCTTCATTCACTTTTGTAAAGTATTTAAGTAATTTAACAGATCTTCTCTGCCTCTTTCCTTCATTCTTCTTCATTTTACATTTTGTTTAAAAAACCAATTAAATGTTCTCGTTGTGGGTGGTTCAACCAACGACTGACGGTGGTGGAAAATCGGAGCGACGAGGAGTTTGGGATGGAGTATGGTCCATTGCTTTTTTTGGAAGTTATTTCATAGTACTCCATAGCTTCTAAGCTCAATGAACTTTCTGAATAAGATCTAATGGGAAATGCGAAAATAAGAGAGGAGTATAAGACAAAGCGTGAGTACGTAAATTGTAATGATATGGGCCACTATCATCAATAAGAATGAGGGTAAATAGTCTTGTAAAAAGTTTCTTAATTTCTGTGAAATGTGTAGAACGTTTTAAGTAATGAATTGGAACGAGTACTAGGAGTTGAGTTTGACTTATGATAATAAATATTTTTTAGTATTTTATTATTAAAAGGAAAATGAGTATTTTCAGTTATAAAAAAAAATATTAAATTGTGATTTAAATGAAAAATAAAATATTCAATAATTGATTGATTTAAGAATATATTATTAAAAAGCTTAAGATCACAATTTACCGTTTATATTTATTACTCCGCACTCTCATGAAATATTCCACGTTTTTAAGTCAAATAATGCGATCCAAGTAAGTGTCACTCATCCCCCATATGTAGGCATCATCTATGTATCTAGCCTACATATCCTCCCACATTATACCCCATCGTTAAGAATTAGACGATCCCGCAGGAAAGGGAAAAAGGAAATTATGTAAGTGGCAAGTTGAAAAGTAATTGTTTATTTGTATTCCTTCCATACTTTTTTTTATTATATTTCTAGCCATTTCAGATATAAAATAACAAACCATATAAAACGCACATTAATTGTGCAATGTCACATTGAAAAATGTATATAAATGTAACATGATCAAAAATAGTCAAAAGTATATTAAAATGTAAAATATACATTAATTGAAACTATATAATTGGTTTGGCTGATAATTTAATAATAAAAATAATCAAAAACACATCAAAACGTAAAAATATAATTTTATATGCTGGGTGACAAGTATTTTGAAACAAAAATTAAGCACTAGAAGACGAGTAGTTATGAACGATTGAAGATCATATACTCCGTAATAGGTTTTGGAACCAAACTATAACAATTTCATTAATATTATTGGTGACTAATATTACGTAAATTATAACAATGTCTTTATATACAAGATGCGAATCAGAAGTCAAGTTCTAAATTGCACTGATCAAGACAATGGTGCAAAAAGCAAATGTGTGCGAGTTGGAGTTTTCTGAAGAATCCATTCTATTCTTATTTTTGCCAGGCTGGATGCTTTTTAGTTTAATTTTTTTCTAATTCAAGACATGAACCCCTCTTATTAAAATAATATTATTTACGATTTTCAACACGACCCCTATTTTGAACAACGGTCCCCGATACCTCTAAAGATGATTTAATAATTCCGATATTAAATTATTCGGCTATTAAGTTTTTTAAGGTAAGTCCATTAAGATCTAATGACTTACCGATTATGTATGTAGTTTCACTCTTGAGGTCATAATGACACGAGTCCAATCACTGACGCAGTATATTTTTTTTTCGAAAACGACGTCATTTTATCAATACTTAGGCTGTTTAGACGCCGTTTAAAAGTTCTTCTTATTCGGGGTGGTCGGTTGTCTGTTAAGATATATGACGTTAAACACCTTTAACTCATAGTTTTGAGTGACGAATGATATGATGATCCGTGGCGATGAAACTCTAAAACTCATTATAGTGTGGTGACACGGTAGCCTTGAATATTGCACGGTTCATTTTTAGTAACAATAGTTAATGAAATGTGAAAATAAAATGAGCATTTACAATATTAACACTTCTGTTCTATAAAACAAAGTATTATATAATATTAAATTTAATTAAACAAAATTAAGTGAAACTATAAATTTAAAATCAAACGAAATTAAGTTTAATTTAAATAAACTTTAAAAAAAATGAAAGATAACATATATTGAACGAAAATTTAAATAAACTAATTTAATACTCCCCTTACTGGTCATCCTGTGACTTTTTAATGTGCCTATTACGAAAATAAAAAGTATCAAAACGCATATCGAAAATATAAAATATTAATTAATTAAAAGTATATCATCGATTTGGCTGAATGTTTAATAGAAAAAATAGTCAAAATTATATCAAAACGTAAAAGACAATTTATTACGCTAGAACGACAACTATTTTAAAACAAAAAATTACGTTAGGACGATCAACTAAAAATCTTAGGAGTATAATATTAAACATAATTAAATAAATTAAAAATTGAGATTAAATTGTAATTATATAACTTAAATCATTAATATTAGACTTAAATAAATGTATCTTAAATGAAATACAACCCATTTAATATTTCTCTATACAATTCATGTGTAAAATACAACCCATATCATGGTAAAATACAATCCATATTTAAATATTCAACCCATTTTAAATATGTAAATCTTAATTCTTTCTCCTTCTTTTTTTTCTCCCCTCCAACTTTTGCAAACAACAGCCACCTTTTCCTCCTTTTTTTCTTCTTCAATTCTCCTTCCTTCTTCTCGCCTCTTTTCTTTTCGAAGCTTCAAGGTAAAATACTCCAAGTACCTCTATGCTTCATCATCATCCACAACCCCTCATATATAATCGAAATTTTTTACACCATCATGCTTAGGGTGGATACGCCTATGCTTGAGGCATTGTTTATAGTAACAAGATTAATGCCGAAACTACTTTTGTATCAATAATGCCTATTGAATTGAGAAATACAATAATGCATGATAAACTAAGTGTCCTATAATAATTGAAAACCTATAAGAGATACTACGCTAGGCATAGCAAACCCAACCCTATACTTGTACAATCAAACAAAATCTGGTGAAAAGTATCATTGCTTCATGTGCTCTCATCGCTTTAATAAGTTGGTGATAGTAAACGCTTCTCGCTGGCAATATTGGCTGACCCAGTGATCCAATCTCATGTTAAAATGTAAGCATGGATCTAAGAGAGTTTGAGTTAATTGTTAAAATGATGACAAATAATAGATACCTAGTCGCACTTTATTCCTACTGATAGTAAGATTTCGTCCTCGATACGATATAATTGTTTCACTTTTGCCCCAACTAACGCCTCGTCTAAATATAATGAAAAATCAAGGCCACTATCTGTGACCAAAAGGTAACACCATGTCACCTTCCTGGCAATCAAAGCGCATTTAACGCTAGAAAGTAATATAAACCAATATATTGAACCTGATATTAATCGTCAATATAAATTATAATGGCCTTACGCAAACACTTAAACCTAAACCTAATACTTGACCGGCTTATTGCCCCTATATTATATACCTCTATCATTTTCCTCAAACTCATGATAATTGATAGAATTTCCATTTAGCCAAGAACAATAATAAGAAAAAAATACTGACTAAATACACGCCAAAGAACTAAATCACTGTGAACATTGGTAAGAAGATCTGTGAGAACCCAAAACCTCCACCACATGATCGACGGAAATACATCGCCGGGATCATCAAAGTCGAAAATGCTTGTCAAAACCAAAACATCGGCGTGAAGAACATCGCTGCAAAATACCGTCAGAACGCCATTTTTTCGAACCACAATATCAGTGGAGCGCTTTTGAACCCTTCAAGATTCAAACGATCAAGAAAGACTTTCTTTGGGACCGTCAAATAAATTTTGTATTACTTGAAACACCATTCTTTTCGAACCCATCGTAATCTAAACATGAGATGAAGAAGAGGCAGTACCACCATCGCTTGAGAAAAGACCGGCAACCATTATGATATGCCAAACTCTTGCTTTTACATTAGTTATCACCACAGCCATGGTCAAATTGACCTTATACCCACCAAGAGTAGTACAATCCACGCGATGATTCTGACTTTGCATACTGATTTTTTAATGATTCACTAGCAAGGAGCGTTAATCCTCAAGAAAAAAAATAAAAAAATGAGACAATTAATAATAAACCACGTACAAGGCTATCTTTGATTTGACAAAAGACCAAATAACAAAATTGTCCAAAAAACATACGTCCTAAGAAAAACATAAACTACTCGATTTATTAACTGTCAACGAAAAGAACAAAACAAAAAATATGAATGCTCGATTGAGAAAAAACCACACTTTGACGTGGAAAAAAATCTAAACAACCCGCCGCGAAGATCACATAAGAATCCCATCGGCAGTGCCGAATCTTTATTGAGGCCCTCAATTGATAGGCTTTGTTACACCTAGAAAATGCTGGTAATATAAAATAATATATGAACTCCGAATATTAATCATCAATATAAATTACACACATCTTATTTATGTAATCTAAACCTAAACCTGGGACACTGGATCGCCATTGTCTCATATAATGCAACATTGTGTCACTCATCGGCTCTGGGACCTTAAGTTGCTACATCAAGTCACTATATATTGCGCAATCGTTGCGGCCCTATCCATTATCTCAGAACATTTTTGACAATTAGTTTGAGCTAAGATGTATATATAGCCTTCATTCTGTGGATAACAAAGAATAGGAAATAAAAGCATAATCAAACGGGAATAAAGACAGCATATATTGCTTGACATCTATATATAAGCTGATACCCCTTTTGTCCTATAAGAGTTACTTATTTCATTATTAATTAATACTCTCTCCATTTCAAAATAAATAATCATGGGATGAAGTTGTTTTATTAAGTAATTAGAAATTTATATCGAGATTGTAAAAAACCTAGATAGGAATGAAACGCCCACCTAATTGCAAAAGCGTGATATTAAAATCATATCAATCAATTATTGTCAAAAGTAACATTTTTAAACTTAATTCACGTATTTTGCATTTAAGAAAGAGTAAAATATTATAGAAGTAGTAGTATATAATAATTTGGAGTTGAATGGTAATGAAAAGTGATAGTAGTAAATTTGCTTTAAATTGTAAGGTTTAGAGATCCCTAGCACATGCATACATGTCAACGGGGCTGGATCGAACAATGAATATTCTTTATTCTTCCAGCTGATATTCAATAATCTTGCAGATTTTATCATAATTAAAGTAGAGCGAATCCTCCTACTATAAAAAGATAGCCATAAGTTTTTCCTTCACACTATTAATTATATCCCTTATTATAATATGTTTTATTGGTTTAAACATATATTTCTTAATAAATTTAAAAATGACTTCTATGGCAATTGAATAATTAATAAGTCCTCAATTTCACTAAAATTTATAACACCAAACATACGTAGCTTATCTACTCGATTCTTATAATGTGTGTAATAGTTTTACCTAATTTATATGTATGTTAATCACCATGTTCATTATCAATATTTTTCGTCCAATTATATAAAAATACCAACATCTTCACTAACGTGATAAAATATTTATATAATATTGTCTTAGATTTTTTAATTTTATCATAACAATAGTAAATTATATTTTAATGCAATGAATTGTCACCATACTAAATTTTATTGTATGGATACTCTCTATTCAATTATAAATTAAAAATAATTTTTCTAATCCAAAATTACTATTAGTGCTAATATATCTAAATTAGTGGATATTTTTTATTACATTTCAACAATTGAAAATAAAAGCTCTCAAAATACATATCTAATAATTCCCTCCATCTCCCCCAATAGATCAATAAGGTTTAAATTTAGATTTTTTCAATCGATTAAATTCAAATATTTTCATTTCTGGTTAGATAATATTTTATAAAAATTATCAAATAATAATATTTTCAAATTACTTTAATATTGATTGATAAATTTTATTCAAATCAAAATTATGCTTTATCGATGAAGATAAAGCCATTAATTTCAAAGACTTAAATCAAGATGACAATCATTTAAGATGGATGAGTATTGTATTTTGATATTTATTTTACAATTTATTTTTTTATTATAATATACATAACATTAGTTTTTGGCGCAATAAAAATATATTTATCTCAGAAATTATAAAGGCAATAATTAGTTAGAGTCGATCCAATATACGGTGTTAAAAATTTAAAAAATGTATCTTTCAATTATTTAATAATTACCTCTATTTCAAATTAAGACTTTCTCACTCCCTTTTTCTATTGGCCAATTTAATCATCAATTACTTTTATGTAACATTATGAAAAATTACAGTGTCAATATGAATTTTTTTATAAAAATAAATTCAACGATATCACTTTATTTTTTCAATTGCTGAATAAAAGTACTTGTTAGTCAAAGCTCGACGCCGCTAATCCAAACGTCAATTAATTTGTGAGGAGCATCGATATTAATCAAGAACTAAATAAGATTATATCACAATAATACTTATATTAGTTTTCACTCGTACGAACTTCATAATTGATCGATATCGTCTAAAAATATACGCACGAATACGATATTATACGTATAATCTACTTTATCGATGACAATGATGCACAAATCAATACCCCAAGCTCTATTCAACGACTTCATGACCTTTATATTAAAGTTGTTATTTATGTCAAAATTTTAAAATTTTCATATTAAGTAATATTAATCACATATATACTATTGAGATTTAACTTTTTATTAAAAAAAATTATTGAACAAGATATACTTTTTAAAAGAGGTATGTCATCTTTATTTCATTGATTTTCAATATAATTCATTTGGAGTATTTCACATTCGAACAAGGACATCTAATGTGTGGCCTCTTTGGTTGTTTTGTATGGCTAAAATAATTGAGAAAATTTCATAAAAGCCTTGATATTATTCGCTTGTGCAACATTATCAGACACCATCAATGAAAATATGTTAAAATGAATACATAAATAATCATCATTGAATCCATATTAATTTATACTAATAATCAATCAGGTTGACAAGTTTAACAATAAATCTAAATAACATAGCGATATTTTTAATTAAAAGAGAAAGTTGTTATTTTCTTAACACAATGTACTACACACGCTAAGATTCTTTTTATTAAACCTTGAAAATGAAGAGTAGTATGGTAACAAAACTTTTAAATCTTTATTAAAAAATTATAAGGATCATATAATAGAACAAAATAAATTATAATATATATAAACTGCAGCCTGAGTAATTTATAAATTTAATGTAAATAGTAAATTACTTTATTTTTTATTATCTCCATTTAAATATTTGAAACATAAATACCACGGTGTATCAACCATCTAGATATTTTACCATATTACTGAAAAGTGATACTGTATATTGTGAAGTGAAAAGATATGGGAAGGGGGAAATATTTCCTGCGAGATTTATTTCCAAATAAAAGTCCGACGATCCGAGGGTGTAAAGTTCTAAGTAGTGCTAACCAACATTGATTGTTTACTATGAATAATAGTTTTGAATCAATTTATTACTCAGAGGCCTTTATTTTTAAGTGTTGTTTAAGTGATCCGTCCCTAGGACGATTCCAAGTACAATGGGACGCAATATATATATCAAAGAATACATATTAAAGGTATTACTAGATAGATTATTATGATTGATAAGTGATTTGTATGTTAAAATTAAAATTTGATTTGATTGTATGATATATGATTTATTGCAATCTTTATCGTTTTCAACATTCATAAATAAATGGTTAAGTCTTAATTTTTAATCATCCAAGTCATAATAATGATCACAATCATATTATTCTGTCAATATTTATCTCGATCTCATATTGTACATTATTATAGTTCGAGGAACGATATGAAGGAGGGTGCATAACAAGATTCATTTTATTTTTATTCATATATTGAAAAACATTTCGAACGAAGTTCTCCATATCTTGTACATTATTTTGCAAGTTGCAAAATTGTGAAATTAAAGAAGGAGAAGAAACAACTTAGAATAAACTATCCTCAACTTCTACTACTCAACAGCTTTTCCTGCACGTACCGTTCCACACGTTTCAGTGCCATTTCATTTTGCAAATTTTGCAATTGCAAAATCATACGCCACTAAATTTAGATCCGGTACATCTAATTATTCCTTCAACGTTTTACTTTTTAGCTAATCTATATATATTAGTATATATTATATCATCGACCTTTAAGAATATTATTATTATATGATCGAATTTCAGTAAAACGCCAAAGATATATTTACACCTCCACTTGTTAGTTATTGACCTTGATTATTATTATTACTAGCTTTAGTCTCCTGAATCATCATCTCTGTCAAAGTGCCACGTATAGTAATAACCACATGGTCAACTTCCACGTTATCATCATTATCAACAGGTTGCACAATTCCCTTATGAAGTTTTTGCTGATGATGATGTTTCTCATCAAGTGCAAACTTTGTTGTTGACTTTTGTTCTTTCAATTTCTTGAAATGTCCCATATTCGAAAGTTCATGAACGGCTTCCGAAACCTTCTCAATGCAAATAATTATGTCAATTAAAATTGACCCAACTGCTAGGATTGGTATGATTTCTAAGAGGTTGGATTTATTATTTGAAGTTTTGAGGATGTTTTTGAGGTCATCCATAGCGCTTTTTATGTTGTGTATGTGAATTTCGACGACGGATGATGTTGGATGTGTCATGGTAATAATTGAAGATGATAGTTCACGTAAAAGTGCTGCGGATTCTGAGCTCATAGTTGTACATGGTTCTTGGATTATCCTCTGAAATTCGGTCGGTGCCTGAAAATAGAAAGGACATGTGTTAGAATGTGAGAACCATTTCATTTCAGCTATAAATGCTATTCATGTGTGAAATATTATAAAGGTCGTTTATTTGTTTTACTATATTGATTTTGTAATTTATAGTTAATAATAATGCATGTCACTTTATTACAATCGATATCGATATGTATACATAATTCAAAAGGTATCATATAAATAAATTATGGATACATTAGAAAATAAGGAATAATATGGTAACAAAGAAAAATATTAAAAAAAACTACATGTATGATTATGCAGCTTATTTAGCTTTATGATGCATGTACTCCATGATTACCTGTTTCTTTAAGTTGATGTAGGAAGTGACTAGTGTTTCAATATGGTAGGCACATTGTCGAGTAAGAGCTCCAACTTTTAAGTATTGATTCCAAGGGTGGCGGAATCTAAATCTTCCATGCCCAGGCTCCCACCAAGCAGCATTTGCCTACAAATTTAATATTGTACAACTACAAATCAACCATTATTACTTATCATGCTATATCATGCTACTTTATATATGCATACATAAATATGTACTTCGTCTTGATGATAAGACACCATTTTTTTATAATTAGTTTAAACCCTCATACCAAGGTTTCTTCACTGGCTTTTGATCCAAGAACGCTTTTGTAGGCTTGGAGAAATGATTTTCCTTCCTTGGATGCATTAACAACATTAACTTCACCTTGAGCTAGACTAAAATATTCATCTCCAAAACCTGTAGACAGTGAACATATATTTCTTTAGGATACTCTCTCTTAAGTTATAGTAACATGCAATTATTACGGAAAGCACAAGTTATTATAGTGTAAATTGATAACTCACCTTCGAGAAAGCTAGCTAGTTTTTCAATATTTGATGCAACCAAATTGTGTAAATCCTGACCAGCCCAGACAGGGCAAATGAGCACAGAAATGATGATACAAGTTGCAGCTCCAATAATAATTGTTGATAATCTCTGATGAGCTAACTCAATGATTTCATCGACTCGATAACCAGATACAGTAACCAAACTGAAGGTCAATATGAATATTAAAAGCCCATAATCGTATCTTCTCTTCAAATTCGGGAAGAATCTTGCAAATGTTGATCCCATTGCTGTAAGTATGTATAAAAGATAGTTAAGTTCCTCTGTTTTTATCACTGAAAAATCAATTTCAATAAATTGTGACGTTAAGTTCTAGTTTCCTTAGGGTCGTACTGAAGAGAAATTAGGGGACAATTAGGGGACAATTAGGGGACAACACAAATAGTTGGCCCTCTAAATTTTTGAAATCTGAAACAGTAATAAATAAAATTTTATTATTCATTTATATAAAAATTACTTTGTCACCTATTACTTTGTCACCTCTATATAATATAAGGTTTCTGGTTATGCATACGTTACCATATATATTATTAGTTCTTGATGATCATATACTTATATAATTGATACTTGAGATTACTCCAAATCTGTCATCTAAAAAGTATGTGATAAATGATAATGATCGAATATAGTAATACGGAGTAATATATACCAAGAATGAACACAAAGAATCCAAGCATGATCGGCTCTCCAGTTTTTCCTGTTAATTCAGCCAAATACTCCGCCCCAATACCAAGTGCACCACCTAGCAACGTTGCCCAACCTCTGTTTATGCATTTGCTTAAGGTTCCACCTAGAAAATAAAATAAAATAATTACCAATTGGAAAAAAACAATAAGTTGAAAATGAGTACAAATTTTTGCACTTTTAACCATGCAAAGTTAGATGTGAGTTCAATTTTTTTCCAATATGTACATGTGATTATGCATGTCACTCACCAACAGAAAATTCAAAAACAACCACCACAGTTAAGACAGCCCACATCCCAGCTTGTCCAAAGCCATCATATAGAGGCTCGAAATAATAAAACAAAGAAACCAAAGTGAGGGCTAATCCCACTTTTGCAGAATGTATGATCCTTCTAGTATCATCTTTTCCAATTTGTTTGGTTTCTTTTGCTATATTCTTGACCTTGTCCTTAAACATCCCTAACTTATTGTTAATCCAATCCAAAATCCTAGCAAACCCACCCTTTTTCTCATTAGCTGAATCCATTTCCAATAAATGAGAACAAGAAAGAGTTATTGATGAATTGGTAATGGAAGCTACTTTGGAAATGGTGCTCAAGGATTTAAGTGCAAAGTAGAAATAAGAGAGAGGTGGTGCATATATAGCCAACAAGGAATTGCATGCACCTTCAATGAAAGTGTAAAGTTTAAGTGTTAATTGTTGAATTTGGAGGGGTCACCTCAATATATTTATAGTAGTAGTGAAGGGAAAAACGACATCGATTTTATTTTTCTTAATTGTATCATGAAATTGTTTTTAACAATAGTATCATATACCCATTTAATTTGTGAGGTTATCTTTTTTCTATTTGTGATGTCTGCAGGAAAAAAGTTTTTTTTTTTACAATTTAATATGTGGTAGTTCACATAAGGTGGATGGCTGCAAAGTGAGGCTTTTTCTTGGATCTGGTCCCTATTGTATACTCCCTTCATTCCATAAAATTATACACTTTTAACTTTTTATTATACCTCTTAAAATTTGACCATAAATATTATTGTTTATATTATATAATATTTGATGAAAACTATATCAATGAAAATATATTTCAAACTCTTTCTATTAATATATTTTTATAAACTATTATATAATATAAATAAATATATTTAAGGTCAAAGTTTGAAAATTATAACTATAAAAAATGGACAATTGAAATGAAGATAGTATTTAATTACCATGAGGCACCCACTTTTTAGGTAATACTTGGAGTAGTAATAATAAGAAGGAAGAATTCATACATGTCTATGACTCTATGTGAGTACTATATAAGGTTTGCTTTATTTTTTAGCTCTTTCTGGCACTATGTGAAGTCGACTTCAACAAGCCATTATGGGGAATTAAGTGGAATGCTGTTAAAAAGTGTGAGACACTGCACTGTCCTCCACCACCACACATTGATCTGAAAATAGTTGATTCTTTTGTTCATTTGAATAAATAAAATTTCAATTTTGATCACTTATATTTCTGTTTTCAATAACTATATAAGCTTATCAATTTGTATTCGTTTTTTTTATAAGAAATGTTCTTGGATTTCGATAACTATTTAATTTGCAGGATTATATTGCATGACTTGTTTCTTGGAAGTATTCATATAAGTATAATCAAATTTTAAAAAAACTGCACATTAAAATAAAGCTGCACATACATTAAGAATATAAAACGTTAATCAATTTTTGAATTATTGTAGTCTCGTTTGTACGATAGAAAATTAGGGTGCTATTAAGGTATGGTTCTATTAAGATTTTTTAGTGATATATTTTGTAATTTTTAAATTTTTATGGGCTTGTTTGGTTATTTTTAAGTTCTTAGGGGTCAAACTACAAAGTGTATATATATATTATTATACTCCTTAATTCTTATGTTATTGTATTAAAAAGTTTAGCATTTGTGAGTATCTTGTATCTGAAGATACTCAGTGACATATTTCAGTGTTAGTATCTTGTCTATTAAAGATATTCAGTCACATATTTGAGTATGAGTATACAATATCTTAAAAGAACTAATTCTATTAAGATTTTTAATAGCACCGTAACCGTTCCGATTTGTACTGGTATAACTAATGGTGGAATTAAGGAGAAGTTGGAAAAGGAATCATGCCAAAAAAATTATTATGAAAAATAAAATTTTATTATTTGTTTATTAAAAAATTATTCCATTCAACCCAATTAAAATTTGTATATTTTTCTTATTTATCTGATATAGTTTTCTCCATCACTAGAAAAATTCATGATGAGTGATTCCGGTAATAGTATATTTTTATCTATTTGAGGAGAAGTTGAGAGAGAACAGCTTGAAATGATATGATCATTTCATTCACTCAAAAGTCAAAAACAAGAACCTAATTTGAGATTCACTTTTTATAAAATGTTGTGGAAATTCATGAAACGGATCGGGTCACACCACAAAAGGAGATAGACCATATTTTATAAGCCCAAGTAAGCATTATTATAAAATTAATTGATATTAGGTGGGATAGTTCATTGAATTATAAAATAGTGAACTATTTTCTTATTTTTTATTGTAAAACATTCACATTATAAATAAATTCTCAATAATTACTTAGATTTTGAGATGGACGAATAGTTTCTTCCTCCTTGGGAAAATGGAAATGGAAATGGACGTGATTTTGAGTGTAATTCATGAATCATGATAAGTAGACTTCTGAGTCAGGCAGCAATAACCATATAAAATGGAATTTATGATAAGGAGACTAATAAAAGTATCAAAAGGTACGGTCTCAGTCACTTCCGGTTCTGTACTCGAGTACGGAACTACAATGAACCGCGCTTGACTTAATTGCACTCTGAAAGTTTTCTTGATAATGATGTTCAAAATATTCTACGGAGTATTTTTATTTCAACAATTCTGGAGGTGAGGTGGCTTGTTTACAATCTGCTAAAGCTGGTGTCAACAAAATTCATAATATTCAATTGTTTTCTTCCTACTTTCAAGCCTTTTTTTTTTACTTAAAACAACAAAGATGTCAAAGTAATCTTCAATTGTTTTATTCTTCTTAATTTTATTTGGGGCTTGATATGTATTGCAATGACCTCTAATTTTGAACTATTTATTTGTTACGGGATAGTCTTTAAAATTCTTTTTGGAAGAACTCATCATAAACAATTTTCTTGATTATCACGAGATTATAATTACATGCAATCCGATCCTTCTTAAATTATTCTGTTTAGACGAAAGTTTACATAATTCACTTATTTAAAGGTATACATTATTAGAAAATAAGTAGTTATGATTTATTTTGGGAGGGTGTACATTTCTGATGAAGAATATACAATATACTATTGGACTTGAAGCTAGATTTAGCTTCTCCTCACATATGACATGATTTGGCCAAGGAAGAAATGTTGTTGATTATTACTGTTGAGGTTGAAACATTTTTTCTACCTATTGCTGGTGTCAATTGGCCCTGCAATGGACTGTTGCAGGGGTCGACTGGAGGAATCGATTTAGGCTGGAGAATCTGGAAGAGAGTCGGTCCTGGAGGGCCCGATTGGACGTGCTGAGACGGTTTGTTTGAGGTGGTTTTTGGGCTTTTTAGGTCCGAAATATTCTAGTAATGTTATGTATTTGCCTATAAATAGATAGTTATTTACTATGAGTTGTTCATTACACAATTACATAGAATCATCATAGAAAGAATATTATGAATTTAATATTCTTGAAGAACTTAGAGATTTTATTTTTGTTCTTGATAGATTTTATTGTTGAGATTTTCGGTGATAATAGCTAGTGGTAGGGTTTTATAACAATTGCTTTATAACAATTTTTTGGTAAATTAGTGGATCTGCAGCAGTAACAGAATTAGCTTTTCATATTGAGATGTGAACCTATATAATTCTTGTGTCTGTTTATTTCTATACTTTAATTCAATTACTTGCAACTCCTGAAGGTGATTTAAGATCTAAATGTTAACAATTACATTAGTAGTCTTAACACTTGTTACCACCCAAGTTGTATTCATTACAACATGATACTTATTGATACAGTTGTTCCAAGTGTAATTTGTGGCATCATTCAGGAGCACAGCAGAGCAGACATGCAATACTATAATAGAAAATGATATGGGTCTAACGATAGTATTTATTAGTCGCATTTTATTGTTTGCTTCCGTTAAAAACAAAAAATTTAATATTCCTTCCATTTATAATACATATAATCCTAAAATTTTGAAAATTTAATTTCAATAACTTCTCATTTTTTCTATACATTTTACTATTCATGTCTTATTAAATAACATAAATAAAACCAACATAACCGTTAATATATCATTTTTTATGATATCGGTAGTCAAACCATGAAAATGGGACCCACTCTACTTGATCCGATTATATATAACTCGATTTGACAAAAAACGAGTACTAGTTCGATTCTACTTGATTTGATTTAAATATTTTTCATAAAAATATATATTTGTCTTTTAATGTGTTCATATAATATTTGGAGTCTATATTGTTGAATGGAATCTTTATTTGAAAATTGACCGGATGATCTAATTCAAAATTAACGCTCGACTAGATGTAAATTCTTTTAATAAATTCCTATTTGCAATTGACTAGCAAGAAGCAAAATCATCAAAGCACCGCTACAATAAATACATTACTATGGTATCGGGAAGTGAAGGATAATAATGAAAGGAACATCTTTTTTATCGAATATTCCCCATTCTTCAATTATTTCAGTTCACTATTTATTATCCAAAAAATTATCCCTCTATATTATTACTTTACTCAATTATATTATTTAGAGGCTTGCAAGGTTAGTAAGCATACTTGTAGAGGTTCACATTCTCTATCAAAATCTTCCATCCGTCTATTAAGGAGAGTTATACTTAGAGGCTTACAAGGTTGGTGTAAGCATGGTGCTTACGAGGACATAAAAGTCATTCCATAAATCAATAAAAAAAACAAAAAAACCCACAAAACTCACCCTCCTATATGGATATACCCATCACCACATTATATGCCTTCTCAACAAAATCCCACCAAAATAGGCACAAATCTTTCAAAACTCAAAATCCTTTCACCATAATTCTTGAAGAATACCATTGTCACACGAAAAATTTGGCATCTTAAAACCCTATTCGATCAAACAAAACATACTAGAAAATTTGAAGAAAAATGGTGAAGAATACAAAAATAATTGGAGGTAATTTTTTCTACAATTTTACTATTATTTAAGTGTGATTTCTGACATTTTCAGTAAAATACAATGTTCAAGTTCCAGATTTTTACAACAATTGTGCAGAATTTTCAAAAAATTCATGTTTAATTATGAAAAAATATGCAAATTTTTGTTTCATGGTTGATTAATTATGAAAATTTGGGTTTATGTATGCTTTGTTGGAGTGAAGACCAAAATTGACGCAAAAAGCTGAGGGACCGGGGTAGATCGGAGCAGTAGTCCCGACCCCGAGTCCGACCACAGAGGCAAAAGTGTCCGGTGGAGTTCGGGGGAGTTCGGGCCATGCGGGGTCCGATACACGAATCCCCAGCAGTTTTTGAGCCACCTATTTTGAGGCGGTTTGAGGCCTTTTGGCCCATGTTTCCTATTCGGTTTAGGTTTTAGACCTATGATCTTTGTAGCTTATATATATGAGTGTTATGAGTCTTCTTATGGAAACACCACCTCAAAGGTGAGGATCAATCAAGACAAATTCATGAGAGAGATTCAAGAGAGTTCATATGAGAGGCTTGTAATTGGGGTTTTCATGTCTATGAAAGAACACCTAATTGAGAGATCTTGTTTCTAGGGATTTGAGGTGTATTAGCACTTGATTGCTAGATGGTGGAATAAGATTCTTGAGAAGTCATAACAATTCGAGGTGATTATTAGTGGATGCATGACAGAGATTAGATTTAGCTCTCATATTGAGGGTGAACAAAGGTAAATCTTTTGTGTGTTTAATTTCCATGAAATTTGTGCAATACGTTATTGTCATGTATGAATTAGTTTATATCGATCACGATGTATCTTAGTAATTAGAATAATTGATATGCCATAATTATCGTGAAATTACGTGTTAAGACCTGGATGTTATGTATCTGAGGCGGGATCGAGATTAGTGTCAATTATAGGGTTGCGATAATGGCGTAGGATTCCTAAATTGGTATCAGAGCGAGGTTTGATGATTGAAAGGCTATTCAGATGTTGTATGACTGGGTTGAAAGAATGGTGTTGATACAAGATGTGAAGCTGCTAGGTAGGACTAATATGGTGGAAGATGAAATTGTCTCTTGGGTTTGATTCTAGAGGCGTCAGCGTATTTGTAGTTGGAATTTCTTGAAAAGGTTCGTCTTGAATGAAAGGTCCCACGAAGATTTTGATTTGAGTGGTGTGAATTGGCATATCACGGGTTATGGATTGAAGGTCTTGGTTGGGAAGGTCATCGATTAGATGGAAGATTCACGGGTAAATTTGTGACTTGGGTGATGTTGGTTTGAGTTTATCAAGCCCAGGTTCTATGGAAGGTGGAGGATTAGATTTGTTGCCCAGTCGATGGACCAATCTTGTTCATAATGGATTTAGAAGTGCAACTCATGATCATGTGGATATATCGGTTGTCAAAGGTCGATGAAAGGACAAGATGGAGCGATAGGCTCAAGTTGATTTAAACTTGGTAAGTTCATCGAGGGTATCGAAAGATATGATCACGGTGAAGTGCAGGGGAGTCATTGTTGATGTTGTTCGTGAAAAGCATTGTTAGGTGCGAGTCACGATGGAAATGGCAAAGTAAAGAGTTCATGGCAGTATGGTAGATTGTTTGGTGGGATGGCTTGGAAGAAATGGGTGGGAGATCGGTGTGTACAAACCATAGGTGAAATACGACATGGTTGTTTCTTTGATGATGGTAAACTTGGTTGTCATGGCAACATAGATTTCCGGTGTTAAAATGGTTTTTGTTGTGGGTAAAATTCTAGGTTGAAATGCGGTGAGATGCTGGAGTTACGGGATGCCATTAGATGCAACCAAAGGCGTGTTGCGGTTATCATCCGGGGTTAGCGGCGTGTTCCAAAACTAGCGTGTAAAGAGGAGCTCTGCACCTCTTGGATTTAGCTAAGCTGAAAAATTATTAGTGAATGTGATTAAGTGGGAGTTGTGACCGACAAGGAAAAAGACAAGGAGATTCATTAATGACCAATCGGGCTTGGAGGAGGATTTCAAGGTACCTCGGGAGAAAGATCTGGTAAGGTAAAGAGAAAATATGATGCTATTTCAGCTAATGGTGAAAATTGCAACAAGGCAAAGTTTTTACTATGTCTCTTCGATAGTCAAGTTGGTGACATTCAATGATCTGGGATTGGTGAAAAATGCATTGAAGTTAGGGATCAACTTCGGTGGGATTCAGGGATGATGAACTCGGGTAAGTCTGCGCAAATTGAAGTTTGAGAAGACGGTGATCCAGTATGCTTGAGGAGATTATTGGAGTGAAGACCAAAATTTGGCTGCCAAAAGCGAAGTCGGAGGTAGATTGGGACTTGGTGGTCCCGACCCAGAATCCGCGAGAGCAAAAAGGTCGATGGAGTTAGGAAGATTCGGGACACACTGTTCCCGTGGCAGATTCTTGTGGCGGCTATTACATAGTATTCTTATGTGTGGAAACACTACCTCGAAGGTGAGGATCAAAATAGAAGAATTTATGAGAGATTAAGAGAGTTCATATGAGAGGCTTGTAATTGGGGTTTTCATGTTATGGGAAAACGCTGATTGAGACTTATCATGTTTCTAGAGATTTGAGAGTGTATTTAGCACTGTGCTAGATGGTAGAATAAGTTCTTGAAGTCATGTAACAATTCTTAGATGATTATTAGTATAGCAGATGCAACGGTAAATTTGGATTAGCTCTCACATTGAGGTGAATCAGGATATGTCTGATGGATCTTAGCAATTAAAATAATTGATAATACCATAATTATCGTTAATTACGGGTTAAGATATGAAGTTGTGTATCCTGGGCGGGATCCGAGTTATTGTCAATTATGAGGTTGCCAATAATGGTGTTTAATTCCTAACATGCTTTATTTTATTGATAATGTGCTTGAATATGAAAATTTGGATCTATACATGTTATTGATATTTGATTTCTGGCATTTGATGACGAAAATTGTGTGTAATTTAATGATTTCGTGATGAATTGGTTGTGAAACATGCCCAATGAATAAGGTAAAAAGTTCCAACTTGAACTCAATAAAATAGCTTTGTGTTCTGTAATTTGAATGGCCTTTTATAAATATGTGTCACGTTGTGATACGAAATACCAATCTACCCACATTATATTGAGACTGCATTTACCAGCGAAATACCACAGATTAGTATTATATGATATTAAAGTCTCTTATCTGAAAAAATCACATAACAATATCTAGTCTATATTACACTATCTTAAAGGTGACAATATAATTATGTAGTTTATTAGTGATTTGCCTGGATAACATCTAAACAATATTATGTTGCATTAGTACGTCTTTTATAAATATTGCATTCCAAATATAGTGATGTATTTTTTCAGTGCCACCTTTGTATTATGCAATATAATCACACTTATATCTTGGTATCCATTTTTTCCATCTGAAATACCACATTTTAGTAGGATATGATATTGTATCCTCTTATTTGAAAAAATGACATAACAACATCTAGTCTATATTTCACTATCTTAAAGGTGACAATATAATAGTGTAGTACATTAGTGATTTGCCTATATAACATATAAATGGTATTATGTTGCATTTGAATTGCTTTTGATAAAAATTGCATTCCAAATATAGTGTTGTATTTCTTAGGTGTCATTTATCTTGAATTATGTAATGCCAATGCCCCATAGTTGTATTCATCACTACATCAAAAAATACTGATTTAGTAGGATATGGTATTGTATTCTCTTATCTGAAAAAATCACATAGCAACATCTAAATGGTATTGTGCTATCTTACAGGTACCAAAGCATGTTGCTCATTGCAAGATGCAAATAGAGGGATACGAAGAATGTATGGCCATCCTTAATACAAGGAGAATATCTTGTTATAACTTCAATATCAAAATATGTAAACAATAGAACAATTAATAACTTTTTTGAATTAATATCAAACTAAGGAGAACTCTTATACTTGTTTAAATTAAATGAAGCTTGCAAAAAAGGCTAAAAAAACCGGGAATTAATTGTGTATGCTACAATTATGGCGCGTGTTACAGGGATGCTTTCTCAAAATGATAAAAACAATCGGAAAATACCCTATTCAATGCGGCCACATTGGATCAAATCCAACGGTCAAGATTTTAGTAAGCACCTAATAAGAATCTAATTATAAGCCTCCAAAAAAAACTATATTACTCCATGTTACCTTGGTTTAATTAAGTACACGTGTAAAAAATATACATATGCGTTAAAATACAAAGACTATCATGGGTTTTTACATTTTTTGTAAATTAGCGATGAAGAGTAAGGATAATTGCTACAAAAAAATTAGAATACGTGCTACAAATAAGGTAGAATATGTCTTTTTTAGGAATCCTACACCATTGCTAGACTAATTTGTAGTATCTCAAATCAATCTAATAACTAGATTCCGCCAAGGATGATAAACTACTTTCTGAATAGATAATCCTATACTAATTCAGATATGACAAACAAAAAGAAATAAAAAATGACTTTTTAAAGATATACCCTAGTTCACCCTCAATATGAGAGCTAATCCATGACGTCTTGAGATCACTAATAACTTCAGAAAGAATTGATTACAGGACTCAAAAACCCTATTACATGATCTTTCTAGATTAACAGATATTTTCTTATAAATTAGAGAAACTCTAATTAAGCCTTACAAATCTCTTAAGACAATTTCTCTATGATTCCAATATTTGAGGAAGTACATTCATAATAAAAGCAATCAAAGAAATACACTATTTATAGGTACAAAGATACTGGGATTTCAACCTAAATCGAAGACCAAGCGAGAAGAAGCTTCAGGCTCACGCTCCATTGCCTCGGCGCCTCCACGTAAAGGCCCTCGATCGGCATCTCTAGCAGCCGACCGAGGGGGCGATTGATCGAAAGATTTTTGGGGCCAAAAATCGGCTCCTCGACCAGGCCCTGCAGTAACCCATTGTAGGGGCAGTCAAGCCTGATATCGACTCCCGAAAAAGTGCACTTAATCACAACACCGATCCGTCTTTTTTGGCCGAAATTATCTTCACCTTTTTGGCTTGTCCTCGCGAAGACAAATTTCGCATCTTGTCTTCTCCATTAATCTTGAACTGCGGCACCCAAAGTTCATCATTCTCGAAGGCGCCGATTTGAACCCAGCTTCCAATTTCTTCTCCACAATCCAGGAACATCATTGAATGTCACTAACTTGGCTATCGAAAGAACATAGCCAAAACCATTACTGTTGGACTTTCACAACAGTCAAATCAACAACATGTTCTTTCTTCCTAAACTTTCCCTTCTTGATCTTAACTTCCAATTGTGTAAAATCCTCAAGCGATTGTCATCGGCCAATTCCTCTTTTTTCTTGGCTTTGAAATACTTGTTCAATTCATTGACATGCGGTGTTTGATCAAAACACCGCCTTCTTTCGATTATAAAATATTAAGGGTTGAGGAACTTCCTCTACGATGTCTTTTTAGGTATGCTAACGGATAGTTCTTACCGAAAACCCCCCCCTTGGTTGCTCCACTTTTTTGTCACGTTCAGGGACTGCGCAAATCATTTCGCGGCTTACTAGCGTCAATTGAATTACTAAAGCCAAAGTGCCTTAGTTTACAGGCACATATCTACGATAGCCGTAATCTTTCGTATTAATTTCATTTGTTGTTTGGAAATCAATGAGTGATTCCATTATTATGCCATTGCGACAATTGTGTATCGAAATTCATTTTACAGTTAGGTTAAATGTGATTATCGAGCAGTGTTCAGCAATAATTGTATATTGCAGTGTGAGGTTCTCATGATGGCCCCAGGGGTTGCTTGAAGCGTTGCTAGATGCTTACTCATTAATGGTTATAATAATAGTAAATGAGTCAATTATTAACTTATTATACAACTTTACTATGCTCCCCGAACCTAGAAGGTCGCATGCCACGATGGCGTTGAGTTATATTTCATATGAGGTAAAGAGAGAGAGCATAATTGAGAAATGTATTCTCAATTACAAGGGATTCTACATTTTGGCCAAAAAGAATATCGATTGAACAAATGAATATTAAATAGTTATTTAATTGGTTCAGAATATTTAGTATTTATCGATAACTGAAGATTATTGATGACTAGATACATATTTAATTAAACTAATTGTAAGTTTCACTCAGAATAACTTGGCTTCATTAGTGTCTTGAACTGGCCAGAGATTGCCGAGTCAAAACTAATACTTGGGTTGTTTGTGGGTTTGTTTAACTAGCCACCATAAGTAAGCTTTAGGGTTTTTCATGACAAAAGAAGAATAATTTTCATCAAAAAACCACGATGACGCCTCTCCTTTAGCCGATTTCTCCCAGGTACTGTAGGGTTTTAGTTTTGTTCAACTTGTTTACTATAAATGAGTTCTTGATTCCATCTCTGGTGTGGATCAACTAGAGATATATAGAATTGATATTCGACAAGGAATTTGAAGAGTCAAATTCACGTTGTGAATTTGAAGCGTGTGGATTTTTGGTGGAATTTACTCCGCTGCATTGTAAGTACTATGTCATTACATATTGTAATTATGTGTATTTTTAATAATGTAGTAAGCACTTTAAGATCACGGATATGAATTTATATTATACTCGTATATCCATAGAGTTTTTCCATCATTGATAACCTCGTCAAGCATCACCCATACCACAAACATCAAGGGCCCTTCCATAAGATGAACCTTCCCCAAATCACCAGTAACATAATTTATCATTTATCTTCGCAATCACGGAGATATGATATGATGCGGAATCCTAACATGAAATTCGATCAAACTCACATAGGTCATCGGAAAAGCATCTTCAACGTTTACTACATTGAAGCCCCCTCTTCTCTGCAATGTTTCTTAATGTGACCTTTCTTGCCAAAATTTCGGCATTTGACATTAGATAGAATCTATCCTTATCGGTCTTCCATGGTTATTTTTTCTACTTCCATCCCCTACAAACAAAGTAAGCCCTGAATTCACCATACTTGTTTCCTTCATCGAATTTCCTCATCCAAAATTTGAGCAACAACATCCTTAGAGTTCAACGGGTCGCTACTAGCAGTGAGTCAACGGAAGCCTGTGGGTTCAAAACTATTTGGCAATAATTCCAAAATAATTAATGATTTTCATTCATCATCGATAATAAATCCGACAGTTGCTAATTGATGAATAATGACCACTCATATTATTTAAAAATGCGTGTTCCCTTGAAATACCTTCAACCATCTTCAAATTAAAAGAGATTTTCATAAAAAAAAGAGATACCTTATTATGAGTAGTGGATTTCGTACAAATCCGATAACACTTTATTGCCCCACATTGTTTTGGTCTCTTTTCGCCACATTATGAGACACATTCTCGTGAAGCTTCAATCGGATCGCCCTAAATTTTTTGTCACAAATGCATTCCACTTCTCTATACTCGTCTCTCTTTGGCTTACCGGATAGTGGTTAAATGAAATCCTACGACTAATGCAGATAATCTTCAATTTGCTTCCTGACGAAAAATTAGTTCCATTAACAGGTTCATACCTTAGTATCGACTCCGCCGTCTCCAGCCATAATCGATAAAGATTAATTCTTGATTATCACAACCTTACCTACGATATCAATTGTTAGAATCTGCACCCGTTACTTGTCAGACTAATTTGTGTTAAGCTTAAGTCCATCCGATAGCAAATTCCATGAGGATGATAAACTACTCGGATAAAGATAATCCAATACTAATTTAGATATGACAAACAAAAATAATAAACGTAATAAACTTGAGGAAGGGGTAGTCGGGATATTGTGGGTTACCCTCAATCACTAATTTAGATATTGGCCAGGTTACCCTCGATATGAGGAAACTAACTTGACCTACTAAATCCACTAATAACTTGAGGAAGGTGATTACACGTCAGAATCCTATTATATGATCTCTCAATTAGATATTTTCTTATAGATTGAAAATTCTAATTACAAGCCTCACAATCTCTTAAGACTATTTCTCTATGATTCCAGTATTTGAGTACATTCATAATAACAAACCCCTATTTATAGACTACAAAGTTACTAGGTCTAAAATCTAAACCGAATAAGAAAACTAGGCCAAAAAAGGCTTCAAAACCGCCTTAGAATTAAGCTTACAGCGCCTCAATCGGCCCTCAGCTGTAGCCCAACCCGGGGAGCCGATTGTTGTCCTGGGTACAGGGCCAAAATCGGCTCCTCAATCGACCCCTGCAGCGAGGCGATTGCGAGGGACCGATTATTTCTGATGCTCGGCTCAAAAGTGCACTTCAATTTCAATACCGATCCCCTCTTTTTGGCAGAAATTGTCTTCACCTTTTAACAGTCTCTAACAAGAGTAGAACCAAGACTTTCTTGTAAAATCTTGAATCAGATGCTACCAAACTATTGAGTCATCGACAAGACTATTAATAGGTTATGTGGCACAACTGCACAACGCCAATCCAGACTAAAACTAACTACGTACATATATGATGTCAAGTGCGACTTCAATTTTTTTAAGTTTAATCATCATAATCAAAATCCAATTTTAACAATAATGTCATGATTATATTGGAGAAAATATATATTGAAATTGTGAGAAAATTTACAAAAGAAAGAGTTCAATTACATTTAATTACATAGTTACCAGCGAGGTATGATCAGGATATATAGAGAATACCAATATTCCATGTTGTTGTCCTTCACCACATGAGAGATCCAAATAAAGAAGCAACAAAAAGAACCTTAAATAAGTTTTAAATATAAACAGTACGATCGTATATATATCATATTACAAGTTGGAAATTAAACAAAAGTTAATTATGAAATATTCTTTCTCCTAGTATTCAATTCCTTTGATAATGTATATTTGAATTTTGACCTTATTACTTGTACTTTTCATATAACATCACACCCATCCAACTTAGACGATGTTGTAATCAATAATCTACCTTTTACATCTTGCTCCCTCATGAGTCATGTCCAGTTACGGGTTTCTAATATGAATTATTTATTAAATATGATATTTAGCTCCAAATCTTATACAAAATGACATTGGAATCGTATACTCCGTATATGTAATATTATATCACTATCAATTGCATGTGGCATGCATCATATGTAGGTCAGGTGTAATATTTGTATTATAGGATAAGTTTAGGAATTTTATAAGTGATAGAGAGAGGGGCCAAGTCGGCATGAATGTGAAATTAAAGGTGAATGGGATCTGAGTTAGCAACACATTTTCCACAAAAATATGTACTCTGAACCTAATACTAGTATATATATAGTTTAAGCCAAGATTAGACACACAAAAAACATATACTATTGGCGTGCACTAATGAATTAGGCTATCTAACAAAGACATAAATAGCCCATACTTCTTTTTCCTTTTTATAAGTACCACCATATATCTACTAGGAACAAATCTAGGATAGATCAAAACAAAGTCGAAGAATAAACTCACTCCATCCAACAATTCAAACTTTCATGTAAATAGAAAATATTTCCTGAAGTGGTAGAGTTTCACCCCACGAACAAAAAAGTAAATATTCATATGCATATACTGTAGTATATAGTGCATTATATTGCATGCATGATAGTATACTTACTCGGTGCCATCACTAGCAAGCATAGGAGAAGAAGAGAGGGAAACAGCAGAGCATATCAACAACATACAATGCATGAAATGATGAAGAATCTATTTATCTTTTGGTGTGTGCCTTTATATTAATTTCAACCCGGCCTTTCTTCATTCATCCTAATAGGGGCGAATTTAGATGTTATTCATAACATACACAGGAATACCTAAAGTTCAAATAGAGGTTCCACCAGAATAGATAAGAAATGTACCTAAATAGCCCGAGTTTAAATGTAGGGGGTGACTTGTTTGTTTTGGTTTTTAACAAACAACACTCCAACTAAATAGAAGCTCACAATACAGAAACTATCCAATTCCCATCATAAAATATTTGCCCCTTCCCTCTTTTTTCACTTTCACTTCTCTCCAATGACATTTGCATTTGAGTTCTAATTTAAAAAAAGTTGCATAGTATTTGTTCTTTATAAATTCACTTATTATTGTTATATTTATTACTTTTTTTGTTTCTATATTTTGGTATATATTGAGTTTTAGGAACATCCACCTTTTAATTCCTGAATCCACCCATGATCCTACAATGAGTCTACGATGACGACCCTTATCCACTTACCCATCATCACGTTATCTAATACTCTTTAGAAGAGGCTACATGTTCAAATCCTCTAAGAGGATCATATTCTACTCAATTTGCAGGCATGGTTTCCCCAAAAAAAATTCATCGTTAATTAACACAAAAAAAAAATACTCTTTTCATCAGATGAAAATTGTCTAGTTATGATGACTTATTCAAAAAAAATTAAAAATAAATTAATACAAATTATAAATAAATATAAGTGTCAATTCATTACTCTATTTTTCAAAATTTAAATATCAAAATCAAATACGTGGACCATTTATAAAAGCAGAAGAAGTATAATATTCGGAACTTGGGCTATGTTTCCCTTTTGTTTATATAGTCCATACTAGACCTGTCTAATGAACCGGGCTTCGTGGTCCGCTTCCACGCCCGGCCCAATCGGTCGAATTTAACGCCTCGCCCATCAAGAATTCCATTTTGACGGCCGCTTGATCGGGCCCTGTGCCCTGGCCCCGCCTGCCTCACCCAATATTCAGGGTATTCGCCCTGCTCGGTGCCGTCACTTAACAACGTAAGAACGCCTAAAATAACTTAATAATCGCTTAACACATAAAAATCCTCACAGATCATATATTTTACCGATTAAACGTGGTAACGCTTATATTAAACGTGCTAACGCTTAACACATAAAATACCGCAATGCGCCACATTATGTATTCTCGTAAGTACTCAAGATAAACGGCAACGCTAGTGACAAACTCGAAAACGCTTAACACATAACGTCATAAACAATAGAAATTAAACACCATAAACAATTAACAAATAACGTGAACTGAAATCACCGATGACAACACAATCACATAAAAAACTAAATTCTGGCGAGTATCTAAGACATTTAAGAACCATAATTGTTCGAAATTGAAAGTACACAGCGATAAAAATAATCGTTGAGTATCAAAGTACATGTCATTTCCTCCAATTGTCATCCTATTCATTGTCATCTTCGACGATCAACTGCTAGCGGCAAGGGTAGCCAAGTGATCCCCTCGCATTGTCAACCTCATATCCTCAACTGCATCGTCAACGATCTATCCTAAGCCTCATTCCCTACATCTCGCTCTCAAGATCTCGGCTTTCATCTCACCGAATACGCTAACATGTCATGCTCATCGACTCTAGGAAAGCTCTGAATGATCCTACGGATGACCCCCGCTGTCGCTGATCAAAAAAAGTGGTCAGTGATGTTAGCTGCCCCTACATTGGTAACCATCCCAATGGGCGGCACCTGGGGGCTTACATCTGTCAACGACCACACATCATCCCTCCGGGAACTCAAATCTCAAAACTTCCCACTTGTAAAGAACTCACCCTCCCCACATATACAACCCTCGACAAGCATCAATTGTCTTCCTATCATAGCGCCCCTCTTACATCAGATCATTTGTTGATTTTCTAAAACGGGGACACCTTGGTAATCGACCAACAAACGGGAGTAATATCATCCCATATCGACGCTGAAGCTTGTTTTTTATAGTTGATATGTTGTGAGCATCATACGTGGCAAATTAACCTTAACCCCATTCACCATACCCCACGTAACAAAGATGTATTTAAAGCAGCCCGACGCTGACTATTTGGCAGGGCAGTGATCCTCGAACGACCTTTCAAACAAACTCAAGACCGGCTCAAATTATACTTATAGGCTGGGACATGTTTAGCTATACGGCCATTGTTAAGAATGGCCGCACAATCATTCAAACTAACCGGTCACATTGCCAACACCCTGCTATAATCAGCGGAATCCCTCTCCCTACGCAAACCAAATACCCTAACTAAATCATCTTCCGTCATACTACCACTGACAATATTTATCAAGTAATTACACACCACACCTCCATCGAATAAGTAACCCTAAGCGCCATTAAATCGGGCAACTATCTCGAGGTACCAATGCAACGACTCCACTTAAAAGTGGGCCCCTGAATTGTAATCACATCAACCTAAGAGTCACCAACGACGGATAACGATAAAAACGATTTATTTAACATGATAAATAAAACAATGTCTCATTCATCAAGCAACCAACCAACACTACAACAACAGTAAAAGTACAATATAAATACAACATCAAAACAAATCCAAGTTTACAACTCGAGACAACAATAATTATTAAGTACAAACGTAACTCCAGTAACATAAAAGATGACCGCTGGTGTCTTCCGCCCACCATCGCCACCTCCACGTGTAATGCCTACTCGGCCGTAGCATCTCGTCATCCCAAGAATGTACCTAGGCATATAAAATGCCCGCCCATAAGTGAATGGGGAGTCACATGTTCGAAATAATACAAATATCACAAGTTTACCCAACACTCATACAAACAAGGATGTAATTCAAGTCACTTCTACCTATTAAAGCACTATACACCTCAAGCTGCTATATTTTATATGCTAACACAAGATAAATCTTTCCTTAATGACTTTCCAACTAACACCGACAACTCACACCACGCCAACAACTTTAATACTCCAAGACACCTTAATCACATGAAATCTCTATTTGTTATCTTTCTAAGTATACCTACTTTCCAGCTATTCCACTCACATAACAATTCAACTATTATCTTTAGTTCACCTAAAGTCATTACTCCCAAATATAGTCATACACCCCTACGCATATCCGGATGTTTATCATAAGAACTTTCAAATCATTTCATTTTTTTTAATACAACCGAGCAACTTATGTCGGGACAAGACAACTTACGCATCTTTAATTATCTCACCAAATTCTTCTATTTAGCATACTTGAACTTACTTCTACCTCAACGGTATCAACGCCGTGGTTAAATCATAACTTATATTAAAACCCAATTCAATCAAATTTTCCACCACATATAAAATATCATCAACATCATGGATAAATTAGCATGTACTGTTTATAATGTTTGTACTTACTATTCTATTCAAAAGTTATCTCAACCATTAACCTACTCAATTTTAACATTTAGGTGGTATAACGATTAATATCAACTCAGATCCACAAGAGAACTAAATAATACTATTAATGATCAACTCCAAACATAATTCGACATAATTTCATCAAGGCAACATCTGGGTATAATCAACATCATATCCATAACCAAGAAACGAAATATAAACATATCACAAAACACCATAGAAAATTTAAACAACGGTAACACAACCAAATAGTCTCAACTCCACAAACTAAACAACATAAACTACCCAACACTACAACTAAACCACTCAATCAACTCAACGACTCTATCAACTCAACAACTCAATCAACTCATAACGTGTGTCAATCAGACAACACACCAACTCAACCAACTCATATCAACTCATAACAACTCATGTCGACTCATATCAACTCATATCCGGATTTCTACAACTAATGCGCATATAATCAATCTCAACCTGCAGGGAGAAACTTATGCCCGTCGACATAAGCTATCACCGAATCGTAACGAGATACGTAAGAACACCGCACTTATACCAAGTATAAGGCAACATCGGATACAACTCAACATACATCAACAACTCCACTTATACTGCAGAGGTGCACAACACCGGGTAATACAACCCATACATATATCAACAACTCCTCAAAACACCTATACGACTCAAACCTACGTATTACGACTCCAACACAAAGGAAATAAACAACTCCCCAACCAAACACCACAAAATCATCAATTACAAGCATTTAAATACAACCCTGTGCCTCCAAGTAACAATAATCAACAATATATAACCATCACATCTACACATCATCTCCTACAAATAAGTAATAAAATAACATATCCTCAAGACGACCAATAAGTACAATAACATATACATATACAAATGATAGATAAAACTCACGCCAGATTAGTACTCACCTGCTGTAAATAACAACGCTCCTCCTAATCAACTGAAAGTGTCTTTCCCTAATGCCCGCCTAATCAAAAACACCCGAAAATATAATTATTACAACTCTCATTATTAACTCTTTTAGTTTTTATTTCCAACTCGCAACCATATTTAATTATCAACTTAACAAATCTAGTGGAAATATTACTACGCGTGTTTGAACGACTAATAAAACGACAAAAATCCGGACCACCCCAACAATAAACATTCTCGGTCCCCCCTTCCTCTACCCCAATACCAACACTCTAAACAATATCTAATCAATCAAACAATCAATTCCCCAAATAATTAATCCATCTCTAACAACCTTTAATCAAAACCCAAATATTAATCAACTTACAAAATCCTACCTCAACATACTCTCGTCCAATCAACACCAAAATCACCACTTATACTCCAAAATAACTATATTAAACTCCAATAAATCACTTTTGCTAAATTTACATTTTCTTCAAAAGTCAACGAAAGTCAAACGGTCCATAACTTCCTCATCTCTTAGTATTCGAACGACAGACTTATACACCTTGTTTAAAAATATCAATTATACAATCAATAATTAGATTCAATAATATTCAACTTTTTAAGCAAAAAACAACAAAAGTCAACTATCCATCACAACACATTTCAATTCCATAATCGAGTTATCACTTCCTATACCATAATCTAAGCTCGATGATAATTCTATACCATCTTACCTTGATTCAAGCAAGATGATGCAGGGAAGATAGCCAACAAATTTCGAAGCAAGAACAAAAGCATTTGGTAAACGGAAGAAAAAAATTCTAAGTGTATGGGACTGGTTCGCCACCTCGATGTAGGAGTCAGCAGTTTGGCGACGATGACGAAGAGCGAGCCGAGTAGGTGTAAGATATTTACAGGTTTAAGTCATGTTCTTATTATGCTTAATTTCTCGCCTTGCTTAATAACACAACTCGAACATGTAACATTTCTACCTCAAATTATATTACCACCCAACTAATATCATTACCATTCGACTACAACTTTATAATTTTAAATACCGAAATGTACTACCAACCGACCGATTCGCTTTTTATTTTCAACTATTCAACTTCAAATTTTTATTCTAAATAGTCCAATCGGAAGAACTAGTATACTATTACACACATTAGTAATGCAACGGGTTATTACGCCTACCCACCTTATAAATTTCGCCCCGAAATTTATTCAATCAGCTTTGTCACACACAACTCTCCCCTTCAAATACTTCTTCATCTTCGAACAATTTCTTTTTTGCTTTTGATTACTTTTGTCCCATTATTGTAAATCGGAGTTTAATTTTACGATTTAAAGGTACTGAATATGTTTAAGAGATGATTGGGAAGAGAGTTAAGTGATCAATCGAGAGAAATTCGATCGGTGTTAAAATATGTTTTATGTTGCAAAATAATGCTTTTTTAACCCAAAATCTTTAACAAGCCAATCTAACGTGTGGAACGCTTAATTTAAATGCACCACCAAGGAAAAAAGAGGCAGCCGACGCCTTAAATGCTAACGGCTCATCGCTAATTTAAACATGGCCACGCTTGTTACACACAAATATATTGGTTGTGGCGAGCCAAACGTGGCCACACGTTAAAATTAAAGTGACCACGCTTGTCACTTGGCATTTTAAGGCACACGCTCTCTTTTTTTTTCCAATTAACCAAGTGACATCGCTTAAATTTAAATGTGCCTAATGTCATTACACGAAGAAACCAGATTGGTACATAAACGCGTACACGTTTAAATTCAAACGCGGGCCCCGCTTTGACTTTAAAGTTGGTCAATGCTTACAGATAAATTCTGCACCACGTTAACATATTTTTAGAATATATAATAGTTTAACATACTCCAAAATGAACGCGATTATCTAAGCCGTCACGCTTATACTAAAGAGTTTACATGCGAGTTCCTAAAAATAACATTATTCAATCTAATCATTATAAATTAATTCATCTTCGACTCTTTCTTTTGTCGTAATCAACTTCGTTCAATGTATCGTCTCTTCTTCTTCAATTTCTTCTTCAATGTCGCTAAGCATCGTCAACATATCCTTTTGCTTTGTTGTATGAACAGCTTCGATTCAGAGATCCCATGCTCGGCTGGCCCAATCTTTTGACACACACATACTTCATGTATGGACTCTAAGTTGGCTCAAACAGGTCTTGAACTAAATGGGGCAATATGAAGGCTCAATGGCCTTACTATGCTAGAGTCCAACATGGATGCTCTGGCCTTCAGGCTTCTTTATACCTGGGGTCGTATTCCACAAATTTAATCACAACAATAATATGTTTCTAGTATTGATCGATTTAATTTGTGTTCCTTTCAATGAGGGTGTTTGGCTAAGATTTTTTTTTTTTTTTTTATAAGTTATCTGCAACTTATTATAAGTTATCAAATCTCTTTTCGACTTGCTTAAATTAACATAATTTATAATACTAATTTTTTTACATATTCGATAACAATAACTTATAAGTCAGAAAGTTGCAAAAACCCACTTATAGCCGAAATCACTTCAGATAACATTTTTTTAATCTTATGATATAAATAATTAATAATTTAATATTTAAAATAATAAAAAATAATTGTAACTAATTAATATTTTATGATTAAAATATAATATTTCCGAGTATTAATAATAATATAAATTGTATATTTTCCTCTTATATCGATTTAACAAAATATACAAGAACTTTTAATTAAAAAAAAATCTATCAAAGAATTCACTGAATGGAAGCATCATGAAAGATAATCAAAGAATTCGCTTTACAAACTACTAAAATAGTTTCTGGGTGAAAGTCGGTAATTAAAACTTTTTAAAACAACTTATGTCGACTAAGTAACTTATAAATTGTATGCTAAATTTTGCCAAACACATTATTTTGTCAAAAATCAACTTATATGTTGATTTTCACTTTTTTTTTAAAGCTAGCAAACACCCTCAATATATAGTACTTTGTCTATATCTTTGACAGTAGATTGTTGTTGTTACATCCATGCACCAAAAGAAAAGAAAGATCGACTACCAAGAGTTTGGATAATGTTAACGTTGTTCTAATGAAGTTTACTGAATGGACGTGGAGTTTGAAAGGCAAGTATCCCTATCATTATTATATTCATCTTAGTGATCATGATCAAATTAATTATCAATCATATTAATTTTTTCAAATGAGGTTTTTTTTTCGATACATCAATTCATTATCTTATATACTGCCATGACCTGGCCGATCCTAACCTATCCGTGAATCCAAATGATCGATTCTGGGTCCCGAAACATCCGAAATCTGATCTGATCCTATCCTGATCCAACATTCCGATCCCAGATCCGAAAACCCAGATCCCACCATGATTCAAACCTGATCCTGATCCCGTAATTTAATATATAAAAAAAAAATCTAAACCTATTTCTTCATTTTCTAACCTGACATCTGACATTCTGATACTATTATTCCACGACCGAACCTGACTCTGCCGACTTATCCTGCCCTGGCCCTCGAATCTCGACCCGAACTCCTGCTATTCAGCCCGATCCGTGATACGGAGTAATATTTACTATACATTCATTCTAGCTCATCCTATCAAACCTACCTAATCATCCGAAATTCCAAAGACTGCGATATAAGACCCTCTCGAAACTAATGTGCAAACGAACTTTAGTGAAATTGAATTGTCTAGATTGAAAGGTGCACCGAACCAAATTTGTTACTTGGATTGGGAAATTATTGTTACATTCTATATTATAAGAAATTGTAATATTGAAAGGTGCACGGAACCAAATTTGTTACTTGGATTGGGAAATTATTGTTACATTCTATATTATAAGAAATTGTGATAGTAAGTTTTCAATACATACCAAGCTGTGATATCGACTATTATTTATATTATTATGTTGGATTGAAAATCAAATATTTTAAGATAATTTAAGAGCGATCGTTATTTACATTGATAAAAAGAGAATCAATCTTTTTCAATGAAGATTTAACTATTGTCGCCTGTTACCCGTTTCCTTCACAACACTAGTAATAAGCTATCCAAATATAGATGCATGAGATGTAATTTTTTTTCCCAAAAACTTCGATTCTTATTATCGCAGCACTCGAACCCGCAGTTCGCCTGTGTGAGTACTCTCGCTTAAAATCAGCCTAAAAATATCTCTAAGTGTATTATATAATTTTATCGGGTATCCATCCGTGTGTCATGTGACTTCAATCACTTATATTTAAGCAATCCAACTCGATCAATCTTTGAGAGTATTATCATAGTTTTTAATTCGGATATCGAATTACTCGTTAGATGATCAGACAATGACGATTTAGGATTGCAATATAAATAAACATACCAAAAATACAAGATGATCAAGTAGGAAGGACCAGCATACGTAGGTGCCATCATAAGTCGACACGTGTCTCCCGACAACTACTCCATCGAAGATACTATTTCTACATTTGATAAATTAAAGGAAACTGGTAAGAAACACACGGCTTCAATATTATTGGTTGCTTTCTTGATAATGACACGTGGCCCCATCCTATTAGCTGAATTACGCACAATAATCCATATCTCAATTAAAAAGTCCATTGATTGGACAAGTGGGCCCACTTTTGGCCTGCGAATCTTATGCGTTTGTGGACTTAGCTTATCTATAGTTGACGCGTGTATAGTGTTGGTGGGCCCATTTAATGTGCAAGTTGAGCAAAAGTACAAATCCAAGGTTACAAATTTCTTTAGAGGGAGGGCTCAATATTTTGGCACGTGGTGTGGAAAATTTAAAAGTGTAGAGTCTATTTAGTGCCTAATCCATGAATTTACTCCTTAAAAATCTATTGATATGTAATGATAGCTTAATAATCCGATCCAAGCTTTTATAAAAAAGCCGCCTCGATTTTTATTTTATTTCTATAATATATATTCTATATTCTTTATAATACAATATAATCGATATTATGTAATTGTACTCTTCATCGCTAATTTACAAAAAGTTTCGCCTACTATTTAATTACTTTTAACGGATTACATATTCAATAAAGAAATTTTTAAGAATTCGAATTTGAAATCCCGTTATTTGAAAATATCTTATGACCCTTTTATTGTTCTATAAAAGATAAAAATCGATTGAATCAGATTACAGATTTAATAAAGTTAGATTTGTTACAATGGTCAATAGACTATGTCTACGATCAAAATCTATCATATCGGGTTAAAGATAAATAAATAGAAGCTACTCAACATTGAAAACTAGCTAATATTTGCATACACTCCTAATTCTGTAACTCTGATTTTGATATTTACAACAATTTATAAGCATCATATTTATCTTTTTATTTGTCTTTTTTAAAATCAATTATAAAATAGTTACGTTATTCATATTTTATCCTAACCTTTAAATGATAAATAAAGTCACTTAAATTTAATAAACATCATCTTTTTAAGTACGATACTTACAATTTTTAAGAAACTCTTAATCTCTAGCTCTAATTGTGATATAGTTAGTTATAGTCTTGTAATTTAACTCGCAATATTTTTACAACTGCTTTCTGTTATTGCTGGTGATCCCAGCGAACAGCAGGACAATTCAAGAACGAGCTAAAAAGTTGAACAAATGTTTTGTGTATTTCTTAGATGTGATGTGTTAAATAATGGTGTATGTGTATCTTACTACATTACATGCATGATGTTTAGTGATTTTTAATTTGATATATATTTATATTGTTTGTCTAGGAACAAGAGTGTACCCAAACTTAGCCACAACGCCGACAACTTTAAAACATTTGTTTGACACTTCATTAAGTTTTAGATGTTTGATTATTTCACAATAAAATTGTTAAGTGGATTATTACATCTATCGATCTCAAAATGGGATCTCAAAAGAAACGGAAGATAGACCGACAATGATTAAGTAGATAGCTACTGCAAATAATAAGCTAAGAGTCTTTCTTAGCAATGAAATATTTCACTTTCTGAAATCAAATTGAACTTAATTGATGGAATATAAATTGTCCCAACTTTCTTGTGAGTTAATACATGCATGTATAAACATTAGGGAAATTCACTAAAAACGAACATAATATATATATATTATATCATACAATTCATATTATTAACTAAGGTTTTTCGTGTTTAAAAATTTATTCATAATCAAAACACACATTATTGTAGATCTGAAATGAACTCATCTAACCTAAAAAAAATCAAATGTTCCTAAAAAGATGATATTCCTTAATTCATTTTTTAATCGGTTTTTTGCTTATTTCGCATGACATAGTGAAATGTAGCTTATAAGATATCGTATAAATGCCAATTAATCGAAACTATATAATAAGTTTGGCTGACAATTTAATAACAAAGATATTTAAATGTAAAAATATAATTTTCTATACTAGAAATATAAATATTTTAAAACAAAAAATTAAGTCTAAAAATACAACTAAAAAGTAATAAAGAGATTAGTATAATAGTACAACTTTATTTCTAGTGGGCATTAAGTAGGTGCTATATTTGTGTTAGTGGGTGGTCCATCATCTTCCTTAGAGTACGTCTGGGATTTATCTTCTAGCTCCATCACAAAAAACTTCAAAGTACAAAAGAAAAACAATAATGAAAAAATTAAAGGGCCCCCTACCTCCTTTCAATTATATACTTGATGTGGTAGTAAATTTTAAAAAGTTGGGATAAATTCTGTATTCATCTTCTTCATCCTGACAACTTTAGTTACTACCGGAGTATATATCTTATGAAAGGAAGATAAAAATGAATTAGTACGGACATAACTTTGTGGAAGGTGACATTTCCTAGTTTTTGAGCTGTTTGTATGTTCTGACACATTTTATGACACCAGTTTCATAGTACTTTATGTTTCAATGAACACAACATAAATATAGTAATATATAGAAGGCACACATGAATCTATCTACATCTGATCTTTCCTTCTCTGAAAAGTTGGGTTGATAGAGGTAATATATTGATGAGAAGCCCCAGCTGCTGCATGCATGTTGCCGCTAGCATCAAATGGTTTAATTATTGGAATGCATAGATAGAGAGGTCAAATCACTTATGAACTTTCCTTAGTTTCATCATTTCTTATATAACTCAATAATGCTAATAGATAAAAACAGTTTTACTACTGGTAGTATAGATAGATATGGACTAATAATAATACATATATATATGTAAAATAGGAGTCATGCATGTAAACAAGTACTACACGTAGTAGATAAAAACATTTTATATTATCTTAAATCTAAATATTTTTATAGTCAACATATATTATATTTATAAAAATAAATAGCAAAATATATTACTTTTAAATTTGAACCATATTTTAAGAATCAATAAGATATATAGTAGTTGATAAATGACGAGTGAGTCAAGATTATTATCTTTATTTCTCTTCCTTTTTTGGGTCATATCTCTCCACTTACTCCATCATCACTCCCTGAGTAGTTGAGTACTTGTGTTCACAAGACTACTGCAGTCTGAAAAAGAAAACATCTATAGATAGAAACAGGTATATATATTGATACAAATTGACTACATATATGCATAAATCTATCTCTATTTTCATGAATTTGATGTTATGACTGCATGGCTCTAGAGCAAACCTTCCTCATCATCACCACTTCTTTTGCAGATTATGATGATGAACATATATTCGTATAGGGTTATTTCTTTCATTTAACATTGATTTTATTGTTTTGAACTTTCAGAGTCTTGAAAGTCAAAATCTTGACAATTTTACAATTTCATGCTCACCAACTATATGGGTTAAATAAGTTCCCTTAGCTATAGCTTCACTTCACCAACATACAGGTAACACTTCTACTTCATATATATTCAACTGTCTTTATCTATAGGGAAATAAACTTATCTGTTGCAAACAAACTACGTCTCCTTTTCACTCAAAGCAAGAAACATATATGATTCTTGAAATAAATAATTATTAGAGATATATTATTAGTAAATATTGTTTTGATATTATCACATTAGAGATATTCTGGTGATTTGATATTATTATGATTTGATTGTTAGTGATATCAAAAAATAAATGGCGGCGTACTACAATATTAATACTGACCTCCAAAGTGGTGGTGGTGGAAGCGGCGGCGATGGGTTGCAGACGTTGGTTTTGATGAATCCGCCACCAGGCTATGGATATTCCGACACACAACAACAACCATCTGGAAATAGTAATAATAACCTAGTTTTCCTCAACTCCAACAACCCTGGAAATTCCTTGAGTTTCTCCCACGCGCCGCCACAACTTGTCGGAATCCCTTTAGCGCCACCTAGCTCCGCCGTGGCCTCGTTGCAAGATCATCTAGCTCAAAATATGCATACCCAACAAGATATTTCTGCCCTCCATGGCTTGTTCCCTAGGGAGGTTCAGTATAGTATGAAACCGAACGAAACCAAATCAAATCTTATTCCAATAAGTGGGGTCGGGGTTCAGTATAGTATGTTCAACAATACCACAACAATAGATTTCACCGCTGCGCGTGAAGTCCCACGTTCTCATCAGGGGCTATCTCTCAGCCTGTCTCCTCAGCAACATGAAAAGGGGGGTGGTGGTGGTGGGGGTTCTTGTTTATCACCTTCTGTAGGGGTTTCAAATGGAATGCAAAATGTGTTGTTGAGTTCCAAGTATTTAAAGGCTGCTCAAGAAGTTCTTGATGAGGTTGTTAATGTTGGAAAGGGGGTGAAAAATGAATCAGGAAAAAGGTATAATTTTCAAATCAGGAATATTGGGGAATCATCATCAATGGTAAGAGCAGAAGATTCTAATGGAAATGGTGATGAGAATAATAGAAGTAGTTGTGGTGAACTTACTACTGCTGAAAGACAGGAAATTCAAATGAAGAAAGCTAAGCTTGTCAATATGCTTGATGAGGTATGCACTTCATTAAATTTATGTTTTTGTTTCTATGTTTTTTATTTGTCTGTGAAGTCTCCAACTGCTTGCCATAATAATGGATCAATACTAGGTATGAACACTTTGGTGGTGGATTGTTTAGGTCACCACTAGAGCTATTTTCGTATCTAAAATCGAAAACGTTAATTAAATTGAATTAGAGTAACTATTATTGGTCAATCATGTGTCCATTCATCAACGTCCAATAAGATTGGAACTATACAAAGTCATATGATGATGCTTTTGTCATAGTTTATCATAAATCTAATGATTTCTGAATTGGTTGTAATTTGTATTATCTGGAAGGTGGAGCAAAGGTACAAGCAATACCATCAACAAATGCTATTTGTAATTTCATGGTTCGAACAATCTGCTGGAATTGGCTCTGCCAAAGCATACACAGCACTTGCATTACAAACGATCTCAAAGCAATTCCGTTGCCTAAAAGATGCAATATTAGGCCAAATAAAAACTGCAATCAAGAGTTTAGGGGAAGAAGAAAGTTTCGGGGCAAAAATAGAGGGTTCGAGACTCAAATTTGTTGATAATCAATTGAGACAACAAAGAGCTTTGCAACAATTGGGAATGATCCAGCATAATGCTTGGAGACCTCAGAGAGGATTGCCTGAACGTTCTGTTTCGGTTCTTCGTGCTTGGCTCTTCGAACATTTTCTCCATCCGTAAGAACATTTCTTTGAACGTGTTTCATTTCATTTATCATTTCTTAAGTTTTGATTTCTTGTTTTAACACTTCATTGTGTGTTTGCTTTCCAGGTATCCTAAGGATTCAGACAAGATCATGCTTGCAAAGCAAACAGGACTTACTAGGAGTCAGGTACTATATATTTTGCATCTTTCTAAAAAGTTAATATTGTAATTCTTGATAATTATGTAAGAAACTCAATATTAGTTGTTAGGAGTTCAAGAAGTTTTACATGTTACACATTTCTTCCTCTTAAAGTAATTATGGATGAATATTATTTTTACCAGAGAAAGGTAGGAGTTGTTTGATAGGTTATCTAGATAATTGAGTGTATTGATAAGGTTTCAATAAGTGATGGCGATCATAAGATTAAATCGAATTTCATGATCTCTCCGAATGATATGATTTGATTCATCTTCGAAATTTGCAGGTTTCGAATTGGTTCATTAATGCTCGAGTTAGGCTATGGAAACCAATGGTAGAAGATATGTACAATGAAGAAATGAAGGAACAAGAGAAGAATGCCTCAGAGGATAAAACCACCAAGAGTGAAAATGAAGATTTAACCTCAAAGACCACTCCTTCACAAGAAGTAAGTCCTAGGTTGGAAAATCAGAATTTTACTCCAATTTCAATGTCCACAACATCAACCTCCCCCTCTGGAATTCAAAACCAATCCGGCTTTCGCCTCATTTCTCCATCCGAAATGGAAAACATCAGCCAAGCAAGCCCTAAGAAGCCAAGAACTAATGACATGCTATGTTCCCCAACCGGTGTATCATCAATAGACATGCTTTCGAATTCCAACATTGCGAATAATGAGCAAATGGAGATGAAATTCGACAACGAAAAGCAGAGTAGAGATGGATTCTCATCGATGGCAGGGGCAACGAATTTCATTGGAGGATTCGGATCATTCTCAATGGCCGAACTGGGACGATTTGGGACTGAACAATTCCCAGGAACATATTCAGGAAATGGTGTTTCTCTAACTCTTGGTCTGCCACATTGTGAAAATCTATCCATGTCAGGAAACCATCAAAGCTTCCTCCAAAACCAAAGCATGCAACAACTTGAAGCAAATGATTTCAGTAATATTAACACACCGACGTCTACACACTCGACAAATGTGTACGAGAATCTCAACATACAAAACAGAAAAAGGTTTGCTGCTCAATTGTTACCAGACTATGTTTCTTGATACCTTTCAGTTGGTTTAATACAAATTGGGATTGGGGGAGGGTGTGCAAATGCATAAGCTTCAATAATTTTGTACGTTCCCTTTATTGCTAGAAGTAGCTAGCGAATTGCATGGTATTCGTGTAAAGTACAAACTTGCATACATAGTATAGGCCTATATACAGCACATGAACCATTTGAGTTCCACATATAAGCTGGTTAGATATTAGAAGATTGGGGATTGTATATTAATTTTGTTGCACCAAATGATTAGATGGGATTGTAATATAAGATGTGAAAGCTAGTTATATGCATCAATCATTCTTCAATATAGAGTAAATGTGTTGACCCAGATTATGAAATGGAATTGTTAATGTTGTAATTGCGGTGTAGTTCACTAATACAATAGCCATACCAATAACCAAGACTAATTTTATGTTGTTTTAGCAAAGTTGAGATATTACAATACCAGCCAACCAACCCTTGAAGCTCTCTACCATATTAATGTATTGTATCATAAAGTATAGCTCTATCTATTTCAAGGACCACAAGGATGAGACCATTATCAATCATTTAATGGAGAGCTTGCTGGGGGATTGGGGTTGATGATGCTATTACCACTATTTTTTGGTCCAAACTCTAATCATGCTAGTCAGTAGTCACATTCCTCAGTGGTAAAGTGATGTCCCATTAGTCCATTACCTTTACTTGTTCAATTTTGAGGGTCTTGGTCTGCACAAAATGTGTTGGTCTTTTAACTTTATACCCTTGTTTGTGAGTTGACCCTATAAGACTTCTACACTTCTACATGTAAGGACGGCAATGATATTCTACCTCATTCCGGTATCACTCATCATTGAGCCTCCCGTATTGACGGTACATCATGTGTTGGTTTTTATATTATAATTGTCCATAATATTCAAAATACAATGGTTTATTAAATTAACGAAAGATAACACAAAGACACCTAAAAGCGAGATGTAAGACGAGACAATAAAATAAATAATACGTAAAACCAAATCACCGCATAGCAATCGAACCTGGGCCTACTGGATCATTCGCTGGCTTTGCCCGTTAGCCCACCCAAGCCCCCTCTCTAAAGGCCCACGAATCTGTCTACTATCATCCGCTTATAAACGATTCTGATGTGGCCGATGGATCTCGGCCCTAGGCCCTAGCCTCCGGCTGGTGCCCCCACTGTAGATTCGGCGCCTTGGCCTGGTCCTGCTCGAATGCCTCGTGCCCTGGTGAATAAATACTTCGTAACGCTTAATATGTTTCCAGTATTTAAAGGAGCAAACATAGTATAAAGTCACCAACGACTGCTATATTATAAATAAGCATTACGCTTTTATGCAGATTAGAAGCAGAATACAAATATAAATCAAATAACAATATAAACCAACAAATCGACAATAGAAACAACACAAGCTAAAATGTTCGACAACTACATAACATAATCATTGTTCAAATACTAAAATGCAAAACATAAATACTAAATTGCTCAATACCAAAAGGCATTTACATAAAATAAAGTGACCATAATTGTTTGAAACTACATAATATAAAACAAAACACATTCACTCATGTGTTTATTCAAAGATCGCCAACCAACAGAAAGCATGTGGGCGGTCATGAATCCCCTTAGTATCATCAACCTCATTCCTCCATCCGCCTCGTGAAGACTCCATCCATCCCAATATCCTCTATCGATCTATGCCCTCATCCCCTCAATCTAGTAAACATTCTTACCATGCCTGTTTCAATGACCTTAACAAAGCTCAATCGGACGCATCCATGTGAGTGTGGATACGCCATGGCTCCACTGCAGAAATCGGGTCGCTGGATGTGTCGCTCCCCCAAGACTGCGCCAATCCTATCAAGGCCATCAAAGTGGACATTTGTTAAACAACCATACATCATCCTTCACGAACTCAAATTTCTCCAAAACTCTCACTTTGAAAGAATCGACTCTCCCGTATATACAACTCGGGTGGGCAATTCCATTATTTTCCTATCATAGCTGCCCCTTATTAAATTCTACCATTTGTCGACTTCTAAAACGTAGGAATATTTTGACATTAACCAATATAATGGTAGATGATCATGCCACACACGCTGTGTAGCTTATTCTTTGATAGCCCATATGTTCTAAAGATCATATCCTATTAAATTAACCCGAAACCCCCATTCACTGGGAGCCCACGCAATGCAAACGCATGTATAAAAGTAAGTCTCGACGCTTGACTATTAGCCAAGTGACCTCTCGAACGACCTTCCAAACCATCTGGGCGCCATTCAAATTGTACTTATATGATATATGTGATTTCTTAGCCCTACGCCATTGTTAAGAATCACCGCATAATCCTTCCTACTCACCGGATACTTTTTTGCACCACCCTCTTTCTAGATAATCATGGTGTCCCGCCCTATTCATATTGAATGTATTAGCTAAATCATCTTCCGTAATCCTACTACCTTATTATCATTAACATTATAACGTGCTACCACACCCTCATCCAAAATTAACAACCCTAAGCGGTAATTTAAATTGATCTACTATGTCGTGGTACCAACGACTAACAAAATTTGTAATTAAATTGCTTGGTACAAGGCTGCTCAAACAAAATATTACCTGCTACCTCCAATTTCGCTTGATCGAGGTACAATCCCACTTTTACATTTTTTGATTCACTACATTAAGTTCGTTTGGAAAATTACGCAACTAATTCATAATAAACACGTAACCAATGCAACCAAGATCTAATAAATGTATAAAATCGAATTACAAAACATACATATATATAAATTCATACAAGTATGAATACAACCGCATTCTACAATACGCAACGGATATGCATTTAACTTTCAACCTCACGAATCCTCCTTGAATCGTGATTAATGCCTCCGCTAGTCCACACCAAGAATGGCCACTCCTCCGCCATTGAATTTGCTAGAATCTTACGAGCACCGACAACAAAATGAAGCCGTATCTTGTAACGCCTCGGCCCTCCGCCAAGACCGGTCAAGGTCGGTACGTTATCGATTTGATGGACTGCCTCACAAACCAATTACTTAGCGCTCCTCCAAAGACATTTTGTCCTCACACTCACGTACTCAATGAGAAATCTCCTACCGGGTCACCCATCCCAAAAGTGGCCCAGTCAAGCACGCTTAACATCAAGTTCTTAAGCAGGACGAGCTCGAAAAGAAGATTTATCTTCGTGATACGAAAGTAAGCATCAATCAAATTTATCAAACATATCACACACCACACACATACACACACACACACACATTAAGGCTCCAGTATTACAACCTCTCCCACTTAAATACTCAACGCCCTCGCTGAGCCACCACATCCAAGCACCGTGTTTACATCCGCAGAGATTCTAGAGGCGGCTCCTACGGCCTCGAGCGCTCCCCGCACTTTGCGCCGTGATAAAGACTTGGGCTTCCCACAGCTTCCTCGACGTTTTGCTTCCTCGATAGAAAATATCTATAACGCCTCGATCTCGCCGCACGGTCGGTAATGCTATTAGATTTGAATGATCGGCCTCACAAACCACCACGAGTCTCTCCAAAAGACGCTTTGGTTCTCACTCATGCAAGGCTCACCGGTAAACTTCCCAAAGGCCACCCATCCCGTATCATTCTTGCACAAGACGCTTTAATATCGGAGTTCTATTGCATTTAGCTTCCGAAGTTAAGCATGCATCTCGGGTGATAGTTTAGCAAGACCAATCAAATCTTATCAAACATATCACACACCACACACACACACATACACATTTCAAGGGTCGGGTATTACAACTTGACTCAAAATGCTGGTAGAACGAGGGAGGCGGCGGTTTTTTCTTTGGGGAATAGCATGAATGGAAAAACTTAGGTTTTTTATTTCATCTATTTCCTTATATACCTTCCTTCTTGTTTCGCCCGGTCACTTTTACTGCTTGATAAATAAGCTAACTCGTTGCCGTTAATTAACTTATTACTAACGAGTAAGTAACTTTAACAAGTTACTAATGATCTTTTCTCGTTAAACCGCCAATTGAACTAGCAAGTTAATTGATTCGGTTTTGTCCAATTTATATTTTGTTACATTATCAATGTAAAAACTCGATTGAGTATCTCGTTGATTTTAATCAACTCCCAATTTGAATAATCAATTTATTTAATTCCATACACGGAATACGACTCAACGTCATCAGACAGATGCGACCTTTCTAGTTTAGATATTACCTCTTCCATCCCACAAAGATTGTCCACTTTTGACTTTTTGTTCATCTCTTCAACTTTGACCATGGATATTTTTGTTTGTATTGTATAATACTTGATGAAAACTATATCAATGAAAGTACTCACATTTCAAACTCTTTCCATTGATATATTTTTTATAAGATATTATATAACACAAACAAATATATTTAAGGTCAAAGTTCAAGAGATGAACAAAAAATTTAAAAGTGGACAATCTTTGTGGGATGGAGGTAGTATTAGTTATATAATAATATAACGACCACATGACATTATATCGACATGCATTTGATCTAGCACCGCGTGAAATTTCGATATTATCGCTAGGCTCCATTTTAGTAATTTACAATACTATTTATCAACACTCTAGTTTGAGTAACTTCATTTAACTAAAAACTAGTAACTCAAATTGTTACAACAATTGTCGCAACGGGCATACTCATAGAAATCAAAAATAGCTCCATTTCCAACACTCCCACTCGCCTCTTGGACGACATTTTACAAGTCATTTATCACACCCATCTCTAGTCATAGTTAACCATAAGAAGCGTGTCAGCGAAACACCTACGATTTTCTTTTACCGAGTTAAAACTAAATCAGTACCATGGCATCCCATAAACCAATCAATCCCCAAACCCATTCGAGGCCCGGTATGTTCCTTATATCAAGGATCTTGATAAATCCTTTATATAGTCAACACCTACTAATATACTCACTGTGTCACCTAATATATGCCGTTATAATCCCCGCTTAAGGTAGACGTTTGACATAGTCAAAGCACACAACTCATATAACATAAGAAGTTATATACGCAGTCTAAGAATCGTTAAACTTAACAGCCTCTAAACAAATATGATAAAGATTACGTATATACATATCTTCTTATGATTTTGCAATGTTAATCCAAATTCCCGCTTATGCAAACCCGATAAATTCATAAGATTTAGATCAAGCTTGCAAGCTCTTTCGATCCAAGAGAATTGATCATCAATCACTATGTCGTCATCAAATGCTTGTCGTCTGCATCACAAGATTCCGACCAAGTTTAATGGTTACCTTATATTTCTAGACTAAGAGGTTCTCTCTGTCATCACTTCCAAGTTGCTCCTCTAGAAATCGTATGGCAGCCCAGGGATTTCATTTTTCACTGACATGAAATAACAGTTATATGTAAATTCAAGACATATAAACATTACGTATTATTATTAGTGAACAAATAAAATTGATATATAAAGCCATAATAGTTCAATTATTATTCATATAACAAGACGTATACGCTTATCTCCCACTAAATCCAACACCACTACGATATATTTGACTAGGACTAATGTTCGCCGTGATATTCCAATATGCTTGGCTTTCAGGCATCGTACGGTGCGGGTACGCCAGATTAGCCTCGGTCGCTGAACTACCCCAAGACATCGCCCAACATATTGTCGGGCTTGAAAACTAGCATTGGGGTGTACCCGGGTCTACACCCAACTAATCACGCCCTACTATGTACCAAAGATGCATCTTTTAAGTTCTTTTCTCGGGGAGGCTCACAAGATGCCCTTCACCGTAATCCAAAGATTGCCAGTACTGCACATAATACACATTAGGGTCGTAGCGCACAACATGATATGCTACGATGGACCCTATAGCCGAAACATAAGGTATGTCCTTCATTTTGTTCATCTCTTGAAGACTAAGTATGGGACATTTGACTTTTTGTCAGTGAGCTTGAACTCCCAAGTTCTACGGAGATGACCTTTCTTAGAATCATTCACTTTGACCCTCTGCTACACTTTATTGATATAAGTGTTCTGGCAAGGTTCAATCAAATTGATTAGTTCGATCTCGGCGAATTTGATTCCAAGAATGGTTTTCAAGCTTCGCTGAAGTCCTTCATCGAGAAACGCCTACGCATCCAATACTCGATCGAAGTTCAAGAATTTTACTTTTGCTTCCTAATGATTAGTATGTTATCTATTACAGACTATGAATGTTATATAACTCTCATTCACCTTCCTGTATATACAAGATTCTTCTTCGTCTTCAACGAGTCAAAATATTTGATTACTTTATCAAAACGAAGATTCCTTAACCGGGATACCGCTCGGCACTACGATGACCTCTCAGAAGCTGAAACCCTTTTAGGTCCTTTGTGACATGTAAATCCTGAGATTGCATCTTAGTAATGCTTTCTCTCTTCTCGTGATTTCCGCCGTGAAAACGGCCCTTACATCCATCGCCCTCGCTCATTAGTCAGCGAATGCGAACGGCAAGATTATCCAAACGTGATTCTAAGCATAGTCAATCGGTGAACGAAGTTTCATCATAGTTCATATCATGAACTCTTGTCTCGAAACCTTTCGTCACTTAGTCTAGCTCTCAAAACACATCATCGCTGCCTTTGTCATATTTCTCTCGAATACTCATTTGCACAACATCGGACAAATCTCACACTTAATTAAACCTTGTTTTGGAACCTCTTCATCGAACAACGCATTTTGTTTTTGAACTCTTTTTCGTCCCATTTTTCGCTGTATCAAGGAATTCAAGAATTGAATATGTTTAATTGGCACTAATTTGGAGGAATTGAGTGATTGAATATGTTAAATATAATATTTCTAGGAGATTTGAGGATTAGATTGAGAGATTTTTTGTTTTGGAAATTAGGAATTATGAAATTGTGTTGTAAAATCGAGATTCGAACCCTAATAATCTGATTTTTTTCGGTCCTTGCGGGGTACCGCTTCAAAGAGGCGGTACCACGTTTAGCAAAAAAAAAAGTTGCAGAATGCAACGAGTTTTTGGTGGTTCCTAAACGCGTCAACGTTTATATTAAGGTTGTTCACATTTATTACAAAATAAGAATTTTACTTTTTCGTGCTTTTAACATGACAACGTTTATAATAAACATGTGCACATTTATTACAAAATAAGAATTTTCGTTTTGTGTGTGTTTAAAGTGCCAACGTTTATAATAAGTGTGTACACGTTTATTACAAAATAATAAATTTGCACAACTTTAATTTCATAGAATAAATTATCATTTTATTATAATTAAACCGTTCACAGTTTATACTCATGCGGGGCAGGAGTTTACATGATTTTTACATAAATCGAAAATTAAAAATCATCAAAATCTATTTCATCTCCCGAAGACACATCTTCATTAGCTTTGTTTCAAGATCCGCAACGTGCTCTTCTTCGGCTTTGAGATCTTCTTCTCAAAGATCACTAAGGCCATCGAACATGTTCTTTTGATTTGCCTCAATGCGGTGGATCAAGGAGTTCAGATCCTACATTTCCTACTGCCCAATCTTTGATCGCAATACAAACTTCAATTCAGAGCTTCATAGTCTCTTGAACATCTTGAGTATATCAGTTCTCGCCATGTTAAATGTCGATTCACTACCTATCGTACATGTATAACTAATACATATCGACTACGAGTCCGCATAATCTTTGCTTTTTAAGGATGACTTAAACATTGATTTAGTATCTAACATGTGTGCTCAAGTCTTTTGTTCCATAGACATGTTAGAAAGGTGTTTGCAAAGAGCTTCAATGTAATATACTTATCTAACAAACATAGCACTATGTATTATCGAGAACAAAAAGATATTTAAATGACGATGCAATGTCACATGGGTTCAAAGAAGATCAAGTATGATGATGAAGAAGATGAATCAACCATACGAAAGACAACAAAGACAAAAGATGAGCAAAGAATTGATGTGGTGACAATGTTGAGAAGTCAACCACAATCGCAAAGAGAATCCAAAGCTTTGTTAAAGACATTTAATCATCGAGAATCAAGTACGGACAACAGAAGTTTCATTAAATTAATGATTTGTATTATTCATGTATCTACCCGCCTGTGTCGCGCCGAGGTGAGAGCCATAAAATCGTGGAAATCACCGTGAGTCACTGCTAAACCGACGGATCTACTCCGCCTTTAAAATACAATTGCTTTCCTCCAAAAGCGTGATCACAATTAAGTTTTCCAAATCAAAATAGTTTTAAAATTTATAATCCATCACCGACATCGAAACGAATTAACCCATAAATATATATACACAACATATCCCAAAAAATAAAGTAATGCCGTAAGGCTACAACAGATGATACGCATCAGATTCCGAATACAAATGACTACCGACAAGTGCTAAGGTTTCAAAAAGGAAATACAACAATGAAAAATCGGGTCGACAACACATCAAAATGAGACTACGGGGATCCTCACCCACCCGACGCCACCTAGCCACCTCCCCTGGAACAAACTCTCCAAATGTACCTCTTTGGCTCAACTAGCCACCCATCAACCTCGGCACAAATGAAAATGCCGCCCATAAATGGGGTGGGCGTAGTTCGCTGTTTTGGCAGCCCTAACATGTGCTAACTTACCATACGGAACGAGATAGTCGAATTTTACTACTATATATGAATAATATACATATATCCGTGACTATCTAATCAGTCATACAATAAGGTTTCAGCGTCTCGTGCATAACATGTTAAAATATAATGTGGGCGTCTCAATAAAGCACAATAATCACCCAATGAAATCACAGAGACTCAACATCGACTATAAATCTACTATCACCTTCTATCTCTCATATCTCCAATAAGTATACCAACCTCTAATGCCAAGATATACTCAACTTACCTTACCCTGTCAGGAACGGATCAACCGCTATCAAACACCGCCTTATACCGGCTATAAGTGCCAAACCGCACGCTATACCGTAGTATGTAATACATCGATAACGCATTACAAAGAAAGTGATCAAAGATTCCATACCGCTCTTATACCGAAGTATAAGGCCAAACCAGACGCTATATCAGAAGATGTGGCCACACCGATAACGCATTAAGAATTTATCAAAAGAGAAGTGTCATACCGCTTCTTATACCGAAGATAAGGTTAAATCGCACGCTATACCGTAGTATGTGGGCCAATAGCGTCACATATCCCGCAAGGGAAGCGAGAGTCACCTAATCCCACCCTCAACTATGCGGCCACCCCCGATACTCGCCAAACTCTGGGCGATAATCCAAACAACTACTCTACTCCCAAACAAGATATAAAGACACGCCTAAAAACATCCCACAATCAGAATCAATCACAATCGCCGACAAGGCCACAAACATATCAAAAGTTCGGCCCATGCCAATATAATATAATAGTGGCGATAAGTGCCACGAATTCGGGGAATACAAGTCGGAGTTCAAGCCGTTACTTACCCCTCAAGCAATCTTCAACACCACCGAATATAATCACATAATCATATAACAATTACATGTATATCATTCTCACGTAATTATAACACAATGACATGTATACTATTCTCACATAATCATATCATAATACGTATATCATTCTCACATAATCATATCACAATAACATGTTCACACAATTTAAAAAGTAAGTAATGAAAGTAACACCATGTAGAGTACTCACCTCAAGAAGGCCAACGAAACCTTCGCGAAGACAATCATGCACCGCCCTTTTCCACCCATCAACGCCTAACAAAATACCCGTAAAGTACGATCAAACCTATTACTATACCGGCGGCTCTCTGCAGGATACATAACCAATTCTTAGGGGGAACTATTTCTAAATGGTATAATCCTTGACTCGGGATAAACTATCGAATTATAATCCCATCTGGACACAACCCAATCGATCCCCCCGCTAAATTTCACATCTTATCACTTTCTCATTACAAATCAACTTATAAGTCATTCTAATTAATCATCAAGTCCATAATTAAATAATCTATGTTCAAATATCAATTATAACTCAACTTGGAAATTTCACTTTTTCAACATAACACCCTTTAAATAAATTTTTAAATCACCAATTTAACATCATAACTATAATAAGGTCCCAATGTGAATCTCCTACATTTAAAGTTTTATAAAATATCCACATAAAAAGTCAATCAAACCCCAAAAGTCAACTCTTATTATTAACGTCCTCAAACGATCTCTTAAATCATTTAATTCATCACATATATACGCCACGTAACCCATAACCAACTAAGATTTATCATAAAATTCACCTCATGTAAAAAGTCAAATAAAAGTCAACTATCTCAAAACCCAAGAAATATCCTCTCGAAGACTTGAAATTTACCTTAACTTGAAGAGAATGATGAAGAGAACAATATTCTTAAGGAACTGCTGTTTCGAAATGACAATCAAGTTATAAATGGAAAAAATGTCTGGCGGGGAAAAGAGGGAGTATTTCTCGCCAAATGGAACAAAGATGAAGATGGGTGAAGTTGTTTGATTTTACGCTGAGGATAAGCTGTGATATTTATAAAAAAAAAATCGAGTCCCGCCTCGGCTTCGGTTAATTCTCCGCTTATCGCATTTAAATCTCACGAACCCGATTTCAAAGATAAAATTTTCCATGGCAAAACACTACTAAATTATAAAATCTAAATTCGCTCAAAATTTTTTACGAAATAATATTCATCATCGAAAAAATTATACTTCATTCCCTGTCTCACTCCTCCGACCGAAAAATTTTAAATTTTTTTTTTTTTTTTTTTTTTCGTAACGGGTTATAATTCAAGCCACATTCATGTTCCATGCATTAAATGTTTTGTCTTTTTATTTTGAGCATGAACATGCCATGCTTATGTCGTAGGGGGGGTATATGCTTGTTATTATTTCTTATACCCCTCATGGTTAAGGCGTATTTTGTTATCGCCAAAATGAAGAGCTAATCGATCAGCGGTCATTTGACTTTTGATTTGATGATAACAAAGCGCCATATACTAATGGTTTACAAGTGGTTTCTACAGTCAAGGCCAAGTCGCCTTTTAAAGGCACAAGATTCAAGTCATCACAAAACGTCAAACCTCTATGTGCCTCTACGTGTTCATGTGGTGTTTCTAAGGAAATTATCTCTTATTCATGTTGCTTAGTTTTTTGAGAATTTACTTTTAAAATGGTTAAACTGGCTTTAATTGTTAAATGATTTTCAAATAATCTTTGGTATAAACTTATTCTTGATTGATCCGCCGCTTGAATTACATTTTGAAATCAAGTTAAACAATTTTATGTCATTTGTACTGAATTTGAATTAAGTCAAAGTTGGGGTGGACTCAAACTAGAAGATATAACTCTCGAACTATTCCACGGGCACTTACCTGGCTCGACGGGAGCATCCTCGATACATCCCCTGCTAGCCTTACGGGATGACTTCCAAAGGAGCTATCGGGCTCACAGATAGCTTCGATCCCCGATGCATCCCCGATAAATTTTAAGGGATAATTCTGCAGAGCATTTCTCAAAGTTCAGACGGCCTTGGTTGCATCCGAGCACGCCATATTTTGAACCGCCGTGTCGGATCTTCCATCGGGTGTTAGCCTACCGAGTAGGCTTCTTAGATGTATCTCATTAAACGACGATTCTATCTCGTACCGCATAATCTTATAGTGGCCGTTTATGCTATTATTTGTCACCTGGCAAAGCCAATTCTAAAGAATTTCAAACACAACTTTAACCCAATTGAAAAATGAAATTCTAAATTGTTCAAAGCAAAAGCCAACTCTCTTGTTCTTTCTTGCACTTCGATTTGAGAGAGATTTTCTATAGAGCTCAATTTGTAATACTCTTACCCAATCCATTTAGGGATTATCTTGTAAAGGAGTAAAACTTTTCAGGGAAAAGTTATCAAAGACAAGGTTCACGCATCCAGTAGTGGTCTTCTTTACTTGGAAGTGAACTCGACATGTGGTCCTAGCAAGAGCTAGACGGTTCTAGCTGTGTAGCTTGTAGCCAGCTTGTTCAAGGTCAGTTTAGATCTTGAATGTCAGCGGACTTCCAAGGTCGTTTTTAAGACTATCCGGCAGCAAATGGCCAAATTGACACTTCTCTCCCGCTACATCGCCTAGCACTTCAAATAACTCCCACTTTTACCAACAACACCACAAATAGGTGTCATTCAGAAAATAAATTAATTCTCTCTCTTCCATATCATTTTATCTTCATTTCACAAAATATATTTTTTTTGAATTTCAAAAAATTCATAATATTTTAATACAATTAATAAAAATTGTGTAAAAAAAAATATTTTTTTTGGTATCCAAATGATACAAACCTAGTCTCTATTTATAGATCTCGAAAAATAAAAAATAATGTATATTTTTTTTTTGCTTAATTATTGTACAAAAAATGATTTTAAAAATAATAGGAAAAAATGAACAATCAACTGAAGAATGCCAAGGGCGAGTTGTCGGGTGGTTGGTACTTTTTTTGCTTTATTATATTCCCACCGGCCCCACATTTTGGGTGCCAAAAAAAATTGATCCCGGATCAATTTTTGATCCTTGGCCCACATGGTGTCAAATTTGACACCCAATTAATCCCGCGTGAAAATGATCCTCACTGACACTCCATTTGATCCCCTCATCAGGATAGTCTAAGTGATTCTCGCCGCTTGCCTATGCTGGAATAGTGCCTCCCAATACATACTAAGGCGATATCGAAATAAGCCATTGTGACGCCTACTTGTGCTCAACCGGATAATATATACGGGTTACTTTTCCAAATCCCAAGGTTGAAAAGCTGGTGGTCGAAAGCACTACGCTTGTCGGCTCGTTAAGCATCGCTGTATCTTCTCTATCCCTATACTATTTATTTACTGTCAATTTATATCATTATTGTAGCTAGAAATTGATAATTGATATTTTGTGTTTTCAATTGACTTAATAGTGTGATTTGATAAAAGGTCTAAGTCGATTTGGAAATATTCTTTATAGTTGTGTAAATTGTTTATATGCTTGATTGAGGACTATTGGCTAACTTGATAAAGAATTGACAATTGACCAAGCGTTGTTTAAGTAACAATTAGTAAACTCAAGAGTTAAATATTTGTCATAACAAATTAAAATAAGCAATTGTTAATCTTTCGCATTTATTATATATTTTTGCGTATTTATCATTTAATCGACTATATATACTTTATAATAACACATATTGCCAAACTGATCAATTGGGTAATTGAACTTCATAATTTTCTAAATCCAAAATTGCATTCCATTATAACCTAATTCACCTCCTCTCTTACAGTTCCTTTTCATATAGTCTAACAATACCTCCCTTGCCATCTTGGATAAAACTGGATATGTACTTTCTTTCATAGACCACCATTTCAATGGGGATCGAAGCGCATTTTTTCTTATTGTAAAGTGGTCATGTTAAAATCCATTTCAAATACCGAGTTAATTCATTTAAGTCTTCGGCCGAGGCGAAAGAAGACGTGTTCATGTTCTAACGCATTCCTAAGTATCAGGTTGACTTCTTATTTTCATTCTCGTATGAATATACCGAAGCAATTAGTCACGTAGACTCCACTTTCAGTGGGAGACTTAGTTGATGCTTTCTAACCTTAAAACTTTATTATACATTATAAATAGATAAGTTTCAATATCATCTTTGTACTTTTCATGATTATAAGTTGTTCATTATGTGGTAGTAGAGCTTGATAAAAATGATCAACAATTCTTTTAAACTTTTTGAGCTTAAGGTTAGGATCCAAAATTGCACCAATAGCATATGCATGAGGTAAATGATGAAAATACTTTTAAAAAATTCTTCCATGTTCAAAATCATATCTTTTACAACATAATCATTTCTATGTGTATTCATAATTGCATATGCATGGCAAGATTAACTACACATTCGAGAGCTAAATGGATATTAGGATTATATTGAGTAGAAAAATATTTTTAGTATAATCTTTAAACGGTTCTAGAAACTTAAGCAATTCATAATAATATTTCCAATTTTCATATTTCAACGAAGTATAATATGGATCGTAGGAGCATACAAGTTATAAAATTTAGAAATTTTTTCTTTATAAATATATCCACGTACTAGGAGATCATAAGTGGAATTCCATCTAGTATCAACATCCAAGATTAATTATTTATACCTTTTTTTCCATCTTTAACTATTTTCTTATATGCATGTTTTCTTACCCCTCCCATGATAATCAAATGAACGACCTTTCGAATAGGATGAATAAATTCATCCCAAACAACATTGATACCATCATTAGCAACTACACCGTCAAGATGACATAAATATCTAACATGAAATAGTTCATTATAATCCGGTTTACATTCCATTTTAAGTGTGTCAATAGCTACATTGTTTGCTGATGCATTATCAAATGAAATGGAAGCAATTTTATTCAAACACTTATATTCATCTGCACATGCAATAATACCTTCGAAAATTTGAATGTTGATATGTTTAGCACTGATATAAACAAATAATTCTTCTTTGTAAAAACCTAAATCATATCAATTCAATGACATGTAAATACACATTACATCAAAATCATCGAATACACCGAGGGTCACTGGCTAAGCAAACCTTTCCAAGACAAATTAGAAATCATTGCACATAACCTTTTTCATCTTTAAAATATTTGAAGGCAACATTATGCAAAGAAGAACGGGAGATACGTTTAGCTCGATTAAATTAAAATTTCTTTTGAACTAACTAATAAACGACATCTATCACAAAAATTAAAAGGTAAATTACTACCAATTACAAATTTCATTGCTCTAATCTATATACCAAGTCACTAAAAAGAAAATTTAAACTGCCTGAAGATTAATTGCTTCCTTGTACACCCCCTCCCAAACCAGAATGCTGTCCTTAGTTATTCCATGAATACTTAAGTGTCTACCCAAATGTCCGGGTTCCACTCTACCGCCTCCCGTTTTCCATATACTGGGGCTACAAGCACACACACAATAAGTTGCCTTTATTTTACACGCATCGGCCCATAGTATTGCCAAACCCATGAACTTTTCCCTTACACACACGATTAACACCTCGGGGACGAGAATTAATAACGGTGAGTAATCTATTGATTTATGATCATCTTCTAAATTGATAAAAATTATTTGAATTACTAGCACTTGATCATTTAGGCCATTATAAAATTTAAAATAACAAAATGTTTGTCTATATGACAAACCAAAAGTGAGCAAGGCGTTTAAGAGTTCATTTACCTGCTTTTTCGACTTTTAAGAAAGCAATATAAATTTCACCTGAAATACTACTTGAAGAATGAAAACAAAATTTTTAATGGCGCTAAAGTAATACTAACTCCCTCTTTAGTCAATGTTTGATTTGATATATGAACCACAATTCAAATACAAATCAAATAAACAATATAATTTAATCAATTTGGAAATAAAAAATTAAGTTCAATCGATCAAATCAAGATTTCGAGATATAGAAAACACAAATGTAATTAACTCTTTATTAAAGCAAACCATTATATGCACGTGTACACAATTAATATCACATTCTCAAGATATAAAATTTGAACTTTAATTATCACATTCACATATAACGGAATCCTAGCAATTCTAGCATATGTATAATATAAACAATAAGTAAAGAGTAGAAAAAGAAGATGCAACTCGATGGTGTTTTAAGAGGTTCGGCTATTCTACATCCCGACCCAAAGCTTCCACCTTAGGGCTTTCTTAAATCCAAAGAGTCGGGCTTCTTCAAAAAGGCGAAGTCCAACCAACGTGACAACCCTCAGATCACACAAGAACCAAGCTCAGCCACACCAATAATCGATTTCAACTCCTAACTCCCTCGAACCCCTGGGCCGCAACGTGAGGATTTCCAACCTTAGCAAACTACTGGAACCCAAGGAATCTCCCTAGATTTCAACTCAATCGCTCGGAGATGCAACTCCACTATTTCGAAAGCACCTATGTCCTATCGCTGAGCGCCAAATTTCTCAACACTACGACAATCTCCCTCGATTCCTAGCTCGGTAAGTCTCACAAACACCCCCGGACCTCAAGCCTCTAGTATGAAAACATCAAATCCCAACTTGTCTATTATCTCTTTATGTACGTAGATCGTTGTTTTATCCCAATCTAAATGCTCCTCAATAAGTTCCCATGTGATTACAAATATTTTTTGAAGACAACTTACAACTCCTTATTTGAGTAAATAATAAATCGGAACTTGTATGAACTTCTTGTCGAGTAGATATGATATTAAAGCTCTGCTTGAATCTCCTTTCAATATGAATGATCTTCGAGATGATGAATTTCAGCCGATGATGAATTTCTCTCGAGTAATTTATCAAACACTTTAAGTGCCGCTCCTTTCTTTAGCCTTTAATCTCTTTGAAAAATTATGAATTAAACCTAACTAAAAATTCTTTTCAACAAAATCTATGGTAGCTTTTAATATTTCAAAATGAGAAATTTTGTTCTTAGATTGTTGTAAAAATATGGTGCAAAGGCTTAAGAATCAATGGAATTGAATGAGGTTAAATAAGTAAGCAAAATGGAGTTCAAATGTCTAAAAACTAAGTTATTTTTCGACCCCCCATCACACCCTTCGCTGTCTCTACGGGTACTTAAGGCACGATGAAAAAACTTATCCATCGAGACTTATCGAGACCCCTATCGGTATACGGTCACGACGACTAAATTTTAAAAAATGATTTCCCCGCTTTGTTATAACTCCAATTTTGACGCCATCTGTAAATGCCGGAAGTTCTTTTCAAACCCTTTAATAAAATGTATTCAAACTGAGAATTTCTTATTCGACAAATATTATTTTAAGAACTAAAAATTTTGATAAATGTTTTGTCAAAAGATACTTTATTTAAAGGCTCAATCAAATCAAAGAAGAAAAAGCGAAGAAAGCGTTCAAGCCATGACTTTTATCTAAGGTGCCGCTTTCGCCTGCCTTCCTCTTCCCGATTCCTGATTCTTTCATAACTCTTCATCACTTTGCCTTCTTTCATTTAATCGTGAATGATCGACTCTCTCGCCTTCAACGCCAATCTTTTCTTGCTAAGCTTCTTCAAGTCCTCAATGACTAGCCATGTCGCAAGATCCTTCAAATATCATCACCACACCTCGGCCCTTGTCGATCAAACGACAATGCATTTTTAAGTCCATGACATTTCCTTCATCGGCCTTTAATACCTCGATTCAGTTTTTCGCTTGATATGACTATCAACTTCTATGTCCGATAGTTACCCTCTGTCAATGCCCATGAATAAAATACTTAAGACACGTAAGCGATAAGAATCAATGTTTAAGCCAATATTAAACAGTGCTCAGCATCGACCGTAGTCCTGCCACAAAATATAGCAAATAAGAAGTTAAAAGATAGAGAATACCGACTTCAAGAAAGGTGATTAAAGATCGATGAAATTAAACCGATGAATCAAATATAAGCTCACAAATGAAACAAATGATTGAAAAAGATTACGATTAAGACAAATTATTTGATTGGTGATCTAAGAATGCTTTAGATTATAAAGAATTGGTTTGACTGTTTAAGATTGCTTAGGAGTTGTGAAAAAAGAAGTTAGTGATTCTCCCTATTTATAGAGGCCACTTATGATACCTTTTCAAGTTTCCTGCAGGCTCAAAGAGTACCACATTTGATTATATATATATATACTCCCTAATATGTGTAATCGAGTATAATTTACTAACCTGTCTCATCGAGCCCGATTTATGTGACAACAAGACTATTGGACTGCTAGTCTGGTACGCCCAGTGCCCGGCCTTCATTTCCAATAGGCAAAGGGCCAAGTGAAGTCATTGAGATTGGAGAGTATTATTGATTACTTTATTCAATCTATTTTAATCGTAATTTTTTCATATATCTGCATAAATTTATAAATTCTCAATTACTTTTTATTTATTTCTCAGATATAGTTAAAAAAAAATTAAAAGTATTATTATGAAGTATTTTAAAAGACGAATCCAATTATATAAATTTTACTCCCTCCATCCCAATTTTCAAGTCCCATTTGATATTTTGAGAAATCCCAAAACACATTTCCATTTTGACCAAATGTTTGTACAAGAGAAATGCATGGAAATTTAAGTATGAGAGATAAAATTTGAAATTTTATTAAAATTTTAAGTCCAAAGTCAAACGGGTTTAGAAATCGAACGCGGGAATATATTTTTTGTATCAATTACTACTACTCTCAATTTCAAATTAATCCCTAAGTTTGCTTTTTCATTAATATTTAATGACGTTTTACTTTTATGAATAAACTTCCTATTTTACCCTTACAACTTTAAAATTAATAACCAACTTAACTCGATCATATTTTTTGGGTCTGCTTCAACCACCGACTGCTATTTTCGGCCCGTCATCGGGCACCATTTTTCGGCCCTGCTCGACCGGGCACCACATTTTCGCCCGCTTCACCCCTCGATCATATTTTCGGCCCGCCACCCCTCGACCATATGTGTTCGCTCGCTTCGAACAAGCGGACCATATTTCGCCCATTTCTAATTCTTATCCATATCCGACTCTCGCACTATATTTTCTGCCTGCTTACTCCCTGGAGCATATTTTCTCGCCTCGATTCGACTTTTAATTATATTTTCACTGCTCCGACTCACTCTGACTCATATTTTCGCCCATTTCAAACCATATTTTCTGCCTGCTTTCGATTCTCGATTTTATATTTTTTGGCCTGCCACTGCGATCTATATTTCGGTCTGCTTTCTCACCGGGACTATATTTCGAATTCGACCCGACTTGTTATTATTTTCCGCACGCTCGATCGGGGACTATATATTTTTAGCCCGATTCGACTCTCGAATATATTTTCTACTTCCAAGCCAATTTTAATTATATTTCTAAGATAAGTTTCGATTCGAACCATATTTTCGACCTCGGACCATATTTTCGGCCGGTTTCGACCACCAATCATATTTTCGCCCCGATTCGACCCCCGACCATATTTTCGCCCCGTTTCGACCGGGGACCATATTTTCGGCCCGTTTCGACCCCCGACCATATTTTCGGCCCGCTTCTCGACCGGGACCATGTTTTCGACCTCGATTCGACCTCGAGCATTGCCGCCCCGGCTCGACAGACCATTGGGGCTCGATTCGACTCCGACTGCTATTTTTGCCTCAAGCCTACAAGTTAGGACCTTCTATTTCGGTCTGCTTGTACCGGCATCATTATTTTTGTTCCCGCCTTCTAATTTATATTTTCTCGTGACGCTTCAAGAACTATATTATCCCAAGCGACTCCCGAATTATATTTAATTAGGCCCGGTTGAAACGGGCCGAAAAATATGGTCCCGAGTCGAAACGGGCGCAAATATGGCTGGAGTCGAATCGACCGAAATACGGTTCGGGCGAAATTGGTTTTAAAATGTCTCGGTCGAAATCAGGGAGAAAATATGGTCCTGGCCGAACGTCTCGAAAATATGGTCCCTGCTGGAACGTTCGATTATATTGCCCCTGGCCGAACGCCCAAAATATGGTTTCGTGGTTAAATGGAAATTTTAAAATATATTTAAATTGACCAAAATATATATTTCTAAAAGATGCTTATCCTTAATGGGAGAGTATGTTTTTAGATTTCTTTCCGGTATTTGGTATTTGAGATAAAACATACTAAACTCCATGCGTTAATTTGAAAATTTTAAAAACTCAAACCTCCAAGTGATTGAGGAGGCTAATTTTCCTTACATATTCATACTATATATATAATGCCAGAAGTATTGGCCGACTGCCACAAAAGTCGTCCTCCAAATTAGCCATGCCTCATTTTACCCTTCCATACTTTTTTTGGCTCACCTCTCAGCTGCTAACTTTCCGCAACCACCTAACAAAGATAAATTTCCACAAAACTACATTACTATAAATATTATCTACTAATAATACCGTAATTATCACCAAGACAAATAAAGCTTGCTTTTACGCCCTCTATCTTTATTTTTTCTATTGCAACTTCTTTTCATCTTATTTCTTTGAAGTTTTAAATTTTTTTTTTCATTATAATTTTATTATAAAAAATAATAAAATAATTTACATTGCATACATCACAGATATATAACTACCATGATATAAGCTTCATAACTATATAAGCTCATATACTCGGAAAAATATTTAAGACCCAACCAAACACATGATCAAATTACATCTACATCGCCCCAATAAAATTATTAGCCTTGTCTAAACTATTTCCTTTTTGGTCAGTATGTCTAAAATTGGGGGTAATCTTTGATTTGGCTTGAATGGATTCATAATGGACACAATAATTCATTTGAGTAACATCAAGATTCTATAATACGTTAATTTATTACCTTATAGCCTGTCAATAAGAAAAAAAATATGACAATACAAGTATAGTAATATAGATAAAAATTTGGATATACTGATATGATCTTGAGTATGTCGGTTAAGTTTCATATTGTATTTTAAAATTGAAGTAATTCAATTTAATTTTGAAATATCCTTCAAATAAAGTTTCTTTCGGATTATCCTGCTGGCTCATGGCTATATATGCAAATAGGGAGTACTTTTTATTTCGTCCACTCGATTCACGTCCCATCAGTTAATCACAAGGCAATTTCGACTCTGAATAAACCGAAAGGCAATTTCGACCGACTTGGCGAAAATGATGGAGTTTATTTACATATATCTAATTAATATATAGTACTTCTTATAATATGGTTTACGGAATCATAGAGTTGACATATGAAAACAGCATAATTAATATCCTGTATTATTCAATTCGTAATATATATTCTTTGTTTTTTCATTTTGAATTTTATGAGTTCGATTTTTAATTTTGAATTCAAATAATTCTTTTTGAATATATTGAGGTATATTTTTGTGAAGAATATACCCAAATTTTATATTTTCAACTTACTTATTATTATTAACATGATTTGAATCAAAGTTATGTGTATTAATTAAGAAACTTTGTTGATTTTGATCATCAAAAAATAAATTGTGAATAACCTTAAGACTCAGTAATATAATAGAGCCTTTAATACTCGTAGATTTGGCCTTAATATATTTAATTTATAATTGTTTATTAGTACTAGCAACTTTATAAAAGGCTTAAGTACTATGAGCACAATATTATGTGAGGAAATTACATCAACGGTCCAAAGAAAGGTGATTTAGTCCCAAAGAAGTTTGTTTCTGTCGCGGCATTTAAATTCCCCCGTAATTGTACATCCTTGCCTCTCGTGATTTAGTCCATAAATAACTAAGTGTCGCTTAGTAATTACCATTTTCACCCGACTTGTGCACACCTTGGGGTTTAAACCTAGTCATCAAGACCTTCTGCTAAAATGCTTGCTCTCAATCCCTCGGTCAACCGGATTCGGCCAAATCTCCGGCCACATTCCTGAACCTCTTCTCGGCCACGTGACTTTTTCCGGCCACTTTCTCCGACAATTTAGACTAAAAACTTAAATTAAGGCCAAAAACATCAATTTGTGCAGTTTATATTACAAATATGAATAGCTCTTAGTATATTGTACTTTCGTGTGCCCAAACTGCATTTCCAAATCCTCATATTATTTTTTAATGTGCAGGCTCTTCTACCTATTTAGACTACACAAAAATTTACAATATATATAAAATTCCATATTTGTAGTATAAAAAACACACAAAAAATTTGTGCTATTTTGGGTCCAATTAAAGCGAATTTGTGCCGAAATATGGATTTCGGCTTAATTTGATATTTTCATCAAAAAATGATTTTTTTTCCTTAATTTAAGCAGTCTAAATTAGAAAAGTGGTCGGAGAAGTAGCCGGAAAAAGTGACCCGGAAAATCGACTGAAATTTTGGTCGAATCCGCTAATTCAATTAAAATTGTATTTTAACCCCAAAATTGATCCTTAACTCGCGCGAAAACGCATCATGTACGGCACCATTAATTTAGGACTAAATGTGAACCATACGCATATCATTTTACTCAAATCAAGTATGTACCCCCAACTTATCGCGGATTCAATCACACCATGGGCAATACTCCTATTCGAACTATCAAGCATAATTTACTCATATTATGGAGTACCATTTAAAAGGAAATATTAACTAATTATGGAATCAATTTAATAAAATAAAAATTGAAATTCTAAAGAAGTTAAAAATAACATTGGAATTGAAGTAAAGTAGTGCACATTCTAGATAAAATCTAATACGGAGTATTTGATCAGATAGTTAAAGCTGGATACTTAGTTTGAGTCGATCAAAGCTGGAGACCAGGCGTAGTACCATTTCTTGAAGGGATCATAGTATTTTTAGGTGTAATAACTACTGAGTAGGCAAAGCAATAAGATACTCATAATAATTATTTCTAGTAGACCAATCACGCTAAACTGATTTGTAAATGCGTATTATAATTATTATTAGTCAACACTTGGGGTCTAAGAATACTAATGTCGACTAAGGTATGTGCAACAGTTGTGCATAGAGCCATTCAAAATTATTTTAATTAATTGGATGAAGGAATACTTAATTTCGTAGACTTGGAATACCTCTTAATTTTTTTGTCCTTTTACTAATAGTAGTACTTAACTTTGACCGTCCTTTACCTATGATGAACAATGTGTGGTTCTAAAAAATTTGCTGCATGTCAATTAGTCATTAGCTTGAAGACATTATTTATGTACCGTAAATTATGCTGTATGTGTGTAGGATATATACATATATAGCTACGGGCCGCTTATTGTAATCTTTTATTAGGTAGGAGTATTTGATTAAGGTGATCAAATCTCTACTATATTGGGAATAAACTATACAATTCAAGATTAAAATATAATTTTATTTTTATATAATACCCTGTTATTAGTGATGTCTCTCTTATTTCATTAATGTATGCATGCATATCTTGTATACAATCAGATTTATAGTTCAACACATATGGAAGACTAATAATAACAATATACGGAGTATATGGTAAATATTACAGCTAACGTGAATTACTGACTTGATGGCTATTCTAAACAGTAATATCCTCAATGGTGAAATAAGCAACGACTTTAAATCCATGTTAGTTTCATTGAAACCGTGGGCATCGGAGTAACGATAAGTCTCCACTGCATGATGAGGAATTGTGCCCAATAGTATTTCTAAAATATATCATAAAGACATATTTTAAGATGCTAATAAATAACAAATTTAATAAAAATCTCTAAAATTTGATATGAAAATACTTTGCTTGTTTGTTTCCAAGCGTTCTATTTTATATCCAAAATAAGTTCTTAGTTCATGTTCTAATAAAGATGTATGATAGGAAACTCATAACAAAAATATGTATATGATATTTAAGATATAAATTAAAAAGGAAATAAAATAGTCATTTTTATGAAATTCAAATAACGGCCGTTGCCAACTAAGGGAAAAATAGAACGTATAAACCAAGACATAAAAAGTGTATATATTCGTCGGCCACCATACAATAGTGGACGAGCTTTGTGGCCCTCAATAAATTAAAGCACGAGTTTCATAATAATTCTGAATTGAAGATCAACATTAACATTATGTGGTATATACATAGTTGAGATAAAAGTCAAAAGGCCTCGTTGGCGTAACGCTTATCTTATTCTACGCTTTACACACACACTAGACTTGGTAAAGTTTGTCCCACTTGATTTAAGGTACTCAAAACAAAGAAAAGTCTTAATTCTCTTTCAAATATTCAATAAAATAAACGAACCATATAAACTTTCCGTGTTTCTTCTTTGACTTCCATTCATTCAAACCAATATATATATATATACAAACTTCATACACAATTTTCTAAATCATATGCTCATCATTCCAAAACATTCAAGCAACTCGATCTCTTAGCTTCCTAAGTATTCAATAACAAAAAACTTCTACATTATTTTATCATTTTTTTTTTGCAAAATGGATAATGAAGTTGAAGTTCCCTCATATTTTATTTGTCCCATTTCTCTAGAGATCATGAAAGACCCTGTAATAGTCACTACAGGGATAACTTATGATCGAGAAAGCATTGAAAAATGGGTATTTTCAGGGAAAAACAAATGTTGTCCAGTTACAAAACAGACCCTTATTCAAGATATGGAAATGATGACTCCAAATGTCACTCTAAGGCGCCTTATTCAAGCATGGTGTACTCTCAATACTTCATATGGAATTGAAAGGTTTCCAACTCCAAAGCCTCCAGCAAGAAAAGTCCAAATTTTGAAGCTCATTAATGAAGCGAGAAGTTCCCCACAAAAGGAACTCAAATGCATCCAAAGTTTAAGATCCATAGCTTCTCAAAGTGAAACAAACAAAAGATGTATTGAGTCAGCTGGAGTAGTAGAATTCTTGGTTTCCATAATAAATAATGCAAAAGATAGAGAAGATGTGAAACCTTGTGAAGAAGCTCTAAGTCTGCTTTACAACCTTAAACTTTCCGAAAATGGGATAAGCTTTCTTTTTGGAGGACACAGTGAATTCGTTGGATCGTTGATTAGTGTCATGCAACGTGGGAGCTATGAATCACGAGCTTATGCTGTAATGTTGTTAAAATCCATGTTTGAATTTGTGGATCATGCACAAATGGCGAGTTTAAAGATCGATTTTTTCGTCGAATTGGTTCAAATCTTGGGTGATCAAATTTCTAACAAAGCTTCAAAGGCAACCTTGAAGTTGTTAATTGATGTTTGTCCATGGGGAAGAAATAGGAATCGGGCAGTCGAAGCCGGGTTGGTGAGTTTGTTGATTGATCTTGTTCTTGATTGTAACATTTCAAGTGAGAAAAGGGTGTGTGAGATGATGTTTGTGTTGTTGGATCAATTGTGCAAGTGTGCTGAAGGGAGAGCTGAGTTGTTGAAGCATGGGGCAGGTTTGGCTATGGTTTCAAAGAAGATACTTAGGGTTTCACATATTGTGAGTGAAATGGCTGTGAAGATTTTGTATTCAATTGCAACATTCTCAGCAACTAAAGTTGTTCTTCAAGAGATGTTGAATTTGGGAGTTGTGGGGAAGTTGTGTTTGGTTTTGCAAGTTGATTGTGGGGTTAGGATGAAGGAAAAGGCCAGGGAAATTCTTAAATTGCATACAAGGGCATGGAAGAATTCTCCTTGTGTACCAATTGATGTGTATCCTTAGTTTTTCTGTGGAGACAAAATTTATGAATTAGAGATGACAAAAGTAGTAAAATTTGATTACATGTATAGTTAGATAGTTGGAAAAAGTCAACAAAATGTTGCAGCCGAAAAGTTTCGGGTTTCAATATGTAATGTACAGTAGTCCTAATGATCTTGATAAATGTTAGTACTACGTAACTATTATTGAATGCATGTTAGTTTTCAAAAATTATAAGATTTCCGAATAGTTCTTGCAACTGTTATACAATTAGCTCTTATTATAATTGTACAATATTTCGACTTCGGTATAATTGAATGATACCAGAAAAGTTAAATGTAAAAAATTAAAGGGCGATTATCTCGTTGAGCCCCTTAACTCCACCACTAGGGATTAGGAAGCATAGCTAGAAATTTGTAAGTAAATTGGTACAAATTGGGGAGTGCAAGGTCAACGTACGAATGAATGATGATTAGTAAGTACTACAAGTACTGCGTTTGGCTTTCTCGAATCATGTCAATTTAGTTTATTATGGGATATTTTGTGCTGCTGCATCATATACATGACCATATGAGCTACTCCGTATATATTGAGCTTCAAACATTTGCAAAAATAAACCAGAACAGGCATGTATTGCAGTGGAATTATTTTGAAAGAAAATAGAAGTAGAATAAAAAGAATTGATGCAAATCGAAAGAGAAATGGTGAGGTGATATATGATAATTTTGTTTGGAATAGAAATTATGATATTGTTTATTTATTAATTTTTATGTGCGATTCATAACATCTGTAAATCTGGCCTTCGTGGCTATCAAAAAAGCCAAATTAGCTTTTTTAAACAAATTAGTAACTTCGTCCATTATTTGGAGATAGATTTCATAAAAATATGTATTTCATAGAATTATTAACTTCATTCATTCATAGAAGAAACAATTATACGGCAAGATTGATTTAAGATAAAATTCTTGAGGTTTTTAAGTTATTATTAATAATCAAACTTCTATTCAATTAAGTTAGAGATAGTACAATCTTGGTAAAGCTAAGGATTATTATAGTAGTGATCCATCGAAACATGATTACAACATACTCCGTATGATGCGAGGGTTAAAAATAGAAAAGAAAATCGACATGATAAGCTTGAGAGAAACAGCTCATCTGTTTTTAAAGATTAATATATTATAGAAGGGTAGAGCTGTGTTTATACCAGATATCAGAGCATGTATAATGCATTACAATATAATTTATATATCCTCACTTATCTATGCATATGTATGTACCCGGCACTATTATATTTTGAAACATTTAATGATACCAATAAACCAAACATATATATTTAAACAAAAACCAAAGCTTAAACCTCAAATTTATAATCAATTCTTGAAAATGTCATCAAGATTTGAAATGTTGATCAACGAGCTCATGTCATCATTCACATTTTGCGGTCTTTGACAACTTGCCTTTATTAAGACGACCTTCAAAGATGAATTTGGAGATTCCACTATAATCAATGTCCAAGATTTGGTGCCTTGGAAGCATCAAGTCAGCTGCACTAATACTAGGCCACACCATTTCTTGAGAAACCACTAGGAAGCTTCTCATCATCAAGACAATGGAGCACGCTTACATAATTGTTACTTCATTAATAAGCCCATGAGAGAGGATGTTTGTTGTTTTCACATTTGTGAAGAAATGATGATGATGAAGTGGATCAAGCCCTCCAGAGTGACAAATAACATAATTGCCATCATGACTTAGACTTCCATCTTGTTGATGTTGAGGGGCACTTAAGTCCCCCAAAAATTCAAAGGATGGTCCTGGATTATGGTCCAAAATATTGGTATTATTATCATTAGGCAATTGAGGAATTATTTCATGTTGCTGCTGATGATGATGATGACAAGAAGCAGTTTCTTGAGGAGGTTGTGGCTTGTTTGGATTCAAGAAATTTGCATAAACCAGAGCAAGATCGATATTCGGACCATCGGGTGATGATGATGAGCCAGGGGGGGTGGAAGGACTATTAGGAGAGTAACGATGAGTTGTCGAAATTAGGCCAAAAGGGGAGGGAGCAACAAAGTTGCCATGAATGTTGTCGGTTGTCGATGGGACTCGAATTGGAGGAGAACGTTTCATATGATGGGAACGACGACTCTTCCGACAACCACCGCCAATGGGGACATTCCGAAGGGAACCGCCTTTGGTCCAGTACCTTCTACAACCTTTGCAAAAGTACCTAGGTTGTGTCAAGCTATAGTTGTTGTAGTAACAAAATTTGGTGTTGGATGAGCCACAACGAGGACATGCTGGTGATAGCTCAGTGTTTGGCTTCCATGATCCTCCTCCTCTTTCCATCATATTGATACATGAACTACTAATTCTGTTGCCACCACTAGGAGGAAGAAAAAAACCATCTTCATGATCAACCATAGCATAGTAACTATAGAGTATACAACAATTATTAACCCCCTTAACCACAATTTATCAAGAAGTCAAATTCAAGAATCTCTTAATCTAAAATCCCCTTTTTCTTGATTTCCGTCTAAAGGTCTAATCTCTTTGATGAACGAGGCCAGGGTTGTAGAGGAATAAGAGGTGGGTTATTATTGTTGATGATTTAATATGAAGTTAGCTAACAATAACTTGCTAGGGCATTGTGAAGAAGTAATAGTTTAAGAAATGTGAAAAGATAAATATGACGTAGAATGCATTTGGGATTGTGTTAGAATGATACATGCACGTGTGAGCATGTTGAGTGATGGAAATAGGTTTCGGAGCCGTTAAGGATGATGATCCAAATCCTATGGGATGGAGACTATTCCGTAGGCTAGTGCATGGTGTCTGCGTTGGCTTTCACAAACTAAGTATATATACATAACGGTGAAGTTTTGGGATCGAATCCTTATAAAGATAAAAGTCGATTTTTTTAGAACTAAATATATACATAACGATAAAGTTTTGAGATCGAATCCTTATAAAAATAAGAATCGATTTTTTTAGAAGAAGGAAGAAACAACATACACTCTACACATTCTTGATCATCTTTCTTATCTTATTGGTAAATTATTATTACAGCTAACGTTAGCTTGTTCGGGTGTGCAATTGTGAAAATCAACCCGGAAATATGAGTTAAGTTGAATGGTCGGGTTTAGATCAAGTGGTAAACATCTTAACATGGTAGATTTGTTTAATTTAGATTTAAGTTCCTGGAACATGAGAAATATTTCATCCAAAAAATTGAATAATAAATTCACAACTATGTTAACTAAACGTCAAGTGATAACAATAATTAAGTTGGAATAATTGAGTTGAAAATGAGCTAGAGCTATGTAGTAGTGTACTCGATGAGCGCAATCTATCTTATTGTTGGCTCTGTTCGTTGGTTTCGATTTTGTTTAGGAAGTCGATGATTCAAATGCATGTTAGCAATAGGGTAGCCAACATATATATGCATTCAACACAAATTATACAAATCATTTGAGTAATTAATTAACATACTATCAACAACATTACATAAACAAAATCATTCTAATTATATCAATTATATATTTTGAGTAATAAATAACAAATTATTTATTTATTTTAATACATCTCAAAAATAAAAATGTCAATTAAAATGAATGTAATAATACATAGAAATGTTGTACTATTATTGCAGATTTTGTGGAGTTGGAATGTCTCGTTGGGCGGCTGACTTTTATATTTTAACTTCTAAAAGGTATCTCGGATCATGGGCTTCTTGGATCATGAATTTTGTGTCCCCAATACATACATTGCCGGAAATATATTCATTCCAAGATTAGCATTTATTTGTTTAATAGAACAGTTACCCCAACTCCGAAACATAATTCCTCTCTTCCCATAGTAAAATATTATCCTCAGCTAACCTGGCTAACGCTAAGCAAGATTGCTTACAATAATAATGATTGCACAAGTCTGCACAGAAAGCTAGAAGAAGACTATGACCGCTTACTCAGAAATTAATGTTGAAATGAAAAGGTCAAGATCAGATCAATAATTTCAAATGAACGTTAATAGTTCTAAGCATTATTAATTATCAAAATGGTTTTGCTTTCATTCCAAATTCCCAATAAATAATTGGTATGTGCAAATAATCTCTCATATTATGCATTTATTGTTAGCTTATTTCATGAGAGTGTTTGTTAAACTTATTAAGATTTAAACTTAATTAATTGACGCAATTTATTAAGTTTATTTGTTAATAAATTATTTTAGTGCTTAATAAATTAGAGTTTCTTATCAAAATCCTTAACAAAAATTAAGTTAAAATTCCTAAGCTTAATTTTTTCTGCTTGTCAAAATAATCTTCTGATTATACATTGCCGTGCTTGCACAAAAAAGCAATGTCTTTTCGCTTTTCTTGCCTCACATTCTTTTTTGCAAATTTATCATGGGTTAATAATTTTTTATCCACTTTCTATTGATTTATAATACTTGGATGTGTTATTTTCAATTTAATTATTTGTATTTTATTCAATGTATTTGTATTGTTAATATGAAGTGTCGATTATTTTATCGTTGTTTGTTAATTATTTATATTTTCGATTTAATTAACGTATTTTTATTATTATATTGTCTTGTATTTGTTAATACAGAAATTTTATCCACAGTAACTAGAAGCCAAAGTGATTGAAAAGAGCTTTTTTAAATGGCGTTTTTTGGTAGCTATTTGTCGTATTAACGTTGTAAAATTGAGATGGCGTTGATTGAGTTCGATTTGGTGTCTTTTTGTGTTGTGGTTATATTAGGTGACTTCTAATTTAAGTAAATTAAGATAAATAAAGTTGGTTAAGGCTAACTAATCAATTTATGGGGGCTTTAAGCTGAGGTGATTCTGAGGTTATTGTAATAGCTACTCACTTTGTTTTAATGATGATATTTAGAATTTATTTATATTTTAACATTTATTTAATAAAATTACTATATTTATACTACGATTTATAATCTAATAAATAAGATTTATTATTTAATTGTTTAATTTATTATAGTATTATTTATTTAATATATGATTATTATATAAATAAATGAAGCCCAGGTATTAGGACAATTTAAGTCTTTTTTAAATTGTTATCAACCTTTAAATATTTTTAGAGTATTGAGAATTTAGTGAAAATTGAGTCAGTTCGATGAGTGAGTTTTGGAGTCGAACAACGTAAATCCCCGTCCCGTCTAGTCTTTGACTGTTATCTGTCAAAACAGTGTTTTTGGTTTGACTAAACTAATTTTGCCCCCATTAAAGCCAGTGTAGTAGTTCTACGAGAAATTATCTTCGGGGATAAAAATAGTCGTTTCGATCTTAAAAAATCTTATTTGGTGTGTGTATATTGTATCGTGTAATTAGGTTGGATTGGACTGACCTTGAGCCCAGATATGTTGTTGGATCCATTGAATAGGACATTTATCATACTGAAGTTACTAACATTAACATCTCCATTCTCCAGTGTGTTGTTGATCTCCTTGATAAATTGGAAGATCTGGATGGATCCGGGTGGGTCGACACTTGGCGCAATGGTATTGGACGAGATAACACCGGTAGTAATGGTCCTCCGTACGCCTGGAGTAGAGGAATCGTGCCGGAAAAGCCACCTCTCTTTTATTCAAATGCTCACTCCCTTTTGCGATTTCCATAACATTGACGGTCAACTCTCATACTTTATTATTATTATTATTATTATTATAATATCCAAATTAATACTAAATTATTTTGATTTATGCAGTGCCTGTAAGGACGGCCAATGATCTGCCTTATAGGCTACGGAGGTTTAAGCTTCGTCTCTTTTATGCTTCTGATATTCGACAGCCTCATGTTGAGGTATCAAATTTAATCCCAAAAAGCTATTCCATCACTTTCAAATTTTAATCGATTCTGAAGTCCAGCTTTATCTGTTTAGTCTTTTGAGTAGATAAGTTCAAAAATTCAGGCTATGTTTCGAGTCTTATGACTGAATTTAGCATTGTTACCAAGTTAGTCGTGTAAATGTGTGTGAATAACAATTATGAGAGAGAGTGACTTTTACGTTAGATCGTTCTGTTACTCTGTAGAAACCTATAATGTGTACCTTTCAGCAAAATGTGATACCTTGATAGAGTTTCTAGCTCCTGTACGCAGAGTTACATGAAATGTGCAATAGAAGTAGTGAAGCCGGTAGAAATGTATGAAGATTTAGTAAGTGTCTAAGTGGAAACGGATTGAATGCACCAGGGCTATTTGACGTAAATAAATGATTTCTATAAGCATTTGTTGCGGGCAGGGTTTCACGCATGCTCACACACTCGGTGAGGGGTCTTACAGAATTCGTGTTTCTAGAGTAGTGATATTGTATCGTGCACCAACTTGTGGAATGTGGTGTCAAAGCCTACCGAATTTTTTTGGCTTACGACTTTCCTCAATTACAGCTTGGACTTATCTTCCTATCACAGTCCAGTGCCCTGTTCTGACTTTCAAATTTTGATCTTTGAGGTTGCCAAGGAGCGCCTAAGGCAAGTTATCACTCGTGCAGGAGAAGAAGATATGGATGACTTGAGCTCAGACCCACCAGAAATTGAATCAGTTCTTGCTAGTAGGTTTCATGCTCTTCTTTGTAATTGGTAACAGAACTTTTTAAAAACCTGGATAAAACTTTAAATGAGGATGCTTTCATTTAATACATATTTATCTACTAGTTCACATTGTGTAGTGTGCTGATTGACTGACTCTGTGGTTGTATATCTGTACAGCCTCTGAACTTGAGTGCATGCCATCGTGGTTCCAGTTCTTCAATAAGGAGCTCGTGCGAACTGTCTCTTTCTCTGATCATGAAGCTTTTGACCATCCTGTGGCATGTATGCATTTTAAATGTTTTGTCTTATGAACATCTTTTCTAGTTGTGTTCCCCTCCAATGTTAAAGATGGTATCATGAGGATTTTTTGCACGTGTTGTTTCCTATATAAATAGGTATTTTGGCTGTGTCATCAAAGGATGAAGATCCAATCAATAAATTTATAGACCTTTTCAACACAAGTCAGTTGCCGTCTTTGCTCAATGATGGGGTGATGGATCCAAAGATATTGAAACAATATATACTGGTGCATGATAATCTTGAAGGCTCATCTGAGAAGTATATTCAACGATTCTTCTTCTTTTTCATCTTATTCTTGTAATAGAGTGCATAACTCGAATGTAAAACTGGTAACAGTATATTCAATGATCCGACATTGTAACTGTTGTGGCTCAGTATTATCCGGTCATGGTTCTCAGTGATTAATAGAGGGCATAACTCGAATGTAAAACTGGTGAGGTTATCTCTTAGTAGAGGTGCTTCCCCTTCGTAGAAAATGAGAAAATTTATGGTGACATTTCCTATGCAAAAAGTAGTGTTCCCCAACAGGGAAATATGATCTTAACTTCATTGAGTTTTTTTTTTGCGAGGATGACCGATTAGTGGCAATTATCTATACTAGTTGGTTGTAATTTCTATTCATTATTATCATATTTTATGCGATAACATAAATAATAACTGAGTAGAAAGGAACTGTCACTGTACAATCTAGGGTTCATCTTCTTCTGTAGTATTCTCTTTAGTCGGATATAATTTCCATGATGCAATAGGTACATAAGCAATGCTTTTACTTTCTCTTATCTATTGCAGAGCAGCTAAAATACTAGCTCAAATGAAGAGTACATTTGGCCCAACTGATTGTCAATTACTCTGTATAAACTCCTCCGAAGATGGTTTCCCACAGAGCCAGGACAACCCGTGGGGATCTCATGTAAGCTTCAGTGCATATACGACCTCCATATTTATCATTACTGTACTATCCTAGGGTTCTATTTCACGTTTTAGACTCAATTATATTTTGTGTATGTTTAACAGCAAACGGATTCCTCTCAAAGTCAACACTCTGGTTGCTTCCTTAGCCTGGAAGACGTGGATGAGGTTCCTCATTAGTTCCAGTACATTTCTTTTTTGAAGCAACTATATCATGATCACAGCTTCTCATTATTGATGCTCTGTATATTTTTGCAACTTCAGTTAAAGACTTCCATGAAAGACCTGACATCTAAACAGATAATTCCTCATATGGAGCAAAAAATTCGTGTACTTAATCAGCAGGTATGTTATTTGCACTTCCATAATTTTATTGTTTTAAGCCACGTGATGATGTAATTACTTTAGTATATTTTTATTTATTTGCCTCTACCTTGTCATTCCCTCATTTAATGTTTATCACTTAGGTTTCAGCTACAAGGAGGGGTTTAAGAAACCAAATAAAGAATTTGTGGTGGCGAAAAGGAAAAGATGACCCACCAGATAACCCCACTGGTTCAACGTATGCTTTAGCCTCAATGTTTTCCTTCAGCATACTTTCATCCTTTGCTTTGTCTCTCTAATCTTATCTTTCTCAACGCCTTTGAAGTTATACTTTCAGCTCCAGTGAATCTCAAATCAGAGTTTTAGGTGACTATGCCTTCATGCTACGGGATTATGAACTTGCCTTGTCAAACTATCGGCTACTTTCTACAGACTTCAAACTCGACAAAGCATGGAAACGATATGCAGGTGTTCAGGTTAGACTTGTCAATTTGTTAACAGCTGCCAATTTAAGGATATTGTTTTTCCCAAGTTATTGTGAGTTTCTGTATCAATAGTTCGTGTGGTAGCTATCATTACATGCAACTCAATAAGAATATAATATTTAAATGATCACTTGCATGATGTTTGTGGATTAGTGGTGGAACTTTTTAACTTGCATGTTTTTACATTCTGATTTTGAAATTTTTCCATGTAGCAGCCAACTGATTAGTTGATGTGACATCAACTGCTATGTTTTTAAAAAAAGTAGACATATTTTGTACCTTCATTTTATGTACCCCCCTGATTAATAATATCTTCATTAACAAAACGTCCTGTACTCACGTCACTTGATGAGAAGCTATTTCCAATAATCGTTAATCTGATTCATCTTGCAGGAGATGATGGGGTTGGCATATTTCATGCTGGATCAGTCAAGAAAGGATGCAGAGAACTGCATGGAAAATGCATTCAGCACATATTTGGTATGTACCTTTCTTTGTTAGTAGAAGTTTTTCTGTAATTATGAAACCTCAACTCGACTACTTTGAGGTTTTGTGTGCTCTCTTGCCCAAACCTAAAATTTTGAGAAGTATTATAAGGCTGTAGGGCCATTCTCCTTCTTGACATCACTTGTAATGCTTATGAGTTCTCTTGATTGTAGTGGATAAAGAAAATTGAAGTATATGTTGTCATTCAAATATTTTTCACTCTACTATTTTGGTTTACTCTTTAAAATGAGACGTCTGTTACAGTTCCTCGAAACTTGACAGGAAGTCTTACTTTATTTTCTGTCGAAATGGTGACCCTATAAGATTTGAACTGTTCTCCTTTAGCCTAGAAATGTGCATCTTATTGAATTTCCGACAAAGGTCTACTGACTACTATAATTTCCTCTATTTCCTTTATTTCCTTGGCATGCTCATGTATTAACATACCAAAGTTATAGAAGCTTTGTAAATCCACTTTCATTTACTTTCTTATGAGGTCAACTTCTTAAGTGCTTCAGTTAGAGTGCTCCCTGAAGTAGGACTAAAAATGAAAATTTAATTGACACGAACGTTATATCCCTGTAGAAAATTGGCTCCTCTGGCCAAAGAAATGCTACTCGATGTGGTCTGTGGTGGGTCGAAATGCTGAAGGCGAGTGATCAATATAAAGAGGCTGCTAGTGTGTACTTTCGCATCACTGGTGAGGTAATTCCTATTCTCTTATTACATAGGTTGAGAAGAATGTTAGATATTTTGCTCTGAAAATAAACCCATTCCAGGCACCATTGCATTTGGCTGTTATGCTAGAACAAGCTTCTTATTGTTACTTGTTGTCCGCGCCTCCCATGATACGCAAGTATGGTTTCCATCTTGTTCTATCTGGTGATCTGTACAAGAAATGTGATCAGGTACTATATGACTATATCCTGTTCCTCCTATAGGCAGTTTACAGGCGTGTACAAAATACTGACTAGTGGATTTATGCATTTTTCATCATCAGATAAAACATGCTATTCGAACATATAGAAGTGCGCTTTCTGTCTTTAAAGGAACTACATGGAGTCACATACGAGACCATGTTAATTTCCACATTGGCAAGTGAGGATTGCTGACAAACTGGTCTTTTATTTTGCATTAGAGTTATTTATAGAATAAGATGGTGATAATTGTATTGTTTCAGGTGGTATGCTGCACTTGGAATGTTTGATGTGGCAGTGAAGCACATGTTTGAAGTTTTATCATGTGGTCATCAATCAAAAGCAACACAAGAGTTATTTCTGAGGGATTTTTTCCAAATTGTAAAGGTGATTGTTTTATAGTCTCTCCATTCCAATTTTGTTATGAGGTTTTCCTTCTCAAAAGGATCTAATTAACGTTCTGTAGACTGCTATTCCCGCTGTAATTAACCTATAGGAGAGTAATTAACCTACAGGGGAAAAATAAAATCTACCAGTTAACATGGAATCGAGTCAGTATAAATTATTTGGTTGAACATATAGTTTATTCCTAATGCATATCTAGCATATCTATTAATCTGTTTACATATGTGATCATATTGTTATCAGTCCCTACTCCCTAGGGTTGATGCAATTTAAGAGTGACTTTTTTTTTTTTTATATATATAAGGATTGATGGAAGACCGTATATAGTTGGGTACAAAAAGACTGATTAGTAGTTGTTTTGATGTTGACCTCTTATTGAAAAACATGAAAGCGAGTACCTCTTTTTTGGAAGTGGAACATATCAAGCATCAGATCGCCACTTGAGGTGGAGGCTTTGCTCCCTGCTTTTCTCGGCCTAACCTCATTTCTCCATAACAAGATTTAGTTGCATTCTATGTTGCTTTTTAGGTTCATTCCACTCAGAATTCCAGAGGTGTTCGTTGTCAGATGTCCAGAAAACATTTGTAGTTTTCTACATAGTAAATTCTGTTTTTTTTCTTTATTTGGTTAGATTCATACAATTTGTTATAAATATGTTTCCATGTTCTTTTCTTATTCTTATTTATACAGAAAACAGGGAAACCATTTGAGGTATGCAAGCTTCAGTTGCCTGTGATCAATTTTTCTTCGTTAAACGTTACCTTTGAAGATCATCGCACATATGCATCGCCTTCAGCAGTAAGCCCAGTTTTCTTTTCTTTTTTCACCTTTTCAAGTAACCCAAAAATACATAAGTGACATTTTATCTGTCCCTTGGTTTGTGGAAGTTAGTTGAAGTTTTTTTTTTCAACTCCTTATAAGTAAATTCGGAAGTCAGCATACATATCTTAAAATTATACACTAGTGCTATGCTTACGAGTTGTTCTTTCTTCCTTCTGTAGCTGTGAATTTCATTCAGATAGTTCTGCCAGATTTCATTTCAATACCCTGAAAAGCAACGTCGAAGCCACATTTAATGAAATTCCTGGTGGAACTCATTAAAAAGTATTATGTATATGGATTAACTTGATAAAATTCATAGTTCTGAGTATTTAGCAAGCCTATTTTAGTTTGCACATTACGTTGTTACTTTATTCTAAAAGAGTCACCATAGGATTTTCCTTGAGTATAATAAAGTTTAATGTTGTTCACATTCAAGGTAGATCTAGAAATTTGTTACTACTAGCCATTGTTAAGGAAACCCTTTGATTTTGCAAGCAAACAAAGCAATCTAACTTGCCATGTTAACTACTAAAATGGTCCCCCGAGTTTTCTTACAAAGCTGTCAGAAACAATTCATTGATGTGCAGGCCATGATTGAAGCCATCTACTTCATGAACATATGCCCCTCTATTATGATCTCTGTTTTCTCCACAGTTTATTAATGGATGGTTTACGTTCCTTTGAGATGCTGTGGGAAGAAGTAGTGAATGCCTTTAGGCTTCCATTTGAAACTTTTACCATTTGTGTATGTATTCCCTTGATTTGGTGTTATTCACTGGTTTTTTCATTTGTTCAAACCTAGGTCAATGTCAAAGAAACTCTTTGGAACTCTCTTGAAGAGGAAATGGTACCATCCTTAACTTCGACAAAGACTAATTGGCTTGACTTACAATCAAAGATCTTACCGAAAAAGTATAGGGAATCCAATATTTCGGTTGCTGGAGGTATGGAAATAATGATATTATCAAATACTCCCTCCAACTCAAAATATTTTATTGTTTAGAACAAAAGTGTTGTTTCTATTTACTTGATTGTGTAGGATTTCTATGATATTTTTATTATCCTTCACAGTTATGCCCTTATAAAGTTAAACTTTTCAACATAAAGTGTAATGGTTACGTTCAATTAATTTTGTTCAGAAGAGGAAAATTCTTTGATAAATTACTTTTTTCTAAACAATCAAGTATTTTGAATAGGGGGAGTATAATCTTGCATGCTATGTTTGCAATTTGAATTCTGATGGTTATGGCTTCTTCTATTAGTAGAAAAAAAAGCGGGCAAACAAGAGAAATATTTGAAAAGCTTGATCCATGCATTTTTAGCAAGCACTCTATTTTTTTTACTCTCTCCGTCTCAATAATTGATTGTTTAGAACAAAGGAGTTCTTTCTTTTTACTCGATTGTATAGGATTCCACTCATACTTTTTCATTATCTTTACAATTTTGTCCTTTAACTTCTCAACATAAAGTGTAATGATTACATTTAATGAATGTAGGGAAAAAAAGGAAAATGTCATAGTTCCTAAATAAAGTACATTTCTCATAAAAAATCAAGTATGTTGAGATGGACGGAGTATTTCTCCAAGGAACCTGTCACCTTTGCAGTGTTCTTTTATTCCTCGTTTCATTTGTAGAAGAAGAATGTACTGTATCCATGATCCATTTTATTACCCACTTCACCACATCTATCGTCTCCTATATGACACGCCACCTCTTTTGCTTTCCTGCAGAATCAATAAGGGTCAATGTTGAATTCAGAAATCCCCTTCAAATTCCTGTTTCAGTTTCTTCAGTTTCCCTGATATGTGAACATTCTGTGGGTTCTGATACAGAAGTTGGTACGCCCTCTCTATCTTGATCTTATAAATAGTGTGTCACGAAAGTAAAATCGATTGTAGGATCTTAGTCATGGTTCTTAAATGTCCAATCAAAAGTTGTCGAGCTTTTTCTATATTTAGTTTGGCAGAAATTTTTAACAATGATTTCGCTATTTGTTAATTTTTTATGACAATATGAAATCAGACCTGAGCAGCGGATATTCATTGAATATGTGTTAAATTGTCTTATGATGAACTGAATTCTAAATGCTGAAAAAGAAAGATCCTGAAGAATGTAAGAAATTGTATTCATGTATCTACCCTAAGGTAAACAGAGGGGAGTGAGAACTGAGAAACTGGAGATGAGAGGGAAAAAACTTGGTTTTGAAGCTTACTTTTTTTGCTTTTATGAAGACAGCTTATTTGTGGAATTGACCATAGTAATTTACTATTGAAATTTGTCATTTAGATTATCTTTCATTTAACCACTTACACTACCAACTCTAGTCGGGTTGGGGTTGGTGCTTTAAATTTGTTTTTTACTTATTGGGTAGAAACCTGAGAGATTTTTTGAATGTTACAGATTCGACTAGCTCCTTGCATCAGCAGAGCGGTGAGCAGTTGACTGATCCAAACAGTAGTAGGTAAGAAGGTCAATCTAGCGTCTTGTCCCTCAAAATAAACACAAGAGAGAAACCCATCTAGGGACTAATCTCTTCTTAAAGTTTTCTGCGACTTCTATTCTGTATCTTAAAAATACATAATTCCTATGTGGTTTCAGGAAGTTCAGCTCTGGCTCATCTTCTCTTTCATTGTCAGAGGTTGATGTTTTTCTTAAAGGAGGTGAATCCCTTGTGGTAGGTTCAGAATGTTGCTTATTCCACTTAGGTTGGCTGTTTTGAGGGATGCAATTAGTTATGCATGTGCTCATCTAGCCTGTATCTCTTGCTTCTATTTTTTCCATTTCTCAATGGTCTTTCTCTCTCATATTTCAAGTTACATATGACTGCATCTGCTCCTCTGATCATGCATAACTTATTTATTACATGCCAAGAATTCTTTTTTCCCTGCACTTATATGTGTTGCCTTATCATCAGGTACAGCTGACAGTTACTCCCAAAGTAGAAGGCACTTTAAATATTGTTGGCGTCAAGTGGAAACTGTCAGATTATGTGTCTGGATTTTGTAACTTTGAGCCTGAATTTGTCAAAAAGAGAGTCCCTAAGGGGAGAAGGAGATCTAAGCGTAGTATTTTCAATAATCTGAAATTTTTAGTGATTAAGGTACCTCCTCTCAGGCATGTTGCGCTTCCTCTGTTTCTCATTGTTAATAATAATAATAACAACAAAAATAATAACAATAATAATTAATATTCCCTTTCTTTCTCTAATTTTCTTCTGAATACAGAGTTTACCAAAAGTCACTGGCTTCTTGCGTGACCTGCCAAATACAGTCTATGTTGGAGAGTTGCAACGCCTTGCTATAGAATTGAGAAATCCATCAGAAATTCCTGTCAAGGTATGGACTTCTTTAGTTATTTTTAGCCATTTCCATATCTAGGGTTGATTTATTATTATTTTAGTTCAAACAATGTAGTCGACTTCATGTAAACAAAGACTGTCTGAGCTGCTTCGTGCAACAACCCTGTCTCTTCCGGTAATGAAGCTTATTCTTTACAAGGACTCTTCTCACCAACTTCTATATGACTCTTTTGCTTCATTGGCGTCTTCAACATGACATTCTTTTCTGCTTCATTTCACTGCTCATCTCTTCTTCACACTTTTCATCGTTCTTTATACAAGAATACTTCCATCTTGTTCAAATATTTTATATTCTCTAGCTCTTGGATATAATGCAATATATCAAAATGGCTCACTACACTACATGTACTCCAGTTTTTAAACCTACTAGCTTTTGACTTTCTTTTGCTGCGTAATTTAAACCCTGAAGGGGCACTCACTTCTTACAAAATACATCTTTACACCCCACTGATTAACGAATTAGTGGTCGTTGTAATTCTCTGTTCACAACTTCACAAGTATGTTTGTCTCCAATGTGTAATTGTAATACTATGGCATATCCATTTTTGGGTTTTCCATTTGATGTCTGCTTGGAACTGCAGTCAGTTATATTGTTGTGTTTATTGGTGATGAAAACTTTTCAGATTTTGAAGATGAGAGTGAGCAGTCCAAGATTTCTCAATATTGGTGATAGGGAAGTCTTGGACATGGATTTCCCTTCTTGCTTGGAGAAAGGGCTGAACACAGCAGAAAATAACAAATCAGCAGAGGCTAGAAAAACTTTAGACTCTCTTTTTCTTTTCCCTGAGGTGAGTATCAAACAAAAGTATTTTTCATCAGCTCATGCACATATTTTGTGACCCTTTTTTTGTTTCTGTTTTTCTCTTCCAGAATACTAGAATTTCTAGGGAAGTCCCACTCTGCTGGCCACTCTGGTTTCGAGCTGCAACTCCTGGAAAGGTGTCCTTGTATATAACAGTATATTATGAGATGGATGACGTATCAAGTGTTATGGGATATCGTACCTTACGAATGCATTATAATTTAGAGGTACGGTCATATGCATATTGGACTCACCCTCTCGTTTCCTTTAGAATTTGTCAATAATAATGTATTGACTACCTCCAACTTGAATGATTTCTTTGACATTGTGGTCTACATTCTCCTTGTTGAGAGATAATCTAGTATACTTTCTGGGAATTTTATTATCTTATTGTGGCTTACCCGTACACAACAATCATAATACTTCAGAATTAAGCCATGACCTGATTTACATTTTAGCTAATATCTATGTTTCAAAAAAAATTAATTGTTATTATTATCATTTTTGGTATTAGTATCAAAATTTGAATTGGAAAAAATGTTCTGATTGAACCCAAGGAGATTGTCACTTGATATTTCATTGAAATAGGAGGAGTGCTGTAACTTAATATTTAATTGCTGTTGTAGGATTTAACTTACGTGTGAGACCTACTGGATATGGTGCTTATGTATTTGCAATATAACTTTCATTGGTCCAATTCCATTTCTCAATTTTTGTTGTTGTTTCCCAGTATTTATTGTTTTCATTCTTTTTAGATCTAATCTAAATCATTTGTTTGTTATGAGCTATAGTACTTTTTTGGTGGGTTCTTGATCAATTTAGTAAAACTTCTGAAAGGTGATTGTTAATCTGTGAACGTGTTACACCTTAAAACTTCATGCAGGTGCTTCCATCATTGGATGTCTCATTTCATATCAGTCCCCGCCCCTCGAAGTTTCAAGAGTTTCTTCTACGGATGGACGTTGTAAACCGGACTAGTTCGGAGAGTTTCCAGGTTCATCAATTGTCGTCTGCTGGGGAGCATTGGGAGCTGTCTTTGCTTCAGCCTATTGATACCTCCTTCCACATGGAATATCTCGGTGCTGGTCAAGCACTTTCTTGTTTTTTCAAACTTCAGGTTGGTTGAATAGCTTCTTAGTGAATAGCATTAATATATAGTGTGGTGAGTCGTTCTTGCGAGAGCTTGTGGAGTTCGAACATTCATATTGAATTTAGTTCATCTTTTTCTTGTGCTGCTGGTCCTTAGATACCTCTGATCAATGTTTGACCGGAGAGTTATCCAGCTGTTCTCATGTTTTTAAATGAGTAATTATTACCAGTTGATTGATGAAATGCTTTGTGAACTGAGGGTCACTATCTGCACAGCTCTATCATCCCTTTCCCTCATATATTTTGTTATTGCATATACTGTCCCTTTTTTGCTTGTGAAAATACATTGAATCTAGTTCTTTTAAGCTTGTACGGTTAATTATGAGCTTAAAAGGTCTTTTATTTATCTTCTGTAATCAGAGTACAACTGTCTTCAGAATTGCAGGACACTAGTATCTGCTGAAAAGAGCCCCTCAGAAAAAGCTTATGTCAGATTGAGTCTTGAGAATAGCGGAGCTCTGCTTGACATACATAGCTCTCCGTTGGTTGTGTTTCATCACCAGGAAAGATCCCACCAAGAGGTGTCAGATAAGGTTTGTGACTTGCAATGAATTACTTATTTGCGCTCACAGCATTTCTTTGTGCAAAGTAATGAAAATTTATAAAGCTAAAAGGACTGAATAATTTTTTTGGGAAATCATGATTGGTAAACCGCGCACTTAAGAATAAGGAAACCTAATTTAATGATTTCATGCCAATAATTCTTTTTCCTTTTAAACATTTTTTGATTTTCATTTTAGTATGGTGTTCTATTAACTCATGCAACGTAGTACTTTGTTTTAGTTGAATCACTTGACAAAACATTTTAGATTTGACCTTAAAATAATTACAATTCCTTTTACATTTTTTATAAAATGGTATTTACGTGTTAAAACATATTTCAAATACTACAACAATATGTATGTTCCATATTAAAATGTAAATTAATTTAATAAGAAAACTGATTGTTTTGTAATTGCTTGTTAGGATCACCAGGGTTCTGTGGACTTCATCTTGGTATCACATAAGAAGGATGGGTCTGGAAAAGTTCCTTACAGCATTTTCTCTCATCATGCATGTCATTGCAGGCAAGTACTGCTACGTTGTTCTTTAGATTTCATCTACTGTATGAATGTATCGCCCTTCTTTAACTAAATCAACCAAGTATAAGCTGGATCAGTTGACTAATGTTTGTTGTTTTTTGCAGTCTCTCAAGCACATGCCCGATATGGTGGATCATGGATGGTCCTCGGACAGTGAAACATAATTTCTTTACCAGTTTATGTGAAATACAATTGAGAATGACCATCTACAACTCCTCAGACATGATCATATCAGTTGATGTGGATACTGTTGATTCGATCACCACCCCTTCGAGCAGCATTTCTTCAGCTTCTCGAAATGAAACAGGTTGGCATGATTTGACCGTAAATGACAACAAAATCACAACTGATATCGTGGGGCCACAAGCTGGGAAATCAATTTCACCAGCCAGTGTTCCACCATACATCTGGTCAGGTTTGAGTTCTACTAGATTCAAACTAAAGCCGCTATCTTCCACCGAAATCCCTCTCTGTGTGTCTGTCTTTGCACCTGGGACTTACGACTTGTCAAATTACTCCTTGCGTTGGAATCTTGTATACCCTAGTGATCAAGTAGATAATACTGCAGCATTGAGATCATCTTCTGGGACTTGCCCGGGGCATTCGTATTATGTTACAGTACTACAGCAAGAATGAGTCTTCCAGTTGCATAATTTTTTGCCCACATAATGTTGATTTATCAGGTTTGATCGTCTCTTTGGGCTTTGTACGTTATATCAATGTGTTATTGAAATCCCTCGAGAGGCTGGACATTTCACTCCTTTTGTACCGTAGTATACTCAAGGCGTGTGCCAAGCGAATAGAGAAAACACAGCAGAGATATGAAAGATGAGGCACACAGATTTTGTTTTTGGTTCTCATGAGGGGCCAACAGTTGATTTGTATTAGGGTTTTACTAATCAAATTGTAATTCCTGGATTAACTTATATTATTCGATACTTATAGAGCTAATTTTTCTTTTTCTTTTACATGGAAAATGTATATGAGAGAACCACTCTGTTATAGTTACATTACATACATGTTGCCTTTGACTTGTTCTATCCCTTAGACAACCTACTAAGATGATCAAACCAATACATGCATATATGACTATACTTCTGAATATAGAGGTATTGAAAACATGAAAAATGAAGCCACATAGAAGGAAGAAAAAGAAAACAGTATCACAAACAAATAAACAATTGCTACTATAATCATCTGAGTAATATGCACGCCAACAACTGTTCTTGAAGATTGACCTCTCTTTACTTCTTCCCTAGCAAAATGGTGAGGACAAAAATTAAGATGACAAGCAACCACAATATGATATATCTGTATCTTGTTGAACTCTTCTGATGTGCAGATTGAAGCTCGTCGTGATTTCTCTCCAGTAACCTGATCCCGTCTTTGATTGTTTCCATGTATACAAGCATCATGTCCAGATTGGGACTACCATTGGTGTTAGTCATCTCAGTGATGTGGGAATCCGGTAGAGGAGATTCGTCTCCTCGGCTGGAACGAGAAGAGCTTGAGGAAATAGCATCCATATTGAACTTCTTCAAGGAATGTCGTTTAGTTTGTCAATGGCATGTAAGTTACCAAAGTGGCATGTATGTGATCAAATTGATATATACAGTATATATAAATCTTTTTTGAGGAAATGCCATGGAAAGAGGATAAGAATAAAAGGTCATATTCTAAGATTGCTTGTTTGAACATAACTTCACTTTTGAATATAGAGGCAATGAAGACGTGGAAAATATAATAGAATAGAAGGAAAAAACATTATCCCAAACAATTGGGATTATAATAATCTAAGTACAAGAAAGAAAAAACAATATCACCAACAATTGGTATTATAATGATCTAAGTACTATGCACACCAATAACTGTTCATAAAGATTGACTTCTCTCCATTACTTCCATGGCCGAAGGGAGAGGACAACAATTAAGATGATGATCAACAACAATATGATGCCATAACATGTCCATTTCCTTGTGTTTTTCTGATGTCTCCTGGCCACTTGAAGCTGATCTGCACCTCCCCTTACATATGAATTGGCTCTTAAAACTTGGTTCTCAATATCATCCAATTGCTCCCCCTGATGTTGAACTAAAACTGCCATGTCTAAGAAAATTTGATGCAATTCTCTCAAGTTCTTTTCCAGTTCCTTAACAGCATCATGCCTTTCTTGAATTTCCATAATGGTATCCATAACTTGACCCCTCCCTTGTTCTTGAATAGCCTTTTGCAAGAATGTTTCACTTTGTCCTGTTGATATCAAGTTATCGAGAAGGGATTCATCAGGATTCTCCCCTGTAACGGTGTAGTATCGCCTTTGGACCGTTTCGCGATACTCAGACGCCATTTTTTGGCGCAATTCATTGAATTGGTTCATTGATTCTTGAAGTTTTTTCCTCAAACCATTGACAACTGATGTCCTGGTTCTGTCTGATGAACTTCCAGGGCCACATCCTGGAAGGTTTCGATTCGAGGCATTGGATCGATCAAGTGCTTCCAGGCGGACCTTGATGAACTTGGCTTTCTTTAATGCAGAAGCAACGTTATTATCCATCTTGGCACGAATATCTTTGACTGATTTAGCATTGTGGAGGGTCTTGCTTTTTTCATGTGAAGATTGGAGCTGGCCATAAATGGTCTCCAGTTCCCTGAGCTCATCCTTGATTGCCTCCACATCTTCAAAGAACTTGTCTAGATTGACTCCACCAGTAGTGTTGCTCATCTCAATGTTGTGGGAATCAGGGGGAGGAGATTGATCTCCTCGGCCGAGGCGAGAGAAGGAGTTTGAGAAAAGATCATTCATATTGAACAACTTCAAAGTATGCAAGTTATCAAAGTGGTAGTTCAAGAAATTGATGTTATGAAGCTCTATTAATTGTTTGGACAAAAAAAGAAAAGACAATAGAAGAGGGCATAAAAAGGGGGTAGATATAAAAAAAAAAACTGGGGAGATGAGTTCTTGAAATTGTGGTTGTTGAATCTTTAAGAAGACTCGTCAAATGAAGTCGTCTTGATCAAATAATGGAAAAGTCAACAGAACAGTTTTAGAAATAGAGGAAATATCATGGAAAGAGGATAAGAAGAATAGGTCATAAACTCATAATACTATGTATTAGTTTGCCTGTTTGAATATAGATCAGATTTTAGGTTAGTAAACAACTTGAAAATAGAGAATTTGGAAAACGCGTTTGGGAAGTACTTTGCCTTTCTTCGGCTAAAATGACCAAAAAAAAAAAAATTGTCAATAATGTTACATCTTCTTGGTTCACTTAATATAATGGAATATGAAATAATTCGTTGTCTTCTACGTAAAACTTCTTTATCACGTAAAACTAACATTTATTATGAGAGTGATAGATCGTGTTCTGGCTTGATTATTGGATCGATTAAACAGCTACGTATTATCGAAAGCGAAGGTAAAAGGCTATCCCGACATAGGAATATAAAAGATATTGGGACGTGTTAGAGGGCTTAATCTTGAAAGTGTTTGATAACACGGCTAAAAAAACACGTTTAGAGAACTCTTGTTACAAATAGGAATTATATAAATTACAATAGTATGCACGTATGGAGATGTGTATTTTGGAAGACTACACAATTGACTCTAAATGACAAATTACAAAAACTTAATGATGCTATCTACATCCTCTGATAGTGTTAATATCATCTCTGCCTCTGGTATCTTTGTGTAGCAACATGTCACAACTCATTCATTATAACTCTTTCTTCTACGTACTAGCACAGGAACATGCAACAACTCATTCATTGCACCACTTTCTTCTAAATACTAACATTTGCTGTCACTTCATTTTCTGTCAACACATTCTCGGAATCGGTGCCGGTTACACTTTCGTTTAACGAGTCCGCAGGATTGGTGACGGTTACACTTTCGTTCAACACGCCCTCAGGATTATTCTCGGTTACTAATGGAGGAGACACGGAAGCTCTCTGCTCTGCTAAGTTCAATCGCAAAGGTCGTCCTTCCACTTCCTGTAAGGAGAACCACAATTACATAAAAAATTGCATTTGAATGCAACCAACAGAAAGTTGAACCAATCTTACCACTCCATTCATGGCATTGAGGGCAGATTCAACTTCTTCAGCAGACCCAAATGTAATAAAGCCAAAGCCTCTCGATCTCCCGGAGTCTCTCTCGTATACGACCTTTGCACTCACCAATCCGGGCTGACTTGAAAAGGCTTCTCGGAGCCCTTGAGAAGTAAGGTTCCAGCTAAGATTTCCTGCATAAAGTTTATGAGGGCTGTCTATAAATCCTTGGTAGCTGCTTTTTATCTTTGCCCTCATCACTTCCTTTTCGCCACCTTTGGGAACCTCCGGAATATTTACCCTCACCGTGCGACCTCCAACTTGCTGGTGACCATTAAGAAGAAATAGGGGAAAAAATAATTACCATTGAACTATTCTTCCGGAACATAACAATTTAAGATGCACGTAAGAAGAGAAAGAGCTAATAAATAATTGGTTCTAAGAACGAGAAGCTTGAAATTAGAAAACTATGCTGGTGAAGTTTTAAACGAAGCCCTTGCCACACTAGAAAGGAAAAAGAACATCAAATGACTAAGTAGAGGAGATCATGCACTTTCTCATTTGAAGCAAAGGAACCGAACTTCATCTGCTCCAAGATATCATAAATTCTAATGCTGGTGCTGAAAACAAGTAGCTATAGAGCAAGCTTGCAAATGCAGATACAAACTATTAACACGGTCTTACTACTTGCAAAAATAAGTTTCGATATTTCATTTGGTTTTAGCTGTAAACAGTTTTGTAATGGAACCATGTACCACGAGAACCCCAGGATGATAGAAAAATGTGTACATTTAACAGATTACAAACAGTTAACTTTGGAAATTGTCATTGAATAATCGCTGATCATGCAATCATTTCAGAAAAGCACTGGATTACTTACTGATCCATCAAACATCCGGATTGCCTCATTTGCTTCTTCAACACTCTTCATTGTAACAAAGGCAAAACCCCTGCTCCTATCAGTAACTCTATCATATATAATCTGGCAAACAAAATAGAAAATTAGTCTCACAGTGCCAAACGTAACAATTAAAACATTCTATTGTATGATTGTATCACAGAAGCAAATGAAAGGGCTGCAATTAAGACACTGGCAGATATACACACCCAAAGGAATTAGGAATTTACATAACCTTGCACTTTCAACAATCAAGCAAGTAACTATGTATAATATTACCATGTGTGCTTGATCGTGTAAAAAAGTGAGGGTGCTCATCTGAGTATCAAAATACATCCACTCAATTAGTTAAATACTCAAATTTCAAATGCCAACTAGCAAAATTACAATCAACCTCTGTGATAGCATTTAGCTGAGAGAACACGCCTAAAACAAGAGTGATTCGACAAATTACGTTCAAGCATTAACAATACACATCCATAAATTTGGTTAGATCACAATGCAATAAAATTGGAACATAGAGGCAATTAATAACGCTCAAACCAGAACTCATATATAACTAGAGGACATGTGATTAGTTGAGTGTACCAAACAACATCAGCCCTGGTAATTTCTACTCCCTCCATAGTACATATTGTCCAGTTTGCTTTTGCATTTTGTACGGTCAAATATTAACAAACTTAACCTTTATTGACACAAACAACTTTGATCAATTCAAAAATACTCAAATCTGCAAACTTTAATTAACTTCACAATTCCCAATACTAATGTCACAGAAATATCAAAGCTATCTAGCACTAACAAGGCAAGTTTTCATCCATCCCACAAACTATATATAAATATATAATCATATAACCATGCCAAAAATTAAGAAACCAATATGATACCTCAACAGTAATAACACTACCAGCTTCAGCAAAAATATCAGCTAATTGCTTTGATGTCATTGAATATGGCAAATTCCCCACATATAATCTCCTCTCCTCAGCTTCTTGTGACACCACTCCTTCTTCCTCATCAAAACCACCAACACCCTCATCTTCTTCTTCCTCATCCTCCTCCTCTGCTTCTGATACTTGTACATTTTGAATTTCTTCAAAACCACCAACACCCTCATCTTCTACTGCTTCCTCTTCTTCAGATAGTTGTACATTTTGAATTTCTTCAAAACCACCAACACCCTCATCTTCTATCACTTCCTCTGCTTCAGATAGTTGTACATTTTGGGTATCTTCAAAACCATCTGCAAATGCAAGTGTTGATGCAGAAACCCTGCAAAACCTTGAAAAATGAAATAATTTAATAATTGGGTTTGTTCAAAAGCATCATAAAATGCAAGTGTTGATTCATAAACTCCATAAAACCTTGAAAAATGAGATAAAGATTGAATCTTTATCAATTGGGTATCTTCAAAACCATCAGAAAATGCAAGTCTTGATGCAGTAACTCCATAAAATCTTGAAAAAGGTGAAAAAGATTGAATCTTTATTAATTGGGTTCTGAGTTTTGGAGGTTTTATGAAGGAAAAGTTGATTGATGAGAGGTTAGCAGACATGGTGAATGATGATCTTTGGGGGGCAATATTGCTGCAATTCAAGTACATTCAACAAGTAACTTGGGAGGTTTTTGTTTTGGATAGGAGGGGATAAGGTATGAGACACACTGAGATATTTTGGAGGTCTGGATTCGTGTGGAGTTAATATTTTGATGAAATATTATAATGATTGATTCTAGTTTTGTATTTTGTTGGTTTTCTCTCTAATTCTTTGAAAATGGCGTGTTTTCAGTTAAGGTTCGATCGTTTTTGTTTTTTGGGAAAAGCAGGTTTATCGGTGTTTAAATCATCATCGTTTCGGTTAAAATTAATTGGTTGAAGGAGAAGTTATGAGGATTAAGTGCCATGAGGTACTTTTTTTATAAATAAAAGAATAGGTTGGGTAGTGGTTGTACGTTTAGAAACCTAATAATTTAAGATTATTGTTCGATTATTGTTCGTTTAGTTTAGAAGGATAGTGAATTCGTTGAAGCTTCGGGCGTTCTGATGATTAATCTGAGATGTTAAGATATACATGTAGCGCCATCATGATATTATTAATATATCTGAGGTCCCTGATACTACCCCATGGTCAAAGATTACAGAAGTCTTTTATAGAGTTTTAACGGGGCATATCAACTATTCATATTACTCTTTCATAGGTTTAGTTTGGTAAGCTTGGAAATGAGATGGTAATATAGTGAAAGATATAGTTAGTTACCCGGCTTTTTATTTTTGATAGTAAAGAGATGTGTAAATAAAACGTCACGATTGATTTTTTAAATATTTTATATATTATTTATGTTTAATTTGAAATTATTTTAAAATTATTGTAAAACTTATTTCAGCCGATTTTGTTTATTTAATATTTATTTTTTTTAAGGGATCTTTGAGCATGAATAATTCTTCATCTGAAGATGAAAAAATTACTTGTTAAAATCACGATAATTAAATATTTTTTTAAAAGATCATTAGTATAAATTTTATAGCGACAGGATGCTTTTGTGTAGATAATATTACTTTTTATTGATAATAATACTTATTTGGCTAAGTATACTTTTATTGATAATATTACTTAAATTATTAATATTATATTATTATTAATATATATTCAACAAAAATAATAAGTTTTTATAAAACTTAGAAATAATATATGTATCGATAGAATTGTGTAATAATATTTTAATTAATATTAAATAATATAATATTAGCATCGAAAATTACATTATTCGAATAATCGTCGAATATAATTATCTTGGCCGAATAGATAATTAGTTTGAAAAGATGAAAGATCTTGATTTAAGCGTATCGTCTTTTCGCCATTAGAAAATAAAAGAATTTTTTAAAGTAATGGCATTAATAAAGTATTAGCAGCGTTCACAGGCGCTTATAGATTCTTACGTCAGTAAGGGAGCAGCGTTATCTATGCGATAATCTTAAGGAAATAATTTGGTATTTGTTTGTATGTTTCTTTAGTTTTATTCTGCGTAAAGTTGGAAGAGAATGAAGAAAATTCTTCTGACGTGGTATGTCAAGCAGTTTAAGGATATTAGGTGTATGCTTGAAGGTGGGAAATAATTTATTGTGATACTGTCTTGTATATGTTTAATAATTTATTTATTAATTGAAACTAAAATTATTATTAGTTAACATTTATTATGATTGAATGGATAATTAATAATAATAATAACAACGACATACTTAAATAATTCTCACCGAAATCATATAAAGATATCGCTACGTATTAATTTGTCGAAATTTATAGGTGTCTTGAATATCAATGAATGTGGCGTACGTAATGATATCCACCAGTCTGTACATTTGTAATCGTAAATGGGAAAAAGATATATATCGATTATCTAGAATTGAGATGTCGTAAAAGGCATTACACGTATTACTTTAACAATTTGATGTCGTCATTAAATATATTGACGAATTGGATCGTGAGAATATGGTTATTCTTAAATATCCATGATTATTATTATTGTTGTTGTGAATTAAATATGATAATAATAATAATATAATAATAATAATAATGGTATGCATAAACATATAATTGTTAACTAATACATATTATAACGATAATAATAGTTATGCATAATAATAAATAATAATAATAATTAACGTATGATTATTTAACTGACTATTATAATAATAATAATAAAAATAGATCATAAAATATATTATTATTTAATAGTAGTTAATCACTATTAAATTTCATGAGTTATCGATTAAGAGGTGAAATTATTAATTAAAAAATTTATATTTTTTGCGCCGACTTTTAGATTTTTAGAGAGAATGGTAATTAATAATTAGTGTAGCGGAAGAAAGCGGAAAAGCATGTCTTTTATTAATACTTATATATATCGGTGATTTTAGAGGTTTTAGTGGAGATATTAAAATTGGACACCTAAATTTATTCACAATAAAAAATGAAGTTAAGACCTAAAATATTCTTTGCATGATAATATAAGCAAGAATACCTTATTACCTAGACTATTCTTTGCATTCTAATCCGAAAAAAGAATATACCAATATATAACTTCAATTTACAGCTAGGATGATATTATGCATTTATGCTAAAAACACCTTGTGTTTAACTCCATCCATTTCTTGTGCGTCTCAGCCATAATTAATAAGAGAAATAATACAATAACCTGTCTTTGTACTGTTGTACACCTATATATTCTATACACTGTATTTTTTTTATATATATAAAAATCGGTCCTTATCACTACTCATCATATGAGTAATATCCCGTGATCACTGGATTAACCTAGTAGTTCTATATTTTATACACTATAGAACTATCAACACACATTTTTTAATAAGTTCATAATTAACTAAACAACATATTTGATACACATTCAAAGAATAATGATGACATATTTTTTAATAAGTTCATAATTAATTAAATTACACAACGTAATATAGTAAAAAAAATGCGGAGTGTGTATAAATATATTTTGAGAAAATTGGCTGCACGGAAGACAACATTGCTCGCATTTGAACAAGCGTGAAAAAGGACAGCAAACAACCTGCAAGTTATAGACTCCGTAATATTCATCAAATATTATGATCTTATAAAAAAATATCAAGTGATATATACTCATAAATTAATTTTCATTCCAATTTGTTAATTGATAAAAATACTATGAGTTAATTGTCGAAATGGTTTTAAATAATATGTGTAAAGTTATCTTTAAATACCTGCAAATGTGAATTAGAAGCGAATGATTCATTATTGATCGAAAATATGTGCGTAGTCACTTTTAATGGAGGCGTTAAATTTTGATGGAAAGAGGATTAAAATGTACATTTTTCGATCGACATAAATATTAAATGTTAAAAAAATTGTTTTGACTTGAAATTATGTTGCACACCAGCCAAAGGGCCATGCCATTTAACTATCCCATCCAATTTATCTACTACTTCATCATCTTCCTTCAACTCATCAACACTTGTAAACATTTTTTCTCCTATGGCTAACAAAACCTCCACAATCTTTCCATCTCAATAACATTAATCCTCCATGGACAACTCATTGTCAAGCCCCGGAGGATTCGACCACGTCGGGGGGTTCGGATACAGCATTGGGGTCTCCATTGGGATCCTTTTCCTAATCACAACCATAACCTTAGCTTCATATTATTGTGCAAGAAACCAAAGACCTCTAACAATCCCTCCACACCAAATTGAGCATCATCATCTACAAAATCAAGACTATGTCGTCGTGGAAATGGGGATTGATGAAGAAACAATCAAGAGTTACCCCAAATATTTGTACTCCGAGGCTAAGAAGATAGAGGTCGAGGATTCAAACACGAATATTATTACATGTTCGATATGTTTGGGAGATTACAAGAATAGTGATGTCTTAAGAGAGTTGCCTGATTGTGGACATATTTTTCATGCAAAGTGTATTGATACTTGGTTGAGGATGCATCCAACTTGTCCACTTTGTAGAACATCTCCATTGCCAACTCCCCTCTCCACTCCTCTTGCTGAGGTTGTTCCATTAGCAATCAGGTAGAACCATTTTTTCACGAACAATAAGATATCATTAAAAACGATAAGATATCATTAAAAATAATCGAACGATACATGTAATAAGCATTTGTAAAGTTGTAATATTAGTTGAAATAGTTTGTGTGCTCCTGTATATATCATGTATGTCATTTTTTTTTTCTTACACCATTTTATGGTTTCTGTATATATCTATGAAAGGTCCATGTAATGCTGAAATTCAGAAGAGAGGTTCAAACAAAGGGTGAGTGTGAAAGCAAACTTGTTTTTTGGATTCAAGCTCAATTATAATTAATTAACTACTTATTATATTAAAGCTTAATTTATTTTGAATTAATATATTGAAATAATTAATTATAAAATAAGTATAGAAAATCTTATTTAAGCCAAACATGCTTTAATAGTAAATATCTTTTTTGTGAGGATGGAAGTATGAAGGCAGGAAGTAATAAGCAATAGTCAAAAGTAGTTATTTAGTCGTTTAATAGTTTAGGCGGGAGGCTGTTAAGTTTTGAAACGTGTTGTTATGATGTAAAGAGCTATTTAATTCAAGTACATCACTATTTGTCCATATCATTATTATCATTTTAGGGTGATGATGTTGAATAAAACATTTAAACTACATATTCAAAGAAATTTGGGCTCTCAGTTTTGATTTTATGTAAAGAAAACTTGTAGTGGCTAGCCAATCGAAAACAAGGCTAATCAAATTCTTGTGCTTGAACTTGGAAACAATTTATGCTCCAATATGTTAGACCCACCTATATGCCTTGTATATCATCTCGTCCTTCTGCTCAGCTATATTCAAATACTGTTCGAATCTTCATCATTCATATTAAAACTGCTTCGAGTAATTTGATTCTAGAGCAATAGGCGAGTGAAAATAGTCCATGAGTCCGGTCCGTAACTTTGTGTTCCAAAGCACTTGTTCGAATTATGTTATATGTAATGTTACATGTTAATAAAACAATTTTAAACTAAATGATTTAAGTATTTTTGGATCAATTCGGAAACAGTCTTCTTGTCATATGAGTAAGGTTGTGTACTATCCAACCTCATTTGTTCCGTTTAGGCGGAACTTGTTTAAATACATTGAGACAGTAGACTCTTGAGAGACATGTTAATATCAGACTCGCTCCCTCTTTTGTAACAGGGGATCTATAGGTGCAGGTTTTAGTAATGGAAGACACTTGATCCACTCTTTGTATTCCCTAGGGGACGTTGCAATTCATAACTCCATATATGAAAATGGCAAGAAAACTAAAGATTCTCTTGATAACACCACATGTTCCAAACAAGAAAATGTGGTCTTTACAGCTTGGTGATTCAAGTGGAACCTTTTTCATCATTGCAACATGCGAATTAAATACAAGGTTCTAGAGCAACCAACATCCTCAATTTGGATGAAAAATGTGGTCTGTATAGCTTAACTGAAAAAGAACCAATAGATAGGTGATTGAAGTGGAACTTCTTCATCAATTCAACATGCAAAATACAAGGTTCTAGAGCACCCAACATTTCAATTTGGATGTCCCTTTCCAACAAATAACTAAGAAATACAATAGTGCAATTATGTTGAACCTTAAACAGTGAAATATATACAAAGTACAACTCCTTTTGAAAAAAGGTCAAACAAAAAGAAGTATTGACAGATTCTTGTCAAAACAGAACAAAAGGTAACAAGTTGTGACTTGCTGCACTAACTCTCACTAGATACTCTATTGACACTAACACAACATACTCTTGAGTAAGCAAACCACGACAAAATATAGGTTAGCACTACCGTAAGCAAATCACATTTATCCTTTACAGTAAGGTCTCTTCTAAGCAGCAACAACTTCGACTTCGGCTGTTTGAGGTCCGACAGTGGCGGCTTCAATAACTGGAATGATGGCTGCTGACTCCTGTGACTGAGTAAAGTGGAACTCAATCTGCAGTCTGTGATGAACTGGTGTAGATGTTGTTATTAATCCTCTCTTGATATCTTCTTGCAGCTCCCTGATAGGGATTGCAGCTAAAAAGTTTTTGATGTACTCTTTGCAGCATTCTTTGCCTTGACATATGAGCTCTTCATTTTCCCTCTGCATTTTCATATCACTTCCTGTAGCTGCGTGTGCATTTGAAGAAGAGTCCTTTGGGCTCACTTCGGTATCTATGATTTTAGATTCCCCTCCAGCAACAGTGATCTGCTGCTCGGCAGCAGGTTTCTCTTGTTGAGATTGAGCTTCACTTGGCAGCTTGAAGATGGTTGTGTCTCGGTCAAATTTCAGTACATAAGCCTGATTGCATCCCTCGTGAAGTCTCTCGCCTAATGTGTCAATAATGTAGTAGGCCTTTGGTTCAACTTTGAGGACAAAAAAATGGTCATTCCAACTAACAATATACACTTGAGGTTTATTACCGAGCCGACATTCTGACTCTGCCCCGCTAATCTCATCCCATATATTGTCAAATGACATGGCTCCATGTAGGAAGTCAAGATTTCCCTCATCCATTCCTTGGGCATGGAAAAACCCAATGAACGACTTCCCAGGAACTACAGAGATAGAGCGTATCTTGGCCTGCAGAATAGTTTCTAAATCAAAGTGTTTGTCAGGAAAACGTCTTCTGTATTCCTCATTTTCACAAAGTTTCCTCCATTCCGAAGAGCCTTCTCGAATCAGACTGTCAAATTGTGACTTAACAGGCATGAGACCATTGTTACTTTGCAGCCAATCAGCAACCACAGCAACAAGAGCTGTACAAGCACTTTCTCCAGCAGCTTGCTCACTTCGCTGATCAATGGAGGCAAAGAATACCTGTGTTTGAAGCTTCATCTGTCCATCACGGCTTGTTATTTCTTTCTGTTCCCAACTGCCCACAGCAAAGTTGTCATCACCGAACTTGGATATAGATGAATGATGAGCGCTGGAGTCTTCATCTGTCTTTTGCCACTGCAGAAAGTATAAAAGTCAAGTAAGAAAAAAGGACACCGACCATCATCATATATCCAACACGTATAACACTTGGGATCTTGATTAGCAAAAGTTCTAACCAAAGTGAAAAATAAATCCACCCCCTGTGCAAGAAGAAGGAAAACAAGGAAAAGTGGGCTCACCCAAAAAGCCAAAGATTCGTCTGAACTAAGCTGTCGACGATCATAATCAATGTCATCCCCGCCCTCTTCTTCATTATCTTTTTTCAATAAAGGTTCCCCTTTGGTTTTTGGAGATCGGAAGCTCATTTTCCTCTTTCTCCATGGCAATATACTACGCTTTGAATTCTGCAACATTGGTGGCTCAAATGAAGTGGAAGGAGACTCCTCTACATGTGAACAACAAACATCAGACTTTCGGTGACTGTAGTAAATCCAACTTTCATCTTGACCATTGACCCTTGTGCTAGAGTGAAATGGTCCTCCTAGATAATTAGCATAAGCCAAAGTGCCATAGCTGAAGGAATTCCTGACTGTAGAATCTTCCTTGCTCTCTTCTGATTCTCCTCCTCCTCCAAATTCTTCATGAGAATCGGAATCAAAGGAATAAGCATACTCGCCCTCCTCACTCCTGGTCGAGAACCGGCTTTCACTACTCTCTTCCTCAAGACATGCTTTCTTAGCTCGCTGGGTTGATACATATTCAGTTAGAATTTTAACTTTTCTCAATCCAGCTTTTAGCGCTGAAAATTCATCCTTCTCTGCAGGAGGGGTTCCGCCAGAGGCCTGTGGTGATGAAGAGGTGACCACAGGCCTCTGTAAGGACTCGGATGATTCTTGTGCAGATATAAGTTCGACCAAGCTGATAGATATCTGCAGTACAGAGACCACATAAGATATTATCCACTTTAAATAATCTAAGCTAAGCTATTTCACACCAAGTTCTTTACTACATACACTGAGTGACAGTCGCGATTCAGTTGCACTGCTTAAATGTGAAAGAGGAACGTCAAGCTGAAACTCTTTTTCTTCTGCCTTAGCAGCAAGCTCAGCAAGGTTCAATGTTGCAATACCAACAATGGAAAGCTTGCTTTTTGCCCCTTGGTTTAACCCCTGACAAAGAATACAATGTAAGGTGCTTTCCATAAAAAAAAACTGATGCCATGAAAGTACGTTTACTTTAAGTTTTTCATATCGATAATTCGATAGGTAAATCCACAACTGAAAAAACAAGCAGCTATAGTCTGTGTTTACAAGAATATCATTTGAACAAGCTTATCACAATAATCGCTTGTAGCTACAATCCATAATTAGCAATTTGACTTGGGTATTTTTTGTTTATGGTATGGAATTGAAGTTGGATGAAAACTCAACAGCAATAAGTCAACTGACACAACAAATAAAAGAAAATGTCTGAGAAAATCCCAGGGGCTGAAAAAGACATCCAACATAATCACATAAACATAGTACCAGATCAAGAATATGAATTTATAATAACAACAAAATCACCACATACAGTAATATACTTCAACACAAAAATGACTCATGTTAAATACAGTAAATAACAATAACAAATTAATAAACACAATATGAATCATATTCACAAAGCTTCTAGCAATTTAATATACACAATAAAACTAAAAAACCATCATTGTCAAAAAACAACAAACTAAAGCCAAAATGGTCATTAATTCAAAGTCAAACTAATTGTCAAATATTCCCTCCATCCAAAATAATTGTCCTTTGATTTACTTTTTAACTATCAATGATTCATTATTCTAATAAATATAAATTATATAGTTAAATTTGTTTTTTAAAATATTTTCATAATATTATTTTCTTATAATTTTCGAAATTACAGTTTAACACTAATTGATGTAAAACTCCATCTCCATATTCGAAAACGACAAAAACTCTACCTCGATTTTCGAAAAGCAGTAGTACCAATATTGACTTACATTAGACAAGACACTGAAGGTGATCTCCCAAGGATTCAACACATTATCTTTGAAACCAGAAAAATTAACAACACTGAAACTCTTGTCCCAATAGCTTACAACCATTTTGTTCTCTAAATATGAGCTCAAAAGATACCTTTGTGGGCCTTCATTGATCTCACTGCAAAGACCTCCCTACACCCTCATGCACCCAATCCCCTCCCCCTTCTACCTTCAATATACTCAGCTTTACATCAAATTTTCTGGAAATTAAGGGTGGCCATGGCCTCCATCTCATCATTTTCACCACCATTGTTTAAAGATTGAATTTTTATTGTAAACCCACAAAAATAATATGCAAAAAGATGGGATTTTTACTTACCAAAATTGGATTTGCTAAAACAAAATGGGTTTTTACTGATGATTTGTGACATATAGTCAAATATTGGGTTTTATTAAAAACCCAGAAAGATAATCTGTAAAAGATTGGATTTTTTATTTTTTAAAATGGAATTTTGGTTAAAACGATTGGATTTTTTATTTAAAAAAAAATTGCAACCAATGTCAAAGATTGAATTTTTATTGAAAACCCAGAAAGTTATTCTGTATAAAGATTGGATTTTTGCTAAAAAGATTGGATTTTTACATGAAAAAAATGCCTTTTTATTGGGAATAGTGTGTGTTGTGTAGGTGAAATAGTGTGTGTAAAAAGGGATCTAGATAAAGAATATTTGGGCAAATTGTTAGCAGAAAAGTCAGAAACAATGTAGAGATTCAATTCCAATAGATTTCTTCAGGATTTTTTGAGGATTTTTATCAGAAAATTGTGAGAGAGACTAAAAGTGAGGAACATATAACAAGGTAGGCAAATGAGAGAGAGAGAGAGAGAGAGAGAGAGAGAGAGAGAATATGATGTTACTTTTTAATAGGATTAAATTACTGGTTTGGACTTTGGAGTTGATTTTAATGCAATCAATATTTGGTGTTTATCTTGGGGGAAATTTTGATAAATACTCACTACCACATTTTCAGCTGAGTTTTCTGTCACAGGCTTGTAATTTTTAATTGTTAAATATTTTATTCCTATAATATATGGTCCTGCTCGTATTTAGAGTATAAAAAAAATAGTAGAAAGATGGGTTGGATTCGAAAAAGTTAAATTTGAGGTTTGGTTAGATGTAGTTCGAATCGAACTCGAATTTCGTTTTTAGGTTCGATCGAATTCAAACTGAAGGTTCGAGTTATATACATTCGTAATTTTTTTTTCAATTTTCTTCACATTTTATACTAACAAAAATTGAATTTTTGTTCGAGCTTGAAACGAGCACAGCCGAGGCCCTAAGGCAGAATCGAATTCTGAATTTTTGGATTTGTTTGAACTTCGAGCAGACAAACTTTTGAATCGTTATATTCAAACCGTGAGAAGTTCGATATCGTTCGGTTATTGTCCCTCTAAGTTATTCAAGCATCATTATTCTACTTCTAAACTTTAACTTCAATACTGTACTTGGATCAATTCTACTTGGTGTTGGTGTTCTGTTCGTATGTGCTAGAAAGAAAAACGGAATGGAAACTTATCATAAATCCTAATATTTATCTAAACATAATGTAAATTAATCATAAGAACAAATTAAAAGAAGTTATATCATTTCTCCATTGATATTGACACTTCAATTATTATTATTATAATAATACTCGGAAATTAGTTCTCATAAGAATATTATTGCATATGTAGACATGTAGTGTGAATCAAAAGTCAAAAGGCAGTTGCCAAACAAAAAAGTCAAAAGTACTCTTTAGTCAACTATGGATAACTAAGTAGTAGGTTAGTGACATCCCCAGCTCCACCGATATTATTCGGCGTTACTATTCGTATAGTCGGCCAATTTATTTAATTTGATTAAGTTGAGCATTGGGTAATACTTATGACATCAAAGAAAGCATAATAGTATTATTGAATGTGTTTTTGTCTGAATTTTTTAGTGAAGTGCCTATATAAACTGAGTATGTTTTCGTTTGAGAGTAGGAAGAGAACATGGAGATTTGTCAAAGGGAGACAAGCTTGTACTGTACTTAGAGGCTTAAAGTTCCATGGTTTTCAGTGATCAAATAATAAGCATTACATTGGTCGGGCCAAGTCTATTTCCAAGGCAAAAGTGTACGAGACACCCCATTGGTCGTTACTTTCATTACTTATCAAGATGCTCAATTAACATTCACAATTATTAGTAGTAATCTTAGTTTGTTCAGGAAATGAAATGTTCTTTCCATTGTTTTACCAGATTTTATCCTTGTATCAGCGAATCTTTGTTCTTCTACACTAGAAACTATTTTGTTTCTGCATTTCTGGCTGAAATTATTGAAATTGGCAGCATCGTCGAAGAGGTTGAGGAGGGAACGCTGCAAAAGCTTCTTGAATCTGTTGCTCAGCTCATTGCATCGACGACAAGATGGTGTTCTTGTTAGTTGTGTGCTTCATACAAATGTTTTTGTTCGATGTAATCAATCACTTCATCTGCTGTCAAGTATTTGATTGATAGCCCTTTCGATATACAATTTCTGTGGGAAAAAATTAACAAGAAAGCTTATTTATTTTCATCATATATATTTGAAATTCCTTGTCAAAATAATAAGCATACCTTAGTCCTGTGGAGCTGATCCCGTTGGGTACTACTTCATCCACAATTTTGATGTTACACTAAATGAATCAGAGAATGAAGCAGTAAAGACCGATACAACATGCGAAAAGGGTATGCTATGCATTTTTTTCCCGAAAGAACATCTTTACTTTGGAATGTATCTAATACGAAATATATGGCACTGAATAGAACACAATTCTTGTGAAGGCACAAATGGATTTGATTTTGTTGTCAAATTTTGTCAACAAGTTCTGCTAATATATTAGTATATATGGCAATATATAGGGTTATGCATTTATTACCTTATACTCGCTCAAAATATTATCTTTTGAGACTATTTCGTTAACATCCTGACCATCTCTGCGAATGCAGACCAACCCGAAGTCTCTACATATTGCTCTGACCTGAAACCGGAGTATTGAACATAGGCACATAGTATAGTAAGGGTGCGTTTGTCTAATAAAGAAAAAAAGAAAAAAGTAACACTGCATTTAGATGAGAACCAGCACATGTAGCTAACTAATGAGTAAAAATAATATTGATGGCAATATGATCACAACATGCACTTACGTATGCTGCGAACACAAATAAGTTGAATATAAGTAGGCCAGCAAGTTGAATTAAGTTATTAAATAGGCTGACCACGAAGAGTCATATCTTTGAAAAACTAGTGCGGATGGTTCAAACCTGACAATATTTATCAGGAAGCCATCACTCTCTTGATCAGGGTACAATAATTGTGAATGGCGCAAATCTACTAGTTTAAATGATGATAAAGGCATAAAGGAAGTACAAGTACAATTTTACCTGCTCATGAATCCAAACGCCAGGTGTGCTAAAAGATTCAAGCAGATCGGAGCCACAAACAAGCATCACCTTCAATGATTCTGTAAACAGAAGGAATAGAACTATGAATTTGCATGATAAGGGTAGTTGCAACTAAACATGATTCCATGTATTAGACATATTTCATGGAAGAAAAATCTTTAGTATGTAGTAAAGTTCCATAATAAGGGGAAGAGACCAGGACAGCCCATCAAAGCAAAAACGAAATATTTTTGGTTATTACTGAGAGAGGAAATTCAAGATAGTTATGACAAACTAGATAAACCAACATTACCAATCACATCAAAATGTTCTTACCACTTGGCACCAACTTTGTCTCACAAAGTGAAGTCCTTATTCTGGTCAAGACAGTTAATGTTCGTTGGTAGCTTGTTTGCTTAGCCTATTGAGAACAAGGGATGCAATTGCATAAGAGGCTATACATCATTATCTCAACTGAAAGTTAAGGATCGTTCCCCACAATACATCAATGATGCAAAAGATACCTCCCAAGGATCCACCATTATGAAATCAGAACTCTTGCATGCCAAAGAACACATAGAAATACGATGCTCAGCTGATACAAGGCCCTAAAATAAAGTGACACCGAAAAACAAAACAATAAAAAATACTTTTCCTTTAAGACAAGGCAAAATGAGCGTTGTATATGATTGTTCCCCAAGGTTCATGGCTTGACATAAGACTAGTACCCACCGTTATCATCCTATCAGATATGACATACAGTAGAGAATAACCACTATACAAGGTTCATTTCTTCCATTGTTTAAGGAAACATGTACTTTGTTTTTTTACATTCCAGTAATTAGTTAACAAAGGAAAAAAGGCCTAACATCATAGTTGTAAACTACAGTCTTACATGTAATTGGAAAAATGAACATGGTTGAACCCGAGGAAGGGTAAGAAAGATTCATGCACCTTTTTCTTATATGCATCATTTACAGGTGACATATATCCTCCAACAACGCAAAACCCTTCCGAGTTTAGTGCATCCCTTGAAAGCTCTGAGCATATAAACAAGATAAATTATATATTGCACAGAGAAAAGGTTTAATAGAATGATTTAGTTTGAAAAGATCATAATTTATTGGTGTAATACTAAAACACAAAATCAAGATGAAAAAATTTACATCTTCAAGAGTTGAAAAGGCATAAAATACTCTTTATCTCTAAAACAGTGTCTAACATTAACATTCAGGAATGACACTTCAGTTAGAAATGCTTACCAAAACAGCGAAGATGCATGTATGTAGGCGGGTTAAAACTTCCAGTACATACTAGAATGCAGATCTTTTTCCTGAGAGATAGTATACTTGTAAGGGGATAATCATGCAATAGAGATATCGGAGAAATGTTGCTTATTTAAACAAAAAGAAACATTCATAGGGATGTAATTTTAACCATAAACTACTGACATTTAGAAAAATTCTAATAAGTTTATATCATTTGAATCACTTAAGCATCAATAGTTCCTTAAAGGAGACAAGTGAATTTAAATAAATAAAATGGACTTTCATAGAATCGGCATCCTGTGAACTATGTTGCCCGATCAGGTTCTTTGCTAATTTATCTAGAGGCAGATCAGTATGTGTATCTCCTAGAAGTTGAAGATCCATCATCAGAAACATTAACAGATACTATTCGGAATCTAAGCAAAATCAAACGGAATCATTTGATCATGTGCAAACTTAATGCTAATTGCGTATATATAACATACCTGACATAATGCTAATCCAAACTATGAAGTAAAGTGTGTATCAAAATTCAGATGCTTCTATATCACCAAAGCTGAAGTCTTTATGTGAACCATACCTGATACATTGCAACAATTAGAGTATATAAAACCGTGCTCGCCTAATTACAAATTTAAAGGAGAATATCGAATCTAACCAAAGATTCAAAAGCTGACACTTGAATGAGATAGGTTTGGTTCACCTCGATTCACCCTATGTTCTTGGTCGTAACATAGCTGAATGATACTTTTAGTTATATTTTACATTAATTTAGCTCGATTCACCTCTACAAGTATAATAGTATTGAAACAACATTGTAAAACATTCACCTCGATTCACCTAGGTTAGTTCTTAAGTTGTACGCTCACCTAGTTCACCTCGATTCAAACGGACCACAATCATATGTCTGAAAGCTCACCTTGTATAAATCAATAATACCAAAATTCCAAGTATATGATTTCAATTTTTTAAATTTCCATATGAACAATCTCACATTCAATGAAGCTGATGCCTTTATTGAAATTTAATTATATATGGAGCTATATATACACAACAACCATTTAGTATACACAAACATTAAAAAAAATACCTGGTTCAAGAAATCAGAGATAAATTGATCCAGAGAACTAATAATGATTGAAACTTTGATGAAATCAACTTAGCTTAAGAGGGTGCAATGATTTTTTTTAGGTAAATTAGCTATCAGTGTTATAAGTAACTAAGTAACGAATACAAAAAAATTTCTAATAAGATGTGTTTATTTTGTGCATTCAAAAAAAAGTATGAAATAATATAATATAAATAAATAAAAATATCCGATTTTTTCGGGTCTCGGGTGGTTTTCGGTTTCCGGCAGGTATCGGGTGGTTTTGGATGGATACTATTTTTTGGTTTATTTATTGTTTTATAAATAAATAAAAATATATAAGGGGCTTTTGGTTTGTGTTTAAAGGGCCATTTAAAAAAAATGTGGAGGAGGAAGCTTCAATTTTCAGCATCTCTACTACCCCTTGGAGGCGGCGCCACCTCATCACCACCACCTCCTTTTTCCAATACAAGAAAAAATTACCCCCCTTTTATCTCCCATTCATCTACTCATAATTCATTTTTTAATGAATTAAATCAAAAAAGATTTGATTTTTTTAGTTGGGGTTTCAAGAATTATAGGTTTCAGTTGAATTTGTTGTCTGCTCAGAGTTTTTGCTCAGATTCTGGAAAATCCAAGTGTTGGAAGTGTAATGGTGCAGCTTTTTTGTTTTGTGAAGCTTGTAGGAGTGTTCAACCTATTGATCAATCTGTTGATTATTTTCAAATATTGGGATTGTAAGGATTTTTACTGTTTTTTGTTTTTTTGCAAGTTAATGTTGCTGTTCCGTTTTTCAGTTGTCGTTTAGCCAAAGAAATTTGTTTGAAAATAGTTATTGATATTCGTTTTTTAGTTGTGGAAGCATGATTTAAAAAAGTGATATGCACCTGTCACTAAGACTGCTTTATTAGGGAGAAGAAGTATGATATTGAGGAAGGGAGCTTAGAGGGGAAGTACAAAGACTGGCAGAAGAAGCTGCATCCTGATCTTGTTCATACAAAATCACAGGTTGATTGGTATAAAGTATTTTTTTCACTCCTTTCGCTTGCTTACCTTTTCTAATATTTATCGCCATCGATTTTCGCTTGTCGTTCCATTAGGAAGAAAGAGAGTATGCTGCAGAACAATCTTCAAGGGTGACTGCTGCATATCGCACACTCTCAGATCCTATTGCAAGGGCCATATACATTGTATGTTTATTTTATTATAATACTTTCTCTAGATTTTATATAGTTCCACTGATATCATTTTTTTATCTGTTCTTTCTTTACATGTTATGGATACAATGAATGTGGCATGTGACCCATAGGTACATGAAAAATGATTATTCTGATCTGTACTTTTTCCAAAAGAATTCTCCTGTACTCAATAAATGTACTGTTGTTGTATATAGAGGCTGTTTGGGTGTGTTTTAAGAGCTTTTTTGGGAGCTTGTATAAGCATGAAATTTGGGAGTCCAAGCGTTTCCTGCACGTGATGGATTATAAGCTACACAAAAAATCTCACCCAAACACTCACAATTGAATCATCTTCATGGTCGAATGAACAAACATATTGCATATGGTATCTGGAGTGTTGCAGATACAACTATTCAATAACTTTGTATTGATCCCATTCTCAGTGCTTGTTGCATTTGTAATAATTGCATTTTATCCAGTCATCTATCATTAAATCTGTTAAGGTTGATGCCTTCACTTCTTTGTACTTTCTGGAAGTGAAAAACAAAATTCAATAATGGCATGAGCATTCCAAGCATTTCCTTTTACTACTAAGCATGTGTGACGAGATGCCAAGACCTTACTCATGCCCCTTATTTCCTCCGACTTTCTAGATGAAGCTAGAAGGAGTAGATGTCGATGAAGAAGAAGGAATTTCGGATCCGGAGTTACTCTCTGAGGTAATTGTTTATATCAATGAATGTTTTTCTTTATTCTCTTTAGAACTTTTTGTTTTAGCTTGATCATCTTCCGTTCTACTTAAATTTTTTTGCAGCCCTACCTATAACGAAACAAAATAAAGTACCCGAAAGGTTTCTTAGTGGTCTACCATCTGTGATAACTTTGATACCGTTAATTAACTGAATTTTATAGTTCAGTAGCTTACAGATGAACTAATGATGAAGATGGAACTGGTTGAAATTTTGAATGATAGACTTAGTTGTGCTCCTGATTTAAGTAAGAGTGGAGTAAATGTCTATAACTATGTGGCTGTATTTGCTCATGCTTAATTTGTTTTTATCTTTCTGATTTCAGTTTGTAATAAGAGGAGAAGGGGGAGGGCGGAGGTGGGTGGGGTAGGGGTTATGAGGCTCAGATTTTAGCGTTGACTAGTTGCATGTTACAAGATCAGAAGTTGAATTGCAGAATTCTTGGGCAGGGTGTGTGGAGAAGAAAGAAAACTATAGGACCTAAGAACTTGATGAAAAAATATGAACTCCATTATATTCCTCATCTTTCCACCTGTTGATCCACTTGTCTCCCACTCCATGTGATACGATCCAAATAATATGTCAAACTAGGACTATCATTACAGTCATCAATTGTGTTAAGTAATTTAAGGCATTAGTAGAATTAGTGTTATTTATCTAAGTAGTGGGTTAGTTATATTCTAGTAGTGGGTTAGATTTGATACCTATTTCTAGTAGTATTTAAGGCCAAGTAAGAGTCAGTTTGTATAGGCTTATAATTCCAGAATTCTATATATATAAAAAGGAGATTCTCCAACATAATTCCTGGTGCGAGATGCTTGCAACCAGTGGCTTTCCGGTTTGTTAGATCCTGACGTTCAGTGGTTTCTATCACCATACCTCTATGTACAACTTGTTGTATTGTTGACTTCAACTATATTCCTAGATTCTAGAATAAAACAGTGATACAACTAATATGGATCATGTAGTTTCTTTGTGAGAGATGTGAAGCTCTTTGGATATTGACAGTGAATGTGTTATGCAGATAATGGAAATCAGGGAATCTGTTGAAGAAGCGAGGGACACTCAAACTTTAAATCGAATCCAAGAACAGATGTGACTATAGTATGTAAGAGTTTTCATATGATTATGAGTTAATGATGTTCAACTTTGTGAAATCTGTTTTAATCCGTATAAATAATCAGTGAATGTATATGGAAAACAACTTTTATTTTAATTGTCGTATAAGTTTATTTAGTTATGGAAATTAACTTTCTGTGGTTTGGTTTCACCATACACATGTTACATGTATGCTTGATTGGTATTAGCAGCCTTTGCATGTGTTTGTTCTTTTGTTGGTATTAATATATGTGATAAACCTTTTCTTTCAACGATGTAGGTGACTACCTTATACATATAGACATTTAGTGTTATATGATTGGTTATTAAAATCTGGGTGTATCATTAAAATCTGTGTGTATGTTTATGCAGATGCTGAGGGAATTAGGGAATTGGTCTAGATTTTTTGCAGATGCCTTCCAGAGTAGAAAGTATGAGAAAGCTCTTTCTTCTATTCAGAGAATGACTTATTACAAACGAGCAATTGAAGAAGTTATCAAGAAGCTTTAGTACAGGTACGTTATTTCTGCATGATTGTAAAACTATTTGACTGAGGAGCGTGCCTATGGTGTCAATTTAGTTTATTCTCTTTTAGCATTTGCATGTTGTTAAATACCTTTACCTTCTCTTATAGTAGCAAAAGCATTTGACATAGGTTTGTTTACCAATGCTAATGGTACATGACTAAATTGCTAGTGGCGCAGAGGGTCGCATGAAATAAATACACAATCAACCATTACAATTTTTGACAGATACATGAATTAATGCGCATATGAGTTAAGTTTGAGCTCCTTTGAATGAAACAAATGAATTAAATACCTATGTTTAGAAGAAAAAGAAAATTCACAAGCACAAAGTAAGAGGCAAAGTGGTTGTGGAAAGTGCCATGTTTGCTTACTGTATGTAAGAGTAGTTAGCATCGCACTTTGCAGATCACAGAAAGTTTTAGAGATGCATTTGTTCCTGAAACAGCTCATCATCTGCGACAAACTTTTCTTTACCGATTGTGACAGTATATGTCTATATGATATTTCTTACTCTTTTTGAGAAATTCAAATATTGATTCTGTTTTATAATCCTTGTTCTGAGATGACCATTTAAGTGTTTTTTTTGTTGAACAGAGTGAGAAATGATGTTTTGGCAGTTCAGTGGTTCAGTATAGTAATGCAATTTCCTGCAATAGAGCATATATGGGGTGAGAAGTTGTTTGGAGTAGAATAAGGCGTGCAGTTGAGTATATCGTTCCTGCAGCTCATTGAATCTCTTGTTACTTACTTTATCTATTAACTATCTGCCGCCCTGCACCCTCCTATCCATGATTTAAACGAAGATTCATTTCAGTGTTCTGCCGATACACATTTTCGGCGGTCTGCCCGACTGAACATCAGAATAATGCTTCATTTAAGCTTTTAGTACTTAACAATTAGCATTGCCATTAATGTTCAAATGGATGCCAATTTTATGTTAGAATTGTGATGGTTTGAGTACAAGTTTGTAATCGATGTATGCTATATATGTTGCGCAATCCTTATGCAGCTGGTAATTTAATATTTTCATCTTAATCTATGTTCCGAACTCTACAAATTAACATATTTTTGTTGAGCACAATGTTTTTACTTAGACTTATTATGGCATTTTTTTGTTGTCAAGGCTTTTTTTAGTGTTTAAGATATTTTTTGTAGTAGTGAGTTCATCTCTTATCCATTCAACAATCTTTAGTTTAGATAAATCATTCACTTTTTTTTTTCTCAGTTAAACTAGAGCAATTACTCAGACTTTGGTAGGTATAATCATACTATGTAGTCTTGTATCCTTGGATATTTAATGGAACAATGGTAATCAATACGGAGTAGTTTCTATATAATCAAACACTTTTTTGGAAAATGCTTAATTAAATCCTTGTTGTAGAAATTAGCTAAAGCAACGTTATTGAAGCATCTATACGTTGATACGCCTCAACGGCGGCGTTTCCTGCATTCCGCTTACCCATCACCAATAAGCTTATCCGAGATGTGCCTCGACGGATCCTTCAGAAATTTCACCCCATACACAAAGATAGCTGCTGGCTAACTCCCCGCAACAATTTATAAGACGAATTCTGATTCAACAACAATTACTTGCTTCACGCTGCGACGAATTTCACGCCTAATGCCACGACGCACCGCAGCGGCGACCACGCCCGGTGACGATGTCCACCGAGACGTGCCTAAGTGGACAATTATTATTGAAGCATCTATGTTTGATAAATCAAAAGAATTAGGCAAAAGAAGACTTGATTTGCAATGTGGATTAATATTGGAAGGTTGCCTGAACCATCTTTTGGCTTTCAAATCCGTGTGGAACTTATGAATATAATCCAATATTTGTGCATCTTCTTTTGCCGACCCAAGTCCTATTGCTCCTGTACAATAAATGAATTACTTTATTCTTCCATGCATGTCTAAAACAAATACTAATAAAAACAACATTGAAAACATTATTCATATTACTTGAAGGACTTGCACTACAAATAAACTACTAGCAGTTTATAGCAAAAAATCAAATTTAACGGCCAAAATTCCATAAGTAAAAGATTCAACTAATAAAGGCATTAAATTCAATGTATTCAGCCAAACTCTAAAGTATGAGAATGTATATATTAGACATGAAAACTATGTGTATATATGCATACTCACTATCTCACTGTTGTTATCCAACAGTTACACATAATATTAAATTTGGAGTGAGAGATAATGGGATCATGTTGCTCGGGTGGATTTGATGAATGTTCCGATGACTTTGATTACGAGAGAAAAGTGTATCCAAGCGAAGAAGATGGTCGGAGGTTTGTCATTGCAGACCCTGGAGTTGACATCAAAGCTTCATCCTACATAGCCAGATTTCATCAAGTCCAGTATTCTGATTGATATATAATCTTATAGTTGAGGTTTTCATGAGTTTGGTATGCATGTAAATTTCATATTAATAATATTTCCAATTGTAACTCCAAACTTTTATTGTCATATACTCATATTCTTGCATATATATATATGTTGTTCTACTGTGTAGCGAGCGATGCCCTTATCTTTCCATACCAATGTTGTGGTGCTCGCCTTGGTTAATGCACATTCTTCATTATTGTAATTAATAATATTGTTTTAATAAATCGTGTATACTAATTGATGGTAACCGTTACAAATTATATGAAGCCTATATAATTTAAGATAGTAATTAAACAATGATTTTATAATAATCCTTTCTAGTTTTAATAATAAATTATTAAATCAGACTTAATGTTGTGGGGCCTAAATAGCTACTTAATTAACTTCTACGATGGACATTTAAATATCAAAAAGAAAAAGAAAATTGGAGGTTTAAACACAAAATTAAAAAATGAATAATTACTTTTATTTGAAATTCATTGCCAAGTGTCCCAAAGGATGCATCTAATTTTATTTGCATTCATTCAACCCCATTATTCTTGAATTCACGTCTTATATTACATTTAATGTGATATTTTATATTTCTATGTTACATCGATTAAAATTATACTTAAGATGATTTTAACATATTATAATAGTAATGGACGCATAAAACATTATCCCCTTCTCCAAGGCAAATAAACGCAATAAATTATCATCTCTTCTTATGAATTAGGACAACCTTTTTAGGAAGCCTTAGGTATACATACATATATAACGTGACAAATTCAATGGGGTGGATATGGAAGGAGGACGATGATGTCGAAAGCGCCGCCGCCGGAGACAATAGCACCACCGTGTTATCATCAAACAAGGATGGATGCTCCACCAGGAAAATAGTATCATCTCAGTGTCGTACGGAGGAGGTGGAGCCTGGTATTTTCATACGTAAATGTGAAAACACTCAACAAATCTTCCGTCATTGCCTTGGGAGGTATATTATTTATTCTTCCTTTTATTACTACAATAATTTTACTACTCTCCTCATTTGTTTGTTTTGTTCATAGTCTAAGAACAAAACGTTTTGATACTCTACACTAAAATCAAACGTTTTGATCCTCAAGGTCCTCTAAAATCAGAAACGTCTGTGCACTAATTAATTGTTCAAATGATTGGATTCTTCAAGACTGCGGACGACCCCGAGCAGGGGCGGGAGTTTTGGCATAGTAGGAGTCAATTAATTTACTAAGTACATAAGACCCGTAATTATAAAGTGAATTGTTCTCACTCTACTCGAATGTGGGAAAAGGCAAATTCCAAACTTCATAGTTTCCATTTCAAATTTACAATAACTCATAGACACACATAACTTAACAAATTTAAATTCACAACACTCAAAATATCCAACATACACGTGCATGGAGCTAGTACATCATGATTATCATGGTTATTTATTATGATGTAATCATTTAGTCACAAAGACATGGAAGGATCAAGGTACCAAAATATATAGATATCCTCGCCAATAAGTTAGAACTAATAAAGTAACACAAGATTGTTATTACTATGATATGATAGTAACATAATAATTAGATATATACCATCTCCAATAATAAGTTCAATTTGAAGCTTCACTATTGTAAATCCAATCAAGGTCTGAATTTTAATACTATAGTTTAGGCTAACGTGAGGGCGATAGTACGCAATCTCACCGATAATGGGTATAGCTCATTTATGAATTAACCCCTAAATATTTAAGCAGGCAGCTATATTCCACACCCAACATGTCTTAATTTAGCTTTGAAAGATACTCAAATCTAAAATGAAGGTAAGAGGCTATTAGTACGGAAACCTCAACATTGGCTGTGAATAATTTATGGCCACTGAATCAATTCCGGAATTGTTGTAAAGTAGTACTGATTATTTTCGCGTAACATAATATCTCATTCCCAAATGATTTGCTATAATGAAGATCACAATTCACATTTGAAACTTAAGTATCTTCAATTTGATTTTGCGACCTGAGAATTGTCATTTAAGAGTTAGACAATCATTACCTTATATTTCAAATTTAATTTGATCAAGTGTATAAAAAGTATTTTTATTAATTGATCAATAATATTATTAATATACCTAAAAATATGCCTTTGACAAAAGCAGTTTTAATGGATCGTTAAATAAAAAGACACCTATTTTATTACATGACAAAAGGGAAAAGTTACTAAGATTAAGTTGATCGAAATTATATATTTATATCAAGAAAAGTTAAAACGAAATTTTTTGCTATACGACGGAAAGAAATAAAGAAATGGTGTTCGGTGAATATTTCGCTGAGCTCATATAATAAGAGAGTGAATGCCGAGTTTGTAAGCGAGAACATTGAGAGAGTGTTGCAGTACAGTTGAAATCTAGATTGGGTTGAAATTAATGGCTAGAAAGTGAGTATGGAAATATGTAGGTTCATTTAGCAGGATTTTAAATCTAGTAAAAGTGGCTTCCTTTTAGCAGGTTCACTAACACTTCTATCTGCAACATTTGTGTTGTTATACTTTTGAGCTCAATTGCCATTGATATGATAACTGTTAAGTCCTAATTTGTGGTGTGTAAGACAAGTTGATTGCATATTTCCGTGAGGGATTCTAGAACTCGACTCATGTTGTTATTTGATACTGGTGGAGTCTAACAAGGAGTATACCGAAGAAGATGTCACTGATCAGATGACGAAAGGATCATTTCGATTGGAGTCCTCAGACCCCAGGCCATTCGACTTCCCTGGACGTAGCTTGTTTAGGGGGTTCAATCGATGAGTAACGAGTTCTTGAATGTGTTTGGGTCACCACACAATAAGGATGATGGTTCTTGAAATGGAGCTTGATCATTCTGATGGAGATGTTGACATATCTGGATTAGCCAGAGATGTTTGAAGCTGGATGTTTGGAGTATCAGTACTATTATTTTGACATATGAACTACGGCTTTGGGTAACTAGAACGGGGGACTTGATAGAGTAATTGAGCTATTCCCAATCGTCCATTACTCTATCACGATTGGTTATGGTTCTTTTAAGCTTGGTCATCGGCCTTTTTGTTTGTGTGATAATCTCCAAACTTTATATCTCATTTCCTATAAACATTGATGGTATGTAGCTCATGGTTGGTATCATTGTGCTTGAATAAATATAGATTTGAATAGTTGATTTGATGGTAAAAAAACTTCCCTAGCTACAAATTAATTTGCAAAAGCATGTTGGTGAAAGATAAAAAAAATTCATTTGCTAATCTTAGTAAGAAAGTTTTCTGAGACATCCTTGGATAGTCACATGTACATCTAAGAACTGAAACATCAAAACCAACCATGACTTTGATCAAACAAAAACTTCCAAGTAAAAACACATAATTGCAAGTTGCAACTCATATTCATAGCCAGGCGCTTTCATTGTTTCGTGACAAAGTAGTGTTATGAAATCTTGACTTTTACCTCATGATATATACCACTTAACCACGTCTATGAACAAGACACTCAAGCATAAGAAAAAGGGAAAAAAGTTCGACCTCTACTTTTACGAGTGTATAATATGAGCTACTGTAATTGTAATCTTTTAGATTTTACTTTAATATATGCATATTTTCATGTTTTGTAAACTAGTATTTTCATTTATAAGAATGTTAATAATACTTCGAATTTGATGACAGAATTAAAGTCAATTAACTCATTTAAAATATAACAAAACATACATGTAGAAAGTTTAAGACTAGCCTGGGATCACATAACTCTGAAATTTAAAATGCACCAAATAGTCGTACTCCCCTTAAAAAGTTTCACAGCACAAGATATGGAAGACAATCAATGCTTTTAATATAATACCTGTATAAATAGTAGACATTAAAGATTTAACAACTAGAGCTGTTAACGGTACCGAGCCTTTAATCACCGAGTCGCTCTTCCTGGCCCGGCCCGATCTCGGCTCGTTCGGCCTATAAAGGAAATTCTAGCTTCGGTACTGCCCATGCGCCCGTACGTAAGTTCTCCTTGTACTGATTATATGATTATTGTTCCATTATTGTATATTTAAATAAAAAGCATAAAACTTAATAATTTAATTTTTTAATTATTTGAGTTTTACTGGCCAACGTACTGCGTGCTGTCGCGATTTAACTTCTTTGTTATAATTTAGTTAATGTCAAAGTCCAATTATTTAATGGAAGCAATTAATATTCATCTCAATTATTTTTCACAGACTCTTATCGATTTAAAATTTAAAATTTGTAATTGGCGAGCTAAATTTTAACTCAAGCTGATTACATTGAGCTATCAATCTAGCGAGCGAAATTTTGCGCTCACAGATGACTAAGTCGAGAAAAAATTCTCTGCACAGCCAAGCACAAATCTAAATGGTGAATTTATTAGAAAAAACAGTCAATTAATTTATCCAACTTTATTCAAGAAAAAAGTTACACTTTCTATAGGTATCTTCATTTGAAGGAAAGTAGGAAAAAGCACATAAATGGATTTTTAAATCCTTTGTAATATTAACAGTTTACAAAATTGGAGAACATATATAGATTGGGGATTCAATCTTGCTATTATTTTAAATAAATGATATAATTCTTTGGATTTGAATTGAAATAAATCTAAATTTCGAAGAAAAAAATATATATATATATATATATATTACCAGTTTACCATTATGATGAAACACCACAATGCAGCATTTTCTTCTGCCATGACCCATGAGTTACATTTTTCCATCAGTTTTCATGAGGATAAACTAATAGCCATTGTGCTTTGATACCCCACTATTCACCTCAATTCCTTTACCTACTACTACCATAAAAAAATTGTTCTTATGTGATCCAACTCACATCTCTCGTAGCTAGATGATATATTATCTGTAAGGGATGAACATTAGATGGATTCTATACTTAAACCAAACCCCACCCCCACTACAAAGTATAATTAGAGCTCATCCAAACACCTTTTAATCTGAAATTTTGTGCATGGAACAAATCCAAGGACACCACTAATAGTACAACACGACTAATCTTATTCAATTACAGCAATCATTAAAGAACAAGTCAAAAGATTATAAACATAATACTAATAATATATAGTACTACTAGAATAAAATATCAAGAAAATGAGACACGAACATATGTGCACAAAAGATGCCAAAAAGCACACCAACCCGTGATTTATAAGCAACATTTAGAGACACTTTTCAGAAACATTGAACAATTGTGAATACAAGACAGTATAGTGTCGGCCAGACAAAGCTTATAAATACAAATGAAAAAATGATATGTAATTTACATTATTGTTTATATAATCAAAATAATGGTAAAACACTCTCATGATGTAGCTTAGGGGGATCCCTTTATGGCTTTATATGGTAATAATGCACATATAATTTTGTAATCCTAAACACTTGGGCACAATCCCAACAAAAAATTAAACTTGAAATTAAGTGGTGAGGAGGACACTTGATCACCCTTTTCTGAAGCTTGTATTTTGATCCTCCTTTCACCCTTCTTTTTTTTATTTTCTTTTTGTGAATTATTAATTTCTACTACTACATTTAATGGCAATTACTAAAATGATTGAGCTGTCCAAATGCCCCCAATATGTTGCATGTAACTTCCAGCAATTTTCCTGTGCCAATAATTGAAAAGGTGTTAATAAATTAAGACAGCTAACAAAATGGCAATAAATTTAAGGTAAAGTGGAAGTAGTTGATTTCAGGCAAAGGAAAAGAAATTCATTTGATTATTGGCACCCAAGTTGGCATTTATTCCACATACAGAACAAAAAAGGGTGCAAAATATTTCAAGAATTTGAGCAAAATATAAAAGAATGGTGCAAAGGAGAGTCAAATGACAGGCTGTTGTAGTGGTCTCAAAATTGAAGTTAAGAATCAACAAGAAAGAATCTGAGCCACAGACAACAGCTAATAACTTGTGCTAGACTAAAATATCAGTCACATAATGTTCTTTGTTTTATGACAAACCAACTTTAGGAACAGTTTAATGCAATTCTCGCTAACCATAATTTTGCAGACCAAACAAACATCTCAATTTCATCTACAATGATGTTTTACTCATAACATTAACATACCCAACCCCTATTAAAGAATCTATTACCTAACCAGGATCGGATAGCACATAATCCTACTTATCACATAGGTTATTTCCGAATTGATCAAAGAGTGAATGTACAAACACTATCGGCTACTTCACAATACATAGTATAATATGCCATTTTAATTTATTTCACTATATCTAAGAACCAGAAAACACAAAATCTTTTACTTCATAACAAATGGAAACATCTACAATAATGTTTTAAGCTCATCAATTTTTTGTGTGATTCTTCTATGCATTATTACAACATACAGTATAAAAATCAATCCTATATGGTACACCGACAACTTACAGCACACAGTTATAAATTATAATGTATGGTGTGACAATACAACTGCATGCCCAATGATCAATTCTTGGTCATTTATAATTAACACCTAATTGAAGCTAATTTATGAAAGCAGTTGAAAGACAAATTAATATAATTGATTGCAAAGACAGGGATTAGATATCTCTCTGTCCCATCCACACCAATAATAATAAGTCCATTGTCTGACCATAAAATGGATCTTATATAATCACATTGAGAGCTAATTTTTGCACTACACTACTGATAAATGAACAAACAATTATGAGGATTGGACTAGATTACCACTGATTTATAAATATACAAACAAAAATAGATATATATTAACTCTCAAACTCTATATCTTTAAAGAGATTCCTGCCTAAAGAAACTAAAGAGGGGGTCGAACTGCAAACATCCACTTTGCACCATAACATAAAATCTTCCAAATATATGTTTTAAGATCTCATTTATGTAAACCATAAGTTGATAAAACACAAGAATAACCATAATGTTGAAATAGTAATTAAAGTTAAACAAGTAGTAAAATGTGTAACAATTGAATTGAACACAGTAGATACCTCTTGTTGGCTTAGCAAGAGGGGAAGATTTAGGAGGAAGCTTAACCTCCTCCACTGGATACAAAACTCCATCAATCCCCTGGACCGAAATCCTCCCATCGGTATAAATATCTGGGTCGAACAAATAGGCAGAATTCTCCCCCTCCCCGAATTTAACAGACCCATCAGCCTCCTCAGCAACAAGCTTATGTGACAACCTCAATGTATCATACTTAACCTTCCCAAATCTTCTTACAGCATTGTACATACTTTCTTCGGTCTGATATTCGGGTAACAAATGAAAGTAAACTATCTGTTCGGGTTCACTCAATTGATCAATTGACAACTTCGCCATTGCCTCATCATTAGGTGCCAAAACCGTTAGAACATACCCTTCTGATACCAATCTGCCCATTTCCGATGCTAATGATGTAAGATTCACTAAAATGTCGGCTAGCTCATTGTATCCGCCATAATGTAGCAATGTCTGGATGAAATCTTTGACTTGGGCCTCACCATCGAAGTGATGGTGAGGTCCTCCAGGCCCCGGGGCTGGTGCCGGGGCCAGTGATGGCCCCGGTGCCATTGCAGAATAAATTGGAACACTAGGAGGACTGCCAGGTGGGATTGGCTTACTTGGTTTTCTTAGCTTGTTGGTTCTTGGGTCAACTTCTGGTGCTCCTTGCGGTTGTACTGCAGAGATTGATCTCAGACTTCTTCTTTTATTGAAGTCTTGCAGGACTGATTGTGGAATCAATATTTTTTCGATTCCATGGATTATTCCATCAGGACGAATGATATCATTCGGTTTGATAATCCTGGATTGGCTTAACAAATTTTCGCCGTTTTTGTTACTCAGTTTGAGCTTATCTTCATTATCCATACTTTTATGATGTGATACATCACCATCAATTGTATTCCAGTTTCTTGAATCAATTCTGGAAGGTATCATATGATGAAGCAATAAATTCTGCAATGATTTAATATTCCCGGGTTCAAGCAAGAAGTGCTTAAACTCAGGGTCTAAATCACGTTCCAAAGCTTCATTCTTTGGTGCAAAAATGGTGATATTGTGGGTTGAAACAGCTTGTTCAAGAGTTTGAAGCAAAAGGGCTTTTTCAACAAGCTCAGATAACTCAGTGTAGTGTGAATCCAATAGTGCAACCAGTATTGAGTTTGAGTTGATCTGAGTTGAAGAAGTTGAAGAAAAAGGGGTCTTTGAATTTGGATTTTCTTGCAATGTGGGATATGTTACAGTGAGGAAAATGAAGAATGTGAAGAGGAAGAAATTGTTGACGCCATAGATCTGGAAATCCATGGCGTTTGAACAAGACATTTACTTTCTCTCACTAGAAAGTTTTTTGTGTTGTTTGTTTCTCTCTCTTATTTAGTAAGTTTTTTGGGATTCACGTAGAATGGTCTAAAGTTTGCTCTATTGGAAAATGTGGACTTGGTTTGGGGAGTTTGGTAGTGGGTATGTGTTGCAGTTGTACACTAGGAGAAGAGAAAGAGTAAAGTCAGGGATAAGTTATTACCCCCTCCACTATTCTACTCTTCCACTTTATGGCAATTCGAATTAAGGATCTCAACGTGGTTTTTTGGTTGATTCAATTTCATCGAATAGAAAGAATTCAAGGCTCGGATCGGCTTGAGGTTCGATTAGGTTCAAAATTTCAGAATGTTAGGACTTTGGGGTTTTGGCCAGAAAAAATCGATTTTAATGATCGAAATATGAAAAAATAGAATTAAAATTATAAATTTATGTAGTTGAGCAGGCCAGGCTGGTCAGAACCAATGAGTTCGGGAGGTAGGCTCTCGAACTTCATGAATTGAATCAGAACTTTAGGGATCTTTTCACGGGCCTATGACCTCATGATGTCGGCCACTTGATGATTGTTAGTGTGGCTTGATCATTAGCGACATGCTGGTCACTTCGCTTGGAATATAAATGGAGGAGTTAATGGTTGGTTAACATGGTCATTAGGATATTATTTAATTAGGTGTTTTGTGGATCATTTCCTTTGTGTGATATCAATTTTAATGAAAGGTGGAGATGAATTGGATCATTATATACTTAAACTATATTTGTAATCCTATTATTGATGTTTTTTTTGTTAATTAAGTGAAAGTGAGAGGAGGGAGACGTGTCCTAGTTTGGAGAATTAAGGGTAAACTATAGTGGGTTAAAGGGCATTAAGAGTTAAGACAACTAATTACCTTTCGAGTTAAGGACTAGTCGTTGTCGGCAACACAGTTTTCCGGGCCCAACACGGGCTTAGTTACAGGCTATGCTTAGGGACCGTACAGGCCAGTGTTATTCGGCCCATTAACACTATGTTGCCCGTGGGCCAGCCAGGCACCAGAATGGATTTTGAGAACCTAAGTGATCGAGTAGGTTGAATATTAAACTAGAATGATCGAATAAATAAATCCCACTATCTTTTTTTTAGATAATAATTGCACATATTAAAAATATGCATGATCTTTTTTGCAATGTGGTTGACATTATCGTCGTAGCGCTGAGGATTAAACGGCGATTAATGATGTTTGATAACATTAGTCAATTGTAAGTTCTAACTTTACTTTATGTGAAAAAAATGTTAGTCCCTTCTTTCATGTAATATTTTCATAAGTTCAATTATTTTGAGGTCTTAACTAGTACACCAAAATGAATTTAGATCAAAATTATCATATTTATGACTTTGAGCATGTCAGCCTGCCTCCATCTTATCGTTGAGGTAAGATCATGTGTTATACGATCCCCTTATTCTGCTTGACTGATTAAACATGAAGTTCTTCAAAAAATGTTAAAACATGTTATGTAACTAGGTATAGAGCGAGTATTATAAAGAATTAAAGAAGAGAAAGTTGTAGTTGTTGTTTGGACGGTAAGCTATTAAAGGCTTCGTCTCCAGTCTCCTCCAGCAATTGCTTTCAATGACTATAGAGTTTGGTTGAGACAGGGAGGGAGAGATGGGGACACTTCTCCCAAATGGAAGATCATTTGTCACCCTCAGTTTCATTATTTTTTTAATCATCTATGGCTTTGATTTCCAGTGACTATATCCATCCCTCCTAACTCAGATGCCATTTTCGGTATCCATTTTATATTATGAGTAGAACATTGTTATCATAGGTGAACAATCATTGAGCTAAAAACTCCTTTTGATACCAATCTCGTGAGGTCTCTTTTAATATCATACTCGATTCAATTGATTCGGACAATTTATTCATATAGTTTGAATTTAATCAAATAATTTATTCGTATAACTTTTAATTTTAGTTCGTTTGGAGGATCGTTTAACGTTCGATCGTTTGTTGAGCTTCGTTAGTATCTTGGGAACTTTCGGGGATATGATGTGGAATTATGTAACATTCAAGTAACAATGATGCGACATACTTCATAAATAAAATGAAGATGTTTATTGTGATTTTATGTCTCTAGACAATAATTTCATATCGTAAACAATATTTATAATTTTTATCGTTAGTTATTGACTAATAAAAGCACTCAATTTTAACATTAAATTAATCCTACTTATCATGTACTTTTTCATGATCAAAATGTTTACATATAAATGGTTGATATGTAATATCTAATTGATTTAATAAAATTTTAAAGTTGTATTTTGAAATGCTAGATTGAGAGGATAAATTATATTTTGTGTTATATAGTTGAAAACTCAACCATCAATCCCCATAATATAATATTTGGTCATCATTGAAAAATGAAAATATGTCCGACCGCAATTTTCGTAGAAACTATTTGGTCTGGATGGTTTTATGCATCACCATTGATATTTCACTTACACGAGTCTTCATTTCGTATCATATTATTACTTAAGTCTTCATTCCTTAATCATAGCGGCAGAAATTATTATTATCTTATTATCGGCGCTTTTAGGGAACAGGAGTTAATAAAAACTCGATAATTTCACATTCGTTGATAATGTATTCGGGTGAATGCGCCATAATTAGCTTGTTCTGCGCGCTGCATTCTTCATTTTTTCTAGCTATATCAGGCCTTGAAATTGTCAATGCACCTTCAAGCAACTCTCCAGCTGAAGCTCCAGTCCCTGTAGCTGATGATCAAGATATTTTCGCAGATTATTATGACGAGAATGACTCTTCTTACCTCACCTCTAGTGTTGCTTCTGCACCATCCCCTAACGACTTGGCCTGCCCTCCTGGCGATTCTCAGCCTTCCCCAATAGAGGGCATTGATTCCTTGGATAACGAGGATGATGGCGCTCCAACACCCTCCCCTAATGGTGCTCCAGCCCCTTCACCAACCGAAAATGGCAATGCTGATAGCGATGATGATTCTATCTCCCCTAATAGCGCTCCAGCCCCTTCACCAACCGAAGATGAAAATGTTGATAGCGATGGTGCTCCAGCCCCTTCACCATCATCAGACGATGATGAAATCGATGACTTTGTCTCCCCTAATAGTGCTCCAGCCCCTTCACCATCAACAGACGACGATAAAATTGATGATTCTGTCTCCCCAAATAGTGGTCCATCCCCTTCACCATCATCAGACGATGGATCCCCTTCACCATCAGCAGACAATGACGATGGTGAAGATGATTTCCAAGAAGGAGACGAGCCACTATCTCTAGGACGCAAGTTGCTTTAAACGCTGAGTTTTAAAGAAAATTATGATGAAATCAAGAAAATTTACAAATTCTTTAACTAACTGGATTTCTTATGTAGTTAGCGACTGTTGCAAATATGAAGGTGACATTGAGAATTGATATAACTAAAGAATGAGATTGTGACTAAGAATGGTGTTGCTGTTCTTTTAAATCACTGGACTCATGAATGTAATGCTATTCTCACTGTGTAATTAAATTATAGATTTAATTACTTTTTTTCCCTCTTTATTCATGCTTTATCAAATCATCACTGGCTAACAAAATACCGATGAGACATGTTTTTATAGTCTATATACCGATGAGTATGATATATATAATCATTTAAACAACAGTGAACAATAGTTGAAATCCAATATCCATACTGAACAATAGTGACAGAAATCCAATATTCATACCAACACAAGTAGAAAATCCTAAGATAAGATGCACCATTTCAGTATCAATCATAGTAATTTTACAGGAGAGACATTATAACTGTTAAAAAAATTAATCTTATGAATTAACGTTCTATCTGCTGGTAGATGTTACGTTCTGTCATATTTAAACGAAATAGGTACGTAATATGGATGAAGATATTACCAAAGTACATGCCTGAAGACCCTGTTTAGAAGATCCAAGTAGTGTTATTGGTGATGCTTGGAAATGCTCCATCCAACCATGTTTGATGCACATGCGTCCAAGTAAGCCCTTCAGCTGCACTAACACCCTGAGAGATAAGCAAATAAGCATCATAACTGCATATTCTAGTCTACTAAAACATCGCTCCACCTATCCCATGCACATACTCTTGCATAAAGTTGGTTCTACTTCTTGCATGTCATTAAATAAGGATAGGAAACAGAAGATTAATGAACAATGAAACTACTAATTTGGTTCTACTTCTTGCATGTCGACTGCATAATTTGGCATCGGCGCACATACTCGCCAAGCCTTGGGTCAACTGATCGCCATCTGGGCCGTATCCCTTGCCACGTAAGTTTACGGCATTCTGGGGTGGAAGCCTTAAATGTCTCTCCGGGGAGGGAGGTTAAATTCCAATCCACCTCATCGAGCCATCCGTCCACCTTCTGTTTGGGGTAATAATATGTCAGAAATCTTCCATGTCTTGTAGTATTCCCCTGGAGCATCATCGAAATCCTTTTGCAACCCGCTTCGTCCATCTTATCGCCTCCGTATACTTTGCGCCACATACTTTCATATTCTTGGATGACACTCGCTGCGCTAAAATATGCTTCCCACCCTTTCTTTTAGGTTTGAAGCCGTCATTCAAAATCATCAAAACATTATTTAAAAATATTTTTAAGCAAAACTCTTTTCACTTGGAAGCCGGTAAGCGACGTTTCGGGTTTGATCATTGATATATTCTTTTTAAAATTTGTGGATAGTGGTGGTGTGGTACGCTTGTTAGACGAAATGGCCCGGACGGCCCGCGTTTCACAGCGTTAGGTTTGGGTGTGAAATAGTATTTTCTGCAAATTTATCAGATGTAATGTAATTAGGAAGTTAAGAATGAAATGTCATTCAGCTAAGCATTTACTATTACGGTGTCGTGTAATTGTTGCAGAAGCACATTTGAGCATGGCGCACACACGTTACTTTAATAAAGTGTACTCACATAATAACACATGAAATAATATATGTATCTTGATTTTAATAAAGTGTGCTCACATAATAACACATGAAATGTCAATAATACTAATTTTGGACATACAGATTTAGTTGTAACATCTTTTATTAAATGTATATAATTCGAATCGAATCGAACTCGATCGAACGTAAAATGAGATTAGAGTTCGACTCGAACTACATCTAACCTCGATTTGAATTTAGAAGAAGCTAGTTTGGATTCATGAACTGAGTATGAGCTAATGCTTAATAATAAATGAATAATAATAATAATACTGATTATTTTGCTAAAAATTCAAATAACAACAAAGTAATAAATAAATAAACATAACAGATAAATGCATGAATACTTACACTATGAGCAAGGGATATTCTTCATGATGAGGTTTTCGGGATCGAGCAATTTAAAAATAAAAATAAAAATCAAACATGCTGCTTTAATTTTTAACTCATATCTTTTGTAGAGTCTATGTGCTTTCATCAAGATTTCTGAAACTGTTAGTTGAAAATACCAAGATCAGAAAATGAAATTTAAAGGCTTTGGTAGGAACATATAGAATCAGAAATGACTTATATATTTCTCACTTGCACATGACTCACTCAATCAATATCAACATGAACATATCCGAGACTCCGCCTAAGTGAAGTAAGGGGGGTCGGATACCGAACATGACTCACTCAATCAACATGAACATGAACATATCGAGATTCCAGCCCCTAAGTGAAGTAAGGGGATGGGATATCGGTATGACTCACTCAATCAACACTTGAACATATGAACATATCCGAGACTCCGGCCTAAATTGGAGTAGGGGGGTGAGGATGTGCGAACTTCAAACTCACTATGGTATGAAAATCTTGCCTTTCTCAGGTTTTCCTGTTATGTTAAGAAAGAACAGACCTTAGGTGATTATCTTCATACAGCACTTTGCCGGAAATGGGAGATACATCTGGTTTTATATTCTTGTGGCTTGTGTTCCTCCACCCATTGTAATTTACGTTGCTTCCATATGAAATATTGAATTGTCAGCATCATTAACCTTATGTTTCAGCTGCTTGGAAATCTGAAGGAAACCGAAATCATGCAGCCTTGCTTGATGGCTTTCGACACGTTCTACCTTATGTTTCGTAGAGATAGGTACGCCAAGAATCTGTAGCCTACTACCATTGCTAGCAATACAGTTACTTCTTTCCATTAAGTTTATAATCCGGTGGTATTATTAAGCAACCCCACTTGTTGCGTATTGCACCTTTATCAGAAGCTTGTATGTGTGATAGTTGAAGGAAAGATAGCGGAGCCACTTGATAAATATTGGTACATTCTGTAAATCCACAAAATCACATGATTTACAATCTATTATGAAAGACTCCTTTCTTGAATAGAGAATTAAAAACAAGATGCCATTTCAGAAGCCATAATGCTTACGGCTTACCTTAACGAAAAAGCCTCCAGCCAGCATGAAGGTCATGACAGTAACGGAGGCTAGTGTTGTTGCCTTCTTTATATCCATGAGTGTAGCTCCAATAAAAAGTCCAAGGCCCTACAATTGGATTAAGTGATGGATTTATACCGAATTAGAAGTTTATAGTAGTGTTATTTCCTGGCCCTATAGATGTAAGATAAGCATACCTGAGCTGCTACAATGCAAAGGAAAACGGTAACAATTGTTAGGAAGAAGGACCCTGCATCATGTCTTAATCCTGCCATAAAGTAGACCACAACAAGGAAAAGTACGGGAAGTACGAGGTCCAAAGGGAGGTCACTTGTTGTTCTTGCCACAAAATATGCACTGAGTCTGTACATGTCCGCTGCTCGTTCCTTATTGACCATGGCTCTTTCTTGAGGAAATGTGAAAATCGCCGTAAAAACAGGGAAAAATCCCCAAAAGACGGCGATGAAAAATAACAATCCTGCCTGCGATTTAGTTTTATGGAGAGGACTAATTGTAAGATTTATATAATTCCGCAAGTAGTACAATCAGTGAACAAGTTAATGAAGTATTGTGATATGCTAATCAAGAAGCATTCTCATACCTGATCTTCAGAGTTCTTGAGGATTGTTAGAACTTTTGAATTACCACCATAGCAATCCCCAGGGCAACTACAGTGGCAGTTTTCAGCCTCCAGCTAAAGTAATCATGTCGCCTTTCTTTGAGTCCTCTAGTGACTAATATCCAATACTGTTCACACCAGCTTGCTCCCCATTCCTCTCTTCACTTGGGCCCTTTTGATTGTTTCTTATCAATTGTGGAGCCATGATTTTCAGCTGCTTCACCATTTTTCTTGGAGTTACTTAGGCTTCGACAAGATACTGTGTTCGAAAAGATGATAGTCAGTCTAATCACGATTCTTACTTAAGAATATGGTTTGTCTAAGTGATATGCTTGCTTGTTGATGTGTCTGTGTTTTTATTATTATCTATGGATGACCTTATGTGACTGTAAACTACTTATTGTTGTTCACCTAGCTTTAATAAAGTGAAATTATCTCTTGGATGACAGGCTGAGATTACGTATGCCTGCTGAAATTGTTCAGTTCAGAGCTTAAATGGAGATTTTCACTTATGATCTCCATTCTTTTAAATTTGCCTCTTTTTACATCGAAATACAGCCACCCCAGCTTCGGTTTTCTATTCTCTCCATATACTTTGTAATCCAATTCAGATGAGTAGAGGATATCATTCATGTTTCCATTTTGCAAGTCCCGGCGAAACTCCAAATGCAGATTCAAGCAATTAGAGGAGAGCATCCAATGGATGAAAAAACCGCTACCAATTAGCTGGGTAACTTTGGTACTTGATGGCTCACCGCTTTGAAAGATCAGCTTGTCAAATTTGTGGAATAGTCTGCTAGATGGCTGGTAGATTATTGCAGTAAATACTTTGTTTTCTACACACCTGCATGCACTTGTTCATTGACTTAATATTCTTGGAAGAAAATAATGTATCTAAATAATTTCATAGTCTACAATTAAGGTAAAACATACTTGGTAGCATTTATGCTACATCTATTATAAGACCCACTTTGACAAAAGATTCAACAACATATAAAATTATCTTATTGAAGAAGATTGGAGTAAATCATTTGGAAGAGTACACAGCACCACAAAGTTTATCTTTAATTTCATACACTTTTATCTATAGGCAGTTGAACTTGACAGTTTGTAAATTGGGTTGTCTCAAAAAGTTTAATCATAGCAAAACTTGGATGGAAACAAAAGAATATTGAACCAGCAACACACTAAGGTTGTTGATTGGACTTTCTAAATGTACCATGGCTATAGTTTGGAGTGTATCGATAATCTTTAAAGCTGTTGTAGAATCCAAACCGGAGGTAGGTTCATCCAGGAACAAAATAGATGGGTTGATTATTATCTCGTTGCCTATACATACTCGCTTCCTTTCTCCACCTGAAACTCCCCTAACGAATGAACACGCCGTGGTAATCCCTGGCACCTGCAGGGCATTACTGCAGATAAGCGATTTCGTTTCAACAATGGCCGCTGAGTCACAACTCTAACAATAGCACTTTGGTAATTGGTTTGCACCTCACTCAATCTAGATGCTTCATCATCCCCATAGCTCTTTCTTTATTTATAACATTAAATTTCTTTGGAAGTGGCTGCATATGTTTAAATATGCGTACTGTGAATTTGGGAAATAATTACATCTGTCTTAGCATTGTGAACCATCCTGCAGAGGTGAGAGTGTTGGCTGGTAATATGAAAGTGCTGTAGTTTGCTGGGAATTACTACGGCTGTGTGGTTCAAACTCACTTTATAGGTGATTCTTTGGCTCAGCCCACGAATGGCCGCAATATTGCTGAGGATTATAATGTGCTTGATCTTACAGGGGATAATTTAACTTGAAGAATCTAGGACTATATAACTGGATATTCAAAGAGAGCAATGTTGCACCATAGCGGAAATTAGTATATGGTTGGTCATTGTGGTAACTTGCCGCCTGGCGCAGACTCTGCTTAGGCCTCCCAAAGCTTAGGAGGGTAGTTTTTCCACTGCCTGAAGGTCCCATCAGAGCTAGGAACACCACTTGGGATTCAACTGAACCAAAGTTCATTTAAATAATCTTTTCACCAGTAATTCATCCTCCTTTGAGAACAACTTTGTACATCGTGAAGCTACCAATCATTAAAAGAAACAGTTAAAGCTTGGAGCTGTTGATCAGCCAGGTTGTAGGTACAACAATGCAGTTTATGAGATCTAGTTGCCTTATGTCCATATATGTCATATCAAATAACAACACTTGAATTTAGGGGTTTCCTACTAGATAACTGTTTGGTACTTAATGAACTATTTAAGCTATTAAGCAACCATGAAATGAAGTTTTGCATCTGTCTCAAAGCACAGAGATATTTATTTTTGATTAATTTGAGTCATATAATTGAATTTGGAACGTCTTAGCTTTACAAAAACAAACTATCAGTATAAGCAAGGCATTTATACCAGGGCTTGAACTAGACCCAAAAAACTAAGCACATGTATTTTGTTAAAGTAATATGATGAATCGTTAAGAATCATTTTACTCATGCTTACTTGGTACAATAATAATTCATGTCATATATTGTTGTGGAATTTTGGTTTCATAGGAGTTGTGCTTTAGTCGAGCTGAACGAACTTTTTTGCAGCTTATTATGCTTTGTTTAAGTGTACAACGTCGAATTGGCACCTTCAGGTAGAGTGGTAATGTTGGCTCTGCTGGAAGTCTCTGCTTATTTGTGCCAGCTTCAAGATCTTCAGCTGCAAAAGACAATACAACATACTATGATTATGATGTCAATTGAGAACAAGACTGAAATTATGCTTCCTCAGTTGCTCTCCTTGGAGAAATGTAGTCATCTCATTGTACAAAAGTGAGATGTTCTATAGTTTTTTATGGTACATTAGACTTGTTATAAATACCAATTTTGACTTCTAGGCATCTAAATGTCCATGTACATTAAGTTGTGAATTCTATGAAGTGACAATTTTCAAAATTGTGGTAATTACTCGCTAGAATTGACTAAATTTGGCCTAAATTTATGGTGATGAAACAATCAGCTTTAACATTTTTAGTATCATGAAACAATCTTCCCTGGACTAAAATTCCAAAATTCTGGTACAATAGCCACTATAAGTGGTGGTACTGGGCAAGAATGAACTGAACCAAAGGCTTGGATTCGATTCAAAAGCTCAGATTCAAAACTTTAAAGCCATTCATTTAATCCCAAATTTAAGTTAGCAGAACTTACAGCGCAATAGTTGCTCCTTTGGCAACCGTATGAAAGTGCTTGGTTTGATTAGTATAGAATCTTATAAAAGCGTTAACACTTGCAGAAAAAAAATCTAAATTTTAAGTTTACGTCGATTTTGAGACACGAACCACGTCCCATGGTTCAATGGCCGTGTTTTGGGCATAAAGCACAGAATATTAAAGGTCAGATTTTATAATTATCAGCAGATAAACCAAAACATTAGATGGGTTTGACTCGTTCAATAAAAGTGGAGGCCACATCATTGTGATTTGTGTCTATCTTATTTGCACTGAAGCTGGGAGCAACAAAGCTAGACCCACAAGAGAACAAACGTTGACCATAAAAAAGACCAGCAAAAAAGATAGTGGCTATAGCAAGAGTTACTATGAACGGACGTACATCCGGCAATGATATGGCTGGTTGAGAGTTTGGAAAATAGTCATTTATGGGTTATGGTAAGGATTCCCACTTGCTTAATGAGAACTTTCATTGCAATAATTGTTACGTACTCCAGTCAATTCAAAGCAATTAAGTTCCATTTTTTTCATCAAGTTTTATCATATACCAACAAGGTTTATCATACCCCAGAGTGTAAAGCATATAAACCATAAGTAAATACATGTAGACATCTTCGTTGGGGAAAGTGGACAAAGATACAACTACAAATTAAAGGTTGGCAATAATCTTGAGTGATGTATACCGGAAAGTCTCTTTTCTGCCAGGTGTTCTAATAATCTCATATAGGATTTGTGTTCATGTATATATGTATTCTTACATTTTTTCATTTCGATTATAGCATAAAAAATATTTATTAAGATTATTAAGAATGAAAATTGTCAACCAGCCAATAGGAAATAGAAAATTATCAACTAATATAATCAATGATAGATTAAAGAATCATTTTTTGCTCTAAACAATCAACTAAAAGCCAACAAAAATTAGAATTTTTTAAAAGCTTAATCAACTAATAAAATGTGAGAGAATATAAAGTATCATTTTTTAATGAAGTGTAGCATATCAAGACAATAATGCAACTCTAAGTCGACACTTAAGAGCTCATATAATAGCCAATAATAGGCTAATTTGAACTTTCTCTTGCAAAACATGAGTTGTATAAGTGTAAATTAATGACCACGTCAGAAATATACTACACTTGAGATATTCACCACAAGCATTTAATTTGCTAAAAAAGTTTACAAGTTTACCCCAGCTTCACGTCTTTATCTTGAAGCAACTACCCAAGTTGGTCACCATGTAAATATGATACGGGTTTTGTTTGTCTTCTACTATTTTTGCCCTCGAAAGAAGGCAATATATATGAGACAATGAGAGGATGAAGGAGATGCTCCAGAGGGACATATCTAAAATGCCTTAAATACTCTTGGAAATTGATTTATAAGGTTTTTATAAACCATAAAAATTAGTAAAATGAAGGGTATTATAGTCATTTCAAAATCTGAACTATTATTAGAGGGATAAGATTATCTATTATAGATTTCTTAGATGACTCAGTTCATCATCACGACCTAAATGGTTCCTTTATTATTTGAGCCATTGAACCTACCTAAATTATTTGACTTGAAATAAAATTCTAGGTAATAATGAAGAATGCATCGTCTAATTAAGATTGAATAATAACTAAGTTAAGTTCATTATTATTTTCCTTCAACAAAACCAAATATTGGGCTCTAACATACATGAAATTACATAAGGTCAATTAGTTGTTATTCAAGGTTTGAATTTTGTTCCAATATCTGTGAATGTTATATATATGACATATAGTGAAAATTAATTAAAATATTATTTTCAACATACTTTGTTATTAACATCATTTGATTCAAATTAAAGTCACATTTAAGCGAGCTAAGGTGACAATAAAATTTGTTAAATTTTTATAATTGGAAATGCCAATCTTTTTAAGATGAACGAAGTAGTATATATATTTATGTGAACTATGTAAGTTCACATACTAAATAAAACATGCAAACTCAAATAAAATTGAAGAAAAAAAACTTACTCGTATCTTCATCACTAAAAGATTTTGAATCAGCAATCTCATCAGGAGGCACAGTGAAGCCAGTGAAGGAGAAAGAGAACCCCAAACTAGCACTCGAGGCTCGACTCAAGGCGGCGCCGCTGCTGACGTCATCAATATCAAACTTCAATTGTGCACTTCTTGCCTTCCTAATGTGTGTATTATTATTATTATTATTCCGACCACCACCAGGAGACGGTGGTATTCCGCCTCGGCTCGACTTCCTCGAGTGTGTGCCGCCGCCCTCCTGAGTGGCTTCGCCGCTGCCGCCACTTGACATGGGTGACTTCATGGCTGCCATTGCTGCTGCCATTGTTTCTACTAGTTGGTCTGACTTTGTTCGTAGTAAGCTTGTGGAATTACTTAATTTCTCCATCTTCATAATTATCAAGAATATAATATTAGTAAGTCCACTAAACTTTTCGAACTAAAATAATATTTTTGGACGATTATTATGTAATTGAAATAAAGTAACAATAATGTCATTATTAATATTTTGGGATAATAATATACACATAAAGTACAATTTATTGAAGCACTTTAGCTTAGAAGTACTCATTATTATATTGGGGGTGCTTCCATGTTACTATATTAGCATGAAAAAAAATGAATTCATAATTATTTTAACAAGATTGTTGTCCAGGCGAATATATATGAACCGCATGAATTCATGTTATGAAGGCAAATTATATGATGAACCCGAATAATAGTAATAAATTCAAAACTAAAATTATAGATAAAAGAGAAGAAAAGAAGCAAACATTATTACCTTGTATGGACAATAATAAGCATACAGAGAAGAAAGATGATATATATATATATATATATGAATGTCTAGATTTAGAGGCATATGGCTATAAAGGGGCATCATATAATTGACAATACTCAAAATAGCTAGATGATAAGAGATGAAGCATGCATATAAGTTTGACATACACCTCTTGTATCATTTTGAGGGATAATTATGGCTAATAAATAATAATACTCTATGTTTCTTTTTTGTTTCTATCACTATATATATATATGCTTACCTTATGAAATGTTTGAGTTGACCGTCGAAGCTCTATATATATAATATATGGTCTTAATAATGAAGTGAGATACTAGTACTTCACAAAATGAAGCCGAGTTTCCATTTATAGGGACTTATTACTTCGATGTGAACTACTTGAAGTGACAAAAGTGCCCCTAAACATGTTCAAGAATAGCAACGGCTAGGATTATTCCGCACTTTTTGGAAATAAAATATAAGAATTATACCTGCGAGTCCACTATTTATTCCTCTCATAGCTAACTTTGAATATTTAATGGGAATGGAGGTGGGATGTGTCAAATTGCTTTGTAATAAGTCTATTAATTTTATGTTGCGGAGGGATTTATCCCGGACAATACCTCGCTCGTTTATGTAGGAATTAAAATACGGAGTACTTGAAATCCTAAGACCAATAAATTATACAGGATAATTATTGTAAAAAAACAATAAGATGTCGAACTTTGACACTTCTTATTGTTAATTGTCAATGTGCACCACAGCCAGATGGCATTTGAGTGTTTTTCTATCTCATTTAGTACTATTAGAGTATATATATAACTTATGATAATAATGTGTCTTGTATTTAATGTGAATCTTTGAGGGATCTAAATTATTTATATTATCGATTCCTTTTCATTTGAGAATAGTTTATATAACATTTTTATTTAAAAAGTGCTATGTAAGAGCATGTGCATCAGCTCTCTAAAAGTTATAATAAAGGTTGAAAAAATTAAAGATTGATAAAACGACAAGCCAAATTTCTCCTAAAATAACTGAGTCCTAAAGAAATTTATACATCCCAAATTTATACCGGCCCCCTATATTATTTATCTCTTTATTTTCATTATCGAAATCTTAACATACTTGATTTTGTTATGAATATAACTAAAAACAATATAAATGCTGCAGTAGACACAAACAAGCGAGGAGAATATATTTTATGGACCCACCCGCCTCTCAGTCGTGACGCCTCAAGGCCGGGAGTCGCCATCAACTCCGATATCCTGGTGGCCACCAATCACGGGTTGACACTCTAAAAACACCTGCTTAAAACCAAGAGAACCCTATTGGCTTGATAAAAAATAAGTAGTTCTAAAACCAAAACATCACATACAAAATTTAACCATCGTGGCACTTCTAGCCAAACCAAAACAAATCACATCACAACAGCCAAATTACAAAATATACACAAAAATATATTAAGGCCCAACATCAAAAACCAAAAAGTAAAATCAAGTACAAAGTAATGAAAAGGATCGCTGAGATCCTAGCCACCCGTCGCTCACCTAAATGAAAGCCACCGGACACCGCGAACTCAACTGCCTAAAAAGGGCATCCACAATCATTTATAATAAAGTGAATGAACATATACGATGTATCTAATGATAAAGATGAATAATTACGCCATATATATATAACACAGAAATATGCTAACTACTCAAAACATCATAACAAAAATACTCATCATCGACAACGACACCTATAGAAACTCGACTTTACGTTAGCTCACGCGACATACTTCACATCACATAACCAAACAAAATTCAACATGTAATACCACAACCACAAATTTCAAACAATTTGACAGTGTTGGAAACCACACAATACTCCATATATAAATAATTCATCATTTTCCTGGGCAGCTCACCCTTCAACACCCAACAACATATCCTTTTCCCGGCACCCTTCAAACACCCAACATCAAGCCATATCCTTTTCCGACAGCTCACCCTTCGAACACCCCACATCATCTCAACATCCACAAATCAAACAGTCCACAAATCACACGAACAATGTCAAACACACAATAGTCTCAATGTAACATCCATATCACACACAATACAACCAATTCGTACAAAACCTGCACTCAAACAGAGATACACTCCCAGATACGTCCATAACACAAATATACTCAACATGAATACAGGAATACACTCAGCATAACTATACTAAAAAATTACACTTAAACATAAATATACTCAAACATAAATACCCTCCAATAACCACACCATAATGCATCTAATGCGACTACCACACAAGTCAACAATTCACGTACCTCACCATCATACACAGTAAGTTCATAACAGATATATTGTCATAAACTAATTTTACCATACACAACACCCAAACATAAATAAGATAACAAACGAGCGATAAATCTCCACCTTGGCTAAGACTTCACTAGCGCCAAGTACTAATCGATCCTCACTGCTCCCACGTCCAGTCCGAACGCACATTACAAAAAATAAATCACAACTCGCAACCATTTCAACCCCTTTATCCTAATTTAAATACCAAATTTTTAACTCATTTCGCTATAAATTTACAAATTTTACGTAGCATTAATTCATATACTAAATAATACTGGATGAGACCAACCTCGCTACCCTGACTAAATTTGATAGTCGCCTCTATATCCTATTCAAACTCCCAACATTTTTCAAATAATTCCAATCAATCTAATTTCAACTTTTCCCTATTAACTTAACCATAACTCTCAACCCCTAATACCTAAGTTCGTTTACTACCCAAAATCCACTAAGATTAATTCCAACCTATTTGTTTCAACACTTATAATTCATAATTGTATCCCAAAACAATCACAATAACGATCCACTAACTTATTTACATTAACCACCACATTTTAGCGAAAGTCAAACCCACGATCACCCGAAAGTCAATTCAACTATAACCACTTTCTTCCCCAAATATCGATCATTATCAATTCCTATATTATAATTTAAGCTTAGACAATAATTCTATTCAGCATTATATCCCAAAAACTAAAGCTCAACTCAAAGTTCAAAAGTCAACTGTCCTAAAAACACCCAAAATTTCACATTAAACATCATATTTCAATCCAAGAATAACTAATATACAACCCAAGAATCAATTGGAACAATAAAATTCAAATTCTCAAAAAGTCAACAAAAGTCAAAGGTTTGAGATTTTACAAAATACTTAAAAATACCGCGCCTTTTTTACCTTGAAACGACGGGAATGATGAGGAGAAACTTCTCCGAAAATTTCTTTAGCTTCAAAAGTCGAGGGATCAAGGAGAAAAATTGAAAAAGAAAAAAAATAAAACAAGAGGGAACTCGGCCGGTAGTGACGCCAGAAAGAAAAGAAGAAAATAATGGTTTGGGCTTATTTGTGGTTTCTTAAGTGGTCAGCCCAATAGCCCAACCGTAAAGCCCTATTTTTAATTCGATCGGCATTTCTCGCTTTTAACTTATTTCAGATAATCAACTTTCAATGCCACATTATCGGTCATAAAATATTGCCGAGTCCCAAATTTACGAAATAAATTAAAAATTCACATTTTATTTATTAATTAACCAATGTTAATGGGTTTTTTCATTTTATTGCTTTTGTTGTCGTGGTTGTATACAATGCTAAATGAGTGCCTATTTATGCATCTCCAATATATATCAAATGTGTAATTACTTGTAAATAATAACTTGGTAAACAAGAACCTAATAACTTCCTAATCAATTCATCTCATTTATCGTGGACAAGCATATCCACAATATTCCATAACACTCCCCTTGATGTCTAATCAAGAATGCCTCAAGAAAACTCCAATAGAAAAATCGGCCAGGATAAAAACTAAATGAAAAGAAAAGAGGCAAGATTCTTACGCTTATAAGGCCATTAAGATCTTTATCAGGAAATCTATTAGGGACAAAACTCGATTAAGGAAAAAGAGTACAACGCGTATTAACTTCCCCTCCATATTCACATCACTTGACATTACTTAGCCGATTTACTCCTGGCTACTCGGGATAGCCAATGTCAAGTGTGAGCGCCTAGTGAAGATATTCATAGACGCATCACAAGATCAATTTGTCGAAAATCGATTACCATTCCTCAAGATCATGATGGTTAACACCATTGAGTATTTTGCTCTATCTCCTTTCGAGGCTATTCTATTTAACTGCGCAACAGCATCTATAATTATCATGGCAAGCATCGCCGACCAACTTTCACATAATAAATCACAAGTAATACGAATCCGGCCGGATCATATAAACATCAAGCATTCGCATAAATTTCTTTCCTAGAAATTGAATATGTTCTACTAGAACAATATCGTTATCCCTTATACATTTAAGTTTATTCCAATACATTCGTGTTGATATCACTACTTCAATAGCACTTATATATGATACTTCAGACCAAATAATTTTTGTATTTTCTTTGGCATTAATGGGTCATTGTTCACATCTTAGTGATATTATAATTGTCGATACTCAATGTGACTAACAACAGTTTCATCTCATTAAATTCCTTCTTCAAGAAGTTTACAACTCTTGAAAGTTTCTGTGGAGTTCCAATAATGTTTCATACATATAAATTGTCATTTCATAAACTCTTTTCTCCTTTATCTTTTACATGTAAATACAATGTCATATAAGATCATTCGTGATAACCATCTTTTAGTTAAATAATCACGAGGAAAACTCTCTTGTGAAAAAAACTAGTGAAATAAAAGATTATATTTCTCTTTAGATACGCTCGTGTAATTGTCTCATTAAAACCTTATCAAGAAAAGCCCAGCTGAAACTCGTTGAATGAAAAAATAGTACAATTAATATCATATCTCCCCTGATAAGATCATCATTCTATATCACCGTATATCATATCTCCTCCTCGACGAGATCATCAAGATAGATTATTCAAGTAGAATAACGCTTACAAGTATTTGTCAATATCAGATTAATTACTTAACGGTCATGACATTACCTATGCAATCAAGTATCATTTTTATGGTTTATATTAGAAATTGATACTTCTCACATCTAAGTTCATAGTTCCTCTCCGGACGCAGATACTAAATTTATCTCTTTAATCTTATTTAATCAGACTAAATATTTCTATCATGTATCAAATATGATAATGGATTTATGTACTTACATGTGCCAATTGTCATGCATATATTTTCACAAGGTATTTAATTTTAAATTAGATTGTAGACATCCCTGCCCTGACAATTGAGAACTCTACAGAGGCGAATTTATAATTATATGCTCAATTGGTTTCAGATATACCTTTATAAGGCATTTGATTTCAAATTGGACATAAATATCTTGTTTAACAAATTCAAGAACTCTACACGAAGTCCTCGTGCTAACTTATTCATGATAATTTATTCAACTTAGAACTCTTCTAGAGTCTCTATAAACTATAATCGAATCTTCTATAATATCATGCATATTTAGATCATCAATAATAAAGATATGTAAGATCAATGTCAACTTACACTAAATAATTCATATGTCTAATACCACGTAATAAGTAAACAAATATATCATACAATCACATAAAACATAATATATGCAAAGTTAAACATGTATGACATTATATTGATAGACTTGCATATTCAAGAGATCAATTAAAATGTAAAGAATATCTAATAATGGAGTTCGAACTTGCAATCAATCTTCCGAATGACTTTAAATATTCAAATATTTACATATTAACTCAATTGAGTTAAGTTCTCGGGAATATAGATATGTGCTTCAGGCATCACAAATCTTTCTACATGTTTTCATGTATACATATTTCGTTGCATGTTATATTACAAGTCATGCACGCAAATCAAGAGATTATCTTTTGTTGCTACCAAACATTTATAATTTTTTTTTGATACCCTCTATAAAAAAAAAGGTGTAATGCCACCTAAACTTCTTAGTGCTCTGTGGATATAAATATTATTATGACAAATCTTAGGTAATTCTCCTCATTGTGTACCCAAGCATTATACCGCATCAGTATCATCTTCATTGGGGACTTCAAATCTAAATTTCTCACTTATATAATGAGTTTCATACTCTGATTACGCCTTTTCTCTTTTGGCCATTCATATATATATATATATATATATATATATATATATATATATCTACTAAATTGTAGGAGATAGATTTCGATCCTCATATCGCTTTCATTATTGGCATAGCTCTAATTTATTACAATTCTTTAATTTTTGGGTTCCACCATATCTCATGATAACTGATCCCCATTATAGTCATGAATTTTGTTATGTAAATGTCTCTCAGACATTAGAGTTTTTTAGCTTAACACATATATTCACGCATTCCTTTCTCCCGAGGTGATTTTCCTATCTCATCCTTCAATGTCATATCTTCGACGGTGGAACTATAATTTACAACTAAGTTCTTCAGAACTCCACTCTGCTTCTCAGTGTTTACAATCAGAGTAAGACTTCATCGTTATTCCTCGAGGTCGAAATTTATTTGGTAGTAAATTTCTAGCTTATATAATCCTTTATTCATATTTTCTTGAACTTCAAGTTCATATTTTTAGGATCATCTAATATAGGAATATTTCAATTCAAGATAGCCTATTTTTTCACAAGTTTGTATATTATTCTTCCCTCAATGTCAGTAAAACATCGATATATCAATAATAAAAAATTACTTGATAAATTAATTTAAATTTACTTTTCAAGTATATATAGATGTACATACCTTCTAGGTATAATAATTTAAAAGCCATTTGTGCATAGCACTGGCATCATACGATTTACTGCCAACTGTGAGGGTAAAATATGTGGTTTCCTAATTAAACCAACTATATCGGCGAGCGAGTAATAATTTCTAAGATAATGCTTAACAAGTGTTACTACAGCGTAACATTTCAAGGATCAATTGGGTATTGTAATGAATTCAATGTGCCCCCACAACAATCAACTGAGTTTACACTATGAAGCTCACATAAATTCTTCAAACTTAATAGCTTTATTGACTCTTCAATGAAATTTCCAATTAGATATTTAATTATTCTTTCACATCAGAATTCAACTCCGGGATGGTCTAACCGTTGAAAGCAACAATAAAATTCTCTACAATTTTAAATCCTCCGGTTTGACAAAAGTGTATTTTGATATGTTTGTTACTTCAGGTAACAATATATTAGCTCTTCCAGAGCCTTCAATTGACTTTGCTTCATTTTTTATAAATATTAACTCTTCTGGATCTTTCACTTGTTATCTAAATGTCATAGACAAATTGGTTTATGTTTTTGAAAGTGATTAAGTTTCTTTAAAACTTAAAAGAATATGGTTCATCTTGAATACACATCTTCGAGGGATCCATATGTTAAAGGCTCTTCCGAGTCTTCCATAAATTTCTTATACTACCTCATATTATGATAACATTCGCTTCTTTTGTTAAGTAAGAAATTTTTCTCATCTTTTAGAATGATATAAGTTGTAGCAATATCTACAAGTTGCACACTTATGAACTATATATACCACTTCAGAGATATAATTAGATAATCAATCACTTCAAGAATTAACCACTTCAAGGATATATATAAATAAGTTTGCACACATATGATATATGTATCATCCCAGGTTATAACATGTAACCATGCGTTATATCTTCCAAAGGAGTCAAATAATATTTGTATATTCAGATAATTTCATATGTAAGGTATTTCAATCTAAACGTATAGATAGTAATCAAATTCAAAATTCATATCACCGAATCAGATTCTCTAAATTGTATGAGTTTTCGTGTCTCATAAATGAATTTATAGATTTAGAGGCTTTTCAAAACAATAAGGACATCGAGTAGAAATATTCAAGAATATTAAAAACCCCTTAATTTATATGACATAATTCTAAAACTTAATCTAATATTCATGCTTATATAAAATTCTAGTCTTCAAGACATTGTAAATAAATATGTTTAAACCAAAGCTCGATCCGTGGATTTCAAAAATAGGTGTTCCTAAAACTCAATATATATCAAAATGATGTAAACAAAAAATGATAATAATAATAATAGTCATGAATTCACAAGTACGGTGTGTTATGTGAGTTTTAGGTTATAAAAAGCAAAAAGAGAAAGAGATGCCTAAATTTTGCTGAGAATCGATTTATTTGCATGATATGGATTTCTTTTTATTTATGGAATTTTATGTTGATGTCATAAAAGTTATGTGATAATGGTAGTTTGGTAAATGGTAACCAAATATAGATGCATACTCTAAGAAGTTGATGGATTGTTGGATGAATCGAAATCAATAAGAACGTTAAAAAGCAAAAAAAAATGGAGCTCTTAATCCTAACTCTCACATTGGGTCTGAAGATAGAACACCCAAACTATCCAAAAAGCGTAAACTCTTTTTATTTTAGTGTTTTCAGCACACGTGAATGTCACCATGTAAATCCGCCCATGGTTTAAACTACTTACTTCATTATAAAGTTATGAACACTTTAGTATAACTATAAATCTTCCTGATAAGTTCTTTAACAAAGCTCCATTATTATAATAATAAATCCAAACAACAACATAACTTATAGTTTCTGACTTGTCTAGTTGGTTTTGTATAGTCAATAAATTAGTTATAACATTGACCATCATATAACATCATCATGTGATATCTATATATTATGTCGTTTCAAAACTCTACGTAGTACCTTCGACACTGGTAAGATTAGTTATCAAACAATCATTATATGTTGAAAAAACTTATAGACTTGCCTATACTAAGTACCTATTATCATTTATCATATATTTCTCTTATTGTCCTTATATTGTTATTATCTTCAACACTCATTCAATGATCACCATGCTAAAGTTATCATGTGAAGCACAACAAGTGGTCATATATTATTGCTTTGTTCATCTAGACATATACACATGGTATTTAACTATAATAATAATCACTCATAAATCTTCTAAATTTAGGTATTTGAATTTTCCTCTATCTATAAAATATATAAATCTAGTAATTAACATATCACAAACGATTATATGTATAAAGATTGTATAAATATAAAGCATTCTCGACACAAGATTATAATAAAAATCTAAAGCCTCAATCAGTCATCTAAAAAGTTCTATACTCCAAAATCCTTACACCATACCTAGTGAGCTTGTAGCTTAATATCTAAATTCTACCCACTTAGATATTATTTCATGATAACAACCCTTAATGTTTAAATATATAATGATGAAAACAAGAGTTCAACTTAAGAACAAAATAGAAGTCATCTTGGGAAAAGGCCATTCCATTCTCGCCAATTTTTAGGTGTTCAAGTGATGAATAACTATGTTGCTTGGAGATTCCAATCGTGTCGATAACGTGAGCACAATATAAATTGTTAACAACGTGAATGTATTTAATAATAAACAAGAATGTAATATATTTTATTATTTTGTCATTGTTATATACAATACAACGAACGCCATTTATACTTTCCAATATATAATACACAAGGTAATTACTCTAGAATAAAAGAACTTGCAGAAACAACAATCTAATAATTTCTTAATCAATTCATCTCATTTCTAGCTGACAAGACATCCACAATATTTCCACAACAATTTTTATTAAGTCATGACTAATCAAAGCCATGCAAAAGACATACATAAAAGTGTTAATCTCTCAAAATAAAGTTAGTGTTGATTTATTATGAAAGATATTTTGTAAAAAATTTGCGATACCAGAAGCATATGCTCGTATTATGGTTTTCCAAAAGTACTATTTATTAAGTGGGTTACCTAATCTTTCCTTTGTAATTTGATTTGGATCGGAACCAATTGCCGTAATTCAAGCATCAATCCTATTCAATAAAAAAGTCATCCTTGCCGTACACGTGGTCATAAGACGTATAAGTATCTTTCAATTCCATTTCAATTGGAAATTTGCTTGTGAACGAGTAGACAAATAATGCATCAAAGTCCACAAGTCATTGTAATCAATTGATCATAAAAGCTTTTAACAATAAGTGATTCTTAACCTCATTAGGCCGTGTAGGCACTTGTCCTTGCCACCTTATGAATTGGTGTTGTCCGAGTGCAACATCATGGACAAGACTCAATTTATATTCGAGGATCTAGATGTATAGACTGCCTCCTTTTCAATTTAACCAATAGAGCAATTTTCATTAGCAATAAAAAGTACTCAATTTAATAATAAATTCTTCTTCTTTAAATATTTGGTTATTAACTTGAAATATGATTACACATATTGTGTCATTTATATTATCTAATTTTATAAATATTTTAATATAAATATAGAATTAAAGCAATAAATTTTAAGTTCTAAATTAAAACTTTCAATTAAATTGAAATGAGTGGACTATACATACAGCATGCATATCAAACAACATTTTCATATTGATTGAAAAGATGAGGCTCTTGTTTGATCTCATCAACTTTGCAACTTCAATAATGCCCCTTCTCAAGGGCAACAAATTTTGGAACTTTTAGAGGACCTTCATTTTCTTGGGGATTAATATAATGAGTTTGCTACCTAAGAAGTTTGTCGTTTTTACTCCCCAAATATTATATAATTGACAATACTTGGATTTAAGTGGGTATTAATTACTCTCGCAGTAATAACAAAGATAAATCTTTCTTTTGAGAATTTGTTGCATTTCGACTTTTTTTATGTATGTATAAATGACTGTGAGTTGTATGTCAGATGATATGCTTTGTATTACAAGATATAGTCATATAGATTAAAGATGATGGCACAAAAAGATACTGTTTGGGAGTTGATTTTTAAAATTTTAGTTAATGCAAATTAGTTAAGCAGTATTTACATAATTATTGGTTATATGAACGTCTCTAGAATTGACAAAATCGAGATTTGATCTCCATAATCTTTTACATTAAAATTTCTTCTCCAATGATAGTATATATATGTGCACTATTTGTGTAACTCCAAAGACTAACATAAATACTTCCTCACCAATACAAAACAATGAAAAACATTCGGCTTTGATGAACTCCTATTTGAATACTATTTGTACAATTATGCCTAAAGTTCACATATACATCTCATAGCTGTAGAGGCAAATGACGAAGCTTTGAAAAGAGTAATGAAAGCATGAACACATCAAGATTTATCAGCATGAAGTTTATGGATTGCCTTTAGATGATTACTAAAACCTATTATTTTTCATAATCTAATCGAACCCCCTAATATCAGATTGAATTGTGTAAAAGTATTTAGTATTATGGTCGACATAACTTTGAATTATGCTCTTTGGGTAGAATTCGATCATAGGTTCATGTTCATTGCTGGGTTAATCAATTCTGAACAAATTCATATTTGGGATTTTATATAAAGAGCACGCGAGGTATGCGGCGCAACATCTGTGTTGGCTTGTGAGTCACATGCGTGGCAAAAAGTTTATGTTATATCACGGTCATGGACGCATGGACGGCCGAGATCGACTGCAGAGTTAGTTATGGGATCGCTATATCCTCACCTCGTTGTCACATTTTTAAATAATTTAGCTCGATTTCTGGGCAAAAACCTAAGCAAATAAAGTATTTTAAATGCTATCAATTTCATCCATAAGATAGCTCACTCACAGATATATACATGTCCTTGTATATTTTCATTTTGAGACTTTGGAAATCAACAAAAAAGAATTTATCCAAGATTATTCTTTGTCTTCTTCTTTAATGCTTAAGTTTTTATTATTGTTTCAGAATTTCTATTCAAAGTCTTGAATTTCTATACGTATCGCAGCTTATTAAACATTCCTTCATTGAAAGTCTATACTTGAAAGAAAGGTAAGAAATACCATGGTAACAACAATGCATGTATTTCGAGGCCTTCCTACGTAGGTCGCAAATTTGTACGGGAGTGTAAGGAGTACGGTCTGGGCTTCATGTTTTCGCAATAAAGGACAATCCGGCATGTCTATCGTCACAATTAGTCTCACGTAAAACAATTGTGGTAATTGGAGCATAATAAGATGGCATTTGTGCCAAAGAAAAAGCTTGATTCATTGATGGCAAGCTGTGGAGCCCGGCTGCTATAGCCCTGGGCTTACGATAGATGGAAAAGAATTGATCAGATGGTCGCTTCGATTCTAAACTCCATTTCGAGCATGAAAAGAGTATTTCATGTTTGCCTCTATCGCAAAGAGCTTCGTGGGAAAGAGAAATCACATCACATATGTATTTTAATGGTTCTATACTTTATCGACGGAAAGAGAGATTATTTTCATTACAAGGCACCATGAAGTTCAAGTGTGTACTATTCCAAACTTATGAGGTCATGGGATGAACTCACCGAGCTTAAGCCACTCCACTATGTGCACTGTATCAGCAGATGCCCCCCCGCAATGCTATCAAGAATTCCACAAAAGTTGTAGAAATGTGGTTACCTAATTTCAAGCCGGATTGTGTCCTAAATATGATAACACATCAAGCGATCACATTCAAGGATGGAGCCATGGTTGATGTTAGCAAAGCTTTTGTTGATATCTGTGGAAAAGAAAATGGCACTACCATGAGTTTTTTGGAGGTTATTGGTGGCAACTATGCAATATATGTCAAGCCTTTTCCGATAACAAACAAGAAATCTTACAAGAAGTAAGAAGAAAGAATCCTTCAGAAAAGGACATTGTGCTATGAGAGGACATACCAAGGATACATGCTTCAAACTTAAAGTGATATCTCACAAGGTTTTGCTAATAGAAATCTAAAATGAGGTTTCAAAATGCCAAAGAAATTTGAATGACAATAGAAAACGATAGTCGTAGAAGTTATGATGTCATTAAAGCAGAATGGTAGACTTTGCTCATAATATGGATGGCAATCATGGAAATCAATGAGAATTGATTCCCTTTATTGTGCCCTCACAGGACAATCAGGTATCAATTTATTTACCAGATTTGGTTAAACGAAGATTACCGTAACTTTCTGTCACCTATAGTAATTGTGATATTACTGACAGAATTTAAGCATGAAATATCATGATTCATCTATTAATCGTTATAATAATAGAATTAATAATTATTATTATTATACAACCTACTATTATCCTGTTCTCAAGTTCACACACATACAAAGGATCGTTGGATTATATTTCAAAAGTATGAAATTAAACCACATTTGTTAAATCGGTAGCTGATTGTAATCACAACGAATATTTTAATTTGAAAAACATAATTGTCCCACCACCAATCATGTCAATCAGAAGTCTAATCTATGTTGTTTGAGCCAGCAACAATCATCATAATTTTCATGAAATGAAAACAAAATTCAGCTTCTCTCCTCTCTGTTCTTCCCTTAATGGCTTGTAATATGGAAGAATTGAAAATTTCTCTTGATTTTTTCATCCACCAATCCATGTTCTATATTTGAAATGTAGGATTCAACCTCTCCCCGGTGTCAATTAACCAGAGGCACTACATTTGAAGTGCTCAACATGAATTCAAAGGAGGCTTCGTGAAAGATTTGGAGATAGACTTCCTACCGGCATCTCTCAGTACCTCCTCAGATTCTATAAGTCATTATATACTTTAGGGATTAATTATACTATTTTGAGGATCGTGGGATGTACGAATTTTGTTTTATCACAAACAAATCATATTAGATTTAAACACCAAACTCTCCAGCAAGTTCAAGGCCTGGTTTCCTTGAAAGGCAATCTAGAGGACATCATTCGTGTCGAACAAGTTTTGTAGAGGACTTTGAATAGCTTTTCACGCTGGGTCGATTGTGAGAATTCTGGGTTTGTTCGCCTCCTCCGTTGCAATGTAAGAATTCTTTTTATTCATACATTTATATTTTTGTATTTAGATTAATATACATCAATCTTGAGGACTGGATGTATGAATTAAGTTTATCATGAATAAATTCATACTAGATTCTAAATGAAGAATAACTTCTCAGAATGGGGGCAATGGTCTATCGATGAGCATTATACGCATGCTTGAATCATTGTAATAGAGAGATGGCTAAGATGAGAATTCAAATGTGGAAACAAGTCAGCAACAAATTTAATTTATTTAACTTGCAATAATGTCATGAGTTTTAGAAGTCAATGATTCACAAACATTCAGTTGCTACTTGGATCATCACACGGGTGCTTCTAATCACATGCCAGAATAGGAGTTGTTTTGGTCTTCTTTATTTGCCTATATGGTTACAATTTTATTGTTTTACCTAATGGGTATCGCAGAATTTGTTAAAACAACAAGAAGTTCCATCAAGACACCCCCGGGTTTAACTCTCATACATTCTATGTTCTCACCAAGTTTAACCTTATTCTCGAATTCACATAAGGTATCAAGGATACACAACTATATTTTGTGTTTTCTATCATAATTTATGTATTATGACCAATAATTTAGGGGCATCATGGCATAGCTACTCAAGAAAGGCTCATGTCCCCATTTATATTTTCTCAAGATACACCATCAAGAATTTTATGTATAGATTCCTAACAATGTACTTCGAGATTTAGTCAGTCTTAAATGTGTTATCTCCTTCTCTCGTTAAGCATTTTGATCTTTGCATGTTAAGACATAGTTCTTATGAAGTCCTCCTGAAAATAATGGATTGTTAATGAATGTTGTTAATAAACTGCTAGAATATCCATTATCTAAAACATCAAAGAATTAGTTTTCCTATGAGTTCTATAGCAAGTCCTGTGTATCCTTTTTCGCTTGATGCATAAAGGATGCCTGGGGTCCCTATAGCACTTTACCTATTCAGGAATCACTATTTCCTTACATTAGTAGATGATTATACTAGGACGATCTCGACTTTCATGTTAAAAGATAAACGGGTGTTCCAGTAGTACTTGTAAAGAAGTTTTTGTCTATGATATGGACTTACCTAGTCGTCATGTGAAAATCTTTGGATTCAATAATGGCACCGAAGTTTAAACAAAGAATATAGCTAGCTTGTTTAATGGTTTGAGGATCATACATCGTATCAAATTGCTGGCTATATTAATCTCACAGAAAATTAAAAGGACTGAGAGAGCACAAGCAACTCTTGGGAATAGCTAGAGTCTTTATTCTAGTCCGCCTTTACCTAGACAGCTTGGGAGAAGTTTTAATCAGAACCGACATTGTCAATGTGATTTGTTTCTAATGCTAGGTGGCTTTACCTCAAGTGAGAAGCTTCAAGGCAAAGAAGCCGATATCAACATACGAGTGCTTTGATATTTCGTGCTTTTGTCACACATATGGTAGCAGTTCACATGTTGGGACTTAAAGCTTATAAAGCAAAATAGTTCTAGGTGTCATGAACCTCGTATGATTATAAAGTATACAACATGGCTACTCGTGAGTGTCAAGTGTCGAAATGTTGTAATGTTCCATTAGTCTATCTTCCATTCAAGACTAACAAATAGAGAATTTTGATACACAAGACATCAGGATATTAATATTTCGAGTCCCAACTCGAGGCTATATCTATATGTCCAAACTTGATAGTATAGTGATTATTACCTACTACTAGTAGAGTAGCAACGCCTCGTAATATAGACATCGTTGCAGTGACAAAACCACATTGTCATAGACTACGTGTCACAAGCCATGGTTAATGATGCAAGTATTTAAGACTTCTCCATATGTACTCTCTAACTTTTTCTTTTGTTGAGTTGCCACAAAAGCTACATCACAGAGGTTTCTTAGCAAATTTATCGAGGATCAAGAGCCAAACTCATACAAGGTGCTAGTACGCCTTAAGTGGATGGGAGGCTATGAAAAGTGAACTTTAAGCAATCAAGGATAACGAATCTCAGAGTTAGCTTGGATTTACCCAAAGGAAAAAAAAAAGTCAATAGGTTGTAAATAGGTATAAAAAGAAGAGAAACGCAGATGGGAACAATTGAAAGATATAAAGAAAAGGTTGCTGATTGACGTTAGAAGTAAGACTATATACAAATTTTTCACCAGCCATAAAGAAATTTATTGCTCACAACGCATTAAGGTCATGAGGTTCACCGTGATGGACGAACAACATATTCGCACGGGATTCTAGACGGGATAGAGAGAGTATGGGGGTCCAGCGTAGATGATAGTAAACCGTGATTAGATGCATATATATATATATATATATATATATATGCATCCTAACCCCGGTTTAAAACTCAGATTTCATCCTAAACAACAAGTTTCATTATTTGAAGAAATTTCTATATAATCTCAAACAAGTTTAGACAATGAATAGCAATGCTCACACAGTACTATAAGGACATATGGCTATGTACAACAAAGAATATCATTTAAGCATGGCGTGATTGTAGAGGAAATAATCAATATTACAAATATTATTGCATGTCGATTCTTTAGTTGTTATTGTCAATACTACACTAATTTAATTATTAGAGACTTGCTATCAAGGCAACGGATTAATAGCAACGTTTTTTCTACTTAAGACCCTTGATCACCTTCAAAATATTAACCGGTAATATTGGGAATGACCTAATAATAGAGAGGTTAAATCCACTTGTAGCTCATAAAACACTAAGTGGAATCGACGATAAAAGCTAAAGCAAAACCAAGCTTCAAACTTGATGACGGTTCTAATTACCTCCTGTGTGGTGGGGGGCGATTTTGGTTTCTCTCGGGAGTTAGGTTTTTATGTGATTATTGTTTCATGCAAAACCCTTGCATGATAACCTCAAATATATAGAGTTAGGTTAAAACCCAAACCTCAGTTCCTGATAGTTAATTATATTAACTGTACTGCTTAATTAACTTATCAAGAATGGCATCTAATTTATTAACTAAGCTTAACAAGATAATAATTTGTCATCCAATATTAATACTAATACACGTGATGCATTAATTTCCCGATCGTGAATTGCCTGATTTCAAGCAATCAACAATTGATTAAGAATGTGTTTAATTTCATATATGTTATACCTAACATCACCGTATTTTGTGTGACCTTTTCAGGCTCAATATAGCTTGTATAATAATATATTTGACCAATAATATATTATAACGGTTAAAGACGTAGATCTAACAACTGCTTAACTCGATATTACTCTAGTACCTCGAATATTAGTAACATACTATCACAATTCTTAGTTTAGTAACTCCATTTAACTAACTCCAAGAATGAATCGTTACAACAATTGCCTGAATCGCATAATTATCAAACCAATATTCATTGATTTCCAAATGTACTTGTCTATTGCTCAGAGGGAGATGTTCACGCCTTACTTATGTGATTCCGGGATCACATTTTAGTATTTGGAACACATTGTCAAATAGAAGCTTGTTAAGCAAACATTTACAATGTCTTTACTATAAAAGATTAAGAGGCTAAGTTCTTTTCTATAGAAAGTATTCAGATTTCTAGAACATATCATGGAATCAAAAGAAAACATGTTCTGAGAGGTCATGATTTGTGGTTAATAGGGTCATAACCCAAAGGACCCTATGGTTACAAGGTTGCATTTGCATGATTATTCACCATCATAGATGAGCATTTGTATAGGAGAATCATAGATGTATCAGCTTTTATCTAGGTTTCACTAGACCTCGATATTACTTATACAAATTCCAACAACTAAGCCGCTTGTGCAATCCCTGCAGGAGTATTGAAGGTAGCCAGTACCATTCTAAAATACTTAAAAGCGTGCTCCCAACAAAGAGCTTTATATTACCCTCTAAACAAGACAAACTCGACATTGATAGCATATCAGGATGCCAGATTGAGACACTGTCCTACTACAAAGCAGATCTAACTGATATTGTATTTCTAGGACAAGTGAATTAGTCTCATGGAAACAGTAAACAAACCATGCTGAAAAGAAATACCGAAAAATAGTACCGCTTCTACGCAGAACATCAACATACATGCTGGTATACAACGGATAACTTACTTGTTTATAGATTTGTCGTCAATGTTCCAGCTCCTATCCCTTTGTGATACGACAATCGTCGCCATTCATATCACCTCAAATCATGTTTTTCGTGAAAAGCAACCAAGTGTTTAGACATCGAACGTCACGCGCAGCGCAATCGCATTTCGAACGGATTACTAAGCCTTTTAACATATCGTCAAAGATCTCGTGATCAAGGATTTACTTACCAAACCTTTTTACCGCCTCGGCCATATATGAGTTTTTAATGTCCAAGCCGAACGCAAAGATTCTTCACTCCATCTCGGCGGGGTGTAAAAGTATTAAGTATTATGATCGATTATAACTTTGGAAATTATATTCTGGGTAGAATCGATTGCTAGGTTCATGTTTGGTTTGCTGTTAATCAATTTGGGAAAAAAATCATAGGGTTTTATATAGCAACACGTGGCGTGGCAGGCGAAGGCAAAGGTTATGTTAGAGCTTTATGAGTCATATGCGTAAGTACAAGTCGTAGGAAATAGATCGTATCATTGGACGCGCGATCGTCGAGATCAATTCGTAGAGTTAGTTATAATCGACATTTTCCTCACCTCAAGAACATATTTTTCAGCTCAATTTCAGCTGATTTCTCTATACAAAAATTGAAGCAAATGAAGATTAAATTAGTTATCACCCTTATCTGTAAGATAGCTCAGTGTTGTATATAGTACATGTCTTTGTAAGTTTTTCTCATTTTGAGCCTTTGAAATCAATAAAGAGTTTTATCCTGTTTTGCCTCTTAATATTTTATTATTGTTTCTGTAATTTTTATTGAAAGTCATGAGTTTCTATAAATTACTCATTCTTCACTTTTTAACTCACATAAAATTCTTGATGTCATATTCACTAAAGGCAAGCTCTTCTTTCCTCTGTTTTTTTTGTCAAGTATGACTTTTCTCACCGATCTAAATCGACGAGTGTTCTAAATGTGTTGTAACAATCAATAATAATAAGAAGTGCAGACATTTCAAAATTATATGAAATTCCATGGGGCATGGCAAATCAAGGAAGATCAATGCTTGAGGTCAAGAAAAATTTCTTCATCATATATTTATATTGTATACATTATCATGCATGGCTGGGTGTAATAATAGGTAAACCCAGAAGAGCAAATTGATGGAGTAGTTTATTTGGACAAATGTGGCCCCAAAAACAAAAGGCCATTTTTAGTTGTTCCTATAATAATAATAGGATTATTCCATTGTTGATCGTTACTCATCGTCATCTATATATTACGCCATGGAGATGTATATAGATACTTCTGGTGCTCTAGATGATAGTTTTTAATTTTTCTATATATTTTAGAGATGTAACATTAGAAAATTGAGCCAATTTTTATCTCATGTAAATTCCAGATGTCTTTATTCTATAACAGTTCCAATTCAAAGTTTTTAGGTTGTAATTTAGTTCTTGTGGCTGGTTAGTTACGATCTATGCGTTAAAGATGCACCTTATTGTTGAATACGGAGTAATCGTTTTGGTTCAATTTTTATAATTATTTTATTGTCTTAATTGACTGGACTAAACGAGGTACTACTTTGAGCTATATCCAACACCATTAGTATTAGTTTCGAATCAAATTAATAGATAAATATATTGAAAATACGGCTCATTCAATATATTTTATTAAATATGTAAAATTAAGCAATACTATTAGTCTATTACAATAAAAATTTTTTAAATTAATAATCGATAAATTAATAAACTCTCTAAAATAATAAATTTTTTTGATCCCGACATTAATAAACTCTTTAAATTAACACTCGATAAATTAATAACTTTATAAATTAATAAATTTCACCGTTCCCGACAGTATTAATTTATAGAGCTTTTTAATATATATTATTGAATCAACCAATTTAAGTAATTTTAAGATATAAAATAAATAAGTACTCCTCTGCTTCAAAATAAGTGATCATTTATCAAAAGTTTTGTTTCAAAATAAAGAATTGCTTCTATTTTTCAACGCAACTTTATAAATTAAATTTACAAAATTCCTTATCATCATTCCTCATCTTTTGTTTTCATTTGCTATCAATCTTACATCACATCGAAATCAGAAACTTTTTTTTATCGATTTAATAATTCTTAATAAAAGATTTTTAATTAGACGATTATTTATATTTTCAGAATCTGATTAATATATATAAAAACAAAATGTAATCAGTTAGAAAAGATGGTAGTCCATATAATGGAGTACAGTACATATAGTGAGTGTAGTACGAGTTGCAAAAGTCTGAGTGGTGCCATAAGAGAGGTAATCAAAGCCCACTTATGCAAATAGACAAAGATTTTCCACCTCAACAGCTGTTTCAAACCTCCACTTACTGCCACGTGTTTGCCTCAATTGACAATTTTAGATGTTTCATATCCTCGAGCTTACGCTAACAATCGTGCCTCCCCGAATTTTATTACTCATTTTAGGCCCAGCTTTTTATCTTAATTATCGGGCCATATTCCTTAACATAAAAATAAAATATCTTATTGGACTATTATACCCTTCCATATTTACACTATGATTTTTATTAATTAAGCTAATAAAAATTAATTTTATTTTATTTGAGACATTTAATTTTAACATTTTTAAATAATTTAATTGGATCAATAGCTCAAATTTACCATAATTGATATATTTATTTTTAATAAAATAAATGGATTAAATATATACATGACTAAAATTTCATCCTTAATCTACATTAGCCACGATCATATCCGTGACGTTGTTCGCCATACTAAATAAACAACTCATTAATGGCTAATATTATTATGAAGTTTATTTTTTCTTCGCCATGATTCTATCGATTTCGTCACAATTATGCGTCAAAACAAAAACGAAGTCCAACCTTATTTTGCAGTGGGTTATTATAAAGAATAATTAGGAAGCTACTACATTCAAGACTTACACAAAATTCAAGCGAATTGTTATGTTGTGACATCGATTGCATAAAAATATCACACCGAAATGTTGTACACCATTTGGATTATTTGACTCATACTCAAGATTCCCTACCCCTACTCTTTAATTATTTTCATTTACAAGATAATTTTTCATTGGCTACAAACAAGACCGACATCACAAAAAAAGCTATTAAATATATATATGTCTCCCTAATTCAATCAGATTAGGTAGTAATTCTATTTACGAACGAATATCAACTCTCACCCATTTAAACTAAAAAATAATTGGCATCACAAAACAGTGGTTGGGATCATATATATATATGTAATGTATTTGCAAAAAATAATCTATAACAATTAAAATTATACATAATTTAATATTGAATATAATGAAGTATTAATTACGTGAGGGTATAAAAGAATCAAGAAGCCCAACGCCAAATAATCTAAGCATTTTCGCATTATGAAACTCAGTGACTGACCGACATTTATAATAAAACTCGTAATCTATATGTCATTCACTCTATTATAGTTTCCTTATAAAAAAATTCTAAAATCAATTATTTATATCATTTTATTAAATTTAAAATTATTTTTTAATTTTAATTTTTCTATTTTTTACTCTCAAACAATTTATCATTAAAATACTAATATAATTACATTTAACAGTTTCAATCAAAATTGTAGAGAAAGCACCAAATTCTCTTCCAATCTTTTTTCCAAACCAATAAAAATCCAATTTTTTTTTCTCAAACAGAATAAAAATTCAATCTTTTTTCCAAACCAATAAAAATCCAATCTTTTTTTCTGAAACCAATAAAACTAATTTTCATTGTCAAATCAAATAAAACCAATCTTTTTCCAAAAACAATATATAAATGGCTGTTAAATGAGGGTATCTCAAGTCAATGTCAATCAAAATAGCTACCAATTTAGTAGTTAAAATCAAAATTGAAAGAACAATACCACGAATTGCCATTGTTGAAGTCAAAATCTGGAGAAAAAAAAGTCAACAGAGAAAGAGGGTACTTATTTTGTGTGAAAAATCGGTTAGAGAGTTGGAGACCTATGACAGAAAAATAAGGGCAAAAAAATTCACCAAGAAAGTTTGTGAGATGATGACCAAGAATAGTTAAAGAAGAAAAATGGCAAAAGCTTGAATAAGAAAAAGGTTTATATCATAGAAGAATAGTACTCCATAAAGAATAGAAAGGATAAAAAATTTGCAAAAGAGAAAAAGAATAGAGAGGAAGAGAGAGAGAGAAAGAAGTAAAAAGTATTTTAGGCTTAGCTCAAGAGTAAGCCAAGCGAGAGATTGGTGTAAACTTTTGGAGGAATCTTTATACAATGAGTAAGCTGATATTGTTAGTTTTTGCAACACTTTTGTCTAGTCTATTCTGTATTTAGCAATAGGTCATAGTATACACATGCTGGCGCAGATGCTCTTAGAGTACTAACATTAGTTTCTATAATTTTTCTAAAATTTTTCAGAACATTATTTTTTAGTGTCATTTTATTAGACAAGAGTTTTAGCTTCTTCCCCTACTATCTGGCACCTCACTATTGAAAAAATAATAAAAGTAATATACTAAGAGCGTAGTTAAGTCATTAATAATTTTATGCACAATTTATTTAGAATGTGAAAAAATCGCCATTTATTTTTATTTTAGTGCTCTACCCCTATTTTATCTTTTTAAGTGAAATATGGAGATTTGAACTAACCCATCCCCTCGGCCCATCCAAGGTTCTGGGGAACTAACCTAAGCCGGTTTTTCTGTTTACGTGGGCGATCAATTGAAAATATTAAGAGGATCATTTCACACCGCAGAAAGCGATCAATTGAAGGCCAATTTGTCAATCCATGACCGGGATCAAAATCGTCCGGAGCATTCCCTCAATTTCACACCCGTGCTGGTCCTAGCAAGAAATTAAAAAAATAAATGTGGTCGCCACCAAGGCCACGTGTCCGGCCGCATTGGGTGTACCAAGGCGAGCATCGGTGCTGCTACTGGGTCAGTCTGCTCTCCCTCCCTCATTTTTAATTGTTTTTCAGACACACTAAAGAAAAAAAATTACACCACTATTTTTGAGATGCCGAGCCTATAACAGAGCCTGGGGGCTCAGGTCATTGACACCAAAAAATCAGCTTCTTTTTAGACCTTTTATTCTTCTTTAATCACTTTTTCCCTTCCGATTTTCAAAAAAAAAATCAAGTTTTTTACACCTTTTATGTACTCAAGCTGAAATATTTAATAACATTGCATGTTATTTTAAAAAAATTATAATATTATTTATTATATTAGTAATGACATGGATTTTTGAAATTCAAAAAAAATATATACTATTAAAAATATACTTTTAAATAGAGTATGAAATAAAAATATATTAAAAAATTATTAAAATATTAGTTTATAATTAAAACATAAAAATTATTAAAATATATTTTTAAAAAATTATAATATTATTGCTTGTATTATTAAATTTAATACAATTATATATACGAAATAAATGTTATAAAACGAAAATACATGCAGATACGGCTGGAGCGACAGTTTATAGAAATTTTAATTGACACTCGAATTAATAATCTTCCGCCGCGCTTATCGTAAAAGTGAGTGTTATTCGGCGACAATCGACAAGAGGTTGGCCAAATTTAACACCTGACAGTTTTAATGAAAAGTTAAAATTCATACATTTTAGCAGTTGGCCATAATCGTCGGAATGCGTATACGTACCCCTCATGCGGTGAAAATAGATTTGACTATTGATAATGATAAAAAAATGAAATTTATATATGGTAATAAAAGAATTGATTTCAGAAAAATAAAAATAAAAATATTTAAAATAGGGTTGACTTTCATGTCTTTGATACTTCATACTTGAGCTTGTTATAACATAATGTCAAATATACTATATTTAAAATTCATATTTTGTTATTCTTTATTCAAATTGATTCATACTAAATTTTCAATACTTAATAATTTTATGATTTTGGTCAAAGTTCCTTCTGACATTTTTTGATGGTGACCATGTGAATTATGTTTCCCTATCTTCGAGTAAGTGAGTTTTGATAATGAATTTAATACATGAAATTGAGGTGGGAAAATAGATGAATTTATTATTTTTGGTGAATAGAATCAAAACAAAATAAAGTTATATAGTAGTAATTATTTTAGATATTGGTTCATTGGTACGATTTTGATTTTTTGGATTTTAATTTTATGTGTTGTCTTAGATGTTTGATATGATAGGATGTGAGTAACGGATTAACCATTGACAAGTGTAACCGAATCAATTCTCAAATTTTGCAGCTATACACGTGGAATTCATGATCACGTTGAATCATTTATTAATAAAATATGTCTCCTTCATGAAAATGAGATTCTGGCTTGAAATCATAATTCATTAGTTCAAATACAATCCCTAATTCTCCAAAGAATTATGCAGCCTCACTTTGGTAGATCTGTATTTGATAAATTAGCAACAATAATAATAATGATATATCGTGCACCAACTTTAATAAAATTATAAAATCGTTGCACTAACGGCACCTCAAAAAAACTCGGGTCTCGTCCCTAATATTAATGGGCAAGCTTAATCATGACGCTGGCTCAATCGATTAAGTGACGAACTAAAATTTTACTTTAACACTTTAATACAAAGTCAGCTTCTTCATAAGAAATGAACCCACATTGCATTTAAAAGGCAGCAGCTGGGTTATACTTATCATTTTAGCTTTATTGGGGCTGAAGATAAGCCCTAACGTGTTTGGGTATTAGGGCATTCCATTGCTATCTAATCATGAAAATTGAGATCTCATCCATAGCTCCATACATATCACATAATTTTGGGCATTATAGGATAGTTACAATAATACTGTAATAATTCCAATGAAATAAAAAATAAGCATGAATGGTCCCAATTATTCAATAGGAGACACGTACATGCAGATACAATATAATCTGCATATTCATCATGAATTATTAGTTTATCATAACCCAAAGAAAAGATAGGAAATGCAACTACCCACAACTCATCCACCACTGGGCCTATATATGTCCTTTATCTTCTTGCATAGCAAATTAATCAAGTATTAAATACGTTTTAATTTAAGTGATGTGTTTTTCAAACAAATAGTCGACCTACTTTTTTATAATACATATCAAACATTTATGTTATAATTTTAACGTATCTTCGAAATGTATTTGAATAAGATTAACTTCAAGAAAAATAAATTTTTAATTGATTAGTCGAACATCAAAATAGGTGACAGGTTGACAATTGGAGGGGGTGACCACTTTTGGTCCTAATAAAAGGAGTTGATAAGGAACTATGAGCAAAAAGCTTTCGTATAAAATCAGGTTTTTCTGGGAAAAGAAAAGAGTAGTTGTGCTGAAAAATATATAAAGATAGCCTATTAGGTACAAGTGTCACGAGCTGTAATTTATATCAGAAAAGATGCACTAGAAAAAAATCACCCCCCACCCAAAAAATAAAAAGATTATCACGAACATCACATGGAATAAAGTGTGCTAGGTTTGAAGTAATTGACTACAAATGTAACATGAAGCAATATCTGGAGCAACAGTATAGCAAGACTAAAACATTTATAGACTTAGCAACAAACAAAAAATATGAAACATTCTAAGGATGTTATAGTGACATTAGGGTAGGCTGGCAAAACCTGTCCCGTCGGAAACACATATCAAAGGAACCTATTGTTGTCGTAAACTTACACGAGCAATCTCAAGTCGAATCCAGTATAAGTTGAAGACTGAGTCGAGCATAACTCTGCTGGGCTCTATAAAGTTCGACTTGTTTGAAAGCCTATGGACAGATGTGCAACATAATTCCGCACGGATTTTCCCACGAGAAGTCAATTTTAGACAATTCAATGAAGTTCCAAGATCAAGAAAGGTAGATAATACACCAGTCAATGAGAAGCATAAAATTGCAGACATGAAAATATAGGTATTATTTCACGTGATCTGTTAACAGTTAACTGCAAATGATTAGCAGAGTAATAGAGCTAATAAAGAACAAACTACCAATATGAGGTTGTCAACAAATACCTTCACTATTAGATTGATTATTAATGAGGGCAAAATACATTTACAACAATGGGTTGAATGACTAGTCACCAATAAAATAGGACAGAAATTAGAAGAAGAAAAAAAATACTAGTTAATATGATTTCTAGCAACTCAGATTCTAAAGTAGAAGTAACCTAACCAGTTTTTAGTAAAAAATACAAATGTGTATCAGATAAAAACTCTACTTACCATTCCTCCACCTGCAAAGCCCACACAATCTTTACAATAATGGTTTTATCCTTTATTTTTCGAATGGACTTTGACGTAGGAACTTCTTGAACATAATGTCAGCAACAAGCTAGTAATGAAAGTTGGATCACGATTTTTGTTGCAGTCCCGTTCTACCAAAATTTGTGTCTTGCATCATAGCGACGAACTCACCGTAATCAATGCGTCCATCCTGAAATGCATGGTAGAATAAAAAGATTAATGGAAATACATCATCCTAATCAGCTTCAAGTATATAAAAGCTTCCTTATATTAGGCTCTGATTCAATTTATTGTTTTAATAAAGTAGTAATATAATGGTCAGGTTGTTACTGCATTTTTCATATAAAAGAAGGAATCTAAATCAAGTTCAATATATTATCATTTCAATTTTAAAAATTAAATAAGTGGATTACATTGTCCTGATCAACTTCTCGTATAATTTCTTCCAGGTGAACGTCTCCAAGACCAAAATTTTCGCAGGCTTGCTTAAGCTCATCTGGAGTGATGTAACCGCTTCCATCTTTGTCAAAGTACGAAAAGGCTGCAAACATATGGTCCTCTTTCTGGATTTTGTTCAAATGGAGCATGGCAGCAACAAATTCATGGTAGTCTATTGTGCCGCTGTTGTCAATATCCGCCTGCATTTTTTCTAGTGGTGTTAGTCACAGAGGTGTATGTTCGGGATCAGAACATGATCATGAGGACAAGAATAACTTTGACATCACCAAAAAAGTTCATAAACTATTATATGAGATATTGAGACGCAAGTGATTCTTTACTATATATGCAGTATGCAAACAATGGTTTCTTCAATAAGATACATTAACTTTCAAAAAGTAGGCCAATCTTGTTGCTATTGCTACTTCTAGCATAGCATGCCTAGAAAATGTTGAAAAGGAGGCTATTAGCTTATAGTTTATTCTTAAAGAGATCTCCGATTTCATTTAATTGATTCTTAGATGTATGGGCCAACCATGCAAATGTCTAGAAACTAAGATGAACCTCTTAAGACAAAACAAGTGCCTGATAAGTCGATCACAAACCGGTATCACAACGCAAATACAGACTCAAGAGAGAGTAGCTCCTCTATCAATTTATCTTGTTTTTCTTAACAAAAGAAACAATCGCTGAAACATAGCTGAACTGAAGCTTCAGTTAAACAAATTGTTCAATAGAACTCTTTCAACAGTGCAATTCAAGTAATGACAATTAAATCCCTTTAAAACCTTATAAAAAGCAACCTGGTGTCAAAGCTCTCACTTACAATATGCAGGACCTGGGGAAAAATAGGAACACTTCATATGCTAACACCAAAGAGACATTATAAAAAGTAGAATACAACTTTGCAGTTGTATTCCACTAGCATGAAATATGAATCGATATAGAGTAGAATTTGATATCCAATGTATATTCACACTCACATAAACTTTACCAATCAACAAAACTTGTGTCAATATATGTCATGAATTATGTGAAATAAGTCAGTATGCATATGAACCTAGATATCCATATAAACACAAGATAATATATTGGCAGGAATTATAAGAGAACATGCTATGTTAATCATAATAAGTGACTTCCACATACTGCTTGCATTAGATCGACGATCTCTGAGTGCTTCAGATTCGTCCCTACTTTGTTCAATCCATTTTTGAGTTCCTCCAATGTAATTTGTCCACTGTTATCTGCATCTATCGTTCTAAACATTTCTCTAAGCCCTGCTATTTCCTCCTCGGACAGTGTTTCAGCAATAACCTATGCAGATAAGGCATAATTGGTTAGTACAAACAGTAAATAACTCAAGAGTGCAATAACAGATCACACTCTCCTTCATATGTTTGGGTGGGTGGGGTGGATTGAGATCAAATACATACAAGGAAGAAAATGAGGATGAAAAGAAGGGAAGATGCCATGTAAATAATCCGATAGCCTCATACTGGATCTTAATAAGAGTAAAAGAATAAAAAGATAGATTCTAATATCTACATCCATGAAAGTCGCAAATTATAGAATATATATAATGTCATTTCTTACTAGCATAAACATATATTACTGATGAGATAAGCTATTAGACCGAAGTCACAGACCACTTTTTTCTCTCCCCATTTCTTGACATAATCGCCATTGTTTTCTCTTACTTCATGTCCTTGTTAATTGTGTTTCATATTACACCGGGGGATATGAATATATGCTGCACGGTTTTCAAGTAAGTAAACTAACTACCCCGAGTTCTTCAGTTTATAGATCTTACCCTAATGGCCATCTTCTTTAGCTTGTTCATTGCAGAAAATTGCTTTAAACGGCTTATCACAGCAGAATCAAGAGGCTTGTCTGGAGCCACGCCATCAACCATCACCCATGGATGGCCTACAAATTTAATGCCCCATTGATTTAGTGATAAGATCCTACATCATTATAATGCAGACAGGAGAAAACTAGACCATTATATCATGTGACCAACTTTGGTAGATAACAAGTTTGATCACAGTCAAAGGTTTCTCTTTTCACTCGTATCTGCATTGTAATATGAATCTAACGGGGAATGGTTCAGGGGAACAACCCATAGTGCAAGTTTATATCTGATGCTGATAATAAAATCTTTATGACCTGTATCTGTTTCATTTTCAAATAGACACAATCTTCTCTACTTACGATATGTTGTGTTGTTTGTATATATAAGATTACATAGCCGAAATGTTTGTATATACTATAAGATTACAAAGTGAAAGTGTATCACCACAACCTGTGCTAATTTATTATAGCACAAAATCTTAAATAAATTATCGATCAGCAGTCACGCGATGGCCAGACTGCCAGAGCCTCAAGCTCTTAAGCATTAAATGTCAGGGCACCAAACCGATGGACAATGCTGTGAACTAAGCTACGTAATAAATTTTCCGGATCCATTACCATATACAACATTGAATGTAAGAGCAAAAAGGTGACTGTAAACTTTAATAAAAGCATATAATAAACTTTAGGCCTAACTTCAGGATATATAAACAGAAGAGTAAGTGATTGCAGACTCACAGAGAACTTCATGGGCTGTCAGCCGTTTTTTGGGTTCTCTAACCAACATTTTACGGACCAGATCTTTTGCACTTTCAGAAATGTTAGGCCAAGGTTCTGATTCAAAATCTAAATCCCCCTTCAAAACCTGCTCAAATATTCCTTGTTCTGATTCTGGTGAGGAACAAAAATTACATGTTAACAGTAAAAAGAAAAACAGAACTTACTATTGAAAATGAGAAGAAAAAATATGAAACGGAATCTCACCATCCCAAAATGGAGGTACCCCACTAAGCAAAATATAAATGATTACTCCTGCACTCCAAATATCACACTCAGGACCATAATGCTTCCTCAACACTTCAGGTGCCACGTAGTAAGGGCTCCCAACCACATCAGTGAATATCTCGCCTGAGTGCAAACAATAAATTTGCTTATGTTAATCACTAAACAAAATAACTTGGATGGATTCAAGCATCACATTTAACAGAAGCGCTAATGGTTAGCCTCCTCATTGTAAGATAATACAAAATACGAATAAGTATGTAAGTGCACTATGTCACATGGGAAATTTGAGGACAAACGACGGGCTCTGTTAATCAATGAAAACTTATTTCCACTGTGCCCCACCAACCCGGTCAGAGGGAGAAAAAACTTCACAGTAACTATGTTTCCATAATGTCATGAAAAAAGGTTCTCTGTAACAATATACAAGTACAATGACCAGCAGTAATTAAAAAGAGTACCTGGCTTGAAAAACATTGAAAGTCCAAAATCAATAGTTTTTAGTGGTGATTCCTCTTTTTCATCCACAAATAGAAAATTCTCGGGCTTCAGATCCCTATGCATAACTCCCAAAGAATGGCAAGCTTGTACAACACCAACTATTACCCTTGCAAGTTCAGCTGCCTTCCTCTCTGAATAGTGCCCCCGTTGAATTATCCTATCAAACAGCTCCCCTCCAGAACAAAGATCCATCACAACATGGACTGCAACAGCATCTTCATAAGCATCAATAATTTGTATAACATTAGGATGTCCGGCCAAGTGGTGCATTATATGAATCTCCCTTCTCACATCCTCCAGGTCTTCCTCGGTAGTCAGTTTCCGCTTGGCAATAGATTTACAAGCGAATTCTTTTCCAGATCCCTTTTCAAGACATAAATATGTTGTGCCAAATTGCCCTTGTCCTAATTTCCTCCCTAAACTATAAACATCCTTTATATTCCCTGTATTTCTTCGTAATACTGACTCGACTTGGAGTCCAACACTTGACATCCTCCTATGATGACTAGGCTTACTATGATTCTCCTCGTCCACATGCTTACTCTGGTTCTCTCCATCCTTGGGCTTATTCTGTTTCGCCCCATCCCCGGGCTTATCCTGCTTCGCCCCGTCTTCATGCTTATTTTGGTTCGTCCCATCTTCAGGCTTATCGTGCTTCACCCTATCCACAGGCTTATTCTGCATTGCCTCATCCTCAATCTTATTCTGCTTCACCCTGTCCCCATGCTTATTATGCCTTTCCCCACCCTCGGGCTTATTCTGCTTCACCATGTCCCCAGGCTTATTCTGCCTTGCCTCATCCTCATGTTTATTCTGCTTCACTCTGTCCCCAGTCTTATTCTGCCTCGCCCCATCCTCGGGCTTATTATGCCTCACTCCATCCCCAGACTTATTATGCCTTGCTCCATCCTCATGCTTATTCTGCCTCGTTCTGTCCTCAGGTTTATTCTGATTCGCCACATCCCCATGCTTATTCTGCCTCACCCCTTCCTCAGGGATATTCTGCCTCACTCCATCCCTAGGCTTATTCTGCCTCACTCCATCTTCGTGCCTATTCTGCCTCGCTCCATCATCATGCTTATTCTGCCTCGCCCGATCCTCGTGCCTATTATGCCTCGTTCCATCCTCATCCCTATTATGCCTCGTTCCATCCTCATGCTTATTCTGCCTCGCTCCATCCTCATGCTTATTATACCTTGCTCCATCCTCATGCTTGTTCTGCCTCGCTCTATCGTCATCCCTATTTTCCCTCGTTCCATCCTCGTGCTTATTCTGCCTCACTCTATCCTCATGCCTATTATGCCTCGTTCCATCCTCATGCTTATTTTGCCTTGCTCCATCCTCATGCTTATTCTGCCTCGCTCCATCCCCATGCCTATTATCCCTTGCTCCATCCTCATGCTTATTCTGCCTCGCTCTATCCTCATCCCTATTTTCCCTCACTCCATCCTCATGCTTATTTTCCCTCACTCTATCCTCATGCTTATTCTGACTCCCTCTATCCTCATGCTTATTCTGTCTCCCTCTATCCTCATGCTTATTCTGTCTCGCTCCATCCCTAGGCCTATTCTGCCTTGCTACATCCTCAGGCTTACTGTGCCTCACCCCATCCTCAGGCTTATTGCGCTTCACCCCATTATCAGGATTATTCTGCCTCGACCCATCTCCAGGCTTATTCTCCCTCGCCCCCTCCTCATGCTTATTCTGCCTCGCCCCATCCTCATGCCTTTTGTTTGTCACCCCATCCTCAGGCTTATCCCGCTTCACCCCATCCTCGGGTTTATTCTGCTTCACCGTATCCCTATTCTTATTCTGATTTGTCCCATCCTTAGGCTTAGCATTAGCAGCACTGGCATTGTTCTTGTTCCCATCCTCCTTCATCTCTGCCTTCATTTGCCGTTCTTGCACCTCAGTGTCAATTTTAACTGGTTTAGGGGGTGTATTTACGACATCCTTGGCAGATTCAGACTCATTAGCATCTGCTTTCTTCGATTTACTATCTAAATTTCCTTTATTGGAACCAGACTGATCAGTGTTAGGTGGTGGTAAGGAATCAGGCTGCCTTGTTTTCCAAACCGCAGCGGTGACAGATTGCAAGAAGCCATTACTCCCCAAATTAGGCCCCGAACATGTGTTCCCCATCAAGGGCTATTATATCCACCTCTGTTATTATCCTTCTTCAATCCTAATACCTCTGAAACATACCCTTTAACAATTCCAATCAAACATTCCGCTCATCAATATTACCAAAACATGATCTTTCTCAATACCAACAAAACATACAATTTATCAATACCTCCAAAACATACCCTTTAACAATTCCATTAAAACCTTAGCCTCATCAATACCACCAAAACATGATCTTTATCAATACCAACAAAACATGCAATTTATCAATACCTCCAAAAACATAACCTTTTATCAATATCACCAAAACATACCCTTTTATCAATATAACCAATAGATTCCTTTGATCAATACCAACATAAAATACCCTTTATCAATATCACCAAAACATACCCTTTTATCAATATCACCAAAACATTCCTTTGATCAATACCAACATAAAATGCCCTTTATCAATATCACCAAAATATAACCTTTTATCAATATCACCAAAACATGCCCTTTATCAATATCACCAAAAACATACATACCCTTTTTCAATACAATCAAAGCATTCCCTTTTACCAATACCACCCAAAAAATCCCTTAATGAATAGAAAGAAAATGTGCCCTTTATCTTATTAAGCAACAATGGAAAATTCTTGAAGCTATATTACTACAATACATCCTAAAATGCTCCAAGACTACAGCTTTATTGATGCAACCAATTAGAGGGTTCTAACAACAACAAAAAACACAATATTGAACAAATGTACGTAGAATTTATTGAATTAATTATGCATGCAATGGCATAAAAAGATAATTATGAAAAGATAAGTCAACTCTTTGGAGAAGATGAAGAAATGTTTGAGTTGTGATTTGATAATGGAGGAGATGAACATAAAACTACGTACATTGAATAATAAATATTATTATTACAGACATATAAAATTAAATGAAATAAATAGGGGGAGATAAATTAAATACAAGAACAAATGTTGTGGACAATTGAATTGGGACATACAACTTACGCAGCTCGAGTCAGGGAAACAATGGAGCATCCGATGTCCCCCTTCGGTACTCGATTCGAAGAATTTGAGTGACAATCAGTTTGAAGGTTAAACGTCGGATCCGAGTATTAGTTTTTACTTGATAAGTTATCGGTAAATCCAACACACGGAGTCCGATTATATATACACTGAACAAAATAGTTTAAAATATAATAAATGAATATTTTGGCTCCTTTAAATTTAAACTTCCTCAAACACTACACTTACAAATAGGGGACAAAATAGTAATTTTACTCCCTTTTTTTTATTGTTTCAGTATGTTTTTAGCAGCCGTGTGCGACACTAATCTAACTATCCGATAATAGTATACTAATCTAAGTCAATGGTTAGTATCTGCATCTCAAATTATCAATAGTTGTGAACGAATGGGTAATCCGACAATTGTGTGGTACTTGACTTAAAAAGACCTGACTCTACACACCGATCGAAGGTTAACTAAATCGGACTCGAGTATAAGGTCTTTCTTGACACCTAAAACCGATCAAGTGGCTATCCACTTGGATATCCGATACCTCGCTAAACGACTCATTTTTGATTAAACTCGCAACCCGAATTAGCCTGCTTTTAACCCAATTTTATTATTCATTTTGTTTATTTAATGCCAACCCTGGCTTTAAAATGTCAATATGAATTTATTTACCTATTTGGTATCTTTACAAGTCTATTTCGAGTTTATTAAAAAAACATTGGGTTAGTTTTGGGCCCAATGACGTAATTTAATCCAAACCAGTGACGGTGTTTTCCTAGTTCATTTTCGACTTTAATTTATATCAAGTCGAATTTCTAATCTATTCGATTTTATTTTCAACCCGACCTGATATACCCAAACCCAACCCTGCTAGTTACCCCGAAACAGTGTTAAAAGAAATGAAATGACTATTTTGGCCCTAAATGAAACTTCCTCAAACACTACATTAACAAATAGGGTGGGCAAAATAATAATTTCACTCCCCTTTACTTTACTATTTCGGTGCGACTTTTGATAGGTTCAACTGTACAACAGTACAGACTACCTCAACACTCTCAACAGTTCCCAAGGATTATTACCAAGAAAATCAAACTTCTTGTTACACTTTTGAGGTATATGTGTAATATGTAATGATATGTTGACCCATTTGCCTTAATCTTCTTTATTTGCAATTCTCATATTAGATTATGTTGTTTCAAGATCAATCATTTAGCTTAGTTGGGTTTTCTTTAATATCCTAAAGTCATGAAAATTTATTATGCTATCTGTAAATCTTGAACTGATGTTTGGACACTGTTATTTATGTCATAGAGCTAGCATTTTTTAAGTGATGGTGAAATCAAAGCAGCCAAATCTTGTTCCTGGACCTACCAAAAGGAAGAAAAGTTCAGGTGATGCTAAAGCAAACCTTCTTGTTGAAGATGATTGGATTTTGGTGAAGAAACAAAGGATTAATATCATAATCCCTCCTTCACCTGGTCCCAAACAAGGCACCCTCCCAAATGCAGTCGAAACCGAGCCTCAAACAGAGCTCATTGTGGTACATGATAGTCGGGCAGACCCGGATGCTATTGTACATGACCAAATGCATTCTCTTTGTGACAAAGAAATTTGGGATTCTTCGATTCCTGAGAGAGATATGGAAGATGATTCTGGGATATGTCCTCAACCAAATCCTGCGCGTTTGGACCTGATGGTGGCAGATCATAGAGTTGTGTCACGAAATCCCTGTGTCGAGAACTTCAGAGATCATAGGACAATTGGCGATTGCAACTCCTCGAGAGTGATTAAGCGACTACCTATTGCTGCTGATAGGAATGCAATAGTGAATAGAAGGATGAGGAGTCTAATGATCAAGAAAAAGCTGGAGCAAGTAGGGGGATTGAGCAAGTGGTTGATTTCCTTAGGCCTTGAGCGTTTTATCAAGGTTTTTCGGTGCAAGGGGATCGACAAGTATCACTTGGCGTGTCTGACCACTGGCAAGCTCAAGGAAATGGGCGTGTACACTGTTGGTCCTCGTAGAAAGCTGTTGCACGCCATAGATCGCATCTGTCAACCATACTGTTTCCGATAAAAATGCATTCTCAGGTATGATATGCACTTCAGAACTTGGAACTTGGGAGTGCATATGAGGCTGATAGTTGTAAGTCAGCCTCTCTTTTGATTGTAGATCCTAGAGGTTCAACTGTTTGGCGCATGTTTCAGAGAGTAGAACTTTTATCAATCGTTACACTTGTAACTTGTAAGTTTCGACAAGTTGTCTGGATATGGCAATTGTTCGAGATACCTAGTTTGTCAGGACAACCATAGATAGCCAAGAAGTTTCATTACATCCGACTGAGCATTGTTGTTTGGTTAGACATGTATGAAATATGACCTACATACTTGCATTGCTCCAGTTATAAACATGAAACGAAAATGAAAATGCTGGCCCTTAAATATTTCAGTTACAAAACATTCATTTGTAAACATCAGAAAAAGACAAATTTGCCATTATCTTGTGAAGTGATGCCTAATCAAACCGTGATCCTCATGCAGCTCGAAGTTATTGGAAAATTCAGCACTTGTAAAGAACGGGTTCAGATCAGAGATTCCATAATCAAGAACCTGCATGACGACAAAACATATATAATCACAAATTTTTAATATGTTTGTTGTAAGAATGCATTTAATCTTTAAACAGAGGCAGTATACTGTACTGATCATATACTCGGAATCACTTGGCCAAAAAAAGCAAGCACTCAAGGGTATTCTATATTACCTTGCTTTGCAGCTCCTCCACTTTGACATCGATATGTGTAAGATTGGCTTTAGAACCAGATACAATTTCTTCAAACTGCAGAGCATCCTTGACTAGTCCACGTAGAAGGTGCAAAATAATTGCATTGAAGTCCTTCTTGAATGTCATGTATTTTCTAAAGCTCTGCAACAAAATTTAAGTTTTCAGACTACATATCTAAAAGCTTGACTAGCCTGTAACACAGTAAGCTCAATGTGACAAATATGGTCCATGTTGAGAACTATAACATCTGGATTGTTCACATACTTGATGGTGTTGTCATATAAGTTTCAGAGTTATAATTTGCACGGTAGCTGGATATCTTACGATGCCGTGGGGGATGAATACAATGCAGAAAAAAAAACTAGATACAACAGGACCTATATACTTTACTGGTATAAAAATTCGCACTTTCATGTGTGGGATTTTGTGTGGTTAGGGACCTTTGGGGGTTGGTCGTGCTCTCTAGGTTGGGACACACATGAGATGACCCAAACTTCGTGTCACTCGGTTTTTGTTTCCTTCAAGAGGAAGTGACTTCCTAGTGATGAACCAAATATGGCAAGGAATAAGAGGCATACATACTGATGGTCTGGAAGTGGAAGTAGTGAATACCTTTTGCAAAGCCTTCTGCACGCCAAACTTCTGGGTTGATATGAACGACTCTAGTAGGACACGGATAGCCATATCAACATCTTCTTGAGTGACATACTGCCTAAGATGCATTCTTGCATGGGCTTCAGACATCCTTATCATTGATTCTATATGCCTCACTGCTATTGGAACGCCTTGCCCATGCTACAATAACAGCAAAAGAAGCCACAGTTAGCTCAAGTTAGATGGATTTTTAACCAACTGTCTGACAACGCCTTTGGCATAAAAGAGGAAAAGGGAAACTGCCTCACCGATGATTCTCTTCGTAATTCAGCATAAACTTGGCTTAGCTTATCCATATCAGCATCGTTGAAACGGGGAAAAATATTCAACTTCGCATAAGTTATATACTTCTTCAGCATATCCTGAGGAATGATCTGGGGGAAAAAGAACATTGTCTTGAGACATGCCTTCAGACAATGTAATCAACTAGATAAAAAGAGATTTCAATGATTTGACCTCAGGATCATTAAGTGTACTAAGAGCTTCATCGTCTTCAAGATTACTTGTTGCAGACTTATCATCCAAAATTGCACCTTTTGCCTGCGATTTGAAATGGCTATCAACTACAAACTTAGCTAGCATTTCATCAATGACCGGGTCAACAACATCCTGAAAAATATATCGAACATTTAGAAGAGGCTCAAGGAAATGACTGTATGAAAGATATTGATTAAACAAAAGAGTTAACCTTGACAACACACAGAATGTCAAAACGAGATACAATTGGGTCTGTCAATTCTACATTTTGAGAAAATGTCTTGGAAGAATCATACCTGCAAAAAAGTCGGAAGTTAAAACTTGAAATCCATCAGATTAAGCGCTAATATAAATAAAGACCCAAGATAAAATTATATTAATAGTTGATGTGGCATTTGATGTACCTTCCTCCAATAGGATTTGCAGCAGCAATAACTGAACACCGAGCCTGAAGTGAAGTAACAATTCCAGCCTTTGAAATACTTATGCTCTGCTGTTCCATTGCTTCATGAATACTCACCCTAATCATAATAAGATGCATATAATGAGAAGCGAGATTCATAGTGAGGCTTCGATTGTTTTGGATTATTTTAATTGATTAAGCAATGATGTTGAATGAATCAAGCCAAATTTCAGACCAGACTCATTCAACTGATCAATTAACAATGAAAACAATCTAAAGCTCAAATCAACAAATGTCTGCTCGCCTGTCCTGATCATTCATCTTGTCAAACTCGTCAATAAGACAGATTCCTCTATCAGCCAAAACTAGAGCTCCTCCCTCGAGTGTCCATTCCCTTGTAACAGGGTCCTTATGCACAGATGCAGTGAGTCCCACAGCAGAAGCTCCTTTTCCAGTTGTGTAGACAGCTCTTGGCCCAGTCTTCTCTACATACCTGACAAATGACTTGTAAATAAAAATAACTGATAAATAATTTGTAAAATGCCCATTGTAGAACATGACTTACTTAAGGAATTGTGACTTGGCTGTTCCTGGATCACCTAAAAGGAGCACATTTATATCTCCTCTCAAGCGGTGTTTCCCTTCAACATTTTTCTCTTGGCCCCCAAATATTGCAAGAGCTATTGCGGTCTTTATGTCCTCGTGACCATATATAGAAGGTGCAATGGACTTCATAATCTGAAGACAGACAGAATCAACAAAGCTATGTGAGTTAAAAAAATATGGAAAATAAAAAATATAGCAGTCTAAACATGGAGTAACAGACTAAAAAAAGGTATGAAGCATACACGCTCTCCGATCCTTGGGTCTTTGGCCAGCTTTTCAATTTCTTCTTTGTCCTCCTGAGTAAGTTTGTAAGCTGAAAAAAGGTCTTGCTTTTTGGTTATGTAGTTTGCTTCAATCACAGTTGCAAAGACAGGAAACCCATTTTTTGTATTTAAGGACAAATCGAAATTGTTTGTGTAGACACCTGTAACCTCCTGAAACAAGAGAGCAAATAAGAAGTTAGATAACGTATAGTATGATCAAGACATCAGAATTAATACCAAGAGCATGAGCACTTTACAATCTCTTCCCCAGGGCGTGCACAGTCAATAAGATCATTCAACAATATTACTTCCTTGTATCTTGGAAGACGACCAGCAGGCACGATTCCTGGGCTTTCTTGAAGAGTCAATTTCTGGTAATTCCTGTAGATTGTCTTGAGCAACCAAATGGAGATTGTCAGAGTCTATGATAATCATTTTCAGTTTCTAAGATGTCGGTTTTGAAAGATATTTGTTATTTGTAGTCAGTTTCTAGGATAGTCATCTTCAATTCTAACAAATATTAGTCATAACTATTAGATATGGAAATGCTACAATCCTACAACACACTCATAATTCTGAACAATATCCGAAAATAACATATATTGAACAATGGCCGCCATAAACTTGGAAAAGGCCCTCAAGATCTTGCAAACCACATATATGGATCATGGTATAAGGCATCAGGTATTCAAATTGTAAAAAAACTTCTGGGTCAATTGAGATTTTATCAAGCATTAAAAACATGTCAACCTATTCACAAGCTCCTGAAAAGGGATGCCTGAATGCAGCTACTACAAACAGAACGTGAATTCATTCTGTGTGCATAAGATAATTGTAAACAGAATCAATATTGGATTGAATATTACCTGCTCAACATTGACAGTGAAAGGTCCTTTTGACTGGCACTCTGGGCATGAACCAACTTTGACCTCTGAATATGAATTTTGGAAAAAGGGCCCCAAAACTGAACCACATTTGTTACAGTCATACTTCACTTGCTGCAATTGTGGAAAGACCCCAGAACGGCGGGTTACAACCCCTCCAATACGTATCATTGTATTCAAATGTATCTGCCTGCAGAGCCAAGTATCAATGGTTAGAGCATGCACAGATCTAGTCGGGGCTCACTGGCGAATACCCAGAACATATTTCAAGAAGGGTCAAGGGTAGTGAGTTACCTGATGTTGCGTATCTGATCATAGACAGGCAAGTTGGTAATCCGTACATATATCTTTTGATGGATTTTCTTGTAATTCGGATGCTGGCTGAATACAACCTTGTTAGCAACTTCTTCCATGACCTCAAGGACAGATTGTGGTGCATCAGCCAGCCAGATGGCAATGTTGGGATGGATATAGATGAACTGCTTGTAATCAATCTCAAGACTGCACTTGTTTACTGTTAGCACAAGGAAAAAAAATTTAAACTAGATCACGAAACATATGCAAGACTTCGAGTATAATGCCTGCACATGTCTCTTCTCCAAAGTGATGAAAAGTTCAGAATAGACTTTACCTGCCACCATCTCATTAACCTGCCTCAAATATTCAATGTCTCCTTGCTCATTCTTTTGGTTCACATATGTGAGCAAGAATTCCTTGAACTTCTTTGCTATGAAACGCCTGACTTCATCTCTAGTAACCCACTCTCTGAGTGTTCCTTGGACCCGATACATCTCATACTCAGGTCCATCGTAGTCATCATCCTATATCCAAGAGGCATCAGTATCACGATAAATTGAAAAATAGTATCAAATTCATATAATTTCAGGGTAAAAGTCTTTGGAGATTAAATTCAATCACCTGGTCATCATCCGTGGGGGGGAAATTACCGCCAGAATTGCCCCCATCCATGGGGGAAGAATTTTCACCATGCATTATACCTGGAGAACTCTGCATGGCATCAGAGTCATCAAGTTCCATTTCAGCAGCTCTTCGATCAGCCATTATCTGATCTAAACCCCTCTCATCTTCGAAAGAGTCATCCAACCCCATTGATTCGTACTGGTCACGCTCGCCCATCCCCCGGTAATCACTACAATATTAATCAACCAATCAGTTTATATGCAATTTTTATTAACGCCACACAAAATCCAAACCATACTCCCTCGATCTCAAAAGCATAATCGATTTTATTTCCAAATGTCAAGATTAACAAACTACAAAGCTTTAATTGACACAGTTATTAGTCAAATAAGTTTAAATACTATCATTTGATATAATTTTTCACCATATACTATAAAACATATACAAATAAATTTGACTTCAAAATTTAAATAATTAAACATCAAAATTCAAAACATAGTCAATCTATTTGAAATATAAACGAGCATAAAATTTAAAAAATACAGCAAATAAGATAGTAATATACTCCATAAAACAAAATTCAAAAAATTCAAAAATGCAGAAAATAAGAAATTCCTATAAATCAAAATCCAAAACTAGACAACCTAGTAACCTACAGTAGAAACTCTCTAGTTTAATAATCGATAAATTAATAAACTCTCTAAGTTAATAATTTTATTCGATCCCGACATTAATAATCTCTTTAAATTAACACTCAGATAAATTAATAACCGAGAATAAAAAATAAAAACAATTGAAAATAGAGAAAACAATAAAATAACATACTCCATAAAGTTATCATTAAACAAATCCTCTCCTTCTTCCTCTCCTTCTTCTTCATCAGGCTCATCTCTGATGATCTCGGGGTCAACAGAGGCTTCATCGTCGTCGGAATAATTCTCGGAGGTGCGGCTGTTGAATGGCAGCCGGTCGGTGTTGAACCCCACCGACGTCGGCGAATCCGGCGGGGTAGAAGGCGGCGCGTTGGTTGAATCGTCTCCGGGCATGGTTGGTTGAATTTTCGGAGAAGTTGTTGGTTTGCCCCCAAAATGATTGTCCAGTTTCGTTTGGTTTGTGTGTGAAGGAGACTGAGAAATGTGTTATTTAGGGTTGTTTTGGCGGGAGATTTTGGCGCCAGTTTAGTTGTCCGTTTGTCACGTGTTGGTCGTAAACGAGTCGAGTTCAAGCAGCTATATGTGATTTGCTGGTGGGGCTTGTTCGCTTATTTTTAGACGTAGCAATAAATCGATTTAAGCTGATTCGATGTTTTCAAAGTAGCTTTTGAATTCAGTATTTTAAGCTGAGCAACTGCCGGTGTCGTGTTTTTTTCTCGCGCTATCAAGCCTGCTTGTTTTGATTTGAAAGTAATAAATCATATTGGAGCCTGATTCGATTAAGTTTCATAGTGGGTTTCGAGCCGTATTTTGTAATGAAAATTGCTATGTATTTTTTCTCGTTATGGGTTGTTAGTAGGGGTGTCACGACGTTAAGATTCGCTTGATACTTGATCTAAAACTCGACTCGCTTACTCGCTCGCTGAATATCGAAAGGTCTTGGTAGAAACTATCGTTAAATACACAAAACAATAAAGAAATTACCGACTCGATAAACTACATGTAACCAATAATAGTTAGTACTCGACTTGTTTTTAGTGTATTACATATTTTATGTACAAATTGACTTGGTAATCTGTTCTTGATATTCGGCCAAAAAACTAGACTCGATACTCTCTCAATTGAGACTCAAGTAAAAAAGAAATGTTCGATCCCAAACAACCGCCAGAATTACGACTAATTGGGGTTTGGCCTACCCGGACGATTATCTGTCTCACTCGAACCTAGGAATCTGGTTTGTCTAATGAGTAATGACTATAGGGCTATAGGTATGAAAGAGTGAAAGACTGTGCAGTCCAGGCCCAACTAGGCTATTGATCATGGACCACGGGGAAGTTAAGCTGAGCGATTACCCATCCCATTACGTATTTACGCCATACGTACATCTTTTAAACATTCAAATCTAATCAAGCGAAAGCCGATTTATCGCATACAATCTAGCTATGTGATAATTATTTATTTATTCATTAATGTGTACAACCATACCCGAGTGATGGATAATACATCATCTCCAAAACGAACCAAAGATTGGTGTAGTACACTTATATTGTTTCTGAATATGATACATATAAGGTTGAGGTCTATGTGACCTGCACAAGTCAAAGATTTAAGATTTGAGATAGGGGATCAAATCTATAAGGCGATTAGCAAATCTAAATGGAAATGTACACAATAATAAACCTATGGCTAAGTTCTACTAAGGTAGTAGACTAGCAGAACCAAAACTAATTTAATTTAAAATGTGCACTTTATGTTATCAAATTTTTGAAGTGGCCACTTTCTAGTACATATAGTCTGACAATGAACTTGACACAGGGCTTTCCTTTAAATAAATTTCAATGGATTGATTTGTGCAATATACTTATATACATAGGCTAATGATTTTCCCATTCCAATTATTGATATTGGCACTCCTTATCTTGGTTATTTTGAAATCAATTTACACTACAACTAGAATACTGTTATCAACGAGTGGAGTGGGAAAATCATTAGCGTATAGATAGTATAGTGTGTAGATAACTATTCACCCCATATCTTATCACACATAAAACTCAACCAGCATACTCTGAAAAATTTAAAGTGTTCAAAAGCAAACATGGCACTTATTAGGAATGAAAAGGCATGCACCAATCCCACAATACATTGTGACAGGACATAAAGGGCAATTTGAAAAATGGCCAAATGTACAGAATGTCACATATCATCTGCACAAGCAATTGGTTCGTCTTTCAATCTATTCCCTATGTATACCAACTAGAGAATTAAGGGGTACAAAAAACAGGAGAGGGGAGAATGTACAAAGATGAACATATCAACTCCACCTCTACTTGCTATTTGTTATGTTTGAAAATACAATAGTTATGACTTGTATGACTGGTGAACTATGGCTACCAAGATTTCGTCAACAGAAAATACAAGAGAAACCTGTCCTGTTTTCCATCACGTCGAAGAAGGAACCTCATGCGGTAATCTGAAGTTCAAAATCTCGTTCATATCCTTGAAGATCGAGTAGATGCGGCCATATTCAAACACCAATGAATATATATGCTCTTAATTGAATATCTTCACTGCCTTTTCAAATGGGTGACGGTTCTGCATTTAAAGGTTATAGACGTTAAAATTTTCCGAACTTCAAAACCAAGGAAAAACATCACTCAAAGGCAAGCACGTGGGCCGATGGGGGTGTATCTTGAAAAATCTAATATTGTGATGCTAAATCATGACGACTTTTTAGATGGACTAGTGTACGATGTCGTCAACATGGTAATTGGACACCTAATTATCTAACGGGAGGTACTTAAATTCAAATGAACACAACAATAAAACACCCAGAGAGGGAAAAAAAATGTCACTTCTATAATAACACCCTGCTCAAGCAAATTTCTTAAAATATCTACATAAAGGGAAAAAGGTTGTCCCTTAATAGTTGAAGAAAATTAAAAAAGTAGAATAACCAAGAGCTTTAACCTGATTTGGGATATATGCCCTCTTGGGACTGGTATCTGCATGCTCCAACCCAAGATACTGCTCCCATGCACGTACATCCCGTTTCTAATGAGAAAATGAAGAATACATTACAAGGTCTATAAAAGTTTACATAGTACAACCGAAATCTCAAGGGCTACGCTGTGCTTACCTGGAAACGAGTTGACACAACATCCGAGTCCTGCAAATACTCTGGTCTTCCCAGTGATAAATATGCAAACTTCCACTGGACAATCAAATGAATAAGAGAGCAATGTCCAAACAGTTTGCGGAAAACATCAATGCAGCTATGGAGTGTATACGTTTAAATAAAGCATACCTTGGAGAATTCCTCGTCTGGAACTTGCAATTTCTTCTGGATGCGTAACTTAACCTCTGCCAAAGTTTCACCTTCATGGATAATCAAGAAAAAAGGATCTCCAAAGTTCTGGACTTGCTGTTCATGTGAAATATCAAATTAAAATCTTTATTCTAAAAGAAATTTATAATATTTTTTGATCATCTAGAAAGCACTGTGCAGTACCATTGGACTCTGAGAAGTATCTTTCATGAAATGATTGACATGAATTAGCCAATCATGAGGACCAAGGTTCTTCTCTTCTTCTGGAATCTGGAAAAGCAGCGATATACTCATATTGAAGATTCAGGTAATGCTCTTTACAAATTGTGGCAATAGAATTTCAGGCACCAGGTAGCATACTAAATCGAGAATTTCAGGCATAAAATAACCACCAGACAGACATTTGTTTCCTTTAAACATTGACGGAATTATTATTTAGAGATAGTACCTCTTCCGCTCGCAATGTCCAATATTGATCATTTATATTTTCGATCATCTCGGTGATAGGAAAGATCTACCAACACAAAACAAGAAAGACATCAGTGACAAAATGAGTCAATAATCTTATATCACAAACAAAAGAAACAAAAAAGTTTCACCTCAAAATACCCTATTCTACTCTTATTGTTGAATCATTTAATCTAAAGGGAAGACGAGGCACAAACATAAGTATCAGAAAATCATTTGCATGCTGACTTGCATAAATGGGTGCACATATATGAACATAGAAGAGAAACAAACTGCTGGCAATCTTAACCAACAGAGTCATCAGTCAATTACCTTATATATCTTGTGGTAGAAAACCTCTAGCAATCTAAGCTCAGCATCTGGGCGAGATACCTCAACCTGCACCATAATAGCCAAAGAAACACAGAAGTTTATGAGAGTCATAAGCAAAACTTCAGAGTAGCGAAATATATTCCATTTCACTTCTTATCTACTGTGATGAAGTAGATAGTCTTTGCACTTCATTTTGGGTCAATTCAGAAACAAACTCATTGTAATTACAGGGATAAGGTCAGAACTAACCCTCCCCCCAACCCCCCACTCCCCCACCCCGCTTTAGGCGGAGTCTCTTTAGAGGCAAAGGGGCATGGTATTGCTGCAGTGTTGCACTATAAACATATAAAAAAACTAATGCTTAAATCAGAAACAAAGTCCTCTGGCATTATTATCCATTTAAAAAAAGTTTTATGGCTAAATTTGTTAGCCATAGATGGTGATAACAATAAAATATTCTATTTATCCCAATTACTAAGTTAGCAATAAGAACAAAAACACATTACTCTTGAATGATAGACCCACTTTTGACTTAATTTCATAGAGCACATCTCCCACAGTGCTCTGCCTGGGCAATCTAACATTGTGAATGATTACCTGGAGATGATGCACATTAAGAATTAAAGCAATAATGATAACCCTTGGAGTTTAGTCTTAAGGCAGAAACACCAAGCAAACAAACCTCATCTTTCGTAGCATGATGGAAAGCAACTTTTAGGGTCTTCAAACCTTGCAATTCTGGCAGGGGTATGTCTAGCACTTCATAATACAAGATATTTGATGCCTAACTCAAGAAAAGTCAGGGAATAAACCTTTAACAAAAGCATGATTTGCTATCTATTTATCACTGTGTGATACACAGACAAAAGTAAAGAATGGCAACACCATAAAATATACCTGATTGTAATGGACGAGCATATTTATCAATTGGTCCACTGAACGGTATTTGATTGGGTGAGGTTTAGGTTGTTGGGAATAGCAATTGTGAGAAGTAAGCTGGATTTTTGATGGATCATCCAAACCAAGTTGCTTAGCCACTCTTTCGACAACATCATCATAGGTATGGGTATTTGCCCTGGACATACAAAGAAACATATAGGACAAGTCGGATGTAAATATATACCTGAACCCCAAAACAAAGGTTTATCATGTAGCAGAACTTACAATTCCAAGACAAAATCATCCTCTTTCGGATTCTCGAGTAGTCGAAAATGAACGACCTTGAAACAAGAAACAACACATGGTAATTAATCACAACAGCCAGACCTTGCCTATGCTTTACATGTGAAATTAGATATTTGCATACAGTTTCCTATATTTCCAATTTCATCTATGACACTCAGTAACATCATATCCGAAAGTTACTGATGTACAAAGTATACTCAGCTACAAGATTCAAGTAAATGTTTAAGTAATAATAACTGTGGAAACTGAGTAGCACATTAAAATTCAAAATGTTTCTTATTTTCTCCAAGTCGAGAGATGAGTCCAAGTTACCAACAGTTGCAAAGATTTGTTAGTAAATTTGTGACAGTGTTTCCATTCCTTATGAAGTCAAAGATATTATCTTCCCTGCCTTTTGGATATAATGGAATATAAATCAAAATGGCTCATTACACTACCTACACTTCTTGTCTATTGTCAAGTAGTAGATAAAGTTTACACTTCACTCCCGAGTCAATTCAGAAACAACATCTCTGTTATCACAGGGGGGGTAAGGTTGTGTACTATCTGACCTTCTCTGTTACTCCTCTTAGGCCGAGCCTCTCAGAGACATTGGGGCCGAGCCTCTCAGATACGCCATCACAAAATAATAGAATAAAAAGCATGGTTACCTGCCGAGTTTTCACATACTCCAAGTATGAAGGGACTTCAGAAAAACGCAGTTCATATTTAGCTGCAGGAAGTTTCTGGAAGCAGATAATATCCCCATTTTCAATCTGCATTAAGGTCAGTGTTACGAGCAAGGAACAAGAGGGAAGTAATATATCCAGATAATAATGACTGAATATGTACCTGGCTAAACCGAAATGAAGCCATCTTGTCGAGCCGCTCACACATGACATTAGGTTCAAATTTGATTTCCTCAAGGAAGGGAAATCAGTAATTGTGTTTCTTTTGGTAGCTGAACGTCACATAAAAAAAATGACAGGCCAAAAGCAAGTAAAGAGGAAAAAAGTGATAAACAAACCTCAAATAGTTCGATCTCGTCACGAGGAGCAAATCCAGCCATCTCCTTTAACTTTGGTAATATTTCATTGGGTTTGCTAGAAATCTTCACAAAGAGCCTACCGCTATACCTGGATTGGAAAAAGATATAAAGCAAAATTAAATACACTAGCCGTAAAGAAGAAAGTTAAAAAGAAGGACACAAAAATTGCAAGAATGGGGGGAGGGGGCCTCAGAGAGAAACAGAGAGCTAACAACGTATTACCTAAGTTCTTCCTTCTCGGGATCAAAAAGTTTAAAGAAAAGAAGTATATCTTCTTTAGACTTGTCACACGGGGGAACAGGACATAGATCCTGAAATATAAGTTAAATCACAACTAAAGGGAAAAAAAAGAACTATTACCAAAAGAAGGTACACTATCAGGAAATATAAGGTGATACCTGCCCACGATTCACCTCCAGAAACAGCTTTAGTTCTGCATTGTGCGTTTTAGATGAAACATCTCTCAAATGTCCAACCTATATGAATAATTATTATTTTTTCAGAAAAACTTCAAACTAAAGACCACGCAGGCTATTTAAGCATTAAAGTATAAAAAATACTGCCAAAAGCAGAAATAGAACAGTACATCATGAGAGAAAGATATGCGCAATATGGTTCCTCAATATTGAAAACTGCAGGCAGGTCAGAGATCAAAGCATAGACATGGGAACAGTACAAAAAAGGCTAATTTCCGTAAGCCATCCTCAACTATCGCTATCTTTTCAAATAGCCCCTGAAACTATTATCCTTTCCATTTGCCCCCCTCAAACTATTCTCTTTTCAAATTGCCCCCTGCCGTCCATATTTTCTGTTAAACTTGACGGAACTTTATTTATTCATTTTTATTTTGACCCCTCATCTATCATGCGTTCTTTCAATTTGCCCCTTCTCGAACTATCCAATTTAACAGAAAATATAGACGGTAGGGGGGTATTTGAAAAGATAATAGTATCAGGGGGAAATATGAAAGGATAGTAGTATCAGGGAGCAAATTGAAAAGAACGTGATAGTTCAGGGAGCAATAGGGAATACGCCTACGAAAAACTACTGGAGTAAGAAAGGGCTTGGCAGCAATTGCACTCTTGCATTTTACTAATAGACAAGCTTACAAAAGGTTTAAAAAGAGCATGACCAGAAGATGGAAAATGCATGTTACATTGCAAACTTACAAGATGTAATAAGCAGACTACTTAGCACTTACAGTTAGTGTTTCTTCCTGAGGAGTCAATGGCCGATTAGGACGGAATGTATTGTTTTGTCGCTTTGCCCAAACCCAATATCTCTGAAATTCAACTGGTATACCAAACTCTTTTGCAACCTCCTCCTACAAGTCATAAAAGAAATATTAGGATTCTGTCAACAGTCTTCACATCTTTTATATATCCAAAATGAAAACAACCATTAGCATTATTCAAATTTGATAGAATCACTTGGAAAAGATGGCATTTAATTAAAATAATAATAATTAAAGAAAATGATTCCTCTCTAACATATTTTTAAGTGGTGATTGGTGAAACATAATTTCTCTGGAACACGTGTATTTTTTGTTGGTACATCTTGGTCTTGTTTTTCATTAGAATAAAAATAGGGAGGAAGGAGGATCCAATTAACGTGAGTACATGTGAAGAAGGAATTATAACACCTATTGCCCAACACATCAATCAGGCAGTGAGACGTACCTTGAAAAGGTTAAAAGGCATCTGCTTTTGAGTTCGGAAACTATGAACCTTATCGTGATGAACCAAATCAAAGTACACATCCTTTCCGATCTGCTCACGAAGATCCTCATCACGGGCAACCTTAAAATATGATAATCCAGTAAGTAGTTCTAAGCCAGACAGATCTTATATTTAAGAGATTACATTTAACGTGTTAGCCAATCAAAAGGAAATCTAAACATTGGAAGGATATCGCAGTAATGAAAAGAACCTTGATAATCGTGTAGAGATGAGCCTGAGCTTTATATTGTCTCTTATTCTCCTTCTCTTCTTGTTGTTTCTTTAACCTTATCTGACATACGATAGTGATATCAATTTTTTTGGTTGCCAGATATATGATAGAATCCTTTTAAAGAAAAAAAAATGTGAACCTTTAATGCTTATCCTGAGGTGTTCAGCAATGTCCTTTTCATCAACATTACAAAGTATCTTATCCTTGTCACTTTCACGAATATATACAAGCATGTATGCATTTGAGTATCTTGTGAACTTAAACGGGGTGCTATTAATCCCAGGATTTGTTTGAGGTAACTGAAAAAAGAGAAAGAGAAAGAAATATCATCAGCGACATCATTATTCTTTAAGCAATATACTGTCAGAAGTCAGAACGCAAGAGCTGGAAGCAGGCCTAACTCTTCTTCACCTCCATACTGTTCTTCTAAAGCCTTCTTCATTTCCTCTTTAGTAACCCGTTCATCATCAAATTTGAACCTAACATCATCAAATCATATGATTGCACATTCATGATTCATCTAAGCAAAACGAGGGAACTTGAGAAGCGGTGTTTGCCAGACACACTTCATTTAACTACTAACATTGAAAGTACTACGACTGCATTTGGAAACTGTTTTTTTATATATAAAGAACAGTAAGAAAAAGGAAATGGGAAAGTTGCTAAACTTGTTCTGTTGTCTTTTCCCAAAATATAAACAAAATCCAAAAAGAGAACCGAGAAGTGTCTTTTCGAGTTTTATAAACCCCACAACTCAATGAAACAAAACAAAAAAAGTAACCAAACAAGTTTATGTTTTTATTTTTACATGAACAAGAAACATGAAACAAGTTAATCCCCTTAAGCAGCCTATGCGATAATAAATGTTAACAAAAAGATGTATGTGGATTCTAAGCAATGTAACTGAGCTGAATATAGACACACATAGAAAAAGTAAAATATAGATTAACTCTGATGAACTGAATATGATGCATACCATTGGTCTGAAACTGTAGGCCTGATGAAAACATAATAGTGTCCACCACCATTCACACCACCACCACTATGAACCAAAACACTGCTCCAGAGAAGAGGAAGATCAGAGAAAATTGGTAGCATGTAGCATTAACAACAAAACACATTTGAATGGCCAAAGTGATTCCAGAAATACTATAATCATTATCAGACACCCGTCAATTCCATAAAAAGATAGCCAAAATGTCCAATTGTATGCTCTTAATTGTGAGAAGTGAAGTATAAGTCACACCTATAATTGATAAACAATTCTTTCTCAAATACATAATTTCCAATCAAGTCAACTGATACAGATATATATGAATTCACAATCTACAAGCAATAATTGACCATTATTAAACATTTAGGTGGGACGAGAGGACATACAATTACATGAACAAATAACAGTTAGATTCCGGAAATTATTTTTTTCCTTTTTTGGAATGTCAAAGATACAAAACTATATTTGGCAGAGCTTTGCACTGGCATCAAACAAGATATTGTATTAGCGTGAATCATAGTTATTTGGCAGAGCCTTGCTCACACGAATGAAAATAAACCAACCTATGGAGCAAATAAAGGTTGCGGACACTCCTATCAGCATTAGGTGATAAATACTTCCCATCTTCTCTGTCAAGGTCAAGCTCCAAAGGGAATTCATAGCGATCATTTACCTGTAGGAGGAAGCCATACATAGTAGTTTGAAAGAAGAAAAAATTCACTCAAACAATATATCAACTAGCAGAAAAGCTCTAAATATCAACAAAAGGAACTCAAGTGAAGAGGTTTCTGCAGCGAAGTAACAACCTCAAGCATTTCATAGGAAAGAAAACGATAAAATTATGATGCTAACCTTAACCATTGCATCACGTATAAAATCATACTCAAACCGTTTCAACTGAAGCTGGAGAACTGGAGGAAAATCAGTGAAGAGAACACCTTTCCTGGCATCCTGCAATTGGACAGGAACTTCGACAAAGTTAAGTTTTGACAAGGTTGGCAGTGATTCTGAAAATAGGTGAAGCAGACAATGCATACATACAAAAAGATAAAGATTGGAGAGTGAAAAAGATAATAGTTACACATGAAATTTGCCATCCCCATCCACATCTATATGCATTCAGAAATTTATCAATTATCTTAAATAATTTATTTTACAGTCCATGTTGCCTGCTTTATATATCCACAAGTTTCCAGATGTTCTATTGTCAGCATGTCACTGTACTTTGATGACACTATGCCACTGTCCTCGAAGATTAAGGCTAATATATAACGATAAATTGATAATATTGAGCAGTTTCAATCTCTTGGTCCATCATTTGGCTAGGCATTCCAAAGTTGTGAGGAGCATCCATTCTTAGGAGATTCAAAAGGCAATGCAATAAGGTATGTTTTTACATTTGAAAGTTAGTCAGTTGGCTAAGCCCTTTTTAGACTTTATAAGTAAACATATATCTTATAAGTTATCTTATCATTTTGACATATTTGGATAACGGGATCTTAAGGTGAGATTATTTTTTAAATTGTAGATGGTATAGAGAAGATCACATAAGACTTACATATTTTCTTCTATCTTTTGAAGTAGAATCAATTGTTTGGGATTACTTATTCTAAGCTCCAAATAATTCCATGAAAAAAGAGCTCCTAATAAGGCAGGCAAGCTTGCCTCTGGTAAGAAATCAATCCGCATTGGCTCATGAATTATTTAATTACAGAAGAACTGGCTATTAAATAAAAGAGATGCACTTCCTGGTATTTTAATCAGATGGTCTAGACCAACATATATTAAAGGCACACTCATCGCGATAATGAAATGTGGATTTTATTTTATATGTGACTGATGCTGATCCATCCTCTTATTTATGTATTTATGTTTCTTTTCAAGTTAATCTGGATTCTTCTTTCTGACCTGCTGTTTCCAGTTAAATAACAATTCAGTGATACCAATGGATTGTAGCTATTCTGAAACCTATAGTAGATTACCTGCAAACCATGCTGTTCAGCTTGGTACTTGTTAATACCTTCAAGGCATTCAACTTCCACATACTTGTCAAATGAAGCATAAACATCTCTACATCCTTTAACATCTAGTTGAAGATCTGCGGCATATGTTAGTGTATAAGTCTCATGTCACACAAAAACATGCAAGAGAAAGCCAAGGCAGCTAGGGTATACCGTAGAATGATTCTCTTCTGGTAGACTTGTAGTCCACATTAATACATTCAATGTAATTCATATTGTGCCCCTCAAACAACTTCTGTATTGTGCCTTCAACAACTGTTCTCTACATATGAACAATGACCATAAAGGATATATAACTTAGAAATCCAAGCTACAACAGCATTACTGGCAACGATTGTCCTATTCAAATCATTCAGCAAAAAAATAAAAAAAATAAACGAGTGGCACAGGCTATGTAGAAGCACAAATACCTTCATTTTATCTTCAAGTCTTTCACACAAAACTCTATTAAGTTCTTGCACATCATGCTGCATAAAAGAATCTTGAGTATCCCATCCAAAAGATTTGGTCAACCCCTTAGTTGCAACACTCGTATCACTATACTGCAGCTTAAAGAATAAACCCTGAAGAGCTAAAGGAATGCTTCCAGTTGGAATATCACTCTCAGTTGTCGGCATATGATACACAGCCTGAAATAACAGAATGAAAGTGACGCCATGAAGCAAAAAAAAATGAAAAAGTAATCAATATTGATTATCAAGAAAGTTAATGTTACCTTCCTGAAATATGGGATATGGTATAAAGTTTGTAAAAGTGAATTCATGTAACAAGTTGCACCCTGGTTTTTTAAGCCAACATAACCAGTCTCTTTCTTCGAGTCATAAGACCAAAAATCTGCAACCTTGCGTACTGCAACATCAGCTTCAACAATGCATGTATCGTTAACAAGATACCCCTTATTGGGGTCATAGAGATCACTTAGAGGCATAAATGAAGAAAAGCCCCAATCACCCTCCCTTTGATTGAACTGATGTTGTGTGTCTGCAGAATATAATTAGAGTTCATTACATATAGAAAAAGGGGGAAGGGAACATGCGTAATCTTTGAATTGTAGACACACATATAATGTAGTACTTGCAGTTTCAAACCATTACTAATGATCCACATGACAACTGAAGATATCTGGCCAGACTATACAATTATATGTTTCGATCTGGACATGCATCGGCGTCACACATGACCTTATCAAAGGGTTGACTTCGATACAATGTTTCATGGGGTTCCAACCTAAAACCAATTGGCAATAGGAGTATCCCATGATCTTATTAATTCACCCACAAGGTTTTAATACATCAATGTGGAACACAACTTTTTAATAACTCCCACACGTGTAACCCGGTCCACATGGACCATATCAATGGTGTCATATACGGCCTTATTGAGGAGTTGGCTCTGATAGCATGTAAACTATGTGGCTTTGTATATTTCAGGGTGTATTACATGAGCAATCTAGCTCATTATTTATAGAAAGTTAGATACAGTATAAGACTCTCATGGTAACAATAGGAGATAAAAGTTTAGGAAACTACTAAACTTAATAAATAAGTCATTCCAAAAACAAATATGGGAAATCTAAATGAAAGGCAACAAAGGAAAGTTCACCCAGTTTGAAATGGAAAATGAACAAAATAAGGTTGGAAAGAAAGATCGAATCACACTTTGCCAAACTTTCGTGTGACCTCTGTCTGTCAAGAGTATATCCAGACAATTAATGCATATATATACACTATAAACAAGAAAATGCATCCAAAAAGTTCACATTAGTGATTTAGGGGGAAATATAGCAAGGATGATGCATCACATGGAGGAAATCTATTCTCAATAATTTATATACCCTTTCTTATAGTATACTTGTTGGAGATTTGATTAACAACAGCTAAGTTGAACTGAGCATATCTAGTCCAACCATATGGCAAGTTTGAAGCGTCCGCAACATCCAAATAAAGAGACAAGCTGTCCACATTGTTCCCTTTTGGGAATATAAGAATCCTCCTGCCAAAGAAAATAACAATAGAGAAGCAAATAATTACTATTTGTAATGGACGTATAATATTAATTTACAGCCAGCCTGTCACCGACCATTTAGATCCGCCAACAACAAAGACGTCAGAATAGATCTTCTTCTGGTTCACACGAGTAAAGTTCTCAATAGTCCACGTGAATCGTGAGGCTTGTGGCTCATCCACAAGTTGACTCTCCACTGTACTGGAATTCTCCGTTTGTGCAACTATAATAAAATAAGGTAAGTATTATGAAAAGAAAAACTCAATCACAGCGATCCATAACAATAAATTTCCTATGCATTGAATGCTAACTTGGACCATTTTGTTAAACAATAAAACAAATAAAAGTTCAAGACTCAAGATGTTAACACAGTACAAGTTACCTAACTGAAGCAAAAACTTCTAATACAGACACCAAAAGAGCTCCAAATCTAATTAAAAGAAAACAAATCATTGCAAGTTCTCTTCATTTCATCGGATGCTCAATCGCAACGAAATGAAGAGTAGATTTAGGTCACTTTTGTCATAATATCTAGAAACAAACTTGAATTTTTTTATTCTACTATAAGAGCATAAGTCTTAATTAACACAAAATACGGAGTAACAAGATAATGCTAAGAATAACACCTAAGAAGAAACAAACTCAACCCACCCATCAAATGAAATAATAACTAAAATATCCTCAGTTGGAAAGGTGGGCAGGAAGCTACACATAAATTTCCAATCTCAAAAATGTCAAAAAAAGCTTGCCTTCCATAGGTTGAGGTCCTTCTACTAGTTGCTGAGGGCCTTCGACAAAATCAGAATGTGGCACCAGCATGTCCTCGTCTTCTTGTCGTTCCAATTATCAAGATCAAATTTTAACTAGCAAGCTTGTAACATAAACAGAAAGTCACTAAATCCAGTAAAACCCTTCTCTACCCCCATACAACCCAACACATTTACTTCATCAATATTCTAAGCAAATTCAACAATTCACTATTTACAAATCACTAATCCTAGACTATAAAAATGCAAATCTTTGCCACAAAAACACACATACATACATGAATGCGTTCCACACATAAGATCATGTACACCAACACACACACACACACACAAAACAGACAACTGAATTAAATTACAGACAACATAGTACATAAAGAATGTGTAATAAATTAATCATGACTGTAACAAAAGAGTAAAACCAATAAAAGATTGAATCTTTGCTATAAAAAACATACATATATTCATGAATACATTCCACACATAAGATCATATATACCAACACAAACACATATAAAACAGACAACTGAATCCTCTTTCAGACAACATGATACATAAAGAATGTGTAATTAACTAATCATAACTGTAACAAAATAGAGTAAAATCAAGAGAAGATTAAATTTTTGCTATAAAAAACACACATACATTAATGATTACATTCACACACAAGATCATGTATACCAAAACAGACACACACATAAAACAGACAACTAACATACAACATAGAACAAAACCAATGTGTACCAACTAATCACAAGTGTAACAAAAAGCAGTAAAATCAAGGAAAGATTGATTTTTTGCTATAAAAAACACATACTTTAATGATTACATTCACATTCAAGATCATATATATATATACCATTTAGTGGCGGAACAGGATTTTTGTGTAAGGGAGGCGAATAACTTGATACGATACAAATAAGAAAAAATATAAAAATTTAGGAGGGCGAACACCGTAGTTTAAAAAAAATTAGAATAGTTTTTGAAAAAAAAAATACTTAATAGAATTATGTTTTTAAAAAAAATAGGGGGGTCGACTGCTTCTCTACGCCCCCCCTAGTTCCTCCACTATATACCAACAAACACACACATACACAAACAACTGAATCCTCTATCATACAACATATCACATAACCAATGTGTAAGAAACTAATCATAGCTCATAAAAAACTAATCATAACTGTAACAAAATTGAGTAAAATCAATAAAATATTGAACTCTTTCTATAAAAACACACATACATTAATGAATACATTCACACACAAGATCATATATATACCAGCAAACACAAACTGAATGCTCTTACATACAACATATCACATAACCAATGTGTAATAAACTAATCATAGCTCATAACGAAAACTAACCACAACTATAACAAAATAGAGTAAAATTAAAATAAAATATTAAGGATTGAATTTTTACTTCCAATGTATGAGGAGTCATCAAAGTCATAGTTGGAGAGCTTTGAATAATCTGCTCAGCAAATCAATTATAGTTTTGAACCAAAATAACAGTGCCCACTTTGCATCAGGCGGGGTAAAGTGGGGAGAGGTTTTGGGTATTTATTTTTAGATTTTTTTCCTTTTTGTAAGGGGACACGTGGAAGAGACAACATAAGATTTTGTCAAAAAGGAGCGGGGGCAAAAAGTCAAAGGTTGGTGGTGTTTCGAGTCGAGTCGAACACATAGGCTCGATAAAATTATAATTCTGGTTTGATAAGTAGGATTTATCCATAATTGGTTTCGTGATATATTAATGGGTAGATTTAAATTTGAAAGGGAAAAGGTAATGTTATATGTAGTCGTAAAAAATTTCACATGCTGTCGAAATTTTGACCAAAGATTAAATAACTCTTTTGAATATTCTTAACACGATAAACAATAGATACATAAAGTCAAAATCTCTAATTATTTAATGGAATCAAAATTAATTTATCTTTTTCCACTCTAATATGCTTTAGATTAATATCGTCCTTCTCTATTGTTCACTACCATACATCGATCTACAATTTATATTATGGGTAGGTAGCCTACAAAATTATTGCAAGATAATCATGAACAAAATAATCATGTTTGAATAGATGAGAAGCAACACGACGAAAACACACAGATGTGAGAATAATGGAAAAATTTGCAACAAAATAATGACATTTCAATGGACGGTATAAATATGACGAAAAAGCAGCGCAGGAATAATAAAATTTAAGGAGGAACTCTGTTTACAGTGAGTTATGTACACATATTGGTCGTTGAAGATATGTGAACATATCCGTTATTTAGCATTTAATTTGTTGTTGTTTCAAAATTTAATTAAATTTTGTAGAGTGTAAAGTATGAAAGCTACTTTTTGTTTACAAAAATAATTATCGACTTTTTGTGTAGAGACTTTTTTTCGGACATTTAATAATAGCTACTTTTTAATAGATCGTCTCATTATATTTTTATAATTTACATTTTTATGTGTGTATTGTTTGATTTTAAAAATTACTCTAAAGATATTCGTATAAAACATGCATACGATTAACGAATATAAATAAAGAGCCAGAATATATATAATCCTATCGACATGACACACCACCTTTCTATCGTTGTGTGTGGTGCTTTATTGGAGTATTATTGTGCATGGAGCGGTGGAAATTTGTGCATGCATGGCTGCCATTTGTATCTCATAAATTAGTCGCCACATAATGTCCGATCATTCTAGTCAAGACAGTCAAGTTGGAGCTTATCTCCAGCTCTATATGATGACCATAATCTAACATTCCCTTTTCTTTATACATCTTCTGTTTGTTTACTACAATTGTTTGCAACAAAGACTATATGTTAAAATTTGAAGACTACCAACTAAGAATAAATTGATGGAAACAAGGATGGGTGAGAGTAGTAGTAATGGAATAATGAAAGTGATGGTGGCGATTGATGAAAGCGACACTAGCTTTTATGCTCTCCGGTGGACTTTAGAACATGTCCTCAACCATCTACACCGCCAAGGTACAACCCTCACCGACCCCGATGAGGCGGTGGGTGAATCCACCGCCATGGTTACTATAGTCCATGCTCAACAGCCCTTCCAGCCATTTGTCTACCCTGCTGGACCAGGTACAAAATTACTCCTATAAGATGTTAAGAATTCACTTGTTTTGTCTTAAAATCAGTTGACAATAGATGTCATAACAATAGTGGAGGAACTGGAGTTCTTTAAAATTTTGAAATTTTTTTACTTTTAAAAGATTAAAAATTTTACCATTCATTTATTAAAATTTTAGTTGCTGCGTCTCCTAAATTATTATATTATTCTTCATTTGTATTATATAAGTTCTTAGTTTAGTATATAAAATTCTTGATTTCGGCGTGCAATTCATCAATTTTTTGCATTGGAACTTTTTCTAGAGTATGTATCGTTGAGCATTAGTATCAATGAAATCATTTTTAAATATATGAGATGTTTCGATTATTTTGGCAGTTGTGTATCCTTCAACAACTGTGATAGAAGCAGTAACCAAAGCCCAGAACGAAAATACTGCTTCACTGCTTACTCGGGCACTCCATATGTGCAAAGAAAGAATGGTAAACTTGTTTCAATATTTCTTCATCATCTTGATCTACTTTATTTAGGTTTTCATGACTTGAATGTGAAAATACACCAACAGGTGAAAGCAGAGACTCTGATATTAAAAGGGGATCCAAAGGAGGCTATTTGCCAAACAGCAGATGATTTGCATGTTGATCTTTTGGTTGTTGGAAGTCGTGGTTTAAGTTCCCTTAAGAGGTAACTAAACAATTTGAGAGACGCATCCGCGATTAACTCCTCCTACTGGAATGGATGGATTAACTCGATTAACTTCTCCTCCTTCCTAGTATTCCAGTCAAGAGGGGCCGCAGTTAATGTGACGATTACACAATTTTTACTAATAATTTTTATGTAATGTATTCATGGTTTATCCTATATGGTTGCAGGGCATTCCTAGGAAGTGTGAGTGATTACTGTGCTCACCATGTCCATCGTCCCATTTTAATTGTCAGGCCTCCAAAGGAAACCAAGAAATAGAGGCTGTTTGTTGGCTTTTGCTAGTTCATCCAGTTGTATACTACTACTTGTCTTACTCTTGTTTAATAAACGCAAAAGGAAAATATCAGTTGTAATTACCTCCTTCGCAACACATTGTAATGCAGATGTTTGTTAAGAGCTCACTCATTACTGTGGTTCATTGATTTACTTGATCAAAAATCTGAAGTTGCAAACATAAATAAACACTAAAGAACAATAACCATCCATCTAGATCACGACTGAAATAAACGAATCAAAGCAGTTGATTTCAATTTCAGTCACTCGTAACAAAGGAAATGATCCGACCATATTTAATGGCGACTTTGAATTCATGTAGCCGTCGGGTCCCATTTAATGGCGACTTTGTATCCCATGGGTCCCATTTAATGGTGAATGACGACTTTGTATTCATATAGTCGATTCTAATTAATGGCGACTTTGCATTCATATATGAGATAAAACTTGTTTCGGTTTCGGTTTGGTTTAAGACATGTCATAACATGTTCCTATATAGCAACTCTGTCGACTGACTAATACATGGTGATAATAGACTCAATTTGTTTACTCTTGCTCTTGCTCCCATCCTCCTAATCTAAGCCCAGGGTCATAGTTTGTGAAGAGACAAAATTCATTTCCCAGTTTGCTAGAATGGCAAGGGCGAAATCCACAGGGACGCAAACCCAAGAGCTCCTCGGCTCTATGCCTTTGCACTTGTCCTGAGATAATAGCAACATACCACAAGAATTATTATAGTGATCACATTCACAATAAACCAAAGTCGCCTAGAGTAAAAGAATTGAAGTGTTACCTGTGAGTAGAAGCAAATATGATTGCCCAGGTCTCAGGAGGAAAGAAATTGTTTGAGTAACTTTCTCCAAGCACTCCCTGCTCTATCACAAAAAAGATTAGCAGAGTCAGATCACCGGTACCAAAATGTAACACGCTATTTTCTGATTCCAAATTTACAAATAAGCAAATAAATTTCAACTGGTGTCAACTACAAAGGTAAATTTCATCTGTTAAATCACTTCAAGCAAAATTTACAACTGATACCGAATAGGACATAATGCTACATTTTGAAAGAAAGTTAAATGCAAATATAGGTGAATTACATAATGCATAGTTGCCTTACTTGCATACCATAAAGGTCAATGTAGAGAATAGGATACATAAAAATAGTGAGCATAACTTTAAATGAAAAATCTATACCAGATATGGAGGATCGGCAACTATTATCGGGAAAGAGTGCTTCAGTGAATCTGGAAGATCAACGGGTAGATTGTAGTCATAGAACGTGAACTCCGGACCATACTGCTCAAACCGTTTATCATACTCCAGAAGTTGAGCTGGTACATTAGGATCCATATTCTACAACCCAGAATAGCCAAAATTGCAACTGTACTTAATTTCATATACATGTATTTGTCATGTAAACTATTCAATATATACACCATTTAACAAATCAGCAATCAAATTGCATGAACTTTATATATGACTTAGTACTACTGACTAATATATACTGTCATTAGTTTCCTACCTTATGCTTACGACTATATTCGGAAACTCAAATACTCGGTATATAATAGATATGGAGCAACTAGAGCTGCACATTAGGCTTCGATCAGAGGTGCATAATGTTCTGACTAGTTGTACCTAACTACCTATAGATAATTATCCTCTCCGGTTTTTGTACTCGTCGTCCTTGCTTAAAATTTTCGTTTCAAATTAATATGACGTTCATTTCCAATACATATTTTTTGCCATATGTTCCTATTGAGCCGTACTAATACAATCATTTAGTCATTGATACATTTATCCGACCGACCAACCGAATACGACGTCTCCAATCAGCTCCATATCGGGTCATCCCTTCTCTTATGCTCATGAACTCGAACTTAACAAAGTCTCCGTCCAACTCTTTTTTAGTCCACTCCGCCTCAAATTCAATTTACGATTATCATAGCTTCACATCTTATGTAAACTCCACTAATGATTCATAATAATGTAAATTACGAGGATGACAATTGGCAAGTACAGTAAAAAATCTATAAATTAATACTATCGGTCGAGTGTTTAATTTAAAGATATTATTAATATGGGATCGAAAAAATTATTATATTAGAGAGTTTATTAATTTATCCATAATTAATTTAAAGAGTTTCTGATGTATATAAAACTGAGCGAGCATATGATAAATATGGAGGTGTACATTACGCATTAATGAGTTGTACCTTGAGGTAGGCAAAGAGAGTAGGACAAGCAATACAAGCAATGGAGGGAGACTCAAAGGTACAACACAGACCAAGCACTTCATTAGCTATAGTTTCAGCAGTTGCTTTATCATACCAGAACTGACTCAGATTCCAATCCTCTTTAACCAGCTCCACCTCCTCCTCCGCCGCCGCCACGTCAGCTCCACGATCCTGCTCCATTAGAAACTCTTTAAGCGCCTCCATTGCGTGACTGCTTAGCATCGGAGGATCATCGTCGGAGGAAGCGGTTGCGGCGGCGATGTGGTTGTTTGCGGCGGCGTTGGACTCTTCGGCGGTTTCCATCATTTTAGAGAGGGAGAAAATGAAATTGAGCCTAAAGAATAATGAGTGCGTTGGCGCGATTACTCGATAATCTATCGAGTTCAATTCAGTTTGTTGGAACAATTAGGTAAATACCATTTCGATAAAGTATATATGTCTCATTGAAATCTGATTTGTTTATGGGTTTTTAAACACTTTTATATATAAATAGATTTGGTAACTCGATGCCAGCCGGATACTCGACAAAAAAAATCGCACCTCTCACATTCTGGTTGGACTAGAGTAAAAATTTGCTATCGAAATAACCTAGGAATTACCCGACTCGATAATAACACTATTTTTTATTATGGAGGATGCATTGGTTGAAATTGGTATTTAAGGCTTGATTTGTTTTAAATTAATTTTGATAAATAATTTATTATGTCAAATGTATTAAGATAATATCATGTCTAAATTCATTTAATATAATCAATTAAGGAGTATTAAACTGATAAGAACAAATACTATACTTGATCTTACCCAAAATTTTAATACATTATTCCAAAACTAGCTAAGCCTAAATATTTTGAAGTAGCATTTAATTTTATGGTTTTTATTATTTGTAGACAGTCAAATTTTATTTATTATTTTTAATTGGATTAATTAAAATAATTAAATAAAGACCACCATAATACCATGCTGATTAGTGGTTTCATCCGAGCCCAATTAAAAATTCGTACACGATAAATTAAGGCTCTCGATATATTTACCCACCTAAAATTAATTGTTGCGAAATTATGTTTTATCATTAATTAAAACCTCCACTATACACTTATGACTAAAAACATTGCTCCCTAAATTTACGGGATTAAAATAATAAATTAGAGAAAAAATCTGAATAAAAAACGAGATTTTCCTGACAAACAGACTAAAATTTACGACCCCATAAAAAAAAGTAGGTACCCATCATCTAAGCAAAAAGCCATGCACAAATCAAAGGCGGTAAATCTTTCCGTGTTCTCCAACTCTGTGGAAATTAAAATATTATTTAATCATATCCGACGACTGCATTCGACTCGTAATTCAATCCACAAGATCATATCCAAAGGACATGGGATCAACCAATCAGAAGAAAGTCCGAATGCCTATATAAACCCCCATCCCCATAACCAAAATTCCATCCTGACATAAACAAAAAATACAACAAAAGCTCTCATGGTAATTCTAAGATAAAGAATGTAAAGTATTTCTTCATAAAAAACCTCTGAAGATTGTTACATTTTCAGGAGAAAAATATCAATTCTTCAACCTATAAACCTAAATAGGAGCCTAAATTGTAGAACCGAGCGAGAATACAAAAAATCTTCAACTTTAGATCAAAAATAAAAGCGCTTAAATATGATTAAGGCCAATCATCGCACAAACGCAAAGTAATTTCTACGATTGAAATCGGGAAAATTTGACGAGAATCATCATTCGCGCTCTCATAAATTAAATAAACTATAGGATTAAGCTATAAAATGCCCACAGAAGAAATCATATGCAGTGATATGTTCTGATAACCCCCTGCTCTCACAAGTGAAACACGTGCATGCTCTGGCAAAGATCCTCTTCAATACAAGCATATCTCAACCGGATACAGATCAGAATAAAACACGACATACGAGATCAAGCCATAAGACCCTAGCCAGACACAATTTCAAATAAAGTCTAAGTCCCACGACCCAAAGTTTCCAAAGCACTAAAGATCACAGCCCGGCATTTACCACGCAGATACGCCGCCATGCCTTGCCTCTCGAATTATATCCAAGCTCAATCCATCAAACAAGACTAAGTCTTCTATCCAGCCTAGATCACACGACTGCATTCTGTCTCCGCTTTTGTGATCATACAACGATCCAAAGATAAATCCAAAGTTCAACTTAGTGATCATATAACCATCCGTACATAAATCCAAGTCCAACCTCAATCCAAAGCTCTAAATCAAGCACTAACGTCCAACCGCGCCCAAAGACTACATCAACTAATCCAAAGATCTCGCCAAGTCAAGAATCCATTCGTGAGAATGACTGACAACACCCAATCGATTGATAAATTATTATGACTAACAGATTTCCTGTGGTTTTATCAGACAGACGCATACTCATAAATAATAAAATCTATCTAGCAGTTACATTATTGAGTTTGAATTATTACATTAAAACAATTATTACAAAAATCAATGAAGACTACCAACTATCATTAATTTCATCTTTTTTTTAATTATAGTTATAAATTTCAGCCTTTTTAGGTAGTTTATCTATAAATTAAAAGTGGCTCTACAAAAATAATCAACTTTCTTAAATCATTTTCTAATAAAAATTGTCATCTATCAGTTTCGTAATTCAAGGACGAAACATTTTTTTGATTACTATGAAATTTATAGTTATACAACCTAAAATGTTAAATTTCATTATAAGTAAAAGTTATTCTACCAATTCGTAATAATTTAATAAGTTTTTAATCATTTTTCTTATAAAAATTATTATTCTCCGAGTTTCATAATTCAAGGAAGGAATATTTTTTGGAGTACTATTTAATTTAGAGATAAACTACATAAAAGGGTTGAATTTTTATTAAACTAAAAAATAATAAATTCTTAATGATAGTTGGTAGGATTCACTAAATTTTAATAATTATTTTAATGTAATTCATACCCAACAATCACAACCATATCCATTCAAATAAAAAACTGTCATGCTTATTAACGTTATCATTCTATTAATTTTCATTAATCTTCATATATACTCAATTTAAATGAAAAAATGATACATATTACTAACATGTATCATTCTAAGATAATATAATTTAAAAATTCAAAAAAAAAGTATACCAAAATTATTATATGCACCTAATTAGTATGTGTATTAAAATTCGTTGAATAAATTGATACAAAATACCTAAAAAGTAAAAATAACTTAAATACAATTGATATTAATGAATTATTTTTTGAAAAAATAATATGTATTGTCTAAAATGTATCAAAAAAATCATTTTTTTATGGTCAGATCAATTATACTCTATGTATATGGTCCGGTCAATTATACTCTAAGGCATGCAGATGTTTGCCTTTTGCAATCTTATCATTGAAATTAAATACAAAAGAAAAACAAAATAAAAATATCCCAATATACATTTCGAAAACTCATACATTAACATAATCTACAGTTCTACACAGAAGGTTGATGGGAGTTTTGAAGATTAATTGCTGCGTCTCATCACAGCTCATCATCAGGTTTAGAAAATACAGAATTATAACATAAAACTTTATACAAGAACAATAATAATATATTCAACGATTACAACAAATACTTGAACAATATAAAACGAACCGAGCAGCTCACGCCGACGCTTCCTTAAAACAAATTCGACCTCTTCCTTGGTGCTTCAAAACAAAGAAAGGACAAGCTTCCGCGATAAAATCGATTCCAATGAATGATTTCACGTTAACTAAATAAACAAATGACCTAACCGCTAATCCATCTTATAGTATATCCCTGACAAAAAAAAAAGCAAAAGGAAAAAGAGAGGACGGGAGCTCTCTCTCTTTGTTTTTTGGCAAGCCAGAAGTATGCTTCGATTTCAAGTGGAATACTACGATCAAGTAGGCAAAACTAAAACGCTAGAATAAATAAACGCATTTAACACAATCATCATTCAATCTATAACAACTTTAAATTTTCAAATGCAAACCCGAAGTTTCACCGGAGCAAAAGGTGTCAAGTACGACTTCTTTGAATCGTGATTGCGGTCCTGTGTCGCCACCGAATCCACAATTGCCTTATTTTTCCCGGATTGCACTTCGCTCCCCCTTCCTATGTCTTCGAGAGTTTAGTAGGAGTCAATCAACTTACTAAGCTCCACAAAGAGCCTCTGATTTATTAAGTGAGGTTCCCTCCCACACTCTACTTGCTTTTTACTACAAAATCCAAACTTCATCATTTCCATCCTGTTGTAATCACTATCGGATAATAATGGTCAAATTTTTTGTTCACACCTCACATTATCCAACATCCCCCCACACGAACTAAATTTGTATTCAAACAAAATCATAACTCAAGAAACCACATTCTACTAGATACAAATTTGAAAAGATTTTTGACTGAGCACCTAAGGATAAAGAACAACGACCGATCTTCTAAGCATAGATGCATGCCAGGATGGCCTCGAACCTTCCTCGCATATATGCTTACATTCACCACACATAAGAGGATGCCTTGAACTAATCTGTCTTTTGGTAGCAAACGCATTTACATACCACATGTGCCCCGATCCGACTCAGACGCTCTCACTATCAGATCCGGTTAGGCTCGACACATGCCCGGTTCTCGTGAGTTGTCGCCAAGAAATGCACCTCCGTACATTTCTCTTCTAAAGCAACTCTTACTTAAATTTCTATTGATAGCATCTTCATATCTTTTCGAGTAACCCGTGACATCTTCAAGATTCTCGCAGAGTCATTAAAATCATAGCTTAACCTTATCCCCACGGGTATTACTGTTTGTCATCTAGGAACAGGTAGAAAACCCCACGTTGATCTACGCACACGAGCCAGCTTGTCCCTTAGAACTCCGAATTGGGATCTCTCAATCACCAGAGGCCACTCATTCGCATTTCTTCAAGGGCTTTTAATCCCATTCCTTCGGCTTAATTTCTCAACTAATTATTTTCTTAACCCTCGTCACTTGATCCGCAATTATCCTTTTGATCTTACATGATCAATATCGATAACCTGGGAGTAACTATCTATCGGTATTATGTCGCCGATTTAATGAAACCGACTTTACCATTATATAAGTGGTTACGAACCTCCCAATCGGCAGCACTCGCTTGTCACAAAGATATGCAAATTGGAGGCCAGTTTTCCCATTCCTCGAATGTCCTCAAGGAATTGCCTTAACCATTCTGGGCCTCCCCACACTCTGCTCTTGCCGCACAACTCGCATCTATCGAACCGACAATTAGCGTTTGTTTCTGGTGACTCGACACACCCCGCACCGCCCAAAGTTGAATACATATCCACTAGTAGCCATTGAATCATCAAGATTCCGAGATCCACCTTTGATCCAAAATTTCTAAAGACAAATTCTGATAACGCCTATACAAGAACCTGAATTCCAGTATGTCTCATATTGCTACTCACACCATAGCTTCCCAATGATCGCTACTTAGATTACTCGTATATATACTCAATTTGCTTACTGAATAAACTATATCCGGTCTAGACAACTCATCAAGTTATTACTTAGATTCCCAATAACTTCGAGCTGCACTCAAAATGTGACACACTTTCCCTTCTTTAATTTTCTCGTGAGGTACTGGCTACCATCCATTGAGCTGCATATGCCCCAAATCATCTTGGAAAAATTTCGGCAAGAATCTTATCGACATAGTGTGATCGTTAACATCAATCGTCAAGAGTTCGCAGACAATACGAATTACATCTCGCTTGTCCCATTTCCTTCATGTCAAATCTCGAGTTCAACATGTCTTTGGCGATTGAATCCTTGGATACTACCATCACCCAGCATGTCAACTACATACAAAGAGAGAATCAGATATCCTCTAGTGGATTTTACATAAACACACTGGCCACACTCATTTATTTTAAACCACTGAAAGTAAAGGGGCCTTGTCAAACTTCTCATGCCATTGTTTAGGCACTTGCTTTAACTCATACAAAGATTTGACAAGCCGACAAATTTTCTCTTCTTTACCTAGAACTATAAATCCCTCAGGTTGTTCCATGTAAATTTCTTCATCTAAATCTCCATTTAAGAAAACTGTTTTCACATCCATTTGTTGTACATCTAAATTGCACAATGACGCACCGCCAGATAACTTCTAACGGATGCTTATCCTTGTAATGGAAGACGGGGATTAAAAATAGCCTAGCCTCCTTCTTTTCTCTGCCTATTCCCATGTATGACTAGTCTACTTTTTATACTTATTTATCGGCCCCATTAGCTTTCATTTTCCTCTTAAAGATCCATTTGGACTTTAGAGTTTACATCTTGGCCAAGATCCACCAATCCTCAAATGCGATTCTCAGAGAATCAATCAACTTCACTTCAGATAGCCTTCCAAAGCTTTTAATTACCGCTTGACCTCGACAAAGATTCGTAAGTTCAAGGTTCACTCGCCATTACATGCTACAAAAATCAGACCAAACGACTTTATGACGTGTCTCTTTACTATGTCGGTGTTCTTCGCCCTCAACTTCCTTATCTCGACTATCTATAGTCTCGTGATTTACATCACCCTCGTGTTCACAAGGCTTCTTATATGTCAAAGTACCTTCATTAGATTTCATCGAAAGCATGCTCGAAGAACGTGGCATTCTCAGGACTCTAATATTGTACTCTTATTCACTCTCGAAGTTATCACCTTATGAACAAAGAAACCGATATCCATGGCTATCATGAGTATTCGATAAAAATTGCATCAACTGCTTTTAGGACCACAAGGACTGCTAGCATGAGGTACCACGACCTTTCGCTAAACACCCCTACACTCAAGATGTTTGTAGGTTGAAGTTTCTTACCTTTGAACAATTCAAACGGGGTCTTATCTCATCTGCAGGAATTTTGTTCAAGAGGGGGCTAGTCAGAAGATCGCTTCCCACATTCCTCGAGGTGCCTTAACTTATCAACAAGCGCTCATCATCTCTCTTTTTCAATGACGATTTTCCTTTCAGCAATCCTATTGATTGGGGAGTATTGCTGGCTACTTTCGAACAATACCACGCCAAGACAATCGACTAAATGGCGAGACATGTTCACCAATTCTATCACTACATCATTTTATCTTTTTCTCAAGTTGATTCTCAACTTCTTCTTTATAAAGAGCAAACTTATCTATTGCCTCATTTTTACTTTTCATCAAGTATACATAGCAAAACTTTGTGCAATCATCTACAAAGGTGATAAAATACTCATTTCCACCTCGATTGGATCAGATCATATCACGTATCGCCATCAGGAACAAAGATCGGCAGGCTTATTATTTCTAACCACACGTTGAATTATGTTTCACGATTTTTGCTTCAACACACGCTTGCCACTTGTAAATTTTTATCGATAAATTCATTAGGTACGTGATTCAATCTCAATGGCCGCAAAGAATTAGAGTTCACATGACCTAACCTACTATGCCATAAATTGAATACTCACAAAACATAAGCAACATTCGCTTTATTTCATCTATTCAGAATCCATTATATTCATTTGAAAAGTGCCATCTAACACATAAATCTTTTCCTACAAACATTCACGACTTCAGAGCAATCTTACTTCCATCTCAATTACAAGTTCAAGCCATTCTTTCTAAGTAAAAAACTGCATAATAAGGTTCTTCCTAAGTTCTCGGGACATACAAAATATTCTTCCAAAGGATTTCCTTCCCGAAGTCATCTTCAAAGACCACATTTCATTCTTCCTCAATGTCGAGGTCGCATTATTTTCCATGCCATCTTTTCTCCATTTGCCGCTGATCGAAAGTAGCAAAGGATATTTGGATCGAACAAACATACCCAGGTATCGGTATCCATCCACCACTCAGGCTTAGCTCACAAAGTTCACCTCGTAAATCACAGCCGACAAGCTCGATCTCGGCCTCGATTCTCAGACCACATTTGCTAAGGCCCCATTGTTACTTTTCTTGGCTTGTTTACACTCGAATGACCTATGACCTCTTTTGTTACAATTGTAACACACCCCATCAAAAGCCTTGAAAGAATTTCCATGAGAAGCGGAATCACTTTTCTTGAACTGTTCCCCTTAGGAGCAAAATCACTCTTCTTATTCCCTTTAGAAGTCCTCGAAGAAGACCCAAGTTCCACAACATTGGCCTTAGACTCCCCCGCAGAGGATTTGGGATAAACACTCACAATCCCAGCTTTCCTATTGCCTTCTTCAATCCTCAAGTGAATCGATAATTGCAACAAGTTCATATCCTTTCGCTTGTGCTTCAAATAATTCTTGAAGTCTTTCCAAGATGAGGGCAATTTCTCGATTATGGACGCAACCTTGAACATTTCGTTCAACACCATACCTTCAACTTGAAGCTCGTGGAAGACTACGTCAAGTTCTCGAAACTCCATCCTCCACCGACACATATCCACCATTTTATAACCAAATTTACCCATAATAATTTCGGAACCCAGATTCGAGCCTTATACTGAACTCAAGTCAGCTTCCCAACATCGCTTCGTAGCACACGCTTAATATACTCTATACAAATCATCCGACAGTCAAAAGATAATCTAACTTAAATAATCGGGATGCCGCTAGGCCTCAACCGCGGCTAAACTCCACACACCATTATCCTGAACCGTAGAAGGTTCCTCAACCAAGAACCGCCAGAAGTTCAAGGTCGCAGATAACATCATGCGTTTCTCTCCACCCTTTGAAATTCTCAATCGAAAGGCAAGTGAGGCTTTTTGCTGATCATTTTTCTTCAGATCACCGAACAAGCTTGGAGGCCGAGAGGCAGTTGACCGGTTGCAAAGCCGACTAACCACTTCGTAAAACACCAATCGAGGCAACAACAATTCGAACAACCGCAATGCATGCAGTTACACCAGAACATGTGAGAAGCCATGACTCAGGGACGCACCGAATATTTTGGCAATCAACACCATCCGTAATACTCCACTACCTGAGGAACCACCGACCATCACTTACACGACCATGGGCGATCAACATTGACTCCATTACAAAAGTACGCGTGTAGCCCGGCAATCAGTTTTAAGCTATGCTTAACTAATAAAAAATACTTTAACTATAACACAAAACTTACAACAAATAATCGAACAACATAAACGAAACCTGATCGTTTCACGCCGGGATGCCTAAAATGTATTCACCTCTTCCATTTGGTGCTCGAACGTAGGTGATCAAGCTTCCGTGATAGGTCGACCGACCGACTTCCCCAAGCACTAGCCAACCGCCGACGAACCGCGAATCCAACTCTCAGAAGATCACTGACAAAAAAAGGCAAAGGAAAAAGCAGAGATTGCAGTCAAGTTGTTTTTGTGCTTCATGCGCGATGCTTCGATTTCTATATAGCCGGGATGGATATTAAGAGAAACCAAAACGTTTTTTAACAGTCAAACACACTTAACACAATTGATTGTCAAATCTGTAATAACTATTTTGAATTTTCAAATACAAACTCAAGCTTGATGGGAAGCAAAAGGTGGCTCGCAAAATGGGGCCTGTCTTTGGTGATATCGAACTCATGTATGTTGACATATTATTAAATTATATACACCATATTTGTATTCACTTACTATTTATTTTTCACACTCAACCTAATTAATAAAGATCGAATTCAAGACTAAGGTAGTGCCAATATCAATTTGGCACTGATAAATTAAAGAAAGCCTAAAGAAGTTGAAATTGCAACACTTTTTAAAGAATGAGTTCATTCTGAATTGTTGCTGTGAGCTGATTTCGACTAATGTAACGACCTCATGGTAGTTGATCATAAATTTGAATGTATGATGCGTCCCATGTAGAAGAACCTACTCATACATATTATTCTTACTAGTAAAATCTACATATTTATACTTTAAATATTTAAACTGAAATCATAAATAAGTGATTAACTATTTATGTAAATTTATAAATTATACTTTTGATTTATTATAATTCATTTTCACCATGCTTATGATCAATTTAATTTTTTAACAATATAATTTTAATAATAAATTTAAAAGTTTTGTTACCATACTATCATTTTCGCCGCTTAATAAAAAACGCACATTACGTAATTTTATTTATTATTGTAAAATATCACTTTTCACTTTTAATAAAAAAAATACACCTTATATTATTATTTTATTTCATTTTAAAATATCATTTCTCAATTGACAAGAAGATAAATTATTCATGGGGCTTCTACTATTCAATATTATTTTATGTATCATTCTAACATATTTTAATTGATGACGACTAATAATATAATATTTCAGATAAAATCAATAATATCAAGATATTTTTATAAAATTCTCTCAATTAACTACGTAAATAACCAAAGAGCCAATATTACGGCCCTTTGAATTTCCAAATACTCCAAATGAATATAATAAAGATGAGATATTCTTTTTTTAAAAAACTCCATTCGCGTAATAATTTTTTAATAAAAGCTTAAAAATAATTTTTTTCACAATAGCTTGATCGCTTGCATTTTTAATATACCTTTTTATAATCCTAACGATTTTACATTTCCAATGTACCCTTTTCAATCCTAGTATGTTTTTCACTATCCCTTAATAAAACACTTTTCATCTAAACAATCATCTATTTCAAACTAAGTGAAGATAATGACACATTACTAATTCCATTTAGAGCTTATGTAATTTAAGAAGCTTTGCTCAGAAGGTGATAATCAGCATTTCACCTTAATTCAAATGTAAGATATAACCACTTTTCATAAACACTGCATTTACCTAAGGCTAATTGTTAAAACTAAACGCCATAACGCCTGCTTTATACGAACCGCATTTATCAAATATCTTACATGTAACGATCCAATCATAGTAACTATGTAAGCTGTTGCTTACAATATATGTGTAAATTCCAAGCATTTGTTTATTACTGATACGACACTTTTAAAAAATTTTATATAAATAAATAACTTTAATATAAAAAGCCACAAGAATTATTCTAAATGTAAGATGAATGCATCGATTCAGGAGATATCGAATGCTCATCAATAAAAGCTGGGATATATACATATCATATACATATTCATTTACGATTTTTATGTACCATAATATCGATTTAATTATATTTCATATAGAAATAAACTACTATGTGATATTAAGGACAATATACTCTAATTTGGCTTACTAATTATTATCATCAATACTCCCTCCATTTTTTACTGGCCGCTTGTATATCTTTTATTACATTAAGAAAAAGAAAAAGAATAAAAGTTGCATTTAAAATGTGTGAACGACAATCAATCAAAACAATATCATCAAGTTGGTTGTTAATTTAAAGACAAAGTATCAAAAGATATTTAAAACGAAAAACGCTATTTATTACGCTACAACAACTAAAAATAAATTTCGCTAAAACGCCAACTAAAAAAAATCTATGGAGTATTAAAAGAGCGAAGATTGAATTTTATTTAATTTTCTTCATATATCAATTTAACTCTAATTAATTATCAGTATCTATGCTTATGTGATAAATATATTTTTATTTAAAGATAAAAATTAATACGTTATATATATTATAATAAAAAAATTAAATTTTTGAAATAAAATATTCAAATCTATTAAATTTTTGAAATAAAAAAATTAAACGACACAGCTGATTTAAATGCCTCCAAATCGATAAACTTTACGCCTATCGATAAAGAACATAATATCGATTTGAATAAAATTTAATGTCAATATTAGTATACTACAGTTAATATCACACATACGTTTGCCCCCACACTCAACTTTCACGACCTTTCCATTACCCACTTAACATTTACAATGGCCTCGGCAGCATGCCACAAACTCGAATAATTCTCAGCACATTCGCCGGCCAATCACGACTAATTAAAGGTACTAGTACCCTAAATGTTAATTAATTTTTTTAAAATCAGGTGCGCAAAATCAGATTTCTCTCTACCTAACTCCTAACCCTAAACCCCAAATCGACATAATTCCATCTTACGAAAATATTTCTACTTAATCTCCTCCATCTTTAATCGCCGATTGAGCTTATAATCGATCGGTAAGTTGCGCTAGGTTATAAAAATATGATTTTGCCCCTTTTATTTTGATTTTTTTAAATTTAATTAACATGGAATTTACTTAATTACCCCTAATAAAGCACGTGATCTACAGACGATAACGCATCATGAGTTTCACTTTAAAATTAACGTTTTTAATTCATTTTATTTCATTAATTTTAAAGCTCTGATGACTAAAATATTCTGGAAAGTTTTAGCTGACGAATTAAACTGCGCGAAAGCTATGCTGATTACATGTTTTAATTTCTAAAGATATCAAAATATTATAATAAATTTAAATAAAATATTTGAACCAAGATTTAATCTCGCTTTTAAAAATTCAAATTTAAACTTCTGCAATGACAGATGAAGGAGTATTAGATACGTAACTTGGTACTTTTTTTTATTTTAATTGCTGTAATGTAATAAAATATCACATAATAATTTAAATATACAATCTTTAATAGTACTTTTTGGATTAAAAAAAATTATTTTTAATTTATAATTGAATAACATCATACAAAAAAAATTTAGTATGAGTAATTAATGACGTATTAAAACCTGAAAGTTGCATTTATCAAGCATGATAAAATCAAAAATCAACGCAGATTATATCAAACACTTTATCTATCGCAGAAATATGCTGAATATTTTATATAATCGATCAAGACGTTTAACGAATATACAGAATTAAGATAGCATTTAAATAAGTTATGTAATTTTTGAAAGAAAATTTAAAACTGCTAATTATCAATTGTTATAGGAGTCTTTAAAAATTTTAAACATATTTTTCCACCATCATAAAATATTATAATAAAAGATAATATAATAATTAAGAAGGTGAAAATAAATAAACACAACTCACACTTTTATTTATATTTATATTTATATTTATATATAGGTAGAGGGATAGAGGGATATAATAACTGTGCTAGCTCAATCCGTAATTTTCTTGTAATCTCAGGGACTAGTATAGAATATGGTTTTTTTTTTTTTTTTGTAACTTTAAGATCTAAATTAAAACAATTCAAGTCTCAACTAGAACTAAAATGAAATCAATCATAATTAATCAATTAGTTCTTGAATTTTTTTCTCTAATTGACTTCAATGATGACTTGCTTCATAATATAGATCTCGTTTCGATTCTCAATGTGTTTTTTCCATTAGTAAAAAAAACAAAGAATCATACTACATACTTACTAGTATGAGAAAATGAATCTTCAATTCATATTCATGCACTTCCAGTTCTAGACTTCTAGAGTTCTAGTATGATCAATTAGAAGTTTATTAGCTCATATTTCAAGAAAATAAACAAGTGAATTGAATAGAGCAGTTTCAAAATCCCACATAATATAAGAGTTTTCTACATAATAATATGAGTAGTAATTTCATTTTGTCCCATTTCCTTTTCATATATGATATAGAATTTACCAACAAACCTGATCTGATATATACATGTCACCTGATAGAAAATGAAGTGTGAGGAATGAAGCCTGGTCCGAGATCACCCCATGAACCAAACAATGAATTATTGTCAAATCATTATTGTTGCTAATCAATGAGAAATGACAAAAAAAACAAAGAATGGATTGGACGATCTTGGATCAGTCTTCATTCCAAACACCCCCTTTTCTTGAAATCTAGCTACCTGATGAATAGCTTCAAGAAAAAAAATTATCCAACCCCTAATATTTGAATGAAAAACCTACCTAACAAAGCTGCAAAGCACTCAAGTACTCAATCTTAGGAAAATATAAGGTCATTCAAGTGGGATCAAATAGTGGTGTGAAGTGATGATATATATAATATGGTTTGTAGTATTAGAATGTATGTGGACCATCACATGAGAGACAGGTCACATTATGCATATAATAATGCAAAGCTGGTGAATTTTGGAAGCATTGTATTGTCTTATTCTGATGCTTTATTATGGGGGCCGGTGTGGCAAGGTATGGTAGATATGAATAATTTGATATTTTAATATTAATTACATAAATCAATTGAGTAGATGAAAAGGGGCACTGAAAATAATACTCACAAACAACTAATAAAAGAATGGAATAGTATGGTCGTGGCTACCGTGGCGGATCTTTGAACGAATATAGAGGGAACCAAATACATTAAATTTATTTAAATGAAGTTGTTTCATTATTAAGAAGGTCGATTATTATATTTTATGTAAAGTAACTTATCATTATTTGATATACTTAAAAAATTCATAATTGACAAAGATCATCCTTCCCTTAATCTCTTATAAGCTCACGTGGCTTGTGTAGCTCAACTTTTATAGATTATAAACTGTACCAAATGACTGATGAACATTCAGTGTTAAGCAACCCAAAAAGAAAAAGAAGGAAGAAGACTTACAAACAAGGACTAGTAGTTCTCCCATCTAAAAGTAAAGTATCCCTCCCCCCACATGTTCTTTTTACATTTTGTCTGAGGGGCAAACTTTCAACTACTGCTAAAACCTAAATATAACCATATTCTGTACATATTATATTGAAATATTAAAAAAGAATTAAGTGGAGCTTCAAGAGCTGTTCATATTTATATGATGAGGCCTTCCTAGCAAAGCATCAATTTTTTGGGGGTCGAAGATTATGTACAAAGTTTGATATTCAGTGTTATGTTATTTGCTTCCTTATAGTGTGGTCAGTTTGTTATTTATTATTCATTTCATTTCAAAATAAATTACTGTTGTATTTAAAAATAATTACAAGAATTTAAAATTACATCGGTAATATAAAAAGCTACATTAAAACGTAGTGTTTACATCAAATCAGAAAACGATATTATAAACAATTAATTATTCAACTGGTAAGAGCCCATATATTTTTAACATTTATATATATTTCACCTTAATTAACAACTAGCTAAGACCAAATGACAATATGGTCACACTATCTTAGACCTAATCGATAATTACCTTTAAATTAACTATTAAAAGTAAAGATTTTATGATAACATCATTCTCTTTTTTATATATATGCTAAGACATAATACTCCCACTCCCACCCCTACGGCATTCGAAACCTTAACCTCACGATTGGCGCTAAGCAATAACCGCTGTATCAATACCTGATTATCTCATTAACACTGCCTCTATCAATACCATACAACGACTAGAGAATATCACTGTCCAAAAATAGCTGGTTTGAAAATATAGTTTTCGGATCATCTGTATGGTTATTTCTTGCAAAGTTTGGTTGCATTATTGACTCGTACAAATATCAAAAATTATCATGGCTTTTCACCATTGGAGATGCCAAAATAATTAATATTCCTCCGTGATCAATTTATTCATTATTTAATAAAAGAATTTATTAAAAATTATCGATTATACAATTTTCAGCGAGGTAAGTTTATCAACCAATGTGTTAATACAGTACAATACATACAGCGTTATCAACCAATGCGAAGTTAATATTGTGACAATATATACTTTAACGTAAAAATTACACGCAGAATAAAACGATTACTTATAAATTTAAAATATAAATTTTTACTGGGATGATCATTTAAATCGGTATTTGATGAAGTACTACGTATATAAGAATGACAACACAGACGTAGATCTAGTTGGCTAGATGGCATGGAGTTTTTACATTTTCTTTTGGTAAGGTTTTTAATCAAGTCTTATGCTAGATATTTGACTAAAATAATTATTCATTAATGCAATTTTGAGGGGAAAGTATTATACAAGGTGGGTAAGTTTACTCTAACAAAATAACATTTCAAATGGTTGATTGAACATTTATATTGGGTGAGTATTTTATGGTATGATAATAGATAACACGATACAAAATAAGACTCTTCGACATGCATCGTTTCTAGAAGTATTTTCTTGGAGGCTTACAATTAGATGTTTATTGGGTATTTACTAAAATCTTGGTCATTGAATTTGATCCAATGGCCAAAATCAATGTAAACATTTTCAGACGGGCTTTTTAAAGATTTTTATGAAAAGATCCCCACACGCGTTATATAATCGTAACATACACAATTAATTCCATTTTTAGCTTTTTTTTTTTGTGCTTGATTAATTTAAAACAAGATATTTTCTTTAGTTTGATATTAATTCAAAAAAGCATAATTGTTCTATTGTTTACATATTTTGATATTGGAGTTATAACAAGATATTCTCCTTAGCTTGATATGTTTTTTTTCGTGTTTTTTGCTTGTATTTATTTTTTCTGAATTTATTTTAATTTTTTTGCTATTAATTGTAGTTTTATTTTTTCTGCTTGAATTATTTATCACAAGCATGCTCACTCTAATGCCCATATATGTGGTGTTCACATTCTCTATCAAATCATTCATCCTTTCTATTAAGCGATAGTATACATTTCTTCGTGATTCCTCATTTCAGACCTCAAGAATGAGAATACGCTTACACTGTAGCATAGCACAATACCATTTAGATGTTGCTATGTGATTTTTTCATATAAGAGAATACAATACCATATCCTACTAAAATATGGTATTTCAGATAGCAAAATGGATACCACTATATGGGGCAGATTGGTATTACAGAATACAAAGGTAGCACTGAAAAAATGCACCACTATATTTGGAATACAATATTTATAAAAACCATAATTAATGAAACATAATATTATTATTTGGGATGTCATACACAAATCAATTAACAAACTAATTATATCGACACCTTTAAGATAACGGAATATGTACTGACAAGTCAAGTATGTGATTTTTTCATATAAGAGACTTTAATACCATATAATACTAATATGTGGTATTTCAATTTGTAAAATGGATACTAATATATTTGGTAGATTGGTATTTCATAATACAAATGTGACACATATTTATAAAAAGCCATTCAAATTATAGAATACAAAGCTATTTTATTGAGTTCAAGTTGGAACTTTTACCTTATCCATTGGGCATGTTTCCGGGTCAAACCTCAATCATCACGAAATCATTAAATTACACACAATTTTCGTCATCAAATGCCAGAAATCAAATATCATTGAACATGGATAAATTCAAATTTTCATATATTCAAGACATAATTAATCAACAATGAAGCATACATAAACCCAAATTTGCATAATTAATCAACTATGAGACAAAAATTTGCATATCTTTTCATAAATGAACATGAATTTTTTGAAAAATTTGCACAATTATTGTAAAAATCTAGAACCTGAATATTGTATTTTACTGAAAATGTCAGAAATCATACTTAAATAATAGTAAAATTGTATAAAAAAATTACCTCCAATTGTTTTTTGTATTTTCTACCATTTTCTTCAATTTTTCTAGTATGTTTTGCTTGGATCGTATCAGGTTTTGAGAAGCCAAATTTTTCAGACAATGGTATTTCAAGAATTCCGAGATCAAAGTGGAGAGGGTTTTGAGTTTTGAAAGATTTTGAAAGATTTGTACCTATTTTGGTGGAATTTTGTTGAGAAGGCATATAATATGGAATGATTATTTCTCCTTTAAAGTAGATCTTAGTTTTCTCTTTAAATATTTTCTGAGTATAAATTCATATAACTTATTATCTAAATAATTTTTGAATTTTACCAGCACCGTGACACCAAATAATTTAAACGGGTCATGTTGTCAGCGGGCCGGTTTATCCAAAATACTCAATTCAAAAATCTGAAATACTCATTTTAATGGATCATTTTGTTCTACGAATGAAGTCTCGACTGGTGATCCTACCGGGCGGTCATTCAATCCTTCGACACACACATACTCAATCATGTCTTGCAAGTCTCAACGCCTTGGAGCGTATCAGAAATTTCATCATGCCAACACGGATTCCAATTAGTTATTGCAGACATAGTATAGAAAATATTTCATCTAGACAATACCGAAAACGGCTTCAAGCCACCCACTCATTTAATATATCAAAATGATTATTATCATTATATCGACTCAATTAAAAGTTAGTAGTTAAATATCAGTTAACTCATTCGTGTCTTCATGAGGAGTGGATTATTTTCACCTAATAATTGTAAAGTATTTCTATGTGATTATGTTGACTTCAGATTTTAACTCCCGCATCGACACATTAAAACTTTGTATACTATATGAGGGAAAGTGGCCTTACCTTGTACATATCTTGACTGGGTATCCGTTATATATGTTATACAAATAAGCTTTAATTCCATCTTTTATATTTCTTCCATCATAATATTTCTTAGTTCGGATTAAAAGGTTCTAAAGCATCATAATTTAAATTTGTGTGAGAAATGAAAAACTTTCTTTAATCTAAAGTTACGCCATCCATTATCGCACCAATTACATGACAAAGCAAGATAGATGAAAAATATTTTAAAAAACTTTTCTTCCATATTCGAACTATATCTTTAACAACATACTCATCTCTACGCTTACACATATGAATGGTAGAATTAACAACACATTCTAAAGAGCATTTAATGTCATCTTATATTGGTCAAGAACTTTATTTTAATCTTTAATTGGCTCTAGAAACTTGGCAATTCATAACAATATTTTCAATTACCAATTACTATATGAAATGAACATAATATCTATCAACCGGAGTAATGGCTATAAAATTTTATGATTTCTGCCCCTTGTATTATATATGCACGTATTTCAGATCGTAAGTTGAGTTTCATCTAGTTTCACAATCCAAAATTAATTTCTTAAACTTTACCGGGAAGCCTCAACCAATTTTTTATATTCATCTTTTCTTACCCCACCATTAACAACTAAATTAACGGCCTCATTTAATTTGGTAAAATAAACTCATCCCAAACAACTTTTATTCCATCTTTAACAACTAATTGAAGGACGTGACATAAACATCTAACATGAAAAAGTTCACTAAAATCCGGTTTAATTGGCATCTTTAGTCTTTCAATTGAAACGTTATTAGCGGACGCATTATCAAATGAAATTGAAGCAATCTTATTCATACATTTGTAATCTTCGGCACATACGAGTATATCTTCCGAAATTTGAATATTGTTATGTTTAGCAATTGATCTAAAATAATCAATTTTCCTTTGTAAGACCCAATCTTTATCAATCCAATGACATGTTACACACATTATATCAAAATCCGTAAAGACACCAATATCACTAGTCAAACACATTTTATAAGGCAAAGTCGAAAGAGTTGCACCTAGAAGAGCTCTTTCATTTTTAAAATATTTAAAAGCATAGATTCGCAAAGTAGTAATGTGGATACATTGGGGATTAACGACTTTTTGAATCCAATTAGTGAAACGCCAATGATTAAAAGGAAAAGAACTACCGATAACAAATTTCATAGTTTCCATCCTATACGCAAAAATATTTTAAAAAAAAAAAGTTCCCGCCAGTTTGGGTATTAATTGTTCCTTGTGTACCACCCCCCCACACCGCCATCCTTAGTGATCTTATGACTTAATAAAGGTTCAGCAAGACGACTGCTCCTTACCCTGCACCCGCTTCCATGATGTAGCTTCCTACAATCTAAACAAGTTTTTTTTTTCATTTGCACGGTCGGCCTCAAAATGTTGCCAAATCCATGAAGTTTTTTTCCTTTCATTAGTAGTATCCGTAGCACTAGATTGAAAGTTAATAACGGGTAGTTCATCCATACAATTATCATCCTCTAAATTAACATAATCATTAGATATACTAGCACTACCAAAATCACTTTTGAACAGCTTTTACCAAGATTGCATTTGATGTCATTAATTTAAGAACAAATATCACAATTTAAAAAAAAGACGATAGATAATACCGAATCCCGAGATGACAAGCGTAAGATTGTAGATTAAAAACGAACAAGCCCACGACTGGTAGTTAATCCTTAGACTTCGACGAATCCTTAGACTTCAAAAAATAAGTAAATGAAAGTATCAGAATTGCTTATAAAGTTGATCGCGAGTATCAGAATTTTTGAAATGATTGGGTGAAGGTGAAAATGAATGATGAAGTTTTCCCCTTTAGAAAGCTCTCCCATGGGCGCTCTTTCCACATTTTTCTACGTGGAATAAACGCAGGTAACGCTTGGATCAAAGTTACTACATTTAGTACGTAAGAATGTTAGATAGTCGTTGGGACTAAACGTTAACGCTGATCATACGCTACCAATGCTTAATTACAAAAGTAGTTGTTATTTAATTATAGCCAGCTTGAAAAACTAGCCGTTAGATCAAACGTGGGTAACGCTTTTGATCAAACGCACATGCAGCGCAAAAATAGTCAGTTAGCTACCGTTAGACTAAACGTGGTAACGCTTGGCCGAACGCGTACCGCTTGTTGCGCAGGATAGTTAGAAAGCATTTTTCTCTTGGATCTATAAGAGTATTTTTATTGTTCTGCTAATCACAACTATCAACTTAATCAATTTACAATTGCTTTTAGCATTGCTCACTACGCCTGCGAGCATCAATGAGCGCCAGAAGAGATTTTTTTAAGGTTATCCCAACCCATCCGAGAAAGGATCGCTATTCTCCCCGCCTTTGTTCGGTGTCAACTTTTTTGTACAAGCGTGTTGTAATCTAGTTATCGACATTTGCAGCTTCATGACGTCAAAATCAAAATGGAAGGTACGCAGGATTACGATTTAAACACATCATGTTTTCACGGACGGCGCATGGAATTTGCAACGCCACGACTTAACCTATGGTGACTTTTGTATCCTTCAAGTTTCATCATGAAAGGAGGAACGTAAGCATCGTGATCGCATTCGCTTGTCCGCTTGTACGGTACCAGCGGTTGCGAAAGTTACTTTACGTCGAGACTTCATGGTTAGGTGCTCACCGAGGGTCAGAACTTCTGCTGTCTTTTGTTCGAGGGATTAAAGTCAAACAACTTGTCTATCAAGACAATGGTCGAAGAGCATATGCTGTGGGGAGTCCATAAAAAATAAGAATGTTTTGAAATGGCTAGCTAAAACATATGTGAATAAGATAAGGAGAGAGCCCGAAAAATCTCAAAAGCTTCCATCATGATGTCTTTGATTATTACCATGAGATAACTAAAAGCAATGGGCTCGAGAGCCATCAAAATAGTCGATATTTGTTATTCGGGGAATCTAGAAGCAACAATTTGTCCGCTTGTGGAATTACAATAAATGAAATCAATAAGGCACGTTAACCTCAACAAATTCGATTAAAATTGTACGAGCAAAATTCGAGAGAATTTACATTTGTCCGTAATTACTGAAGATGGTTTTCGACTGTGGTGTAGGATATTTCATGCATCGACGGTTGTTTTTTGAAGAGTGTATCTGGGAAATATTAGCAACCGTGAAAAATACGTGTGGATACAATGGCATATCCCATTGAAACAAAGAGTTTGTACGGGAGAATACGGACTCTCGACTTGGTTTATACACCTATCGGCAGAGTTTGCAAAATGGACGAAGAACTCGAGTCTCAATACTAACGACGTATCAACAGCAGAAGCCTCGAGATTTCTTACCCCTATCAGTCACTCCTATACTTTACCCTCAATATTTTCTTAAACACCTGCTAATATCCTATAAATCTCTAATGACAGTGATTAAAAAATACAATCAAGAATGAGCTACCACACGCTGAGCACAGATCGCAAGGCCAAGACCTACATGCTAATCGAGCAAAAGTTTCCAGAGAACGAGATTCAGAGAATCATGCTGGAGCCGCTGGCTAGGTCGATAATGTCCCTTATTAAGCGAACATGCAACGGAAAAGTGAAGCGCAAAGTGTTTAATGACGGTTATGAGGCATTACATAAGATCGGAGAAAAAAAGCGGACAAGTGCCATGGGATTAAAGTATTCTTTTCCACTTTCAAACCGCTTCACAATCTTGTTAATATCATGAGGCATTCAACATTTTTATAATCAATGCTATATCTTCACTTATTATAAAGAATGTCAACACCATTTACCACACAATTATGACTGGATCGAGGAAGAAAGCGGAAAGAAAGATGAAGTTGTGGTGGGATTTGTTTGTCCAAGTAACGACTGGTTGGTGCTGTAGAAAACGTAGTAAATGAATTCATCACCGTATCCTCCGAGCCTCAAGGTACGTTGAGTTCTGTACGTACAATGTTTTGTCATGACATCGAGAAGCAGTACCCGCTTCGCTAATCAGGGCAATGGGAGGATACCCCTGTTCAATGCTGCTTGTGCTTCCGTCATTAAACGAGTGACCAGAAATATGCGATCGACTCACTCTCAAGGCTATCTTCTCGAAGTGCCATGGGCCATACTTTGAACCTCTAAATGGTCCGACAATGCGACCAAAAAAGCAATTTATCCCTATTATTCTTCCAATGTATTAACGAGTGCTTCCTAGGAGACCCAAGAGATCCGCAAGAGTGCATCTGCTGTTTGGGTGAAAAGAAAAGAAAAAGAGTCGCCAGAAGGCAAAGAAGTGTTGTTCAAGGAATTTTCAAGGCTTCACGCTGGGTCATATACATTGTAAATTCTAGGCTCGCTTGGACATAATGTCGACCTCGTCTAAGGAAGTTCTACAAGCAGCCTTTCTTTCCCAACTCCGCAAGAATCCTCGCCTCCAACCCGCAACTTCAATCAACTGTAGCTTAACCCAACCTCGCAGCCTTCATCCCACTGTAGCAAAGAATACCAAAGTGCCCGGTTCAACCTAACCTACAAGTTAAGATCCTCTAGGAAAAGTATATCTAAATTAGATCTTTTAGTTAGTCGCTTACTCACCGATCCTTGACCTCTTTTGTTGTTTTTATCCTTAATATTGAATACTTGTGGCATGGCATTGACTAATCTCTTTTTATTATGTCAACAGTGGCTAGTCAGTATCCCACCAATTGACGGAATATTATGTCATTTTCTTATGGCCTCACAGGGCTTTCAAAATTGTTGGAATCTTATCTTATGTCTGTTCCATTTTTTTATTTCTTTGTTTAATACTAGCAATCAATGACATTTTTGTCTGATAATGAAAAGCAATATATAAGCCATCGTACAATAGATACAAAAAATAGTAAGCAAAGTATGGGGGTACCAAATAGGATACCAAACAACTGATAAACTTCATTGCCATTGAAAATATTACATTACACAAGGAAGCAAATGCGGACAAACAACTAACTTGAAGAAACCTTAATCTACAAACTTTGGTGTTCATTAACACCACAATTACATTTGCAAGTACAATCATCCCCACTACCAACATCAAAAGCTAAGAGCACTACAATGAAAATAGAAAGCACCAACAATACACCCAAGATCGACACTTTTTTTTCAGCTTTCTTCAATTTCTCAGCCAAAATAGACCTAACTAGAGGAGAAACTGGGTCATTAAGCCACTCCCAAAACCCACATCCAATGTACCGATTCGAATGACTCACAAACCTTCTTCCTGTTCTTCTCAAAGTAAACTAACTCACTTCATGTTAGAAATTTAAGCACCAACATCTAAGAGCCTGACTGGGGCCCCATTTCCTCGGTCGGGAGAATTTTCTATTTAGGGTCGGTACTACTATGTCGAAAGAGATGAAGATTTTCTCCTTATATAATATAATTTTCCCCAAATTTAACTACACAGCACATAAATGCTTTGTGCTTAATCTTCAATTTGGTTTAATTGAAAGGTGTTTTAGCCAAATCTTGTTTTTTTGGCCTAAAATGCGATTTGGCGGACAATTTGAAACAAAGTGTAAAGATAGGCAATTTGAACATAATAAGATCGGGGCAATTTGAAACTAACGCGATAGTTCAAGAGGCAATAAGAAATTAAGCCTTGAACTATTAATAAATCGCGTGAAACTAACGCGATAGCCTGCCGGGCAATAAGAAATTAAGCCTTGAACTATTAATAAATCGTAATTTCATCAGAAATGTTATTTGTTCAATTCGTCATCAATTTTCAATTTTTTTTGTAATCGACAGTACACCATTAAATGTCAACGTGGTGACGTTTAATGCAAAAACAAATAAATGATAATGAGTAAACGCGGTGACTGCTTAATACAGCAAGGCATCACATCGCCCTCGATCCACAAAGCGCCTCGGTTCTGATAGGGGCCGCCCAAAATTCCTTAACGGGCCGAATCGGGCCGATTCGTTAAGGAACCTAGACCCCACGAACATGTTACGCGTGCCCGCCCTTTCGAACCTTAAGGGAGTCATGTTTTGAAGTAGTAATTTAAATTGGACTTTAGCATCTATCTGGAGCAAATACTAACTGTTAACTGTAATGATATGAACTTGAAAAGATAGTTTATAAGTACCAGAATTAGGAGAGCATAAGCATGTTACCGCTTGATAACAAGAATATTTAATTGAGAAAAGACAACGAAAATAAATTTGGAAAAAACTTATTATTTCAAACTCATTGTCCACTAAGAAACCTGTAACTCGAAAACAAAGTTCACAGACCTGACCACCTTTGCAAATGCTTGTACAACAATGTCACACATCACTTTTCCACTTTGTACTCAGCCAACATCCTAGCTTTTTCTTCCCTTCTTAAATCTTAATCATCCCCCACTCAAAAAACTCAGAAAGATACTTTCCCACGCCATCAATGGCTCATAGGTCAAGTCTTTCCTTAAATAAGTACAAAAGATATCATCACTTTTCTTTGGGGTCCACAGGAGTGGTGCCCCCCTATCGTCCCACACCTTGTCACGACAGTTTTTGATTGAGTTAAATCATGATGATATAGAGTTAAAACACTAGAAGAATATTGCCCACAATGATTTCAGTGAAACTTTCACGTTGAAATTATTAACTCGAACCTGAATTCTTTGGATCCAATCTACTCGCATATTTACCACAATATCTGTGCATGCCGGCGACATCATAACTTCTCTTGGTGCATAAGTAAATGTCACGTACAAATTTGTTGTACCAATTTATCTTTTCAACTTCTTCCAATGTTCATCACATGGGTGATGCAAGAAAAAATGACCACAATGTCTAGTCACATCTGTGAGAATCTCTGCAGAGAGATACATGCTGATTCTTGTGGGGAGCTTAATAAACTTGGTCTTTTTCAAGAACTTGTGTCTTTGAGTCCAGTTGAATGCAGAAAAATCAGACAAGTTTACATGCAAATGTATAGGGAAGATTTGTACAACAATTTCAAGAATGTTGGGAATCTTGGAAAAGTTGATGATGAGAAACAAGATGGTTCTTCATCAAATTCTTGGGCAGAAGTTGGTTTGTCCATGTTGATGCTTAATCCTCATGAACGTGATGCAGTCGTGACTAGGGAGGCTTTGGAAAGAAATGATGTGAAGTATAATGTTCTTGTTGAGATTTTCACTTGTAGAAAATCAAGTCATTTTCTGCTTATACAACAAGCTTATCAATCAAGATTTCAGAGGCACTTGGACCAAGATATTCTTAAGATTGAACCTCCTAGTCCATATCAAAAGGTAGATCATTCATGCATGCCAATTTGAATTCCAACTTAAGTATTTTTTATTATCCGAACCCCCTTACTCCTTAGACAGTAGTCTATCTTCAAATACATTGAGACATGTTAATGTTAATATATGTGGTGATTAGAACTAGTTATAAATCAAGAATTCAAATCTCACCAAACATCTAGTCGGGGTAGGGGGTTAACATAGTAGATCAAAGTCGAGAGTTCAAGCCTCAACGGACTAGTTCGAATATTTATCAGCATTCTTATCATATGCTCCAAGAAAATAGTACACAGGTGACTTCATTTTGTTGATGCAGTTGCTGATTGCACTATCTGCATCACACAAGGCACATAAGGTAGAGTTGAGCCAGCATATAGCCAAGTGTGATGCAAGAAGGCTATTTGAAGCAGGGGAAGGAGGGGCAGGACAGGTTGATGAGGCTGTTATGCTGGAGATTCTCAGTAAAAGGAGTATTGCACAAACCAAACTAGCATTTTCAAGCTACAAGCATATCTATGGGCACAGTTTCACAAGTGTAAGTAATTAGTAGTAATTTTATCTGTATAACAAGATCTGTTAAGTGCAATTAAAACTTGTTCAAGGCATAAATTTGTTGTTTATCTGGTCTATAGTTGCTTAGGAAAAGGAAGTGTAGAGAATTTGAAGATGCAGTGCTAGCTGTTGTCAGATGCATATCCAGTCCAACAAAATATTTTGCTGAGGTAATCACTCATTACTGAAGTTGAACTTTTTTTTGATTCAGTAATCAAAATCCTGACTTCCAAGATATGATTAAAGTTACCCTCAAGTTTCATTTCATACAATTCCCTTACGTTACATATAATTTCAAGAAAGTTGATATATTAACGAAAATGTCACATTCGAAATCAATGGATATGTTTCAGATCTATTGTACCTTAAGAGTATCCAAGCTCCTATTTTTGGTATGCAGGTGTTGAATGGTAGCTTGAAATCTGGTGATAAGGAAGCATTGGTTCGGATCATGGTGAGCAGAGCCGAAGTAGACATGGAAGACATTCGAAAGGAATTCGAGAACAAGTATAGTTTAGATCTGAAATCTGCCATTTCTGAATGTCCAGGAATTCCACAAGGGAACTACAAGAATCTTCTTCTTTCATTACTTGAAAATACACATTGAATTACTTTATCCTGTGCTTTTGTTGTTTTAGTTATGGTAAAAACTGAAATAATCACTCAACAAAAACATAGTCAAACATGCCCTCAATGCATGAAGCTCAAAAAACTTGGTACCTTAAACATCAAAATCAAATACAATATTTCATTTACCAATTTTTATGGAAGAAACAATCAAGTATGATCACGCTTGGATATTTGACCAATTTCACAATTTTTTTAGTTTACCAAACAAATTTTCTTAGTATTGCTCTAAAGAACAGCCAATGGAGCAGAGCGATCCAAGCTTCCCCTGTTGATTCTTGATCTCATTTTCGTCTTCTGAATCGTTCCAACGATAGCAACATCTTTACCAGCCACCCCTTTCTTAAAGCACAATGAGTTTTGTTTGCCAACTTTAAAGAATGCATCATCTTTCTTAGCACCTCCATTAATGAGTAATATCCTTGTAATTCCAATATAACTAAGTGATTCAGCAATTTGCAATGCATTCACACCTTTATTAGTCCTTGCTTCAACATCTGCACCTTTCTTGATTAAGAACTCAATCACATCAACATGTCCTGCCTCCACTGCACAATGCATAGCGGTGTAGCCTTCCTCGTCTTTTGCATCAATTTCAATTCCTCTCTCGACAAGAACACGTACTGCTTCGAGTCTCCCTTTGAACGACGCCCTATGCAATGCTGTCCATCCATGTTGGTCACGCCCATTGATGGAAGCTCCTTGCTCGAGTAGTCTGTGTATTGTTCTAACATCTCCTTTCCTAGCAGCAACACATAAACTGTCCCCTAAACGAAGTACATCGAAAAGTTTTGTGTAACCATTTTCAGCTGCAACATCATACGCTGTCTTACCAGTCTTGTTTCTGATATCTTTATTTGCACCCTTTTCGAGCAAAAGCTTCACCATTTGTTCATCACCTAAATTAGCTGCAATATGCAAAGGAGTGTCACCATCATGTCCATTTCTAACATCTGGTTTAGCTGAATTAGCCAAAAGTAATTTGACACAATCTCTTCTTCTCTCTTCAACTGCAATATGCAAAGCAGTATTTCCATCTTTTGTGAGGGAATTCACATCAGCACCGTTAAGTAACAAAAGCCTCAAAACTTCTATATGACCATTTCCAACAGCCAAATGAATTGCCCCCCTCGACGAGACTTTAGATTTGTCTGTTTTAGCACGACGAGCCAACAAGAGCTCTACAATCAGTTCCTCTCCAGAAGCAGCAGCCGCCTCAAGAGGGGTCGTTCCTGATCGACTCAAAGCTTCCACATTTGGTCCAAATTCAAGAATCAGTTGAACAAGATCAGGCCTGCCTTGAGCTATAGCCAAGTGAAGCAATGTCCGCCCTTCAGTATCAAAAGAATCAGCAGCCTTCTGAGGCAGCTGGCTCTTTTCCAGCACGTCCCTTAAAGCATCCATGTTTCCTGAATTCACAAGATGAGCAAGAACCAAAGAACCAACAAACATGACCTTGATTCCACTATCAATGAAAACCTGTTTTTTCTTTGTCGTAAACCAATCATTCGGAACAGAATCATAAGCCGATGAAGGGTCCTTCATCGACGCCCCTGGAGCAACAACGCTATGCAACAAGAATGAGTCATCACAATAAGGGGCTGAATCATGAAGGCTCGAATTCGGAGGGAGATGACAAGTGATCTCCACAACGACAGTTTGGAGAGGTAAAATGATCCCCGTTTGAGGACGAATCGTGTAACGAGTCTTGATGACCGGTTGAAGCCGGAAAGCAACAGGCATTGTATACATAACATTCTTCAAAGTAAGCTCACCATAACATTTCTGACCTGGTTCTAACTTAATCTTAACAACATTTGTTGGCTCTAAGCTTATTAACCTGTCCATTATTTCGAAACGGCACAAGAATACTATTCAACAATGCCACTTTTTTTGGTTCTTGATCATCAAGAGAAAGAAGTAAAGGGGTTGAATAAACCATCAAAATTGATGTAAATATATATGAGGGGATGAAATATGGCCGGCTTTATCAAGGTGTGACACTTGGTGGTGATATAAACAAAGAGTGACTTGTTCTATTCGGCGTCTGATATGTATAATCCAGGAAAATTGTTTCTGCTATATACAATAATTAATTAGATGAACTCATTGTTGTGCTGCTGTGGCTGATAAATTCATTAAACAATAATATCTTTTTTGTTGTGTTAGTGAAGTTACTGAGAAGATTTTGTCTGCTATAAATTAATACAAACCTGATACCAATTTTTATTGTAATGTTCAAATAATATATAAAACATGTTGGCATTACTATAATACAATATATATTTCTAAGTACAAATGGCATACAATTTTATGATCTTTGCCAAATTTGGACACTCAAGAAGTTCACAGTGCTAAATTGGTACTCCAGAGTTAGGCATTTGTACATCAACACAGTAAAAGAAGACGAAGTTGCTTATTGATAATTTCTTAAGACTTGAATATTATAACTTCGAGAAAATGGCATCGAGCCTTGTCTAAGACGAAACTAAATACATCTAGAAATTCAAGTTACAACATGTGACACAACCATGCTCGAGCCGTCTTCGATTCTCAGCAATGACAGTCTAAAACAGAAAGAAAATGTTGTGAAATTGATGGATGGTTGTTTCATATGCCAGTGGTGTAACAAACTGCACAACTGAATATGCTTATTGCTTAGTGTCTATGCTGAGACTCAGTCTGCCATTTGTTGAGAAGTTCAACAAATGGGATATTCGATCATGGATATGGTCTGAGTTTTGTTAGATTGCCTTGATGATATCGCATTATTAGCATAACTAATGAGGGTGTTTGTTTCATTGTTTTTATCTCATTCATATGATTTTAAATTGAGTCATACACCACGTTTTTGCTTGTTACACTATCTATATACACTTTTTATCTATTATGAGGTAATAGATTATATTTGCGCTCCACTCATTGATCAATTCGAAAACATCAGAGGAGGAAGGGTTGCATACTATGCGATCCCCATTTATGCCACTTAGAGAGTAGGAGACTCGTCAAAGACATTGGAGCATGCTAATGTATAAGAAATAACATGTTATACAAAATTGTATATGTATATAACTATACTCCACCCATATATTAAATTTCTAGCGTTAACCAACAAATTAATGACCGACTTCTAGTTATGAAATGAAAAATAAAAAGTGCCCTCTAGTCATGTAGTTCTCTTAATAGTTACATTATTATCCCCCAAATAAACAATCAGAGAGAGCTTTAACTCCTGTATCGGACTCCCTAATTGAGAATTTAGAATTTGCCTAATTTCCTGCATTAATCTGAAGGGGCTAGCATGGTAGAAACAAATGAACAATCAGAGAGCTTAATTGTGTTTAGTTTAGGCTTAACTTTGTTCATCTACCTCCGGTTCTGAACGTTGTAAGGTTGTACAGACTATCTTGTTTTTTTAGATAGTTTTGGTAAATGGTTGTATATATTATCTACTTCCGAAAAGTATGGAACCAAAAAGACTCGTTACCTGGCAATTAGCTGAGTAGCATGAACAATTTGGAAACATAGCCCGGGATCTGAATATATATTACATAGTGCTGACAGAAACCATTTCTGATAAATGTTGGATTATCTAACATGGAGTACCTCAGCTGCAGTCTAGAGAGGGCTCATGAAAACAACATATACACATAATGTAGTAAACCACATAGGTTTGGCTTCCCTTGAAATTAATTTCACCTAGAGTGATGAAGGCACCTGATGAGCTTATTCTACCTAATGTCTACCCTGACTACATTCCTCTGGCTTTCTCCAAGTCTGGAAGATCTGCATTACAAAAGTAATATTAACAGCAGAACATAATATCTATATGGGCCGTCAAATACTAAAAAATTAGAATGCAACATATGTAATAAACCGCCCATAATATATGTGAAGCTTATCAGTGTTCATGATGAAGCTTTGTAACAGTAGATCGGTAACTAATGAGGAGAAGTGAGATGCCTTCAATACGTCAAAATATGCAAATTGATAATTTGAAACATAGAAAACATAGTAGAGGCTTCACAAGAATGTAGACTCCAAATACTTGTCGTTTATTGTATTATAATATATAATCACGTTTTAATTAGCTTGCCTGCAGATAGTTTTTTCTTATTATGCAAGTTATATCAACTTCTCGAGCATCAATCACAACGAAACCCCCAGACGGCCCAGAGCATCAACAAGCATGGCAGAATATTATATAGATATCATCAACAAGACAGTTGGAAAACAAATGATGAAAAGCGAGGAAGAGAAACACATAGAACGAGCACATAAACATTTCATGAAGAGCTCTGGCACTTACAGAGCATCCCTTCGTCATCACTGCTCTCTTCATCTTCCCGATTATACTGCAACAATAATATTAGGTGTTAAAAGAAATTACATGAAGTGTCCCATCTCATCTAGTGTTCACAAGATCTGTAAAAAGCATATGTTTATATTACCACAACATCATCGTCATCAGAAGCTAGACCTGCAAGAAACATCAGAAAGATGCATCAGATAATTAAAAAAAAATCAAGGTAATATTCAAGTTAACAGCAAAAACATGCATTCAACTTACAGTCACTAGACTCTTCGTCGTCCTCATCACACCACTTGTTCCAATCAACTTTAATGTAAGCTGGTGGTTTCTTCTCGGATTTCAACAATCTTTTCCACCAAATTTTTTGTTCCTTTTGAATTGAACAGATTATGTTCCTTAACCCAACTTTTGTCTTGCAACCCTGCATCAAAACTACACTGTGAAATATAATGAAAAACACGAGTTGGAAACAGAAAGGAAAGACATCATAAATAAGAAAACCAGAGACATGTGCTTTTTTGGATGGAACAATTTCAAGTATTTCAGTTTCTCTTAAACTAAGTACAACATGACTTTGAACAGCTTGATTTTTCGGTTTCATCCTTCGCATAAGTAGTTTAGGTACCCACATCTTTATTAGTTCACTATCTTCCATTTTCCAATATGATATCTGCATATCAGTGAGAAGATAACCAAACTAGTTTGACATCCGTAGTTCTAACACGATGAATTCCAACTATATTACTGTAAGGTCTCGTTGTAAAAACAAACCCCCCGCCCACTTAAGTTGGCGATAATCGAACATAAGAAGCCTCCTAACCACTACCAGCCAATTCACTGTTCTCAGAGATTAATCTTTCTTAAACCTATTCATGAATACACATTACACTTCTAAAATAATATATAATTATGTTCAAGCTTGGCTTAATGGTCTGAATAGGTGAAAAAATTGAAAAATCAGTATTATTCATTCCAAATTATCAATCTTTAATGTCTCCCACTTAAGACACTTCTTATCGATTAATCATTCACCAACGTCGAATCTACATAAAATATTATTGATAATCAATTTGCGATACAATGACGAGCATCAAACACCCAAAGCTCAAATCAACCGTGTCTCAAATCCATCATATGCTAGTATACCAAATGTGGTAGATCAAGACCTTCCAGCGTATTAATAAGGTAATCGGCCTTTTTCCAATTAATTCCAGTATGGACCTGTGTGTGACAAGGTGGTCCAACCGCACCATCAAAATTTTCGATTTTTTTAACAATGGGTATCATTGTCTCATAAATTTTTGTATTTTTTTCATTTTAATATTGCCTAATATTTAACTGTACACAATTTTCTTTCATCCATTAGAAAGTCCATTGTGGGTCCGCCTCCACAGAGTAATTTTTAATTTATAGTTACACACTCCTGCAACCCTATTAGGATTCGAACTCTGCCCCCTCAACCGGCTAACATCTGGACATCTCGCTCTCGAACACTATACATATAAAGTACCTGAGGAATAGTATTTCCATAGAGTTGAAGAGTGAAACTGAAGGGTTCGTTTTGTGAGCTAAGAGCAGAGAAGTTGAATTGTCCATGGGGTTGACACGTGGCAGATATTTCTTTAGCATCAGGCAGAGATATGGTCAAGTACACTTTGTCTGAACGTTGCGCCCATAACACTTCCGGCTGCCTACTGCATTTTCATTAATATTATATTCCAAAGATTACTAAAATACAAACTAATTAATAACATCGTTTTAGTGAGAATATATATAAAAAAAGAAAGTCAAAAAATTAAAAAATAGCTTAAGGAATTGAAGTACCTCATTTTTGCAGAGAGAGAGAGAGAGAGAGAGATATTGATGAAGTGAGGAGTGATGATAAAGTGAAGTAGTTAAAACACATAAAGTGCGGCTTTGAGGGGCCGATGTTTGGGCCTTTGATGTCATCGATGTTGTTTTTTTTATTGTGTTTAGTGTACTTTGTTTGGTTTGTGGTATTTGTCCAGTAGAGGAGTAATTTCGTCCTAACGGACCTCACGCCCCCTCCCCCCTTCTTGAGTTAGATTGTGAAATGTATCTTAGTTGGTGAGTTAACCAAGTTCGATATGAATTGAACCCAAAGGAGTATTTAGTCACATCACTCATCAGGGATGATCCCAATCCAGTGTAGCATATTATGTCATACTCATACTTCCTAATCACCTCTAAGAACAATCACAATTCTTCGTACTCGAACATAATATGCCTCCATCATTTTTTCCTATGTGGAGACTCATATACTTATAAAACACCTTGAGTCATACTCTTCGTTCAATGCAACTCAACATTGTATGTTTTTTATCACAATCATGGCTACTCGGAAGCCCTGTCCATGACAAGAAGCTAACTTTTAGGATGAATTTTTATGGTTTGTTTGTTTCGGAACAAATATAAAAGAGTTTGATTATTACACTAAATATATATTACGATTGATGTCCACAATAGATGTAGCGTCAAAACTTAAACAAAAATAAAATAATTGTTTCCCGAAAAGTAAGACGGATCTATTAATGTGTATGTTATGTTTTTTACTTGGTTAATTAGTTTCTACGATGACATTGAAGACCTACATCAAGTATTGATGTTTGAGATATGTTCTTATCAACTCCAATACAATTATTGAATTAATAATTTTCAAGATATGTTCTTATCAACTTCGATATAATTATATGATTAATAATTTTCGAGATATGAGTGTTTGATATATGTGCTTATCAACTTCGTATATTTATATAATTAATAATTTTCGAGATATCTATAGTAGATGTATGTTCTATCAACTCCCCACAAATTAATAATTTCCAAATATCAAATCGAGTAAACTCTCAATCCGTTTGGCAAAATGAAGAGTTATACACACACACCAAAACAAGAAGTCAAGCCATGATGAATGACTATTTCTGGCCTCTTTACTGTGCTGCTGAGTATGTACCATGCCAAGCAAAATAATCATGTCAAGGCTCAAAAAACACTATTTGGGGGTGTGTGTATATCAGACCACACTTACAAATGTATAAGAAAATAAGCTTGGCTTCATCCCCAAACACTCATCGCTTTTACAGATAATGTCACCAATTCACAGGCCAAATATATTTGTATATCAATATTAATTTTGAAGTCCCAAATAGCTCACCCTACCTCCTCCTCCTCAAACCACCCCAATCCTAAAACCCTAAACCCCCAAACCCTAAATTCCCCCTTCAATTGAAAACACAATTCATAAAATTAAACCTATTAATTATTAAATTCCTATTAAATTAATTAATTAGATTATAAAAAAACCAATTTGAATTTATATTTCCCGAAAATGGAGGATAATTTTATAGATGAAATTTCAGAAAAAGCTAAGTTATTGCAAAACATAGTATCAAAGAATCAATTGAATTCATGTGTGTCGAAACTATCCTTGTCGGCTAGAGGAATCCCACATGGAAAAGACTTCCACTTTTACAATAATTTCGATGATTGTATGTCTAATGTGTTAATTGTTGATGAAAATGCAGAAAAAATAATCAAGAAAATTGGCGAAGCCTCGGAGTTATGGCCTGGGAGGGATTTGGGGTTTGGAGTTGAATGTAGTGAGATGGATGTTGAGGGTGATGAGTGGTTGGTTAATGTGAATGATGAGGTATTTGAATTAATTGATTCATCCATCGATGAGTTTAAGGATGTGCGGAAAAAGGGTGAGGAGAGTGGGGTTGGTGTACGGGGTGATGATGGGTTTAAGGTGGTTTGTGGGAAAAGGGGCCGCAGAGGCGGGGAAGGGGAGGGGAGTGGAAGTGGTGTGCGGAGGAGTGAAGAGGGGGGAGTGAAAGTGCAGGTGGCGACGAAAGTGAAGCAGAAGATTCCGTTTCATATACCGACTTTAAAGAAACCACAGGATGAGTATAAGATCATTGTGAATAATGTGAATAAGCCGTTTGAACATGTGTTGTTAGAGAAATGTGAGGATGGTAGACGAATACACCCGCTGGTGAGTTTCAGCTTGAACAATTGTTGCTTTATGGATCATTATGAAACTCTTATATTTTACAAGTTGTTTTTAGGTTGAAGTGTTGATTTTTGTGATAATGTTTAGATGGCCATTAAGTTTCATCTTCAAAGATTGTTGCTATGGGATATTATGAAATTTGAGAAGTCGGGGATGATGGTTAAAACTTGAATATATTTGAAACATCTTATATGTTTATATGTTGTTTTTCGGTTTAAAATGTAATTTTGAGTTGTGCGAACATGTTAATGTGGTGATTAATGTGTTTCTAATTAAGTGCCTGAGGATGATACAAGTTTATATGTGTTAGTACAAGTATGTCAAGTTTAATTGAACGTGTTGAGGATTGGACGAAATATTTTTTCATGCCTTCTCCACCAGGGTTTTGCTGGTGATGATATTTGGTTGTGAAGATGAAAAACTATGATCAATGCTAAGTACTCTCCTTTTTTATGTAATGCCCCTTTTAATTGTTCACCACTCTAAACTTTTGGAGTAAAATGGGTTTTTTTGTCCTGTTTGCAGAATTACTTTCTTTAGTACAATTTCTTAATGCAAAGTTCTCATTTGTTGACAGGAGAAGTTTTCAGCCTCAGACTTTGTGGATGGAGATGAAACTAAAATTGAGCCTGTGGAACCACCTCCATTGGAGCGCACACCATTCAAGTTTATAGAAGAGGTCAAAGACTTAAAGGCACTCGCTGCTAAGTTGCGGAAAGTGGATGAATTTGCGGTAATTTTCTCCTATAATGCTCCCACCCCATGCCCAAAAAAACATTTGACACCTAAATGCATACTGATGAGGTATAAGATGTAACTTTTTGGTATTTAAAACTCACAGAACTTGAAATCCTGCATTTATCTGAAGAGCTTTTAATGTTTGATATCTGGTACAAGAGTTCCAATTATATCGTATTGCTTTCCTCAGCAATTTCAGATTATGAGATTCAGAGATCATTCTGTTTGGTGGTCAAATCATCTTGGCTGTCTTTGTCTTACTCGTTAGATTTACTGTTATATAGGTGGATTTGGAGCATAACCAGTATCGATCTTTTCAAGGATTGACATGTTTGATGCAAATATCTACTCGAAGCGAGGACTTTGTCATAGATACTCTGAAACTTAAGGTTCAAATAGGTCCATACCTGAGGGAATTCTTCAAAGATCCAACTAAGAGAAAGGTGATAAATTGTTTGTTATGGGTATTGCTGGCCTTTATTCAGAGCGATTTATTTATCTGATAATATCATGGTTAGGTTTTGCATGGAGCAGATCATGATGTCTTGTGGCTTCAGCGGGACTTCGGTATATACATTTGCAACATGTTTGACACCGGGCAGGTATGCAGCTGTTTACTCTTAGGACTGTGATCTGAATTGATCTGTCTCAATTGTTATGTAAAGAAACCAAATCACAATCTGTTTCCTGAGCTTATCTATATATGAAGAAGATTTTTAATTATTCATTTGCTTTTCTCATTCTTGATATTTGTTTTGTACCCGCATATCTTGGTTTTCTGTCTTCGATTTTCCTTATTTCATTTCTGTGTTTAATTGTGCAAGTGTTTTATTCTTTGAGACACACTCATAAATCTATGTTTGTGAGAAAACCTCTCAGACATAGTTCTGTATAATACTTCCTTCAGATCCACATGCTGGTTGTTTACTGAAATTTCTTTCGCTGTTGCTATTATTGTGTGTGAATTTACTTGTTCAGGTTTAACAGACCTAATGTTGTCTTGATATTCAGGCCTCGAGGGTAATGAATCTGGAAAGATTCAGTCTGGAGTATCTGTTGAATCATTTCTGTGGAGTCAAAGCTAACAAAGAGTATGCCCCCACTCAATAATCATTTAATTATCGACTTTATTCTGTCATCTGCCAGCCCTTCCATTTGAATGCAGATTATGATTTGTAAACTTATCGATACACTAATTGTAGATACCAGAATGCTGACTGGAGATTACGTCCACTCCCTCCTATAATGCTAAGATATACCCCTTTTTTTGGTCCTATGTCCCCTTCTTCAGCCAGCATGCCTTAAATCTTAATCAGGCACCATAGATTATTTTGACAGTTTTATTACTTGGATTAGATGTTAATTCCTCCATTGTTTCATGTTACAGATATGCAAGAGAAGACACACATTATCTGTTGTATATATATGATTTAATGAGGCTAAGGTTGAGATCTTTAGCTGCTGATGCACAATGTCCTGGCACTTCTCTATCAGAGGTAAGCATATTGTTATCTTTTTTCATGTTGTGTAGGAAAGCAAACATGTTTAGAGAATTCACATTGGTGACTGTTAGCTGCAATGGTCATACCGTGATGCTTGTTTTTCAGTTACCATTACTTGTTTGGGATTATTGAGTGTTTCCTTTTGAACACCTCACGTCTTTCTGATATCATTATTTCTTCACCAAACATCCCTGATGTGCATAGAAAATACTTGCACACCTACCCCACTTTGTTAGAGCGATTACCGACTTCAACAGCGTGCAAAGTTCAAAAATGACTTTGGCGTTTGGAACTCATTTTGAGAGAGAATTTCAAGAGGGGCATGATTTTGGATAATGTGTATTGAACAGGTGAATCTTTGGGAAAAGTAGAAGTTAGAGTGAGAGGGTGGGGGGATTAAGCAATATTGTGCACCACAGGTAGGGTTGGTGCATTTGTGAAGAAAACAAGGAGATTTGATGCATTTGGCCCTACTATATTTATGCAATGTAAATGATCTCGACCACTGAATGCTTATTCTATTGGTTTTGGTGCGCTTTGAGATGGATGAAGTTTTCACATGGTTTCCTGTCCTTTGTTTCCACTTTTCTCATGATAACAAATAGTTTACCTGAACTTTTTTGTTTCTGTAGGTTTACAATCGCAGTTATAACATATGCATGTCGCTTTACGAGAAAGAACTTCTTACAGATCAATCATTTCGAAGCATATATGCGTACGTGTCTCCTTCAACACTTTGTGATAGCCTTGACAAATATTTTTACAGTCGCATTGTTATTTTTTTCCTTTAATTTTGACTCTGAAGTAAAACATCAAATACATTTGTAGAGTGCGAGGAGCTGGTCTCAGTGCACAGCAGCTAGCAGTTGTCGCTGTAAGATTACCTACTATGTGAATAATTCAACTTTTATGTTATTCTCATCTCGTTAATCCCCTCCATCTTAAATCTTTTGTTCAGGGACTATGTGAGTGGAGAGATATCGTAGCACGTGCTGAAGACGAAAGTACTGGATTTATATTGCCCAACAGAACTCTTGTTGAGATAGGTATATCAGTTTTGTGACCAGATGCTGAAAGTCAACTTTGTTCAGTTATTTTCTTATTGACTTGGATAACCATTGTTATGCTTGATCCAAAGCTACGGAGATGCCTCTTACTACTAGCAAACTCCGTCGATTTGTGAGGTCAAAACATTCATATGTCGAACGCAACCTTGCATCTATTGTCAACGTTATCAGATGCTCCATGCGAAATTCTGCTGCTTTTGAGGCTGCTGCTGAGGAGTTAAAAGCAGTACCCAAGGTGGTACCTGTAAGTCTTGTACCTCCTAGTTTTAGTTATAGCCATGCATCCATCATGTGAATAATGATCATCTTTAACTTTGCATATTGTAGAATCAGTTATATTTAGGACATGAAACCATTAAATATTCTCCAAGGATGTTGTAATCATTGCCATAGTTTAAGACTATGTTACTTTACTCTTTGCAGGAACCTGAACATAAGTCGGAGACTATTGAAAACCATGAAGCGTTGTCTGAAGTGGACAATATTGAAACTAGTATTTCACCCAGATTATACTCCTACAGTGAACAAGATCCAACAAAGGAATCTCCGGATAGTCTAGATGAAAATGAGAATATAGAGACTGAAATAGATGTATATAATGCTTCTGCACTGAAGCATGAGGGCAGCAAGGAGAGAGAGAGCACACCAATTTCACCTATCATTGTATGTTATTTAACGTTTAATACATTGCAATTCCTACTAGCTGTCCAAGTTGTAACACTTCTAAGAAAACATCAAAATAAACAATTACCAGGCTGGAGCAAGTGTTGAAGTGTTGAAGAAGCCTAGCCGTACTTTTGGTGCACTACTTGGAAATTCATTGAAGCGAAAGCTTCGGCCGGATAAAAGAGTACGTTCATTTTGAATATGTTTGTTCCTTCTTTCTATTTAATTGGTGAAAGGTGAAGTCTTTGAATGCTAGAGTTTCATTCTACTTTCGACACCTAAGCTGATTGGGAAAAAATTTAGGCTGAGGTCTTGCACACACATAACATGGTTTCCTCAAATACTTTTGGCGATCCGATGAACTTCCTTTTTAATGTTCTGTCAATTAATTGAACATTCTGACCTTGATCAATGTATACTTTGTAGGAACCCGAACAAATGAAACTGGAGCATATCAAATCGGAAGTCAGCCTTCCGTTTCACCATTTCAAGACTACAAAGGAACAAGTACAAGAGAACATGGATTGCAGTGCCAAAAAATCTGAATTTCAGTTGAAATTGTCTCATCCAAAAGAACCTACACCTGCTGTGGAAGAGCCTGCCTCGCTGGAAGTCTCTCTTTGTGAAGAAGCTGAACGTACTTCAGGACGACCATCTTCCCCGTTGATTGTGTCTCATCCTGAAGAACCGACACCTGCTACTCAAGAGCCTGCCTTGCTGATGGAATTTCCTCTTTGTGAAGAACCTGCATGTGCTTCAGAAGGGCCCGATATGCAGCCGGAATTGTCTCTACGTGAAGAACCTGTACCAGCTACTAGTTCCAAAATGGAAGAGGTTATTTCCTTAGATTCCGATGATGAACCATCCCCCAACAGCATTGCTATACTTGCTGAGAACGGTATGGAACAGATGGAAGACAATGGTGGAGCTTCTGAGGAATTTGACGAGGAAGATGACGCAATGTCCATCTCTCATATGGCTTCTAACTTCCAAGAGTGTTTCCAGTCAATAAAGGAAACAAGATACGATTATGGTCAGAAATCTCGAGATCATGAGAGTCATGCACCGTTGAAGCCTTTTGACTATGAAACCGCCAGGAAACAAGTGAAGTATGGAGAAGTGTCCACGGGGAGTTCAAGAGGACGCAAAGCTGATGAAATTAGGGGCAAGATCGGTCAAGGGCATCGCAATGGTGGTTCAGCCATAAGTCAGAACGACGAGGTTACACAAGATTTGCCACAGGGTAAAAGACGCCAAGCTTTCCCTGCATCTGGTAACCGCAGTGCAAGTTTCCGTTGATCGACTCATAATTATGTTGTGCTGCTCTATTTTATTGTACTCTTAATCCTGTTGTGTTGTAGTTGGGAACAATGGTATGATGATAGTATTTAGTTCGGAAGTATGAACTGGGTTCTTTCACAATAAATGCTCATATGATTCCTTTTACCATCCCAGTATACTCTTTTAGTTAGTTCAATCATGTACAATATTGATGTAACAATATATCAATCCAGGAATTTGAATAAAACTCTTGATAATCAAAGAGAGCAATTTGTCTTGAATATGAAACCAGCTTTTGTCATTATGAACCACCCAAATAAACAGTTGACAGTAAATTCCTTAAATTTATGTATTTTCTGAAGGAAGTATGCCATAACAAGAAGAGCTGCCACAAAAGCATTTCAAGCCATTTTCTTTAAGCCTAGCCTCACCATAGCTAAATGTAAGTTCTTCATTTTCTTGTATATCCCTAGAAGCAAAGAAACAAACACGAGGTAGAAGAGCTCCAGAACTCCGGACAATTACCGGAGAGAGGTTCCCACCATCACACGAATGGTTAATGAATCTCGCAATGTTGCCAATTCTTGTTGCATCAATATTTATCCTCATACATACATTTCCGGATGAAAGATGCTCTTTCACAACCAGAAGTGCAGGAGATAACTTTCTCTTCGATGCAAGTTCATCGTATATCTCTTGCCGCCTTCTTGCCTCTCTTGTAGTCAATAGTTCACCTATATATAAAAGCAAATAAACATTCTTGAATAACTACAGAAGTAAGGCTAATCAAACTAACTTTTCACAATTTAAGAGCAAAATCTGAAGTTTCGAGCTAACACCCTACATTTACAAAAATTTAAGATGTCCAATGACAAACAATCAAATAAACAACTTTCTTCAACTACTATGTTTTCCAATTATTATTCAACTAGGATATGAACTGATTTCTTCACAGGTAAAAAGTTCAAATTTTAAAGTCATTTCAGAAATATACATACTGAAATTCACACTCAAACCTGCATATTCACAGACACATTTGATGGCGAAATTTACTTTCAAGCTTACACCCTATGTAGGTTATATTTTCAAAATGTTCAAGATTTTCAACTTCCATGCTTTCAATTGTCATTCAACTAGGATGAACTGATTCCTTCACTAGTAAAAAGTTCCAATTTTTGACACACTTCAGAAAGACACATACTAAACTCAATCCTGCATATTCACAAACAAATTTGGAGACAAAATCTGAACTTTCAAGCTCACACAGTTACACCCTATATGTACAAACTATTCAAGATTTCCAATGATAAATCAATGACATAAACAAATTTGGAGACAAATGTGCCCAACAAAATAAACTCATCAGCATACAATCTCCAACCCCTTCTTCTCATCTTTAACAAACTTCAACCACTATACTTTTCAATTACCATTCAACTAGAATATGAGCTGGTAAAAAGTTCCAACTTTTAACAAATTTCACAAACTATACAAACTAAAATTCAAACTCAAACCTGCATATTCACAAACAAATGAACATCTCCCAATAAACTCATCACCATACAAACTCCACCCCTTCTTCTCATCCCTAACAACCTTCAACTTCACCCTCACACCTCTCTGAGTAACCCTATTCCCACACTCCAAACCACACAAACAACTAGGTCCACACTCATGACCCAACTCATCTTTTTCATCCAAACAACAACATTCTTCACCACAACTCCTACACTCACACCCACTCCCCCCCTCTACTCTAAACAAAAAAGGGTCACTCCAAACCCGATAAAAATCGGGTCTTGGACAAATTTTAGTGTTCGGGAGACAAAAATCATGAACTAACCCCTTTACCGAATAAGTGCCCCATGGCTGTAAAAAGGTATCAAAATTAATGGGTAGTGTCTGGTTTTGTGTGTAGTAGAAGAAATCATATGGTTTTGAGTCAATTTTGTTAATAAATGGTGTTGGAAATTTTTCAAAACCTCTTGAAGCATCACAAGATCTTGTGTTTGTTACTTTTTTGGTGATTTTGTGAAGAGTTTTGCAAGAAGATGAAATGGAGGCTATGTCAATTGGAGGTAGATATGGAATAATGAGATTTAAGCATTGGATTAAAGATTTATCAATGGTGTTTTGATGATTATTGGGGTTCTGACGTTCGGTTTCAGACATCCTTGGAGTCTGGAGATGATATGTTGGATTATTGCAAGGAATGTAAAGGATTTTGATGGGGGACAATGTTTGGTATTGTGTTGTTATCGAGTTGGTTCGATTTGTTTGTTTAGTTGATAAGATGTTAATTACGGAGTATCTAATTTGTTTGGATACGATTTTTATTTGTTGTTCGAAAATTAAATTGTTAGTATCGCGCATTGCGCTTCATCCGCGTTCTAGCCATTTTTATTTAAGATAACTCTTTTACACTTCTTTATCTATCAATATATTAACTAAAGAAGCTTTCATACGCTCAACGGTAAATATTTCGAGATCTCAATATACCCAATACCGTATAGCCGCCAAAGCATAAGTAGGAAAACAATATGTGCTCTTTGATATGTGAAGACGCTGCTGGGGATGCCTCCATTTTATTTACCATTGGCGCCGAACCTAAACCCGTGTTTCGAGGAAATAGTTGTCCATACACGATAAGGGATGTATAGATTCTCAAGAATGGTAGCCGTGATGTTCTTCCCTTTCCACCCGACTTTGGCCTAAGTAACGCCTGCTTTAATAATGGTTTTATCGCTTCTCCCATCCATAACGCCTAATCGGTAGAGCTTACAACTACAAGTAATAATTACTCAGATAAAAATAAATTCATCAAAAACTTTCATTGAAAGAGTATATAACCTGGCTTATCAAATTAACGGTAATTAACGTTTATCATTTCAAGGGCTAGTAATTAATACAACTATCATCGGCTATAAGCAACCATTTAAATCTCGCTTTGACATTATAACTCATAATATTTATTGATTTATAATCCACAATCGATTAACGTATTTATACTACAAATTGAGATTCTACTTACGGAATAAAATAAGAAGTAAAAAATAGCAACCAAACACTCCTTGAACAATTTCAGAATTTTGACTGAAGGTTGATTGAACAATATATTACTACAACAATGTAAGAAAAGTCTTGAGAGTCAAAGTGTGTACACCACATATGAAACTTGTTCCTCTTTGTCTGCCTTCTTACATCTTCCTTAATCTCAACCATTATCTCTCATTGTATCCTTCAAAAGAACCTCTACAATACCCAAATTCATAATTTCACAGAGTTTTTTTAATTCAAGAAAGTCCATATTCATTCAAACTCAACCAACCTAATGCATAAACAACCAATCAAACACCTTCTCATACAATAGACCCTCAAATATGGACCACAAACACTCTTATTCTTCTTCCTCTGGAGGTTTTTTGTTCAAATTAAAGGTGCCCTTTATTTCAAAATCAAGTCTTTTGAGCTTTTTTGTTCTCATAATTGTTTAAAAAAATCAAGTCTTTTGTGCTTTGTTTTCATTTTTTTTTCAAAAAAAAAGTCTTTTTTAGCTTTTGTATGCTAATAAATATTCTAAAATGAAGTCTTTTGAGCTTTCTTGTTCTCATAATTGTTTAATAATTAAGTCTTTTGAGCTTTCTTGTTATCATAATTGATTAATTTTGACTCTTTTGTTTAATTTGGTTGTTGCAGAAAGTTTGTTTTGAGACATCATCTTCTTCAGATAGTGGTAAGGGAAAAAGCAAGTCAAAGTCAACGAACAGAAAAGTAGAGCATGGTTTTAATTTAGTCAAAGGACAATCAGGGCATGATATGGAAGATTACCATGTTGCTGAATATAGGAATAAGAAGGGTCATATGCTTGGTTTGTTTGCTATTTTTGATGGGCATTTAGGTCATAGTGTGCCCACTTATTTGAGGGATAATTTGTTTGATAATATTCTTAAAGAGGTAATTAAAGCTCCCTCATTTTAATTATGTCCAATTTTGGATAAGTTATTCCTTGATTTATTTATTTATTTGTTGATGTTATAGTTTGTTGCTTTGTTTGTTGATTCTTATGTTTCCATGACCTATCAAAGATTTTACATCCTACGACTATCGGATATAATGGAATAAATTAAAATGACTTGTTACACTACCTATGCTTATTATTTATTGTGAAGTAGTAGATTGCTGTTGCAGTTCATGTTGTGTCAATTTGGAAATAGACTGTTTGTAAGGATGCGAACTATCCGATCCCTCTTGCCCCCTTAGGCGGGAGCCTCTTAATAGGCATTGGGAAATGTTATTGCTATTGCATTGTTAGTTGATTCCTATCTATTGTTACTTTGTAATATTCTGTTGACCTCTTGAACTATGCTTATACTGATACTCACTATTCTGCAGCGCAATTGTCTTGTGATAGTAGTAAAGTTTATTAAAATGATGTATCTAGTTATCAAATAAGTGTTATTTGGTAGTCATTAGATAAAATAGTTAATCTCTTCAATGATACTAAAAGTTAATGCCAGAGCTGGTTTAGTAGTGTAATGAATGTTAACATTATGGCTTCATTCTTCTTATATACTGCCCAGTTTCTGGAAAGATCCCGAGACTGCAATAAAGAGCGCATATCGTGCCACAGACAACCTCATATTACAGAATTCTGGACAACTTGGACCTGGCGGATCAACGGCAGTAACAGCAATTGTCATTGATGGAAAAGATTTATGGGTGGCGAATATTGGTGATTCAAGAGCCGTTTTATGTGAGAGGGGCACTGGCAATCAAATTACTGTTGACCACGAGCCAGACAAAGAACGGAAAAGGATTGAGAAGCAGGGTGGCTTTGTTACTGCATTCCCCGGTAAAGTTGCAATATTATTCAGCTAATCGATGCCTAATTCTTGTCACCTTGAATTTTGTGTAGATAGCGAAAAAACTTTTAGCGTACAATGTAAAAGTTAACCTATATTTTAGAATTTTGAGACTTCTGCTTTTGAAAGCTAATGTATAATTTCAGGAGACGTGCCACGAGTTAATGGGCAGCTTGCTGTAGCACGTGCCTTTGGTGATCAAAGCCTAAAAGCTCATTTGAGTTCAGATCCAGATGTGCGGCATGTACCAATAGACCCATCGATGGAATTTGTTATATTGGCAAGCGATGGTTTATGGAAGGTAAATATAATTGGAATCAGGATACATGGGCATACAATTACAATATATGCAGTACCATGTGTAGAGATAGAATTGTATTATTAGTAGAGCGAAAGACGTGTCTGCTTTCCTATTACCTAATGGTACTAAAGCTAAAAACTCTCCTGCAAAGTTATTACTTCATTAGATCATATGCACAAACTCTGAGGGTTCATATTGAGCTAGTATAAGTTGTACTTTCTGTATTATATAAGTTAATCTAATGACAAAACTATATCAATATTTAGCTAGTACAGAGAACTTAATTGGCAATGTACTTCCCATTTTGTAAAATGATGAGGAGGTTGTCGATAGAATTTCAAAAAAATTATGACCAAGTTCGCCCTCATATTGTTATTTTCTGATTTTGTTCAACTTCTTGATTCGGATCCAGGATTTCAAAAATGGGTGTTCCTAAAACTCAATATATACCAAAATATAGAAAAAAAAAACGATAATAATAATAATAAGTGAATTCATAAATTACGGTGTCTTGTGTGGAACTTTAGAGTTTTAGGTTATAAAAGCAAAAAATAAGAAAGAGGAGGGCTAAATTTTGTTGAGAATTGAAGAGGTTTATGTATAGTGGATTTTTCTTTATTTATGGAATTTTATGTTGATATCATAAAGGTTAGGTGATAATGGTAAGTTGGTAACCGAATATAGATGCATACTCTAAGAAACTGATGGATTGTTAATTAATCAAATCAACGCAGTCAAAAAAAAAAAAGATGGAGCTCCTTCGACTCGATCTTGCACAGCTAAGATAGAACACATTATCCATCCTGGCGGAACCTCTTTTTGTATTTTGGGTGTTCCTGGGCACATGGTGAATACCATGTAAATCCGCCCATGTTCTTGATTGCTTACTTCTATCTGTATGCATGAAGATTTATGGAGGAATTCTGATGGGCAGGTAATGACTAATCAAGAAGCAACTGATTTGGTGAAAGCCATAAAAGATCCAAAGGCAGCAGCTAAGCGTTTAACCACAGAAGCATTGGGAAGAAAGAGTAAAGATGACATTTCATGCATTGTGATTCGTTTTGCATGATGCTTCAATGGCTATTATAAGTTGGGGGGTCTCTTTTATCGTCTACATCTGGATCGTAAATCATGCATGTCACTTATTCAAAAGAAAAAAAATAACAATAATCTGCAAAACTTCAATAGCATCATCGTCTGAAGTCATTTACTCCTGGCAGCCCCCATCCTCTTGCTTGTGTACAGTTCTCTGCGGTGAGGTGAGATTCCTGCCATATTCATATTTCTTACACACATATATACATTGAGAATTCGAGCTTGTGTTTGTAGTTTGTACATGGATGAACATAAATAGTTGAACTTAGCGCATTCGTGTTCTATGGTTGTTTTGTTATAAATGTCAATTCTTTCCGATAGATAAAACAAACGTGTTACATGTGTGATGGACTGATGGTGAACTTGTATTGTTTTTAATGTCATTCATCTTAAATTCTTAATAATATATGTTTCTTATAGATTTGTTGCCTACTGCATTCTATTAATATAGAAGGTTTATTATTTTCCACAATGGAGTAGCCTATCGTACCCTCTTCAAATTCTACTAATTCGCTCGTCATTACTTTATCAAGGCTATGAATACGAGCAATGCCATTGCGGATCTAGATCTTGGAGGCTTAGTAAAATGTGATATTGTTATTTACAATCTCTACTTCTCTATTATTTTGTTTAATCCATGAAGCTAGTCCTAGTTTATGAATGAATGGAATTTACAATCAAATAGACTATTCTCACTTTTGATTTTCAACGCGTTTGTCATAATGCTACGTTTTAATACAAAGACTATGCAACGCGTTTTCATAATAGGACACCTAAAATTTAGAAAGGTGAGTCCAACCATATAAAATTGATATGGTGGATCTATCATTGAAAATAGCGTTTAATGGTCTGTAGCAACAAAGCTCCAAAAATCTAGTATTGTGATATAGCTACCTGCCACTATACCGTTATTGCAACGCTATTGAAAACTATGGGTGGATATATTTTGATTGGATTTCTAGTAGACTTCCCAACTTGATATCGAATAGAATCGATTTTGGGTCCATCCTACTTATTTTCATGTGTTTTCAAATGGTTTGGGTATGTAAAAACTCGATTCAAATCGACTAGATAACATCATCACCTCTACTTGTAATATTTTCTTATGTTTTGATTTTATTACAAACTGGGACATGTAATAAGTCGAACTTCTTTGGATTTCAATAGGTTATATCTGGCTCGTAGAGTCATGCTCGGAAATTCTATTCAACTCAAGATTCGAACAAATCGAAAAATCAAAATTTGATTCGAAGTTGAAACATTTCTAAGATGAACAAAATTAGTTAAATAACGACAATTATTGCTGAAAATATCAGCATATTGATGATCAAGAACACACCTACCACTATGCTCATTTGATTTCCTCATCCTCACTGCAATGTGGTTTATTTTTCAAGATTACTAGTATGGTATAGTAGGGGGAGGTGGTGATGCATAGGAGACTCCACTGATTGGTGGAAGAGGTACATTGTCATTTGATGATGGTGGTGGTGGTGATGGTGGTTGATGTTCGTAACCGCATCCACCGGGTGGTGGTGGTGGGGAGTTGGGGTGTGTTGGAGTTGGGGTGTCATGTGATGGTGGTGGAGAGGGGGTATATTCTTGATTTGGAGGTGGTGGTGGTGGAATGGAATATGTTGGTGGAGGAGTGTAAGTTGGTGTTGATGGTGGTGGTGGTTGATTGGAATGAGTTGGTGGTGGAGGTGGTGGACTACTGTGATAAGAAGGCGATGGCGTGTAAGTTGGAGGTGATGGTGATGGAATGTAGGTTGTTGTTGGTGGTGGAGGTGACGATGGTGGTGGAATGTAGGTTGTTGTTGGTGGTGGAGGCGACGATGGTGATGGAGTGTAGTATGGTGGTGATGGCGATGATGGTGGGGGAATGTAGGTTGTTTGTGGTGGTGGAGGAGACGATGGTGATGGAGTGTAGGTTGGAGGAGGTGGTGGTGATGATGGTGTGTAGTATGGTGGTGGTGGCGATGAGGGTGGTGGAATGTAGGTTGTTGGTGGTTGTGGCGGTGGCAATGACGGTGATGGAGTGTAGGTTGGTGGTGATGAGGGGGATGGGGTGTAGGATGGAGGAGGTGGTGAATGATAATGTACCCTGGGCAACAACTTAGTTCTTGGAGGTGGTGGTGAATGGTACTTATTCTTGTCTGATCCACCATGACTAGGTGGAGATGGTATTGGTGAATGGACAGGTTCCAATGGCTCGTTGTTCCTTGGTGGTGGCGATCGTCGATTATTCTTGTCCGAAGAGCCCTTTTTGGGTGGTGAATGGCTCGGTGCAGGTGCTCCATGGTGGTTCTTGTCGGACGAGCCCTGGCCGGGAGGTGACGACGTTGGTGGAGGCGCCCGGTGGTGGTTCTTGTCTGAAGAGCCCTGCCCAGGAGGTGCAACATTTTTGGGTGGATTTGGGTTAACAAAGCAAGAACTTTTCCTACAATCATAAGGCTTGGAGGCCTCAGAGGAACACTCTTTAGCTGACCTCTGATCACTCTTCCCTGGAATACAATTCTTGCTGTTGTATGACAAACCACTCTTTCCGGGTCCGAAAGCCGCTGCACACGAGGGCGCCTCCCCGGTGAAATAGTTGAACGAGTAAGTGAAGTTCTGGAGGCTAGGAAGTTGACAAACACCTTGAGGAATCACACCAGTGAATCTGTTATGTGCAACATTCAATTGCTCCAAACTCTTCATACTTCCAACCGAAGGCGGTAATGGTCCTTGAAGGTTATTGAAGCTTACATCAAACACTGTTAGTTTCTTCAATAGTCCGATCTGAGGAGGCAAACACCCTGTGAGATTATCATTCATGAGGATAATCTCATTCAATGTCTTCCCCATTTTTCCAATGCTTGCAGGAATGCAGCCTCCTAGATCATTGTTAGCGAACACCAAAACCGAAACCGGAGAGTTTCCAAGGTTTTGTGGGATTCCAAACTTGAATCTGTTGTCATTCAAGAACAATGCATCTAGTTTCTTGTTGAAAAGCTCCAATGGAACTGGCCCCTCGAAGTCATTAAACCTGAGGTCCAAGAACTTCAACTCAGGCAATGAGAGTACTACCTCCGGAAAGCCTCCAACGAACCGGTTGTTGCTTAGATCAAGCTCGAATAAGAGCTTCAATTTCTTGAATGATGGTGGAACAACCCCACAAAATCTGTTGGAATTGATGTGGAACAATGCGAGATCGGTGAGTAGGCCGAGCTCGTTGGGGAGGTATCCGGCAATGTCCGCATGGTTGAGGTCAATGCCGGCAACCACCCTCATGGAAGCGTCGGTAGGCAACGGAGCACAATACACGCCGCCGTAGGAACACACATTTGGGCCGTTCCAGTTGGCTGTGAAGTTAAATGGGTCAGAGAAAATGGCCTTCTTCCATGATTGTAATGCAATGTAAGCTTGGCTTAGTCTAGTGTTCTCAAACTGAAGTGTTTGGAGGTCATTCATAATGGCTTCAAGGTCATCATTGTGTATTTCTTCTACTGCTAAGCAGATGTTTGAGGCTAAAATGAAACATATGATGGTTGTTATGAACAAGAAACGAAGAAGGTGGCGATGGGGCGGCGGCATTGCCGGTTTTTTCTTGATTAAATGCTCAACAAGACACAAGAGAGGAGGGGGGAAGGGGAGGGAGGAAATGGTGAAGATTTGAGGAAATCTGAACACATTCAATAACAGATAAATAATTTAGTTTGGGTGAGCCAAAAATGAATAGTTAAGAGTACTGGAGCAAATAATGTTTCCTGTCTGTGTCCCCTCTTTGGCTATGGTACTGAATTATGAATGCAATGAATGAATACAGAACAGCAAATGGATATCACCAATTTTTTTTAATTTTGAATTGGATTTTGTCACTACAAAAATTCGATTCCAGAATAGCAGAATCTCATTATTATGAGTAAAATCTCGTGGCCACTGGACTAACCCTAACGGTTTGATATCACCAATTTATTCTTATTGACTCTTTTATTATAAAATGACTATTTTAAAGATTATAGTATAATAATTTTTTAGAATCCTTGGGGATGATTAATTTCTGGGTTTTTTAAATATCTTATTTTAGGGGGGAGAAATCTTGTTGGTTGACAGATTATGTTAATTAATGGTTGTCCACCAAGTTGGAATTTTGAGCAGGAGATTTGATGAGACTTGAAAAGGGTGTAGTATGATTAGAAAATAATTAAACATAACGGGTCTGTGCATTAATGGTTGTATGGTACAAGAAAATAGATAATTGGGCACCGATTTGTGACCAATTATGATTTGTTTTAACTTTTAAGTAATGAAAGTGGTGATGATTCTTGGATTTGTTGTATGATTAATGAAAGAGTAAAGGAGATTAAATAATTAGAAGCAACCACGTTGTTTGAGTTATGAACCAAAACAAAGCAGGGGCCAGAGAGTAGGTGGAGGAAAGTCTTCGTTTGATTGAAGCAAACCTTTATTCGTCGAGTTCGTATTACATAAACCTTGAGTTAACATAATAGACTACAAACCACATCAGCTATGTATGGTATGTCAAGCTCAAATAAATAAAGTATTAATAATAAAATTAAACTCATAACTTTACGGTCATAAGTTCACCTACTCGGTTACTCCATCAACATAATCAGCCTTCCAGCTAAATAGACAGTTCACTTGGGGAAAAAGTCATATAAAGACGATAAGCAGTACACTGCGTAACTCATTTATTGCACATTTAATATTTACTTGTGTTGGTAAATTTGCTCCTACACTTATAATGGCTACCGACGTATCATTATGTTATGCTCCATATTATGTTTATTTTATATCAATAAGATTAAAAAAAATAGAAAAAAGATCAATACAATAATTAAGTGTTTAAACTAATGTAAAAAAAAAGGGGGATATATCTACTTTAGAGTTGTACACATCTCATTACTTTCATATATATTCATTGGATTGTTTGTACATAGCATCAAGATAACGTACCAGCTTGATCCAAAATTAGCTTTCGAAACTTAATATTGAAGCTTATGAAACATAGAATCTCAATGTTAAAATAATTGAAGTCGACTACATAATCGCCTTGGATCACATACCTCTTTATCGTGTACCCTAAGAACGAATTGCACATCGATTTACATGAAGATCATGAGTATTTCAAGAAAAGACCGCGAGTCTGCTGAAGCAATGCCGGCTACAGCTTACCTATTTGGCATGTTGCATCTGTTGCCGGTTGAATTGCCTCTCTCTGGACATATTTATCTTTCGTTCAGAACCATATCCTTGCTCGACAACATCTGAAATTCGTCGTGACCTTGCAGAATAATTTTCACCCTTATAGCCAATCTTCCTGTTAGACCTTGGAGATCTTTTACTCATAGGTTCACTAGATATTGCTCTGGCTGAGCTCCTCACATCACCTCTTGAATTCTTCTTCGCAGAAAATTTGGTTTCGTTACTTAACCTTCCTCTTTTATTTGCATTGCCTTCATAATAACCGACTTGATCATCATCATCCTCTTCGCTGTCAGTCTCCTCATCCGACGAGCCATACACTTCTTCATCATCTTCCTCATCACTTTCAACATTTTCAATATCTTCTCCGTTGCCCTTGTGCTTGGTGTAGCCATCCTTTTGTTTAAGGCCTGTTTCCTTAGCTCCCTCCTTCCCGGAATTCATCAAGTTAAGGTACTTAAACCTCATCTCCATCAATGGATTCTTCTTGATGAGTGCACCCCTCTTATAACCATCCCTCAAAACCACGGTATGTGTTCTATTCTTACTAGAAACATAAAATATCCCAGGATGTTGCAGCATTGCCCGCTTAAACCTCGCCCGAAGCCCTAAATACTCTCCCATAAAAAGGACACTCTCCTTTTCCCCTTTATTCCCTACAAAAATATTCAAAAGCTCATGCAACACTCCCACCGCCCACTTATCCGACTCATCACTCGCTGGTGCCATATTCATTGCATCAACATAAGGCGAAACATAGGGCAACTTCTGCCATTCATCCACCCACATCTTATACTTCTTATCCATCTCAAACCCACTCGAATATTTCAGCGGAAACTGAGAAAACAATAATCTTTCGTCTTTCTTCCCACTATTTTTCCTTCTCTCTAATTCCGCTCGTCCAGAATCCTTCTTCTCCCCCTCTGGCTTCTCCTCCACCTTACCTCTATTCATCGACCACATATTTTCCATAGCCGAAACCGCAAGCTCATCAGTCCAACAAACTAATTCAAGCATACCATCATTCCCACTCACCCTAAAATAATCAGGAAAATCGGGAACAATAAACTCCACAAAATTATCAGGCAACCCCAACTCCCATTTAAGCCTATCAAAAACACTCAAAGAAATCCTATTCATCCTACCAATCATCAACATCTTCAACAACCTATCAGCTAAATCCTGCTTATACTCCACACTTTCATAAACCAAGTTCTCCTCAGCATCAAGTTCAAGAACTTCATTTGTGAGCTTAATGTGAGGGTGTAGAGCAATGTTACCTGCAGTGACGGAACCATAAAATTTATGTAGACGTGACAAAGAAACTAATATTACACAAATGATGGAAAATATAAAAATTTAGGAGAATGAACAACATAATTTTTTTTAATAAATATATGGTAAAATCCTACATTTTAATAGCAAAAATTCATTTTTAAAACACTTAGGGAGGCGACTGCCCCTCTAGCTGAGGTAAAACTTACAAACTAATGATAGGTGAGGTGAATGTTTTAAAATGTTATTTGTATAATATTTTATTTGTCAAACTAAAATGAAATATAACTATAACGTTCCCCTATATCGCACCCCTTAATCTAGGTGAAACGAGATCAATAAGCTAGGCGGATATAGAAAATAAAATCCCAAACGAGATTAACTTTAAAAAAAAAAACGTATGTTCACCCCGATCAAAACAAACCATTAATTAAGCTAGGCGAATACTGAAAATAGAATCCAAAAAACGGGGCGAACTTAAAAAAAATTAACTTATGCTCCCCCAATCCAAACAAACCATTAGCTAAGCTACATGAATGAATACAAATATAATCAAACAGGAAATGAGCTTAAAAAAAAAAAAAACTTATGCTCACCACAATCCAAACAAACCATTAATTAAGCAAGGCGAATACAAAAAATAGAATCCTAAATGGGCTGAACTTTTAAAAAAAACTAACTTATTTCACTCCAAACCAAACAATCCATTAGTTCCACCACTAACATTTTACCTGGAAAAAACTCAAGAAAAACAGATGGGTATTTTCGTATGAATTCAATAGGTCGAGTTGGCAAATGGAGGGCATTTTTGGATTGAGTAATGAGTGAGAGAGGGAGGGATTTTGAGGGTTCAGATTTGATCAAATTCTTGAGGTTTAAGACAGCTTTAAGGTTCCTTTCGCGGAAAACCACGTGGTCGAGACCCTTGTCTCGGACGAAGTTTATTGGGGTGGAGGTATAGCAGAAGAGGCGGCGCTGCTGGTGGTGGGTGGCGGCGGAGAGGGGGCGGAGGAACTGCATTTCAGGGTTTAAGTAGGGTGTAGAAAATGCAACTCTGTTTCGTTGTATTATAGACTCGCATGTACCATAGTACAAAATTTCGTATTAATTCTTAGAATTCGTATTAAGATTTATTTAAAGAAAATTTAAATTTATTGGCCAGGTTTAGGATACGTCGTGATTTATTCACTTGTTAAGATAGGGGCACCGAAGCCAGGCTAACTTCATTGTTTTTTGTATTATAATCTTGTACTAAAAAATGTCCAATTTTAAATCTTTATATTTTGGAATGAAATGTTTTTGTATATTTTGAATAATATTTGATGGAAAGTAATCAAAATATAATGTTTTAGAGTACTTGTATTTATGGGCGGATCTCATTTTGTTCACGTTTGTTCAGTCGAAAGTTCAATTGATTAGTAATGTAATTGTATAAAATAAAAGGGTAATGGTTCAAATCTTGATAACTTCCAAATTTTAACTTTTAAAACTCTCTTTTGTTACTTAAAAACTCTCAATTTTTTCCTATATATGAATTTTACAATACTTTATTTGTTTATTAAATGTTCATCTAAATATAATATTCTTCATTTGAATTCTTGATTACCTTATCAAATACAATGAAAAAAAAGTATTGTATGTTTTGAACAACGACTTCGATTCACGTAGATCCGCCCATGCTTGTATTGTAACAAAATTCGTTGAGACGGGGTATTATTATTTATGAATTGGTCATAATTTGATTTTAATAAAATGTTTTATCTATGTATTTTATAATAATTAATGCAAGGAGGCGTGCGATGCCGCGACATCTGATCGATTTCTCAAATATTCGATACATTTTTTATGTTTAATTCGAATCATTCTAAGCGTGTAAAAACTTCGCAGCTCTTTTGAATTTTTCTAATTAATATTTTTATTTTTTGAAGGGATACTTTTATCACAAATAACTCTTTAAATATAATATAAAAATTACTGATAAAAATCGATATCGTAGTGAAATATTATCTGGCCCCGGAATGTCCGTAGAGATACAAATATTATTTTAATAATTTGATATCCTCTAACTAAATGTATTGAGGAATTGATCATCAATATTGTATCATCGAATTATTTGCTTTTATGTTGGTTAAATTAGTATGATTTAAAAAGTATAATTTAAATTTTTAGAGTAGTCACATTATATAAAATTCATATATGCATGGAAGTAAATAAAAATATCAATAATAAAATAATAATTCCACTCAAATCATATAGTTTATTTAACTAATACCTATTATAATAATAATAACGATAGTTCTACATAATAATAAATAATAATAATTCTCTGAAAAATATATGATTATTTAGCCTTACTTTTATTATAAATAATTCTACATAAACGTATTACCACTTTATCCTAAAGATTGTCGCTTTTTGACTTTTCACTTTTCATAGTGAACTTTTGGCCAAGTAGATATTATTTTGTTTTATTAAGTTTATAATATTTTAAGAAAAATATATCAAGAAAAATAAAAATAAATTATTTAAAATTTAGTATATTTTTTCGTCAAGTATTATAAAAGCGAAAAAAAAATATACTACGATCAGACCAATATAAAAAGTCGAAAGTCAAAGTGAACAATGCTTTTGGCGGAAATGGAGGTATTATTAACACACAAATTATTAAAGATTGAAAATAACAAATGATGAGAAAACCATATATTGATGAAAGGAGTAATAAATTTATAATATATAATATATGAGGCATATTCTTGTAAATTGAATGCATTAAGTTATAAATGCGAAATTGAGCAAAAATAATTGTGTTGTGTCCCCAATACCTTTGCATTATTAAGCGTGCATTTTGGAGGTAAATAAAAGCGAAGTTAATTAAAAAGTAGGATATGCAGCCAATTACAAATTATATATATGCCAAATGTATATGATGTATCATCCTCCTTGAGCATGCGTATGTCTTGATTATAACTTCCCGATTGATAATCTTGCGTGTATGCAAGTATAAAGTATGATGAAATTAATACAATCCTAATTACTTATTATTTGGCCGTTTCGTATATCGATGTGAAAATGTGACAATTAATTAGTAATTACTCATTATTTAATAAATATAATATATCATTAGATTTATCTTTGAAAGTAGTTTCGTAATATTATTTTAACACATAATTTTTGAGCAGTATAGTTTAAGGAAGTAAAGAATGATAGTCGAATTTAAAACCGATATACAACGTCAAATAAAAAATGGATGGAATAGTAGTTAGTGCACATTAGACTCACACAAATTTTTAGATTTTTTAGATGGAAGGGTAATTTAGTAATTAGCAATCTAAAAGGAAAGAAAACCTTGTGCTTGATGTGACTTTTTATATATGTTAGTGATATATCGCTAGCTTTTATATATGTTAGTGATAGTGATATATGGGATAGGAGTTATTGGGAGAAGGAAATAATTGCATTTTTTTCATTGGCGGAAATTACTTGTATGCTCTTCCTAGATACTACTATACTAAACTAAAAGTTTGTATCACAAATCTAAGCCTGTTGCTTCCTTCGATCCCTTTTAAGAACCGTCACTACTTGATAAGTGATGGATTGGTTGATGCTATTCATCTCATGTTAAAATATCTTTCTATGTTTCATTTTGCTATCATCTTCTCATGCTAATCTCATGGAAGAGCATGGTTTTTCTCATTTTGTTCACCTCACTTAATTCTAACTGATTGAAGAACAGATGGAACCAAAGAAATCTTTTTAGTATGGTAAATCTAAATTGAGATTCTTAGACACATCTGAGGAAAGGAATCTAGGGATGAGCTAACAACACAAGCAAAATATTTGGAAGAATCTTGGTATAGCTTTTCCAATTACATTTTGTCAATTCATTTATTTGCACTAACTTTGAAAGATTCGACCGCTTTTCCAATATATCACTTTAGGAATGATATGTTATTACGTCATCACGAGGTCTATCCAGTGCACACTCAACGAGTAGCGATTGCGGGTCCCCGTCACCACGAGATCTATTCAGTGCGCACTCTACGAATAGCCGTTACGAGTCTCCGTTACAAAAGAGGCCATGCTAAATTGTTGCTACTCATGGTCCAGAATGACCAATGAAGCATAAGATGGCAGATTTATACAAAAAACAAGCACAGGAGTGTGGCAAATACAAGAATGAATTACAAACCATATGAAGCATATATTCTCAATTTGGATATATCACAAGGCATTTGAATGAGATAGGAAAAACAAAAAAGAAAATAGAAACTGGTCATTTGAAAAAAATTAAATAGACAATTATTCATTGAACAAAATATACAGGGCACTAATTCTTTCATACACAAGAAGAAGAAATTGAAAACTTTTGATGTATAAAAGCAAGTCGTAAGGAGTATGCACCTCGCAATCACAATGAAAGCTACCGAGTCCTCCAAAGCAAACAATCAAGCAGGTCTGACAATTCAGCATTCACTTGCTGATCTACTCCTGTTTTCTGATATGATCATAGGAGCATAAAATCTAGGAACGCCATAACGCAGACACTCAACGAGCTAACTTATAGCTAGTCGTACTTCTCTCTCCAGGTGTACACAAGAAAAAAGATCCATGATAGAGCCAAGGCAATGTCTGCAACCACTAGCCTCATCCAATCATGACCAAGATCATCGAGCTTCCTCTCAAAGTTATATCTCCAAATTGCCATAGATACATGAAGCATCACACAACCTCTAGCAAAGAAGCCCTGAAACTCCCTATCTTTCACCAATCCCACCATAAACAACAAGAAACCAATGGCACATAAAAGCAACCCCGAAAATGAATCCGATGTTCTAATTAACAACGCATCATGAGGCGTCGATCCCAACAATTTACTGGCATGATCTTTGCCATGACTAAACACGAAAAACTCATTCGAATAGAACATCATTAAAATTCCACAACTCAAGGCCAGCAGACCATGTAAACCACACATAAGAAAGAAACCAGTTGGCCCCATTTTACACCCAATTAATTTCTCCTTTGCTCCAAAAGTTCACTAATCACTACCTCACCAATTTTTTCCCTTTGCAACCAAGATTGGATCTTTATGCAGCAAAAACTCTATAACTTTCACCTTTTATCACACCTTAAATAACCCATGTTAGAATTTCAACCAAATCAACCTCAGCCTACACTTTTACTAATAAAAACAGTATTTTTTGCATTTAAATTAATCAATATTTTGATCCAATATAGTCAGATTTGAACACTCTTGTTCCACCCAATGAACAAAAACCCCTCACAATACATAAAAAATTCAAGAAATATAAAAACTGCCCAACAAGCAGAACCCTTTACACTATTAATTTCACTTTTGATCACACTTTAAATAACCCATGTTAGAATTTCGACCAAATCAACCTCAACTTAAACTTGTACTAATAAAGACTGTATTTTTACACTCAATCAAACAATAATCTGATCCTATATAGTCACATACTCAGATTTGCATACTCTTCGTTCCAGTGGCGGAACCACTATTTTTGTATAAAGGAGTTCGAACTCCCTTCCTTATCATATATATATATATATATATATATATATATAAGAAAAAATATAAAAATTTAGAGCGAACAACAATTTTTTTTGAAAGAAATACTATAATTTTCGAAAAAATGCTTAACAACAATATATTTTTCTTTTTCAAAAAATTACGAACGACTACTTTCCTACTCCCACAGTTCCTCCACCCAACTAACAAAATCCCCCCAAACTACAAAAAAAAAAAAAAATCAAGAAACATATAAAAACTACCCAACAAACATACCCTTTAACCTTCCAATATTGACAATAAAATGAAAAAATAATATAATACCTGAAAAGACAAAGTAAATACTTCAATTTAACAGTTTGTAAAGATCTCTTACATGATCGAACAAGGTTTAGGCTTTTATACTGACAACTTTGGATCCATAAAAACAGGAATTATTATTATATTTTTGTTGAAGTGAGAGATTGGATATGCAACAATAAACAAGAATGGGGATTTATGGGAAGAAGAAAAACATGAGCTCATTCGTTGCTTGAATATTGATTTGTATGGGGAGTGGGGTTATTCTTAGGTGTTAGCATCATTTTTTTAATTTATAAGATCAATTTTTTTTGTCCGCTCCACGCCTTCATGTCGACATGAAAAATAAGGAATTGCCATCATAACCTTTTTAACTCTAAAAATATTCATTATTAAAACGAATATTTGATCCCCGATCATATTTATTTCTTATTTTAATAAATATAATTATAATATATGATATTATTTTGTTACTATAATTTTTCATAAGGTAGATAAAAATCATGAATTCATATGATTTTAATATATTTAAAAAATAGATATATCATTAATGTAGGTATAGCTTATGAGATTTCAACAATAACAAAATTTCTAGATACAATTGATATATGTTAAATGAGACCTTATTTATCAAAAAAGCAGAAACAATATATATATATATAGGCATTGAGTAGACTGAATTCGGTCGGAATTGGCATTATTCGATTAAAATAGTTCGGCTCGTGGCTCGGTTCGATGCTTATGGCTTGTGAAGCCCAGGAAACGCCCAAATGCGAGGATTGATGGAATGGGGCCAGAGCGATTGCAAAATAGTTCATTAGGCTACATTTGATCAATTCACTAACTTAGATATGATATAAGCTATGTTGGCGCCGTTAAAATCTGAAATTTATCATCGTCTATCACCGTTTTAACTACTACATTTAAATTACTATTTCACCGTGAATTCCGATTCGATTCGTAAAAGGTGTTCCAAGCGTTCTTTCAAGCAGTTCGATTCGATTCGCCAAAGTTCGAGCTCGGTCGCGGTGTTGGCAGTATACTCAAGCGTTAAATTAAGATTGTGGCTGAAAGCGTGTTTGAGCGCAAGTTAAATCTTTGAAGCGTATACTCGAGCCGGTAAAGTTCGTATAGTTTGCAGTTAGTTTCTATTTCACATATATATATATCACATGTGAAAATAAGATTGAAATTCTCTACAGTGACACAATAGAACAATTAAAATTGTTGAATGGGTGATATTATTATAAATTATAATGAGATATTTGATGGGTTATGTCGGTAGTGGTGATGGGCAAAATAAAGAAGATTCATGGAATCATTGATGGAGTTATTGTAATCTCATAATTCATAAATCATAATCACACTATGAGTTGTTGAGGCCAAAAACTTATAATAGTGAGGTCCAACTCTTTTTGGACCAAGGTTAATTTCATTATCGTCCACGTATGATGTTATCTACTCATAAATATAAAATTGATGATTGATAATTTTATTCCTTTTATATACTAGTATAGATAAAGTATTGGGTGTTGAATAATTTTTTATTACTTCTTCTAATTAATAAGTAATTTGGTATTGATATCAATAAATTTGATTTCAATTTTTTCTCATAAATATTAGAGTTATTCTTGTTATATCGTGCTTATAGGATTAAGATAATGACCAAATATGTAATATTGTATCATAAACAATCATTTGAGTCTTGTATACTAGAATACATACGCTACATTTGTACCGGATCGGAGCATTGCCTTGATAAACTATATCACAAAGTGACACATGCCAATAATTAAAAAGTATTAATTCATAATTCCGATCACTTAAAATTGAATTGGATAATAATATTTATGGGATGTAGGAAGTAATAATCATATTTGGAGATATAGGCAAATGAAACATTAATTGGGTGAATCCAAGGTAAGAAGATACGTAGCGAAAATGTTGGAAAACCAATTATTATAATTTTCCAAATCTAAGTTATGTGGTTATCTGTATGCATGCCCAAAACCCCTTTTATGATCAAGGGTCAATTTTCAACCTTTAATATTAATAGGGAAATTAAAAACATATATAATTAACATATTCATTGACAATTTAATTAACATTCTTCTTCTTGAAGAAGATGTGATCTATCTAGGAAGGTGTTTGGGTGAATACGGTTTTAAAAATGATTTGAAAACGTATAATCTACCCAAACAAATAATAATATTATTTGACAAAATGTCAAGGGGAAAAGGTGATACCAAGGTTGCTGTGGCTATACACAAGAACAAAAGCAGCCAATATGCTATGAAATGGGCAATTGATCGTCTTATTGATAAAGGGAATAAACATGTTAGCTTAGTCCATATCAAATCTAGATCATCTCTTCCTAATATTATATCATCATATCTTCCTATTATGCGTATGTTCTTCTTTTCCATCATCCTCATGCATTCATCACATTTAATATCTTATTAGTGGTTCATAAGAGGCTTTCTTGGATCAAGATATATAATATGCTAGGTTGGGTTGGAATATGATTTTGTTGAATTTATTCTAAAATTTATCGAGCAATATTTATTTTCTAAATGATTATCGATTGTTTTTTCATCTTCATTACGAGAATGGTTAATAATAAAGGCGTAAAACCTTGTCTGTCTAGGCCGAGATATATTATAGCAATCACGCTTCAAGTATAATACATTATGTTGGATATCAATAATGATTTGAAGTCAAAATACTTCCAACTGTAACTTCATATGTGACAGTAAATTTGTGTAGCCAAATTAATGACATTATAAGTACAAATCAATATTTGATGGTTTAGTTTGGTAATGCAGCAACTGGACAACATTCTTCAACATCTGAAGTGAGTGAAGTGTTCAAGGCTTTGAGAAGTCAAAATGAAAGTGAGACCAAGGAGTTGTTCCTTCCTTTTCGTTGCTTTTGTACTCGTAAAAATGTAACATCTCTTTTTTCTTCATTTATTTTCATCATCTTTTCGATCTAAACACCTTAATTGCTTATATGGATTATATGCTCCTCAACTATCGTCAACTTTTCATTTCTATCAGTTTATCTACAGTCTCACTAAAAATTCATTTTTAAGAAGTCGGAGTTAAAAGATAAAACTAAATCACATTATCTATCTATGCTAAATCTTTAGGTATGCCAAATTTGAATCCTTTGGCCCTCTCACTTTATTTAAAACAAATGTTCACACTTAATTCATAGGTGGGTGGTTATATTTGATTAGAGATGTAGTACTTATAATAGTTTATAGATAAGTTGATGTAAATGCTCTAAGAAAAAGGTGAGGATTGAGATGAATTTACTAATAATTTTCTTATTTTTCGTGTGTGTATGAGAAACAGATTCAAGCAGAAGAAATAGTAATGGAAGACTCTGACATAGCAAGAGGTTTGTGCAATTATGCCAGAGACAACGAAATTGATAATATAGTGATTGGTGCCTCACACAAAACTGCGTTGGGAAGGTAACATTTTCACGCTTAATTTATTTTGAAGACTTTGGAGATTATTATTATTATTTGAATGTTGAATCATTAATTTTAATAAGAGTACTTAAGGGGGTTTAAATGTGGTAGACTGAAGAATGCAGCAGATGTGACTGGTGGTGTCTTAAAGGGAGCACCAGATTTTTGCACTGTGTACGTTATCAACAAGGGGAAAGTTTCAACAGTGAAAAAAGCCACAGCCTGCAATCTCCACCATCGAACAGCCCCACATGCAGGTGCCATAAATTCATTTCAAGGGAATACCAACATCAATGGAAGTAGAGGTAAGATAAGTGAATGATTTTGATACTCCAAAATCGATATCATGGCGCCAATAAGTGCTTATGATTACCCTCAGAGTCATCTGTCAAAACAAGGAAAGCATTGTATAATCACCAGTTTTTAAACTGTCAACATCAATTTTGGAGTAGTACGAATATCACTTCCCTAAACTATCCGTCCTTTATGCATAAATTTACCTCTGTTATGCGGCGTGCATGAATTTGAGGATTATGCAAGATAACAGAACATTTCTATTACTATATACTATCTCGATCAGAGAGGTAAAGGAAATTTCTTATCCAATACCAACAGGTAGTTCAGCAGATTGGCCATTCCGTACATCCAAAAACTATACAGATGGCAATGATAGTATCAGGTAAGGCTCCTACCACACAAGTCATTTAACGGAAGTGGCAGAATTTAAATTGAAAATCAGAAAAATAATGATCATTGCTCACATGAATCAGATATATCTAAGGGATGCAATATGAATTAAACAGGTCACCGTTTTCAAGAAATAGAACTACAAAACTATCGTTCGGTGCTACCTCAATGGATGGTTTGGACATATCATTTGTAGGCTCCAGAGAATCGGACATATCGTTTGTGAGCACCAACAGGCCAAGCTCCGACTGGTACTTATCATCTTTCACAGAAAGCCAGGGCTCGAATTTTGCCTCTCGGATATCATGTAGCACAGACAGAGATCATAAAATTAGCTTTGAGTCGGACTTCTCAGGGAGCTCCTCTGATGCAAATAATCATCATGGTGTCTTCTCCCAAACTTCACAACAGTCATGGGGATCAGCCTCAATGATGGTATGCTCTACAATATTTGTCCTGATGTCACAAATGACAAATTAATATGTGAGAAGTGTTATAATCTAAGACCATACAATTTCATCACAAATACTTCGATTTTTTCATGCTTTGAACCATCTTAGCATAATGTATGCACTGAAGATTTAAATCTGCTTCTAATAAACCGTATTGTTCTATTGGTGCTATACATAACTTAATCTTTCTCAATCTATGGGGGGCGGTGGTCATATGTCAATCTAGAACATACTTTCAAGAGAGACTGTGAACTCTAATAGTATTGGTTAGTTTTAAATATATGTACAACTTTATGCTTTAGGATGAAACGGAAGAAGAAATAAGAAGGCTTAAGCAGGAGCTGAAACAGATGATTGATATGTATAGCAATGCCTGTAAGGAAGCAATAACTGCAAAACAGAAGGTACACAATTTAGAACATTTACAACTCAGTAGATACAATCAGCTAAGTATTAAACAGGGCACTAAGAAGCAAATACAAGCTAAACAACTCGAATAGTAGAGCTGACCACACTTGTCACTCAGACTGCCGAATTTAACCAGTGGAAAGCTGAAGAGCAACAAAAGGTTAAAGAAGCAACATTAGCTCAGGAAGCAGCACTTGAAATGGCAGAGAGAGAGCAAGCAAAATGTAAAGCAGCCATTGAGGCAGCTGAAGCAGCTCAGAGGATTGCTGAATTGGAAGGCCAAAAGAGAAAGAATGCGGAATGGAAAGCACTAAAAGAAGAGGAGGAAAAGAATAAAGTGTTGAATGCATTAAGTAGTACGGACGCCAGATATCGAAGATATTCTATAGAGGAGATAGAAGTTGCAACAGAGAACTTCTCCAAGGCCCTGAAAATTGGGGAAGGAGGATATGGACCTGTATACAAAGGTTACTTGGATCACACCCCCGTTGCAATAAAAGTTCTACATCCTGACGCAATTCAAGGACAATCACAATTTCAGCAAGAGGTATGAACCTTTTCATAAGCTTTTCAAATTGTAGTCGACGTCAAACTTTTTGGTGCCATATATCATTTCCTTACACATAAATAATGAAAGCTTAATGTTTGATTCAAAAACTCATTCATTGTTCAAAGCTGAAAAATTAGTGATTTGAGTCAAGGACACTAATAGTATTTCTGAGTTGTGGACTACCAGAATGGAAATTTAATATTGCCTTAATTAACATTGGTTTAATTACGTCTTCTTCACACTCATCCTGCTGGTACTTATAGGTTGATGTCCTCAGCTGCATGAGGCATCCTAACATGGTTCTCCTTCTTGGAGCATGCCCAACTTATGGTTGTCTAATTTACGAGTACATGGCGAATGGGAGCTTAGATGATTGCCTCTTCCGTCCTGGAACTAGACCAGTTCTCTCATGGCAAATGAGATTCCGGATTGCAGCAGAAATCGCCACTGGCCTCCTCTTCCTCCATCAAGCCAAGCCAGAACCACTAGTGCATCGTGATCTAAAACCTGGTAACATTTTGCTCGACGGTAACTATGTTAGCAAGATTAGTGATGTTGGTCTAGCAAGGCTGGTCCCTCCCTCTGTTGCAGATACTGTAACTCAATATCGCTTGACATCAGCAGCGGGGACTTTTTGTTACATAGACCCAGAATATCAGCAAACAGGAATGCTTGGAACAAAATCAGACGTCTATTCGCTTGGTGTGATGCTTCTTCAAATCATTTCAGCTAAATCTCCAATGGGTTTGACTCACCACATAGAAAGATCCATTGAAATAGGTACTTTCAAAGAAATGCTCGATCCAGCAATTCAAAATTGGCCAATAGATGAGGCCTTGGATTTCGCCAAGCTAGCACTCAGGTGCACAGAGTTGAGGCGGAAAGACAGGCCAGACCTTCGAACGGTAGTGTTGCCAGAACTCAATAGATTGAGTTCAATTGCTGAAGATTCAAGACAAACATGATAAACTTGTAGTCCAAACATCTTGGAAGAGCATATCCAACTCTCAGGTGCACTAGGTTTGGGGTAAAACATATAATACTTGGCATGCACATAGACATCTCTAAATTTTACTACCAATTAATTGTCAGATCACAGAAAACCTTTTTAATTTACCCTTGCCTCAATCTATAGATATTTTGTCTCCTTTGTTACATTTCCCTGATGTCTTGAGATTTGGCAGAAAAGTCTGGAATGAAAGTGCACCAGGAAATGTATATTTTGCATTTTATTTGAAAATTGAATCAATTGATAAACAATAGCATATAATGTTACATAGATCATAGGCATGCAAGACGCAACAACGAGATAATAAAAATGTTTATGGGTTTGAAGATAGCAGATACAAACCATCCCATAACATAAATTGATATTGATAAGAATAGATTAATTAATCAACAAAAAAGGTACTCAATTTGATTGTTCTCTGATTTAGTAAGGTTTTTTATTAATCCATTTAGATAACAATTATCGAACACAACTTATCAGGACCAGTATCAATAATTTAGAAAAAGCAATATCCAGAGATTGAGCATAATTTCAGAAAGCTTACCTACCATAGCCCTTCTAAGTCTGACCCAAAGTAATACAAGCTGATTCAAACATATACTCCGTATCTGATTTGTTCTTTCTCATGTTCAACCATCTTCGACATGGATATTAATCACTTCCCAAATGCCTGATAACAGAAGAAGGTAACACATCAGATAACTTTAAGAAAGAGAAAGAACGAGAAAAATTCCAGATAACATTACCAGTGAACATGAAGAACAGAGAAATAGAAATGTTTATTTACTTCTTTCAATATGAACCGTTTCACCGTTCTTGTGTAAACATCATGCACCATGAATCGTATAAACATTTTCCAAGTTGAACAGAGGCTACAAAATCTTTTCTATCTCCTCCCAAAAGTCTCTCTACTATTTTCCGAGTTGTGGACAATGTCATTCCAGCATGCAAAATTTAACATTTCTATTTGTGATGTAGATAAATTACATACCAGGAATTCTATCGTTTCCTCATAATTAGCGGGAGGAGGCCCTATAAATGAAGAGAATCGGGCACATATTTTTTCATTTGTATCCCATGAGCAGTAGTCCAATATCATTTTAGTATGAGATTACTTGAGAATAAGAACATAGCAAAATACTCGTATAGAGTAGAAGTCGGTACTTTTAAACTCGAGATTTACATAGGGATTAACAATTTTGTGAATCTTTGATAATCTGGAAGCTCTTCACCATATTATAGTCAACAATTTTGGAAATAACTGAAGCAATACATCCTGGGTACTTCTAAAAGACCAAATTGAGGCATGTATCACAGTATCACTTCATCTAATTCAAAGATACGATTTCTTACAATTTCTTCTTAAGATAATGGCTTGATTAGCTCTTTATAGGTCCAATTTTTTTTCTTTGAAAACTCCATTAGTGCCTCTGAGCTCGAATGAAACTCTACCTTCCCCATAGCCTCAAATACAAGAGGATCTGTTGCTAATGTAACATAACTATCTGCATTCATATTGTTTAGCACAAAATCCAAGTTCTTAGCCAACCGTCTCTCAAGATATGCATCTACAACGCAACCATAAGTAACAATATCCGGGACAACTCCCTCATGCGTGATATGCTTAATGCTCAAATGCAAATCCGCAAACAACATCATTTTGGAGAAAGCCATGGCTCGGATATTAAAAGTTGTAACACCAGGTTTAAATCCACTTTCCACCATCCTAACAAACTCCCTCTGCATACTCTTCATTTTGAATTTCGCAGCATAAGACAGAATCAGAAGATCCCACAAAAGATTCCCCACGTTCTTCCTACCTAGTCCAACATCCTCAACAAACTTCCCTAAACTATAAAACTTCTCCTCTTTAATATAAGCCAACGCCATCGTCCTAATCGCCTCCTCCTCAATCAAAATCCTCGACCTCTTCAACCTTCCATACGCAACCTCCATCTCACTTAACGAACCAAAAACACTATAACATATCACAAAAGCATTCCCGCTAACAGAATCCACCCGAACCCCCATCAATTCCATTTTCTCCAACACAAACTCCATCAACTCAATCTCCCCTCTCCCTCCAAATCCAACGACAACCTTCCACAAAACACTCTCCAACACCTTAAAATCCCTCTCTTTCAATCTCCACATAAGATAATCAACCGTATCAACATCCCTCAATTCACAACAAAATCCCAAAATTTTCGAGACAACATCAACATCAAGTGCATAACAACTATAAATCATTTCATCGAAAATCGTCTTCACTTCAGGTAATAAATCATTCTTTTCTGTAATACCTTGTGATTTTAGCTTAATCAAAATTTTTTTTTTCCTGCATAATCCTTGTAATACAGCTGCATAATCTGAATTTTTATTTGAATTTTCAGTAATTTTTAAGTACCGATCCTGCAAAAAATTAATCAAATATCACTAACTTCATCCCTAAAAAAATGTCCAACTTATTTTTCAATTATCAAAATTAATAAACTTTGAAGCATTAATTAACACACTCTAATTTAATCTGAATCATATTTTGTTTTCTAATTATGAAAATTAATAAAATTTAAAATATTAATTAACACACACAACTTTAATTTGAATCATATTAATTATAAATTAAGTTAAAAATTCAAAAATATTACATTTTGATATTTTTTTGTAAAAAATTATACTAACATATTAAAAAAATTGAGTAAAAAATTAAAAAAGTAACTCATCGAAATTTGTTAACCTGATTTGGTCGCGGCGGGTGGTGGCGGCGGAAGGAGGAGGTGCACGACGGCGGATGGTGGCGGAGGGCGGCGGAGAGATTGAGACACGTCATCATTCTGTTAATTTTGTTATGAATTATCGTTAGTTAGTGAAAAAATATGTGATATTGGACCTGGGCTTTAAACAAGTAGATACTACCATTCCTGTCCATTGATTATCCAATTTACATGCAAGAGAGTATTAAAAAGGAGGATCAATTCTCGTTAAATATATTAAAAACATCTGGCTGGTTTGCATAAAATTTTGAGTTTAGGTGTCCCATAATTTTATTGATTTTAGTTTGAATCCACATATGCTTCTTGACGTGGTATTATGGTAGTCGCCGATGCTTTGTCAGCACGATTAGTGATAAGCGGGTATTCCGCGTGTGGGAGGTTAGTGAAAGGAGGACAGTCCGACCATCGCGTACATATCTCAAAAACATCTACGATGTGTCGCAGGCACATTTCAACGAGGCAATGAACTTGGCTGAGAGTGTGTCTCTCCACGTCGGCAACGGGTTCGAACCTCGGCCGATCTTCTACATTTGTTGGGAATTAAATTCACAGGTAATGATGGTTACCCGTATGTTACAGGCACTTAAGATTTGTAGCAAGCCCGATCTGAGGAGCACATCCCGGTTACCCTCTCTGTTGGTGAGGGACTACATAGCGGGGCGCCTAAAATGGCGATATCATTTTCAAAGCATACGATGTGGTTTATAAGATTATGAGATGTAGTCATATTCCATCTACAATCAATTGGTTTTGGTATATATGGACCCTCATGAACTTTTGACATACACGTGTCTAACGTGCCCATTATATGCGATTTCGTATCCCACTTGACTCTTACGTGGAGTGGATATATATTGAGAAATAAAGATGTTGATGTGAGTTAGGGAGAAGATGAAATTAAAAGTAGATGAAATTGTAATTTTTGGGATAAAGGATACTATATGAAACTTTATAATTAGATCCGATCAATTAAAATTCAACCTGACATTAAAAATTCAACCTTAACATGATTAACTGCATATCAGATATAAAATTAATTGAGCAATTTAATAAGACCATTGTTTTGGACCACCATCTGATGAGTACAAGTAATTCATTAACCTGTACTAGGAGTACAACCATACATATCTAATATCTTAATGCTTATTATTCTCTATTAATTTCAATTCACTCATTGCATTAAAAAATTTAATTAGATGCATGTAATAGAGAAGTGTACTCCATTGAGGAATATTGTAGGATGGTCCTCAATGCCACTTTTCAAACGTTAGGGTGCAATAACAGTGAGTATGCATTTGAAGGAACATCATTATTTTATTGGCCTAAACTTTATAAATAAAGTTGATTGATGATCAATGGAATCATTTTTGTAGTATATGCTTCTTCTTCCTGGTCTGGATATCACTAGGCATGTAAATGTGTTGTGTATCTCATTTTATGTGTCTACATCTCCTTTTTTATATACATGTCTAGTTCATTGTTGACTATTTAACATTTTCTCTACTTTTTAAAACTCATCGAATTTGTAAATTAAAACACGATAAAGATGAGTTAATAAAACTTAGAGAATTAAAGAGAAAAATAGAGACATGATAGGAAAAATGATGCTAAAAATATATTAAAAAGATAAAATGACAAGTAATTAGAAACAAACTTTTAAACTATAATGAGAAGCATTTAAAAATGGAGGAATTATGTTCGTCTTTATACCAATACTCTTTCCATTAAATTATTTTTCTAAACTTTAAAAGTATTCTTTTGCAATACAAAATTCCAGTTAATAAATTGATGAAATTGTACACTTAACTTTCGAGAAAAACGACAAAATAAAAGGAAAGTGTGGAAAGATAATATATACATTGCTTCCAATTATTTTTAATAAATGTTTTCGAATTTCGAGATGAAACTTGATAATGAATATATTTTTAATTATATAATGGACTTAGAAAAAAATGATACAATATAATACATTTGATGTAGTCAATATTTCTATAAATAAAATCATAATATTAAGACACTCCCTTGACTTTTCTTTTCTTTTTTCGATGAATACTTTAATCATTCCAATCAAACATATACTCCATTTATAAAAGTGTATAATTTTAGTTGTGGCTTGTGAGTATAATGGGGTGACCTTTCATAAATGCGTCTGGTTAAGAACGATACATATTTTATCATTGACTCTGTTTATTACATTGCAAATTGCATAGCACCATATGTTTGGTATTCTAAAAAATTGGAAGTGAGGTATCACTTTCAAGTTCTCTAATTTAATTTGCATAAAGTAATACCTTCATAAATTTATATAGTTGGGACAATGCATGTTGCCATAACATTTAATTTATTTAGTGAGATATTGGTCTAGCTATTATTTATATATAAATTACAGTACGTATTATAGTTGGAAAAAAATATGATATTGTTAGTATATCATCAAAACTGAAACCAATTATATGCGATAGAAGAATAAGGAACACAATCTATAGTTACATTCACTTGCTACCCCAAATTATATCTTGAGAATTTTTATAGGCAACTTTATTTCCATCTACAAGAAATAAATTGTCAAAGTAATATATATTTACAAGCTTAGGATAATCAATGCCAACTAAAGGTATTCATAGAGTGGACAACACATTACGGTCCACAAATCAACAAATTATTAGGTTAGGTACTTGATTAATTAGGTGAATATTAACTCATAGAAGTTTCACTTATTAAAAACTAGCCATAGCCCATATATATGTTGATTAATACTCCCTCCATCCCACAAAGATTGTCAAACTTTTAAATTTTGTTTTCATTTCTTGAACTTTGACCATAAATATATTTGTTTGTATTATATAATATCTTATAAAAGCTATATCGACTAGAAAATTACATTTCAAACTCTTTCCATTGATATATTTTTTTATAAAATATTATAACACAAGCTAATCTATTTTAAGATCAAAGTTCAAATAACAAGCTTAAAAGTGAACAATGCTAATGAAAATGATAAATATCAAAGCATTTGGATTGTTCGGAACCCCATTAAATTATTTAGAAATAAAGACAAAATTATTTATGGGCACACACCAAATTATTTTAACATTTTGTATATAGTGAAAAATATGGGATACACATGATTGATAGTAATATTTGTTTTTGCCGTATCGATCAAAATACATGAATAGCGTTCGATCCAGGATTTCAAACTTAACTAATGGTTTGGCAATTTTGATGAAATGAAAGTGGTCGCCTTCAACACGCACAATCATGAACGTGACTTTTGAGGAGATTTCCTCTGTACACGCGTCATAATGACATTAAATGAAAATCGCTTTCACTTTCCATGAAAGTTACAGTAGTGAAGAATTGAAATTAAACAAAAATATTGAAAATTACCAAGGCAATTGTAAAATGAACAAATAATAGTACTGATTATTTATTTATATTGAGATAAGTGGGAATAGATAATTATAAGTTGTTTTTGAGAGCTCCATGTATCACCTCTCCTTGAGTGCTGAGGAAAGTTACAGTATTTGGTTTTCATAAATAGGGTTTCTATAATAAATACTGGTTAATATCATCAATGAAGTATTTTATGATCATCAATAACAATTAAGAGATTTTTGTTTAATTTTTCATGTTTTGTGAAGTTTTGTTCATTTCTGTTCATAGATTTATACATTGAACATGTATTTTTTGTAATTCTTGAAATAAATGCTGTCGACATAAAGTTTCGCCTGTAAAATTAACGAAAATTCATATACAATAAAAATGATAAATGAATTCGTATAAGCTAGATTGTGCACAAACAATTAAAGTATCGTATGACAAGTAAAAAAACCAAGGAAGTATACCATCCGTTTCAAAATACTTACATGATCATCTATAATTTTTTTACTTTTTTCATATATAATAATTTATTGATTACAATTTTAATATACCTTTTTATGATTTCCAAGTAATAGCTTTTTATATTTAATACTAGATTATATTATCAATGTAATTTTTTAATTAATTCGCTTAATAAAAGCAAACATAATCCAAACTGATTATCTATTTTAAATCGAAAATAGTATCAATTAGTATAATAGATTGATTATTTTTGAGTACAGTCATTTATTTATTTATGAATGGATGTAATAATTCGTACCAGATTCAATGAAACATTTCGGGTAGCAAAAAAACTAAAGCACACTAGTTGGCATATTCTCTCTTCCATGGAAAGCCATGGCGTTTGAAGGAGAGACTCATCCCCTCTACCCCCCTCTCCTCCCCCCCCTCCATGTTAGCACTTCCATTAAATGTTGTCTAACATATTTCCTTTTCTTTAGTTTGGTGTGTTACGTGTAACATGTTTGTTTTATTCAGTGGGAGACTATCGTTTGGTAAGATGAAACACACAAGCTAAAAAGCCTATTTAAATCGATTCCATTTGTTATTTTAAAAAGATATAATCCAATGTCTGAAATGAAGAACAAGAACAAGAGGAGGCTTTCATTTACCTTATCATTTTTTGGTAACAGTAACAGTTTTCAGAATTTAAGCAAGAGAAAATCACCCAAAGTTTTTGAGGTGCCAAATGAGGGAAAAGTTGGGTTAGGAATTGTTGCAGCCATGCATGATAATGGAGGTTGTCATCATGATCCAGTTTTTGCTAAGAAAAAAGCTTCAGTTATTGCAATATCACCTTCTACTTGGAATCTTGTTAAGAAAAAGCCAAGTTTTGAGGAGATGGAGAGGTGTGAGGAGTATACTTGTGTGATATCTCATGTTGGTAAGAATGTTGTGAAGAAAAAGGAGTATTTTGATGGAGATTTCTTGGGTGCTACTGAAGGGTCTAGTGAGAAACTCTTTGGAACAAGTTTTGGTAATAATGGTGATTGGTTAAGGTCTGATTTAGTGGATAACTATAATTTCAATGGGGGTCAAAGTGGTCAGATTGACTTTCTGAGCTCCTGCTTTCTTTGTAAGAAGAAGCTTCATGGATTGGACATTTTCATGTACAGGTACAAAATTTTGTATGTTTTCTTGTTATTTTGTTATGTATGGATTTTAGAGTTTGATGTGTGTTCTGTTATCATATAATTGTAACTTTGAAAAATCTGAATTTTTCCAATAGTGATCAATCTATCAGATATGGAAAGTTTACTTGTTTAGATCTGGCAATTCAGGAATATTTGTTGAATTGGAGTTTAACTATATGGAATTTATTGGAGTATTTGAATTGAATTTAGAGCTAGAGAAGGGAAAATTAAAGATTGCTGCTTCCTATTTGGTTTTTGGATGTCCTAGTTTAGTTGGTCTTGTTGGAAATATTGATGTGGTTACTAACATAGATCATGTTATTCACATTCCAAGCACTAAAACAGGTTTGTCTTTCTGATGGATTATTAAGAAATGCCGATTAATTAACAATTGCCTGAGTTATCGTTTCGATCTCTTGGTGGCCTTGCCCACATCAGTGTTGGTTCATGACTAGTTTCTAGTCTCACTTTGATTCTGATGTTTAAGGAACTATTGTACATAATAAGCTGAGTAAAATGGAGGGGCATGGATCCATTATGAATGCTTTAACACCCGTCACTCGACAACAATATTGTTCTAGTTGGGTGATAGATTGATAAGAGCATCATTTAGAAAACCTTATGGATCTAGATAGTGTATGAATCCACTCTGCACAATTTGAGTTGTTAGTGATTTCCTACCTTACATTGATCCTGTTGTATGAGAACACAGAAACTATATGCACAAACTACTCTACAACTCTATTGAGCATCAAAACAAGAATTCAGAAGTGAAACTTACTAATACCTTGAATCTCCATTTTTAATACAGGGGAGAGACCGCCTTTTGTAGTGCTGAGTGTCGTTACAAGCAAATTTCTGACGATGAGCATGAAACGTGCAGTTCTAGAGTGATGAATCCTACCGATTCATTTCAATGTTTTTCGGGCGTGGCTGCAACATAATAATTCCATGGTGTTATGATGAATCAATGGGGGACATCATATTTGGCTTTTGAAGATAAACCTAAATAAACATTGTGGTAATAACCACTCTCACAGGGAAAACTATATATAGTTCCTCTATTTTTGAGCTAGGAGTCTCATGATATATCATAACTAGCTAGTGCAAGAAGCTTATATAATATGGAAGCTTTTTGAAGAGAATTTTCAATGCTTCTCTTTGGACATTGGGATCAAACTTCACAACCTTAATGATAGCTAAAAATTGAATAAATTATTTCCCCTGCTATTATTCTAGTACTTCACCATAATTATCAGTTCCCTATTCAAATAATGTCAAGGTTGATTTTGCAGAGCTGTTGAGAAACAAAAGTTATAGCACTTGATAATTGTGCATAAGAAGGTAATCTGAACCACCATAGTGTAGAAAGTGAAGATTTTGATTTTGAACTTACTGTATACTGGAGAGAAAGCGAAGGTACACTTAAACAACATTCATCAGAGAACACATACTAGATAAGGTATAGTATAACTATTTCTTCTATGAATCGATGTTTGTTACATGTAATACTGCCACAAGGCCATTTGACAACTAACCAAACTAATCGATTTCGACTACAAAATTGGGGAACAGCAGTACTAACAGTGATCTTACGCCCCCACTAAGTTGAGATAACGAGGCAGTTCGTGTGCGTGTGTGTCAGAAGACGCAAGCTTTAGAATAAATAACCAAATTCTATTAGCCAAGGCTCTAAAGATATAGAGAATTCGCAAACATTATTCCTCGCCGAAGGCTGTCACTGGCTCCTGTAAATTTGTTCTCCAAATCGACTTCTCCAACAGCATGAGCAGCAGCTTTCAACTGTAAAGCCAGTCAACTAGCAGTATCAGATATTTGAAATATGAGGGGGTCTTCAAATCTATAAAAACTGGTTCATATTTAAACTCAAATTATCCCAACACCAACAATGCCACAGTTAAGACTATATAACAAGAGTAGCTGACAGCTCACATATGCCACAAATAAAAAGTAATTTACGAAGATGCAATTAGTAATTTTATCAACAAATTTCTACATTTCAGAGTCGGTAGCCAAACCAATTTACCTGATTAAGAAATTCATCCAGTCTTCTAGCTAGACGTATGATGCTTCCTTCAAAAATATCAGTCATTTGAATAACCTCAGCAAACGATGCTCCCTGAAAATTAGAAGAGTTAGATGAATATGTTTCCTCTGCAATAAATTATGAAAATTTCGGAAAACTGAGCATAGTGAATGGGGTCATATAAATGTAAGCTTGACAGAAGCTCTCAGTGCGTTGAAAGTTACTATTTTTTAAAAGTAGTAGCCAATTTCATATCGTTAAGGAGATATTCAATAGTACAACTCTTAGTTTCTAGTTAACAAAATAAAAAACCTTAGGCATCAGTGCATCACTGGTGTCATAAAAACAACAACAATTTTTCATTGGCATAAAGAAAGGCCCCTTACATAACCAGAAACCAAAGATGGATAAAGGCGAGTCATCTGCAGATAAGAGTTAAGGCAGTATAACATCAACCAACTAACCTTTGACCAACAGTAGATAACATCCATTAAATATGACACTTTGAAAAAACTCAACATATTTAATCTTTTGCGCTTTCTTGGAGTTGCTGCAGTGGTTTAGCAAGCTCAGCACGTAGATGGATTTGTTCATTTGATTTGTCACCTGGAATGAAACAGCTAGCCAGAGCAGCAATTTGGTATTGATCAAGATCATTGAAGGTGCCTGGTTTCATGCAGCACCACTTCATTGTTATGCTTGATAAAAAGTTCAATTATTTCCTAGATATGGAAAATAGCTACATTGAGGGACTTGAGGAAGAATAAGCATCCTAGTACACTGACCATTAAACATCAGTTCTGTAACAAGAAGCTCATCTCCTGTGTCTATTAAACAAGCTGCCCGTCCCTTCAGCTGAACAACCCCATCAGAGTCAATATGTCCCAGCTTTTTCAAAACACGTGAGCGGTTCTTGAGCTCATCACGAAACTTTTGGAGCTGTTATAGGTACTAATGAATTGAGTAAGAGTTCAAACAGAAATGAAATGGGAATTCTTAGGACAATACGTTTCGTTCTTATTATCAGGCTAATAAGAAAACTGAATAATAGTTCAAATCATAGTTTTGAATGGCGAATGGCGATTCGTGGCGGTGAACCCCAAAAAGTCGCGGCGGCGTGGCGGTGCAGCGGTAGCCTTTTGTAATCCATAATTTATTATTAAAATAATAATAATAGCTTATCAAATAGAAAATAGAATGACAATTGATCAAATAATTCAAAATATATTTTCTAAAAAGATGCAAATGACATAATTAAACATCATCCAAGTATAATTAAGAAACAAACACAATCAAAGTCATAATCCAATTACAAAAATAAACTAACATTACATTATTACAAAAAAATTGAATTTGATAACATTAACACTAACTCAACATAAACAATTAAAATCAATCTATCATTCTATCCTAAATTTATACACAAAAATTTCAGGAAAAAATTTATGAATTTCAACTAATTACAAATTAATTTACTCAAAAAGCAACTATTTTTTTCTTCTTTTTTCAATCTCATCAGCAAAATGAAAAAAATAACTGAAAAATACAAAATAAAACCGACAAAATGACAAAATAATTGAAAAAGAATACCACAAATTATACAAAAAATAGTTACAAATTTCAAGTAATTAAGTGAAAAAAAATCAGCTTACATTCTAATTTCTAAATCAACATCACATTTTAAACTAAATTGAATAGAGACAAATCAGAAAATTGAAGAGAAGAAAGAAAGAATTGTAGAAATTGAAGCGAAAAAAACGATTTTGGAGCTTAGAGTGAGTTGGGTAGGAAATGGAATAATGAGATAGGGTTTGGGGGTTTTGAGGGCTTTTGATTAGCTTTTTTCCAAATTTCTTTTAAAAACCTGACAGTACCAAAGGCGGGCCACGGCGGATGGCCACGCCGCACCCGTAAGCGCGTGGCGCCCATGGCGGAGTAAACGCCCGCCCCTCACGCCACGACACGGCGCTTCATGGCGGCGGCCGCCCGCGGCGCCTTTTCACAACTATGGTTCAAATGGGTGAAAAGTGAAAGAAAAAAAAAATTAAGCAAGGAGAGAAACAAATAGTTGTGCAGGGGAATAGGAGATCATATTGTGGCCTCAAATCCTTTATAGGAGGAAGAATATACTATTTAGAGACGCTAACAACTAAAAACACATCTCCTATGATATTACAAATTACAAAATTTATAAGGTAAGAGAGGGGGGGAGGTGAGAGAAAAAACTGAAGTACCTGGGAATCTCGCATTTTTGACTTAAGCTGTTGAATTTCATGGTTAACTTCTGCTTTCCTCTGAAAAGATTTCATTTGATTTTCATCTTGAGACTGCACAACAGAATGAAACCAAGTGGATGAGAAAAAAAAAAGCAGAAGCTCAAATCCAGAATTCAGTGCTCTGAGATCGTGTTTAGGTAAGCTTTTTAAAGAGATTTTTTTGGAAGCTTAGAGTCCAGGCTTTTTTCAGCACACGGTAACTCTCATAAGATACCCAAAAGGCCTCTAGCCAAACACACACTTGGCTGTTATTACAACTCAAACAGCAGAACAACTTAGCCTGAAACAAGTGATTATATCTAACCTTGTGGAGTGGATGAGAATATAATTTCTGTTCAAGTTCCTCAATTTGTGTTAGCAAATCAACAAGCTCAGGGTCTTCAATCCCCATGTCCTGCCATGAACATAACCAATACTTTAAAAACTTAACCAACTATTGACTAATATATAGCTGCCACTATGAATGACTAAATCACAAAACACTGGAAATACTACTTTTGGCAAAATTCAAGCTCTTATTGACAGGACAACTCATTGATGGGTAGAAAATGGAAAAATGCAAAATTAAAATTTAGAAACAATCTAGTGGAAACACATGCACGCACACAAAGTAAGCATGCTGCATGCATATTACAGAAAGGTTTCAGCAAAGCACCACTTAAGACATATTTGAAAAGGCAAAAGTGACCCGGCGTTTTCATAAATTCAGTTCTGGCTTTAAGCGTATACCTTAACAGGATTTAGCTTCGGCAGGCCTTGAGGAAAACGTTTTTCAAGCTCCTGTACTGCAAGAAGTATACTTTGCCTAGCTTCCAGTGGCCGAATATCAGAAGGAACAGATATTCTGAGTTTGCTAAGTGCAGAAATCAGAGGCAATTGTACAGGAACCTAGAGTAACAATTAATTGTGTCAAAATCCTAGTGCATTCCATTTCCTTATGATATTCAAAAGTCACCAACTCACCACATGCATTTCTCCTTTTTCTCCAGGTCGTGGAGGACAAGGTTTCGGTCGAGATCCATTTTCACTTGATCCAACGGAACAATGAAGCAAGGTATCCACAATATAGGTACTTCCTCGTGATGCAGATAGTGCAGCAGGCAACGAACCTAATGGCGCAGGGGGCTTTTTCACCACATTAACAACAACACCCCAGCCCCAATCTGTCCCGCCTTCTCGTACTCTAACCTACAAGGTGCTAGTAGCTTAAAGACAAAATTGAAGGAACATGGGGGGGACTGAGAAATGGGTATCAAATGAAAAGACATAAATAGATGGAAAAACAAGACAAAAAAATAAAAGAGCCCGTGACAATTCTAATTGCATCTAGATCTAAAAATCAAAGTACAGCTTAAAAATAATAGAGCAAGAATACATGAAAATGACTTGGCGAATCTTGTTTTGCTAATGTGAATTTAATTAGCCACAGCAACATTAGACATTCATCAAATCATGGAGATAAGGAAATGGTGTTACTGAAAATGAATTAACTTGGTTAACCTAGGCTAATATCATCAAATAAATCCCCAGACAGGATAACCACCTATTCATAAAGGTTCCTAATTCACCCAGATCAAAATAGACCCTAAGAAGCAAATGGATATGGTAGATAAGTAAAGCTTTGTGAAAAAATTGCAATAACAACAGTAATAAGATAATATCATTAACAATAATATATACAATGATAACAGATTCATTTCACAGCCTTGTGTACAGTAAATTAGAAAAACAGTATTCACATACGAGTCTCCCAGGTAGAAGAAAATAGAGAACTCTTTCAGGCCGCGTTATTTCTGCCATCATTTTCTTCTCGACTTGAGCTATCTCAAGTCTCACCTTGTGATATTCGGCTACCTCAGCCTGTAGATAATGAGGGAGATAATGAATGAATCCCAACTTTGACTAAATGCACATAACTTATACAGGAGAACTTTTGAAGAATCTGTACCTCTCCAGAAGCATCAAGCAGTGCAGCTTCTTCTTCAAGGTTCGAGACCTTTTTCCCAATATCTGGTAAAGCCTTAAGGACAGACACAATGAAGTTAATGATCGTGCTGATCATGTTGGAAGGAAATAGAGATTATATATAGTTTTTGGAGAAACCTTTTCATGCTGGAACTGATGAAATGAATGTTTGATGACATGTTCAGCAGTGAACTGGCCCTCTGCACGACTCATCAAATTAAGAATTGAGTAGTAACTCAACCTAAAAGTACTCACTAATGGAGCAGGCTTCCCTAAGACCATATCCTTGAGGGTATTCATCTCCATCTGATCACAGAATAAACATATGCATAAACAAATAAAGAAACTCGTTACAAGATAATGCAACAGTGAATAACAAAGTTTATGATACAAATCAAAGAAATACGGAGAGTATTATATTTACTCAAGAAAAATATGGTTGAGAGAACCTGCTCATCGATCATTATAATACAAATACCCCGTTCATCTTTGCCACGTCGTCCAGCTCTTCCACTCATCTGAGAATACCCAAATTAATTAGCCACCATAAAATAACCAATGTAATCTATATTTTCATTTCAGGACGAGGCGCGCTTACCTGAATATACTCACCAGATCCAATATAACGGTGACTGTCCCCGTCCCATTTTTTCACGCTAGTGAAAATAACAGTTTTGGCTGGCATATTTAAACCCATTGCGAACTAAGAGAAAGGAGCAAAAAATCTAATTACAGATTATTGATACGGCAATAAGGCTCAACATTTAAAAATGCTACACTTACTGTTTCTGTGGCAAATAAAGCCTTCACAAGCCCTTCCTGGAAAAGAAGCTCCACTACTTCTTTGATGATAGGAAGGAGACCAGAATGGTGAACAGCAATGCCACGCTGAAGCAAAGGCAACATTAACTCAATAGCAGGCAAGTTTCTATCTTCCTCGTTCAAACAAGCAACTGCATTTTTGAAAATCTGCTCAACAGAATCCTTATCTTCTTCGGTATTAAAATCAAGTTTGGACATTGACATAGCATGCTGCTCACACTCCCTTCGACTAAAACTGAAGATTATAACTGGCTGAAATTTTCGCTCCATTATCATCTGACATTGTGAAAATGAAGACTATTAGCATAGGGAGGTAAGACAATATTTTATACAACACAAGTATTGTTTAAAAGAAAAGGAAGCAGACGACAAGCATAAGATAACTGAAACTGATTGCAGGATCGCTTACCTTGACAATTTTGTATATATCTGAATTACCAGAGCCACCTCCACCCTTAGCAATTCTGCCACCTGCTTTACCATTTGCACTCTTGTTTCCGTGATCCTGCTTCGGCTTGGTGAACATATCTTGCAATTTTGAGAAATTGTCCTCCTTAAATTGCTCATTCTCATCAACCACCAGATATAACCCAGCACCACCCACAGGGAACACATAATGCTGCAACGGGGTAGGTCTGAAATCCGTGTAAACCACATGGCATGGCTGTTTATGTATGTTACATATCCATTCAGCAAATTCTGTCGCATTTGACATGGTTGCAGAAAGAAAGACCATTTTTATAGCAGGGGGCAAGAATATAATACTTTCTTCCCAGACAACGCCTCTTTCACGGTCCTTCATATAGTGTATCTCATCAAATATAACCCAAGCAACTTCCTTCAGTACCTCAGATCCCCTATAAAGCATTCCTCTTAGGATCTCTGTTGTCATCACTAAACAACTAGCATTCGGAGCAATGGTGACATCACCAGTCATCAACCCGACATCAGAGAATTCTTGGCTTAACTCTCTATACTTCTGATTACTGAGAGCCTTCAACGGTGAAGTATATAAAACCCTCTGCTTGTCCCTAAAAGACATAGAAATAGCATACTCCGCAACTGCTGTTTTTCCAGCTGATGTATGTGCTGACACCAAAACCGACTCTTTCCTCTCCAAACAAGCCACTGAAACTTCCTGGAACGGATCAAGCTTAAAGGGGTAAACTTTAGCCATTTCCCCATTATAAACAGGATCCGAGAGTGTCCCGTGAATTGCCTCATCATTACTTGAGTTATAAGCACTCGGAACTGCCACTTCGTGGACGCAAGTCCTAGTCAAACTACGCCTTTTGGAGGCAGATTCTTGCTTTACTCCATCGTTATTTTCAGCATCCTGAACTTCCTGTTTCCTTTTCCCGAGAATAGGAGAATCTTCCTTGTTATTTTCCATATGGTCACAGCTTACATATGAAATTCACAGTATCTCTGTAACACAACAATTAGGCTTTCATAATCAATAGCATAATAAACGAGCCCAAATATCAACAGAACAGCAAAACTACTCCCTCCATCTCAAAAAGATCGCCTAATTTTAAATTTTTACGGTTGACTTTTTAAATTTGAACTCAAATATATTTGAATATACAGAACAACATTCGGTAAAACTCGTATCAAAAGGTATATTTCAACGTATTTTACAATGAACATGATAATTTCGATTCAAATCAAAGTCGAGTGTGTCAATAACGCTACAAAGTTCGTTAATTTTGACCATTTTTCGTGCTTTTTACACACAAATTCAACTTGAAGTTCTTATTTCATTTGCATCAGCAACATGTCAAAATACACAGCTAAACTTAAATCAGCTCTAAATAAAATCATTCAACAAAAAACCCAAAAAAATAAAATCACTAATATAAACCTCTAAATCAGCTCAAATACTAAAATTTACTTAAATTCATCAGCTAAACTTATAATGCAACAGAAAAAATTCAACATATTCAGCAAAAATAAACAGCTTAAAATAAATAGTGATAAAAATTCCGGATAATTATTGCAAAATATATATATAAAAATAAAATTAATGTTAAGAGTTTTGATAAATTACCTTTAAATTTTATTTTGATTGAAATAGAGCAGAATAAATTAAAATAAATTAAAATAAATTGAAAGGCTTACAATAATTTCTTTAAACCCTAATTTTTGAATTATTATTTTTTTAATAATTTCTATTGAAGTGTTATTCGTGATTTGGGCCTTAGCCCATGGTCCATTGGGCCTGAGATACTCCTTGAGTCCTTGTTCGAATTTTGAAGTTGAAAATAGGATTATTAACGAGTTCCAACATATAATTGGATTGGGTATATATTTTATTGAATTGGATAATTATTTTGGATGTTTAAATTTTTCATTGAGATATAAATTCTAATTAAATGCGATATAGGGCGTTAATTAAATTAAAAGGCTAAAAGCAAATATATAATATGCTCCTACGCGAGGTGGCGCGGATAAATCTTTCGGGTCAGATGCAGTATAATATGCCCCAGGTCATTGGAAGCCCGCAGTATTATTTGGATGTTTGATGAATGGAGAATTTTATATACTCCGTAGTAAAAATTTGAGTCGTATATGGGGCGACCGGGTTGTTTGATAGGATTTTTGGCCGAATATGAATCAAATTATAAGTTGGACATCGAATCGTTAATTCTTCGATTGTATCATCATCTAGCAATATTACAAGTTAACACATGTGAATCGAATAAATTGTTAGTATTACCCGAAAAGTATCGAGTTATCGATTATATTATTAAATGGAGTTGGTAGCGATAAAAGTAATTTCATTCGATATATAACTCAAAAGGCGTGACTAAGCGTAAGGTCCTTAGAAAGTATTATTTACAAATTACTACTGCATTGAAACGACGTACAAAGGTATAGTACTTGGTACATTACAACCATGTTAGATGGCTACATGTTTCATTTCTAATAGGAGGGACACAGTTGCCATAATCTCCATCCAAGCTCATTTGTTGGACTTCTTGGGGGGAAAGAATTTTGATGCATTTTACACAGTTTACAAACTCCCTGAAAGCATAATACAGACTGTTAGAATGATCAATATATACGAAAATACTAATGTGGTTGAATGCAAAAATTGTTTTGTAATCATGGAGGGAGAATGTGATATTAGAAGGCGAATCTGATTACTTACTCAAAGGGATCATCACCAACTAGGAGGACGTCGTTCTCATGATCCACATACACAAGTTTCCAACCAATTCTCTGGCGGTCTTCTAATTGACCCTCGATCCCAAACCTACGAGCCAGGTCTTGTTTGAGCTCCTCATAGCCTGAGTAACGTGTAATGTCTATTGACCTTCCAACTGCTCCGCGTTTGTACACCTGTGGAAATAAAGAAGCCAGAATTTCGGAAGTTTACAAGAGAGCAAAGAGAGGTACAGACTAGACGGTTGAAACAGTAACTGGAGAATTTAAATAACCTTTGTATATGTTCGCATCCGGGGTAGCTGAGGTGGTGGAGCCCAGCCTGCATTATTCAAGAAACTGCTGTCGTTCATGGCTGAATCGATTGAGTTGAATGCCATATCTGTCACTCCAAATGCTTGAGAAGCCATAGATGAAGATAGTTCAGGCTGAGCCTCTCCAGTGTTTTCATAACCCGGAAGCATGCCTCCTGAAGAGAGATCATTTGAGAAATCTTTCCCTGGTCCTACCAAGCCTTTACCACTCAAAGGATCAGGCATAACAAATTGACTGTCAAAGTTACCCCCTAAAGGAAGACTGCTTCTATGATCCGCTTGAGTTTCTCCAGGCAGACTGACGTCCCTGAACAACATCGACTGAGAGTTGAAAGTCATTGGATTGGCATTCTGCTGGAGGTGGCCATCGCTTAGGGCAAAACATGCTGAAGTAGCTGAGGAGCTATCCACATAATCCATCTGCGCTCCAGCACTAAGGTAGTTACGTGTAACAGAATATCCCTGGTCCTGGATTTCGGAAATGTTTAGAGATTGCCTTATATCAGGCTTCTGCTGCATATTTCTTCCTAAATAAGTATTGGTAGGAATGACTTCTAGATTGCATTGACTTATCAGGGTTGCAGAAGGTTGGGAAATATCATTCCTCACAACAGAGTTACTATTTGACTTTCCATCCATGGTTGTCTGAGGTACACTTGGACAGTTATTTGTGGATGGCGAAGTTGAACAAGATGGAATGTCATCTGTTATTACAGACTGGCCTCCACATACAGCTGATGTTAGCAAACTACTGCCATTAGGTGAAAGCTGGTTAGTTGCTGGGACATGTCCTTGCAGCTCTTGCAACATTCCAAGTTGGTGTGTATGGATTTTCGTTTGTTGAGACTGGGCAAAATGAGAACTTTCAAGGCTATTAGTTCCCATTATCTGTGACTGAGGGAGTGACGCTGAACTTGCAGGAGCCACACCCAGCATTGAGCTAGCTGACACAGACCTATAAAAATCTTGAGTTCCATCAAGCATTGGCTTCTGCTGATCGTGGAGTTGGGGAACTTGAGAAGGCTGCTGCAATGTTGATTTCTGTGCAGCGAGTGATTGTTGTTCTTTGAGCTTCTGCAAAAATTGAAGTTCAATTTGGTTATCTGACAGGTGTATATGGTCACTGTGATTCGGTTGCTGGGGCTGTATCACATTTTTCTGTTGACCCTGACTAAGAACCTGCTGTTGCTGCTGAGGAAGCTGCTGTTGTAGATTTTGTGGAAGATTTCTCTGCAGCTGCTCTGTTTGAATAGACCGTTTCTCTTGATGAACATCTTGTGATTGGCTAAGATGTGCCGGAAAAGGTTGAGCATGAATCTGGCTAGTTGGTGACTGTTGATTATTTAAGCTTTGGCGTTGCTGCTGAGTCATATCAGCCAATTGTTGCTGAGGCTGTAAACCGGAACCTAATGGATTCAATGCCCCAGAGGCCAGTTTTTGTAGCGGATCAAGTTGCTGAACTTCCTGAGTTTGGCTCTGGTTATTAGATTGCAAATTATTCTGCTGAGAAATCTGGGGTGAGGCTACACCTAATTGACGTGAAACTTCCGATGCGTTGAGATTTTGGATAACAGATCCTGGTAACGAATGCAAGGAGTTTGGTTGCGTTAAGCTAGCCAAGGAAGGATTTTGCTGCATGTTCATCCACTGTGCTAAACACAGGCCAGGAAGAGCCGAAGGATTTTTCGTCCCGAAGTCATCACCCAGCCAGGGCATTGTCATCTTGAAGAGGTTATCTGGATCATAAGGATCATCATCTGCAAGTAGCATCATATATGCATTGAAGGTCATCAACCATAGTTCAGCCAGCACCATTTTCTAATGAAGAAATATCGTGAAGGTAAATCTAGCAGATGGCAGGTAAAAAAAGATGCAGTGAAAAATGATCCGGAATTCTGAAAGTAAACAAAATATCCCCCTTTCATCCACAGAATAAGTCGATAAAAATTAGAAAATTCTACGTTGGATCGAGGACTTGACCTAACGTGGTACAGGGCATTGACTCGGCTACTCAGGCAAGATTAAGAAAAGAGAAACAAGTGAATCACAATTCAGATTTACTTAATACTATGTAGTTTATTCTAGACACTAGAGTCCTATTGCTCCTACCTGGCATTCCATATTGCCGAGAACGCTTCATTTTGAAGAATGAAGGTGTCGGACACATGAAAAATGGGGCTATGATTGGCTCAATCTCCCATATAGAGACTCGGTTGGGCTTTTCTCCGGCTGTTGATTCATCCCAGCCAACCTAATGAATTGAAAAGACTTAGGACATGTGAAGAAAGAAATGGCTGAATATAATATCAGGAAAAAAACATTAAAAGGATTAAAATTAGAAGCAAAAATTTCATTATACCTGCAAATTACGCCATTGTGAATTCTTCCACTTCACAGGATCCAGGTCACTTATGCCTGCAACTGTGCCCATGTACCTGAAAGATGATTATAGTATGATAAATCTAAAGGACAGATGAACATAAACATAATTGGCAGCTCAAAGATTAAAGGGATAAGGGAAAAGGTTAATGTAAAGATGTACTCTTAAGAAGAGATTGATGTTCTTTAGTAAACGTATAAGAGTAATATTATTTAGCTCCACCATAAATCTAAAAAAGTACTGTAACTATTTAAATTACGAATGTATTGATGTTTAAGTTAATTAATAATTTGTATCCAAAAAAGTTGTTAACTAATTATTATTTGAACTTCAATAAATATGTGTATATATATATATATATGAAGGAATGGAAATCATATTTTACTGAATGTACAACCAGACACAGCATAAACAGCCCTACCTTCTTGTTCCTGAATCTTCAGTTTCAAACATCATCCGGAATCTCAGTCCAAGAGAAATTTGAGTACTGCAAACTGCTTTGTAGTATTTGGCTAAGGGGATAACAAATTCAGTTGGGCTAGTCCTGCTCATATTCAGGGGATTTAGTTTAAGAATTCAAGATAGACTACTCATGCTTATGCCAGTAAAACCAATTGTTTTAGGAAATACGAAGATTAAATTAAGATGACTCTTGTGTAACCTTGGGTTATAAAAGACTCTGAACCGGCTGTTATTAGCTGCTGCATGGGCCGCTGCAGCCAGTATTCCAATGTGCATGCTATCACTAGACAGTACTGATGACGAGAGATTGGTCGGTTGCTTATTAGCACGTCTCATACCCAAAAGAAGATGTTGCTTTTCATCTCTAGAGTTAGTGTTAAAATGTAAGAATCCACATCTTCTTGTTTTAGAGGGATAGCAAATAATTGCACTGGTGAAATCAAACTTCTGAGATTTCCGTACCTTATAAACAGAACTGAATCACCAGCAAAAAGCCTTTTCCCGCTAATAAAGAGGCTCCAACCAGTTGTAAGCAAGTGTCTTTTCGGTTGACCTAAAATATGAGTTGATATATGAGTAATGAGCCAAAAGTCGATTTCAGGTAACATACCATCTGCTATTTATTTACAGCAAGAGAACGTACCGCGATAAATGTGGCGAAAGGTCCACAGATTTTCATGCAAATCTCTGGCCACAAGTTCCTGTGCAGGGGGTTGCATTGTGAAGTCCTATGAAGGAAGGCCACACAACATGATTACATAATATAACTCCAGAATCCGCAAGCGTGTAAACTGCCAGAGGAGGATTTATTTATCATACCAGTTGGGGGAATATTTTCTCTGCTGCACGACGAGGTACAGAGAAACCTCCATGAGTGCTTGTATCACTAGCAGTCAAGGTCTTGCAGAAAAACTCAGTTTGTGGTTTGTTTACCTTCATTGAAATCTCAGATCTTAGCAATGCCTCCTGGTCAAACTGGATGTTGATCAGAAAAAGTTAGAACTGTACCAATTTGACGACACCGGTGGTCATAAAATGAATTTCCTCAAACTATACAACAACTAAGTTTCTGATATAAGAGTGAATGTTAATGCAAATACGATACTCGTCAAGTTAGTCAGTGAGGTACATACTGAAGGAACTGGCTGAAGAGTCATCTGTGCATATACTTCATCTGTTTCTGGATCAGCCTTGTTTGAAAGAAAAATTTCTCAGATTAATAAAAAACACATTATTTAATATGATGGAGTGAGCTGCATACGAAACTTTCATACATGTAAAGTGACATCATGAAGGATGCATATCAATTTCGAAGGAAGGTTTGGATAGTTTGGGATTTGGCCATTCACATCTTTCTTCATAGATGCTGCCACCTGGACATACAACGAACCAATCAGAACAAATCTTTGAAGTTAAATCCACCACAAGACCAACAAACAATTTCAAGCTGCCAAATTTTGCAGGTTAACTATACCATTGTGTCATAGTACAAGTTCAGAAACCAGGATTACTAGCGACAAGGTTAATGGTTCAAGAGTCTGCACTAAATTGATTATTGTTATTAGGTTTTGATCATTTACCATTACCTTCAAAAGCAAGAATATCCATCTGGCATATCCTCATAATATGACTAAAGAGACAACATTGCATTCAAAAGGCACCAATAATAGTCAAAGTAATGCCAAGGATCATAGTTTTTTTTTTAAAACCCACCCACCGCCCCTTACAATGAGAATCGAACCCAGGACCTCTAAGTCACTGGGTTGAATAAGAACAAGATCTGAATTAAGTCATGAGAATCAAAGCAAAAGGTAGGCCTGAGAATAAAACTGGAAAATATTTTTTATTTTTTCAATTGTCAACAACCCACCACAGCTCAAACTAGCATGTTACCAAACTTCAATAAACTTTGATTCTTTCTTTTTGTATCTATCTATTTCTTTAATAAATACCATCACAGACACTTTTGAGTCCAAACAACTACATTAGTCCTTTTCTTATGCAAAGTAATACAATATGAAGATAATGAGGCCAATAATAGAACCCAAATCAAGGAGTACTTGTTAGCTCACATTAGCATCAACCACCACATTAGTCCATTTTACACTTCCAACCCCCACTCAAAACAGAAAATTAAAAAACAATAGTTCAAATTAATGACTAATGAGGCTGAAAGTTATACAATAAAGAACCTGTTCACTGTGCCCTTGTGGGAAGTAGACTACGTGGGTCCCAGTCGCCGGTTCTGTGATCGGCGCAGCTGCCATAGCTCTGGTTTGTGATATTCTTCTCACCTGCTGAATTCAACCACTGCACATGTCAGTAATAGCTAACAAAAAGAAAGGAAGAAACAGAAAAACAACTTCTTTCCCTTGTTTCATCTTAAAATCTTCAAAACCGGGGGAATAAATCTCAGCATTAATTGAAAATCCAAATGAGCTTTTTAACACATGTTCAAAAGGAAAAATAAGTAAAATTATGCTATTAAAATGAACAGTGGATTATTTTCTTTCAAAAATCAAACCCTCTAAAGCAAGATATGCAGTGAAAAATCTTGGACAAATAATGTGAAGGGTGAAATTTGCAAGATTGACATTTTGACACATTTCACATTTCTTTTAGCACCAATTATCAAATCATTCCAAAAATAGCACATTGCATCCATAATTGCATATTTATCAAGTTGCATAAAACATGAAGATTGCTATTTTCTACAAGTTCTAATAATTGGTGCTTGAAACAAAACAACAAAAAATCAAAACATATTAATCTTGCAAATTTCCCATGTAAAGGGGTATAAAGATTATTGAACATGAGGGGACTAATCACTACATTTTTCAATAAATATACTAACAATTATGTAATTTAATGTACATATTTTCATAATTATGGGCATCTAAAATTCAAAATACAAAAATGGATCTCACCTTCAACTGGACCACAAGTACCCTGAGGTTTCATTTGCAATAATAAGTTTGCTTCCAATCTTCCTTCAAATTTCTTCAGCTAAGAAAGAAAAGGGTCTATCTCTTAAAGTCTTGATTACTTCATCTCAAACCCAAAGATCAATTTGAGCTCCAATACATCACCATAAACAATAAAAACTCAATCTTTATACAATATTTTTCTCAAAATTTTTTTTTTTCAGGTTGGCACAACTCAAACCTAAAGCCTCTGAGCTCCAATACATCTCCAGAAACAATAAAAATCAATCTTTATACAATAATTTTCTTAAAAATGAAAATTTTGAGCTTGGCACAACTCAAACCTATAGCATATGAGCTCCAATAAATATCCAGAAACAATAAAAACCCAATCTTTATACTATATTTTACTCAAAACTGAATTTTTTTCAGCTTGGCACTACTTAAACCTACAACATCTTAGCTCCAATACATCTCCAGAAACAATAAAAACCCAATCTTTATACAATATTTTTCTTATAAAATGCTTTTTTTCAGCTTGGCTCAACTTAAACTCTGAGGTCCAATAAATCTCCAGAAACAAAAAAATCCAATCTTTATACAATATGTACTTTAAAAATGGATTTTTTTTCAACTTGGCACAACTCAAACAATAGTAAATATACCTTAAGAACCCAATCTTGAAAAAACTACAAAAAAAAGTTTTTTAAAAAAAATAGTGGAGTTTTTAGTTGAGTGAGTTGAAAAATGGGGGTTTAAGGCAAAATGGTGCCGGAAAATGAGGTCAGCAGACAAGAAACTAGGTGGTCGGAAAGTAAGAGAAATACTACAAAATAACAATACTTCCGAAATATATGTATATATGTACTCATATGTAATATCTATATTTTTTTGTCTTAATCCTTCCTTAAAATATGTTTTTTTTCCTCAATTGTTTATTTTCACCTTCGTTCCAAATTTGTGCCTCTCTTTTTGTTATCTACTTCAGCTATATGCCTAGTTTATTGCCTTTGATCCCCTTTTTCTACCTCCTCAGAGTTTTCACTTTCTTTGAAAACTACAAACTTTGTTCTATTCATATATTTTAGAAGATATATAGAATTATAGGTATAGTCTTTCATTCCTAAAAAATTGTTTAATTTGATTTATCAATAGTCAAACTTAACAAAATTTAATGTATTATTTGACTTGCATAACTTTGTTTTAATCAAAACTATAATTTTTATAGTAAAATATTATGAAAATGTTATATATTACTCCGTAATATATTACAAATTTACAAAACAATATAGAAATACATTATATTTAAAAATATTTAAAGTGAAATTTAAAATTCAATGTATTAAAACAAGAAATGCATTACAATTTTTTAGAAAAGAATTACATACTTTCGATTATATAGTTTGTTTTTGTTCACAGTTTTTTTGTTCTATATCTTTCCATTGTTTATTTTAAAATATTAAGCGCTTTTATTATTATAAAAAGCAAATCACTCAGCTACTAGCATCTTATATTGTCAAGTATTCTTAAAAGTATGTATGAGATTTTGTTAGCGTAATTTCGAGCTGTGCTCCGCGTAGAAAAAAAGCCCAGAATGCGGTAATAACTACTTGTGGCTCAGCTTCTTTGCTCAGTTGGCTGGCTTCTTTTATCGGGTTGAGCTTCAGCTCTTTATCAGTTGGTATCTTCCAGGAAGCTTACTTTGTTATTCTAAATTGAAAGAATGGGGTAAGTTCGAATGTTATGTTACATACTTAGATCAACAATATTCCAATATTCTTCCTAATCTTTTGTTTAGTGGACAATACAAATTTATTCCACAATGTAAAATCTGTGAGGTAAAGTTCTATAGGTAATTGATAATAGCTCGACATCAATGTCAAAATCTTTTTAGAATTCAATACCCTCGTTAATGCTGAAAATGACCAACAAGTTGTCAGGACCATTTGGATGAACAATTATTCTCCATGATATAATCATGATTTGAAGGCTAATATAACCAGTTCTGATTTGAGGAAGGTCAGTTTTAAATTGGATAAAGTCTACGAAATTACCGATTAAAAACTTTATTCGAGTAAGATTGGTCATGTCAGCTACAAGATGGGCAGCTCAGTTTTAAATACATGGTCACGGCTTTGGGTATTTCGCATAAATCTTACGTATCTTCGTTAGAGGTAATCTTTAAGCTATAATTTTTAAATGCTGCTTACATTACCAACGTGTCGAAACCGAGCCGGCTTAAGAATCGGGTCGCGGCTCGACCGATTGAGTAGTGCAGGGCCGCCTCGGCCCTCATTAAGTCGGAGTTGGGCAGAGTCATTGCAAAGATCGAGTGATGGAGCAAGATGCATTTCGGCCAGGAGTTCTGACTTCACGGGTGAGGGAGTGGTAGTGCCCTAAATCTCGGGTTCGCTTTGCCTCGAGACCTCCCCAAGCCCAAGCCAAAGGCAGGACCAAATCGAGATATGGGGGGATCGATCCTGCGGGTGAGCCGTCGGGATCTTTGCTTGAAAAGTTTGATGAGTCTAGGGGACGAGGCCCCGGGGCCTGACACCTCAAAGAGCCTCGGAAAAATAGACCACGTCGGTGGCGTTGTGCAGGGGAAATCCGCTTAGTAAAAATCCACATAGTGACCGCGAGTCGGCTAAATAGTAGCGAGGGCGCCCAGCCACCTTGGTCGAGATTATACGTAGAAGAGATTAGCGGTGGGAATATAATCACGTCACGGACATCGCGCGGGAGGCGAATGTCGCGTTATATCCCTAAAAGGGGATCTGGCTCGGGCACGCCGTCATCGCAGGGGACTATTAATACTCCCGTCCACGGTCACAGTCGGTCCCGCCCACAGGGACAACCGAGCAGGTACATATAAAAGAAGGCACTGCTCGGTCTCCCCGAGGGGAGCCTGACCCGGCCCGAGGCGGCATTGCATGCAAGCGGAGGATGCCCCCATCCTCGGGGTATTGGCAATGTCGGGGGCAATAATGAGGATATCGTGGCCAAATTGCAATTGCAGGTTGAGGAATTGAATGCCATACTTAAGGACATCGCCCTGCCGAGGTTGTGAAACCTGACACGCTCATTTCCCGTTACCGTCGTTTAAGACATGAGTCGATGCGAGGGGTTGAAATGCGAAGTTGAGAGCCGATGGAATGGGGACGAATAATCACGTAAAGGCTTATGATTCCACAGTGGTCCTTTTAGGCTGGCAGAATGATATGTATCTGCGAGCTTTCCTAGGAAATGCATCGAGGGGGCAGCATTGAAGTGATTACACAAATTACCACGCAATTATATTGATTGTTGGCAAGACAATGTGGATCTGTTCATGGATAAGTTCGATTATTCATTAATTAGTGAGGAGGACGAAGAAGCATTGATGAACTTAAAACAAAAACCAGGGGAAACATTGCAAAGTTACACTAATCTGCTTTCGGTACCCGCCATGAATGAGAAGGTATCCGTGATTTCGTTACGGGTTGGAATTTGGAGAAGCCGTGAAAGAGAGGTTGGTCTTTGGAGCGATTATTAGCGATACGCCAATTATCAGTTAACGGTGAAATACATAAAACTGGAAGAGGCAAAAGGTTCTTTGAGAAAGGCCGTCGAGGCCCGGCCAGGAATGAGAGCCTCGAATCTCAGAGCTCTCGGTGTGGGATCGGTTGTAGATAAACCCCAAGAAGAAGCAAAGAGGGAGAAGGCATCCTAAGAGAGAAGCGGGAGGATAAAGAGGGACGAGGAACGATACATCTTTCGTATACTACTGTTTAGGCCAGCTACGGAAAATATGCATGAGATGAAGGGATCGAAAATGTTTCCAAAACCTCATGAACTTCGAATCCCTTTGAAGCGAATTGAGACCAAAAACAATCACTTTGTGAGTATCGAGATCGCATGAGAAAAGCCATGATCACGAATGATTTGGGTATTGAAGATAGAAATAAAAGCTAAATCGGAGAGTCTATTTGAATTAGTTCGTGAAAAGGGAACCGGGGAACATTCCCGAGAAGACAAGGAATCACCGAGAAGAAACAACGGGCACCGGGCAGTCCACCCCGGATAAGCCCCAGGCGGGGTGACACACACGCGTTTGGGGGTCTCGCAGGAGGAGGGGACACTTCAAATTCCCGGAAACAATATGCAAGAAGAGTTGTGTACAGGTTAGCCCCCATGGCAACCATTGATAGAGAGGTGATCAGCTTTTCCGAAGAAGAATTGGAAGGAATCGAAGTCCCTTATGACAATCCAGCACGTCTCATTAATTCACTTAGTGATTGCGAATTTCTTTATTGGCGGAATGTTGCTGGATACGGAAAGTTCGGCGGATATCTTGTATCTCGCAGCCTGTGATAGATTGGGTATACCCCTCCCCGAAACCGGCACGCGTGTCGTTGACGGGTTTAGCAGGCTCCGTTTACCAGTAGAATAACTAAGTTGGATTTTACGGTGGGAGAAGCTCCGAGGACCTCAACGATAAGAGCATCTTTCACGGTTGTGGACATATCCGATCCTTGCATTGTAATGGGCTCATCGGTGGCCTATCTTAGCTACTTCGCGACTATAGTATTACCTCTTCGCATTTTAAAAATGAAGTTTCCACATGACGGAGGAGTAGAAGAGGTTTTTGAGGACTAGAAAAGAGCTAAGTGCATTTACTAGTTGTCGATCCCACAGAGGACATCATTGAAAGACCTGAGGCAAAGAGGCATAGGGAAGGTCTCCCGAGGTAATTAAAAATGATCAGAGCCGGGGAAAGCAGGGTTCGAGATAGCACCACGAGAGAAAGGAAAGTCGGAAAAAGGAACCCACTTGAGGATCTTCGGGGTTGTCGTTTAACGAACAACAGCTGAGGACTTCGAGTTGAGACTCGGTTGGCCGGATCATGGGAAAAAGTGATGGAGAGCATCCGAAGTGCAGATGGATGTTTAACGTTCTACACTTTGAGGAGGATATGCACGAGGTTGATCGAAATCTAACGCCTGGCTGGGTAGATCCTTTCTTACAAACTGTGAAGCAAAGAAGAGGAATTTCTTCGAGAAGAACTTGGCCATACGAGAAGAATTAGATGACTTGATAAAGGCAGGAGCCATTCGGGGATTACAATTCCCGGAGTGGATTGCTAACGTGGTAATGGTGAAAAAATCCAACGACAAATGAAGGATGTGCACGGATTTTACGAACTTAAATAAAACCTACCCCAAGGATTATTATCAATTACCTTGTTTGGGGAGATTGGTGGATGGAAACGCAGGCCACGAAGTCTTTGACTTCCTGGATGCTTCACGGGGATATCATCAAATACTCCTAGAAAAGGAGGATCGAGAGCATGGCCTTTATCGCGATGCAGTTATATTCTGAGAGTCGTGTCTTTTGGTCTAAGAGCAACTGACCACTTGCAAATGATGGTCAACACCATCTTCTCGGAAATCTACGTAGATGACATGTTGGTGAAAAGTAAAAGGAGTTGTGAGCACTTGGCAAACCTGGAAGAAACCTTGCAAAGGCTAGAGAGGAGTCAATTGCGCATCAACCCCGATAAGTGTTTCTTTGGGGTGACTTGAGCAATTTAAGGCTTCGCTGATGGGTGAAAGGGGAATCGAGCCTAACCCCGATAAAGTTGAGGCGATCATGCAAATGAAAGCCCCAAAGTCTTACAAAGAAGTGCAACGACTTGTAGGATACTTGGTAGCCTTAAACAAATTCATATCTCGGTCCAGGGATCAGAACTTACCCTTTTTCCGAAAGCTGAGGCAAGCTTCCAAGGACGAGTTTGTATGGGATGAGGAGTGTGAAAAAGCCTTTGAAGAATAGAAGGACTACTTGAGATCCCCGAAGACATTGACTGACCGAGGGTAGGGAGGAGCTCTGACTACATTTGAGTAGCGGATGGAGCCGTGGCGGCGTGCTTGTAAGAGGGAGGCGAGGTGCAAAAAGCTCCAATATATTATGTAGACCCACGTTTTACATGGCCCGAAGAAATTGTCCCGAATAGACAAGTTCGTCATGGCCTATTAATATCGGCCAGCCAGAAAGCATATTTCGAGCTCGCCCCCGTAGTAGTGGTCACGGGCTTGACCCACGAAGAGAATACTTTCTAACCCAGCACAGACGGGGAGATTGACCAAGTGGGCCATCGAATTAAGTGAATTCGAGATTACCTTTGTCCCGAAGACAGGGGTAAAAGCTCAAGCCTTGGCAGATTTCATCATAGAATGTACAACTAGAGATCCCCGAGAAGGTCAAGAGTATGTGCCCGAACTCCCAGAACGACCTCATTGGATTTTATACGTTGATGGAGCGGTAATCGAGGATCGGGGCAGGATATTAATCCAAGGCCCGAGTTGGGTTTGAGTATGCCTTGAGGTTTTCGTTCAAAACAACGAATACGAAGTTGAGTACGAGGCCATGGTAACCCGAGATTGGTTGTTATTGATAAGTGTTTATTATATAGTGTTTGAGGCCCTAATTGCATATTAGGCGATGTTATTTTACGCTAATCCGATATAATTTGCACTTGTTTTCGTTTTATTTGAGTTTAGGCAATTATCTGTTAAAGTGAAGGAATCAGACTTTGAATTGAAGATATGAGCAATCCACTAAAATTTACATGAGTCATGATCCAAGAATAAGTGATTCGGTAAGATTAATATTAGGTTATGTGACTATAAAGAGGAGGAGTTAGAGTAAAAGGGATATCTAAATTTAAGATCAAGAATTTACATCATCTTTGTTGGAATTTTTGGGCGCGTTGGGGAGGCGGCAAGAAGCAACTGAGAAGTTAATTACATATTGTGCAAAAAGGCAAAGTTGGAGTTGATTACTTTTAAATTGGTTCGAATAATTCTATTTCAAGATATTTTTATTATTAAGGATGAATGTCATTAATTTCATGTATTTATTTATGTCTTTTATTATGAACTAATTTTATTGTAGTCGGAGTTATTGATGTAGTTGGATCGGATGGTTGATTTTCTTGGAGTTAATTTAATTCTAGTTTCATAATTTTGATTATTGTGAGTAATTAGTATTTAATATCTTGATATCGATATTAACTGGATTCGTATAAGTGATTAATTGCTAGAAATAGGATTGTAAACTTCTGAATTAATAATCGAGCAACGTGTTTCAATTACAATAGAGATAGGTAATGTAAGTAATGCGATTAAATAAGCATATGTTACATTAAAAGGTCTTATTTTTAATTTATCGCCCAGAATATAGTTAGTTTTAGGAGACTTAATTGGTGTCCTTGATAATATCGATTGTATAGGAATGCTTTTGTTATGAATTTAAGTAACTACTAGGTAAGTGGAATCGGCGATCCGATGAAATGGGTGTCGACTATATGAATATTAAGTAAGATTCTTTTGTCGTTCATTTAGTGTTATTGTTTAATTCTTGAGTCGATTTAGTTAAGTAGTCACAGATTTAAATTTACTCTTTGATTATTGGTTAATTAAGGATTAAGAAAAAGACTGAAATCTTTTTAGTATATTGAAATTTGTGAGCGATACTCGTTCTTATTCATTATACTACTTGACACATTTCGATGCCGACCGAACACATAAATACGTGTTGTCGAGTTGGTAGCCGTTGCGGGGAACTGACGTAGTAAAGAAATAAGGCCCATAGGCTTATAAGTGCGGTATAATCACAAAAGAAATGTCACTTAGGCTCGAGGGATTCCTTAGTGGATAATACATCGGTTAAGCCTTTTAGGATAACATGGATTATAACCTAAATATCTTCCAAATCATTTTATAAATGCGTACAAAGTAACGAGGAGAGATTCGTAATTTTACATTATATTATTGTTTTTAGCTAGATTTATTTCTTTGATTATATTATTGTTTAGTGCATGACCCATTTCGCGTCATTTTTGGAGAATTGTTAACGATCCGGAGATTGAAAACGGCTAGGAAACTAAATTACGAGACTTCGAAGAAGAAAGCTTATTTGAAAGTTCATCAACATGGTGCTAATAACCCAATCTCTTGCCCAGCCAGCAGGTGATTGATATTCATGGGGATGGCGATGACCTGGTTCCTCGGATGACTTTGAGGGATTATGCATTGCCTACATTGGAGGGGTTAACTGCTCACATGCTCAGGCCACCACCAATCAATGCCAACAACTTTGAGTTGAGCGCCTTATTTGATTGACATGAAGAGAATCATGTGCAATTCAATGCCACAGGTAAATTTCATGGAGATAATTGCTACTCTAAAGTAAATGGTGTTGGTGATTGTCAGCCCATTATTTCGCTTTCTACATCTTGGAGAGAGCAAAGGAGTAATTAAGAATGCTCAAAATTCACAAATGTGACCACATGGGAGCAAGTAGTGCAAAGTTTTTAGCCCGATATTTTCCGTGTCAAAATCCACCAAATTGAAGAATGACATTGTGTGTTTCCAGCAAGATGAAGATGAGATGGTTGGTGAGGCTTGGGAACGGTTTCGAATTACCTCGAGAAAGTGTCGATCACTTAGCTTTCCCGACCTTATTTGGAGTGCGGAAACGCTTCCCGTAATGGGTTGACCACCCAAAGAGCCAGCATTTATATTAGATGTCTACTGCTTCGGAGGCGTTTGATAAGAGAGCGTCACATTGAAGCATATATCTTATTGGAGGAATTATACGCTAATCGACACGGCCAAATCTCGCGCATACTCATAGAGTGGGCAAGGGTCCTTGAGATTGATAGAAAAGACAAAGTTGGAAGCGCGTGTCGCACCACTCGCGGTCGAGTTAGAGCAAGCTACGCCGCGGACATGGTAGGCAAGGATCACGAGAATATGGTTCACCCATTGTACTACATGTGATGGTAATGTATGAGACTCTATCTTTGTCTTGGAGGCCTGAGCAAGTTCAATATGCATCCAATTTCAATCGACAGCAGAATGGTGCATTCTCTAATAACTACAATAATAATTGGAGGAACCACCCCGATTTCTCTTGGAGTAACAACCAAAATGTGATGAGACCACCAGGATTTCATGATCCCGATCAAATTTCGAGAGCACGAAGAGTCAGGTTGGATAAGATTGAGAGGGTTTTTTAACTTTCGAGTGGGTGGAAAAAAAAAGAAACGAGAGAATAAAGGGATCACGTACTTAGTATAGAAGCGACAATTGGGCGATTAAACTGAGGCATTGAATAATAGAAGCATTAAGGTTTCCACACTTCCAAGCAACTACGAAAGAACCCACGAGAATATACTGGCGTCTGCGATCACTTTGCGCAATGGTAGAAGTTTAGAGGTTGAGGAATTAAGGCACTGCGACCAAGCGACCCTTGGGAGGAAAGCACATACTGACCAGCAGGAAGTTTCCATTGATAAATCTAACATTTCTGAATATGTCCCACCCCCTGTTCCTTACCCTCAAAGGCTTCAAAAGAAGAAAACTGATGCTCAATTTGCTAAATTTCTTGATATGTTTAAAAAGTTGCATATTAACATTCCTTTTGCAGAGGCCCTTGGCTTGAGATTCCAGCTATCTGATTTATGAAAGATGTTTATCAAGAAAAGGCAATTTGAGAATTTGTAAGCGGTCTTAATAGTGAAGAGTGTTCATGATAAATCAACGAGAAATTGCCTAAAAGTTAAAGGTCGGGAGTTTTACAATCCGCTTGTGCAATAAGAGTGGCATTGAATTTGGTAAAGCTTTATATGTGACTTAGGTCGCAGTATCAATTTGATGTCTTTGTCGGTATGTAATAGGTTGGAGTTTAGGGGAGGTCAAGAGTACAACCATTTCTTTTGCAATTAGCCCGATAGGTGTTATTATGCTAAATATGGTGTCGCGAAGATGTTTTGGTTGAGTAGATAGTTTATCTTCCTATTTGATTTAGTTGTACTCGATATGTCCAGAAGATCGAAATCCCTTCTGTGCTAGGTGGAGCCTTTCTATCTACCACTAAAGCCATATTGATGTTCATAAAGGGACGAGGTCATCTTAAGATTTATTAGGATGAGCAAGTTGTTTTTTGACATCGTAAGTCACCTAAAGTTCCATGATAACGAGAATGATTGTTTTTCGGTGTGTGGTTGTCGTTAATGCAACATGCCTTTCAAAGTGAGTTAAAGTCTCGAGATTTGGATTTGAGTTATGTCTAACAAATACTAAAGAGGAGAACTTGTCATCGAAAACTAATTATCATTGGTATATGGATCACGAGGCCTACCACGTTATACCATGGTAGGCGGTATGAGGAACTAGGACACGATTAATATCAAAATTGATACCGTCCCATTAACCTCCTATCCGCCCAGGTTGAAGGCTTTGCCTTCGCACATAAATATGCTTTTCTTCATGGCACTAATGAATTACTGTTATTATTTCTTAACATTTGAGTGAGGTGCGGAAGAAAAACTTACCGAGGATACTTGGAGAGCAAAAGGGCGCTTGGTTGGGCCGATTAAGCGGGCGTTGAGATGCCGGCCACTTCCTTTGAATCGCATCCGAATACTACTTGAGGATGGTGCCAAGTCCACTATCCAACCTCAGAGGCGACTAAATCCTAATCTCAAAGAGGTGGTAAGAGCTGAAATTCTCAAGCTTCTGGATGCAGGTATAATTTATCCTATTTCAGATAGTGCTTGGGTGAGTCCGGTACAAGTTGTACCAAAGAAAGGGGGTATTACTGTGGTTAAAAATGATAAAAATGAATTGATACCCACTAGAACTGTGGTAGGCTGGAGAATGTGTATTGACTTCCGAAAGTTAAATGCTGTAACTAGGAAGGACCATTTTCCTCTACCATTTATTGATCAAATGCTAGAGAAATTAGCTGGGTATCCATTCTACTGCTTTTTAGATGGATATTCAGGATACAACCAAATTGTGGTGGCTCCAGAGGATCAGGAAAAAACAACATTTACTTGTCCATATGGTACATTCGCTTTTAGGCGAATGCCGTTTGGGTTATGTTGTGCTCCAGCCACATTTCAGCGATGTATGATGTCCATATTCTCTGACTTGATAGAGAAATGCATCGAGGTCTTTATGGATGATTTTTCTGTTTTTGGATCCTCTTTTGATGATTGTTTGATTAATCTTGGACTTGTTATGAAGCGTTGTGAGGAGACTAATCTTGTCTTGAACTGGGAAAAGTGTCACTTTATGGTTCAAGAAGGGATAGTGCTTAAGTCCTGAAGATTTCCTCTCTAGAGGAATAGAGGTTGATAAGGCAAAGGTGGATGTAATTGACGTATTACCTCCACCCCTTGATGTGTCAAAGATGTAAGAACGTTTCTTGGCCATGCCGGTTTTTATCAGCGTTTCATCGAGGATTTTTAAAATATCTAGCTTGCTTTATGTGATTTCTTTGATTGGGATGCATCTTTCCATATGACTAATAAGTGTGTGCGAGAACATATATTGAGCATAAACTTATTTACGCTCTGTGGTCGTTGCGCTTTGATTGGACAAGCCCCTTTGAAATTATGTGTGATGCAAGTGATTATGCGTTAGGCGCTGATTGCTCGAGACAAAGAATGAGAAAGGTATTCGAGGTAATTTACTATCTTGAGAAAAACGCTTGATGATGCTCGGCGTAATTACACTACTGGGAAGGTGCTTCTTTGTTGTTTTGCTTTGGATAAGTTTAGATCATATTTGATGGGATGCAAATGTGGTTGTATACAACGATCATCTTTGCATTAAAAATATTTTCTTTTCCAAAAAAGATGCTAAGCCTAGGTTGATAAGATGGATACTTTTACTTCAAAATTAGACCTAGAAATTAAGGACAAAGCAGATTCTACGAAAATGTGGTGGCCAGTCGTTTATCTAGAATTGTATCGCTCCTAGAAGAAACACCCATTAAGGAGACTTCTGATGAACCATTTTGGTAGTCACTCGGGAATAAGTCACATTGGTATGCAGATTTTGTTAACTATATCTTTAATTGGAGTCTTACCTTTTGAGTTAGCGTATTACCATGAAATTTTATCGATGTGAAGAGCAATACTTTTGGGATGATCCGCTTCTTGTTCGGGATTACGTAATTTGATAATATCATTAGGAGGTGTATCCACGAGGCAGTGTGACATCCTAGAACATTGTCATGCCGAAGGTCGGAGGCCATTCGGTCCTACCGAGCAGTACAAGGTGTTACAATATGGTTTTATTGGCCTACAGTTAAGGATTGTAATGCCTTTGTGAAGTCATGTGATCGTTGTCAGAGAACAGGTAATATGTCCCGCAAAAATGAGATGCCCCTTACTAATATTTTCCCTGTTGACTTGTTTGACGTTTGGGGTATCGATTTCATGGGTCCTTTTCCATCATCTTTCTCCAATAAGTACATTCTTGTATGTGGACTATGTGTGTCCAAGTGGGTGGAAAGCATTTGCTTTTCAAACTAATGATGCGAGGTAGTCGTATCTTTCTTAAAGAAAAATGTATTTCTTAGATTTGGGACTCCTAGAGCTATCATTAGTGAGGAAAGGTAAACATTTTGTAATAAGGCTTTAGAACATTGCTATATAAATATGTGGTAACCCAGCCAAAGTTGCATACCACCCTCAAACAAATGGACAGGTTGAATTATCTAATAGAGAGCTTAAGTGCATTTTAGAGAAAACAGTCAATGCATCTCGTAAGGATTGGTCTAAGAAGTTAGATGATGCATTATGGGCATATAGGACTGCATTTAAGACACCTATTGGTATGTCTCCTTATCGTCTTGTTTATGGTAAAGCTTGTCACCTTCCAGTGGAGCTTGAGCATAAAGCACATTGGGCGGTGAAATCTCTAAATTTTGATCTGAAGGATGCAGGTGCAAAGAGATTGATGGATCTATTAGGCTTGAAGAGTTCCGTTTGGGAGCTTATGAAAAGGCAAAAAATTCTGAATGAAATAAAGGTTAATCATGATAAAGCGAATCTCGTACTCCTTGAGTTTCAAGTTGGACAACAAATTTTGTTGTTTAATTCAGGACTTCTGGTACGTTCCCGGTGGGTAAAATCTAAATATGGTTTGGGCCAGATTTCTTATTCTGAGGATTTTGTATGGGCGGTGGAAATAACTCATGAGGAGAATGGCACTTTTAAGGTAAATGGTGAACGCTTGAAACATTATTATGGTGGACATGTGGAAAGAGTAAATACGGTGGTCATGTTGTGTGCACCACTCATTGAATGAGTCACGGGTCGCCGTCAGACTAAAAGGCGTTAAGCGTGGCGGCTTATTGGGAGGCAACACGTCTTTAATTCTTAGTTATTTTATTTACTTTAGTTTAAATGTGTTGAAAAAAAGGGTGAAATTTCGTAAATGTGACGTTTTGGGGCAGTTTGGATGACAAGAGGAGGTCAAATTTTGACCCTAGATGGCCTTTTAATAGGAGAATAATGTGCTCCGTGATTAGTTGTCAGCGGAGTCGATTCTTTATCGCTGGGTCGGTTATTTCGAAAAAAAATTAAAAATTATTTGCCATATTTCACTATACCCTACCTTTTAAAAATATTAATATAATTACTATTATTAATATAATTTTTGGCTCTCGCCTCTCAAATATGCAATTATTTTAGCTTTGACAAAATATTCAAGGAGAAGCAATTTCAAGCGTCTCAGGTCAGCTATTATTTGAAAACTTTTAATCAGTTGAAAACTTAAAAATATTCATTTTATTTATAACTACTATTATTAATATAATTTAAAAAATTATTTCAATATTTTTAATTATTTTGTAAAATTATTTTATATATGTTTAATTAATTTAAATGAATATGAAAATGAAGATTTTTATTAGTAACCGAACATAAATGAAATTATTATCGTGTCTGATAAGTTAATGTGAACAACTAATAAAAGCCTGCAATCTGACTTATTAGACTACGCCAATCAAATTGCCCAATCACACATTAAAACTTGGTTGGGATTTTGGTTGTTCAATGGGTAATTGTTGGAACCTTGATTGTTAAATGGGTCATTGTTGAGATTTTGGTTATTGAAGAAATAATTGTCTGGATCCATTACACAATGCAAAATGATTGAAAAAAAATAAACTAGAGTGGTTTGGAGGATAAAATAGCTTATTATAATGAAAATGTGTGTTTTTTATATCCAAATGAATTAAGCATGAATACATTTATGAGTAATTTTTTTAATGAATATTCATTATAATTTGGTTTTTAAAAAAATTAACTTTTATGTAATAATTATATCTAAATTATTTAGATAAATAAAAATCTCGGCCGTCGCAAATAAAAATCTTAAATGAAACACAGTGAATACTGCATATCCACCATCTTATCGTTTCTATCTAACCGCCAAAAGCAATTTATTTATCTTTGGTGAATACACATATCATGTCTCGGCCGGATATGGTCAGCGCTTTGCGGTCTTGGCCACTGTAGCATCGGCGTGCAAGTTCGTCGCAGCGGCCAGCAGTAATTATTCTTGAATCAGTCGTGCCTCGGTGTTGTGGGAGTTCTGCAGCTATCTTTGGTATTGTGTATAGGGTATTTGGGGAACTGTCCGAGGCATCTCAATCTTACTCGCATTGGTGATGAATGCTTGATGCGGGGCAGCCTACGTTAATAAATGTCAGCGTATAAAAACAATCTCACTATACCCTACTTTTTAAGTTTTCAACTGATTAAAAAGTTTTAACATATTATTTACCACATATTTCAACTCAAGTATTAAACCTCACAAATGAATGTATTAAACTTCACTTTTGGATATTAAACTCAATCATTGTATGTAGTCTTAGAATTGGTTGCGATTTAGATCAATTTTCTTTCATGTTTTATTTATATGTTATAATATTTCAATATTTATGCAAATTGCAATCATTTTTTTGTCGTGTAGCGAAAAAATAAATACTCCATATAAAATATTTAATCTAGCTAATATTCCGTCTCATCTAGCAGATATAACAATAGTAGCATTTCAAATCGATTTGACACAATATAAAGCAATAATCAATTAAATCTTCGAGTTGTACACTTGTACTCAACTAAAAAAAATCTAGGGGTCTGTCAGCATGCTGGCTGCTAATCACTATATGTATGTTTTTCTTTGGAAGTATTAGCTAGTGGCGTAAATTCGTAAGATTATTTGGAACGAAATAGTATAATCATCGAGTTGAATTTTGACGATTATTAGATAATAACTCGATAGTATATATATGTTATCGTATCAGATAATTACATATTTTTTCATGTAGTGAATAACAAAATCTACTCGAATCCAACTCAGATGTCAGTTGTTCGAGTGTGGTATTATGTATTCAATTAAAAAAACCAGGGCACTGCCATTCATGGCTAATCACTATGATATTTATTTGGAACCATTAGGTAGTGGTGTAAGTTCATCGGAATATATTGAATTGAAGTAAGCTTAGATCCAGAGGTTGCCACAATGCCCTTCTAGTGGATTCTCACTTTCCATCCTCTCTGAAATGACTAGATGAAAGCAAGCCACACAAGCTTGGAATTAAATAAAAAGGCAAAGCCAAACTGCATTTAATGCATTAACAGTTGCCAACTCAATGTTTGTGTTTGTTTATGGGAACCCACAAGCTAGCCATATGAATAGAATGCTCAAATAATAATTGCATTTGTGCTTCATATACACAACCGCTTTCAAGTAGAGATATTGATTTGTCCGATTCACAATGAATATAAGATAGATAATTCTATTATTCTAATTATTTCAATTTTAAAAATATTTAACATGACCTAATATATACCTTTGAAATGTTCCCCTTTAAGAGAGGAGTAAAGGGGTCGGATTGTATGGCAGCAGCTTATATAAAGGATCTTATTTTCGAGTGTTCGAGTACGATAAAATGCAAATCTTTATTTAATATGAAATCTCTTTCCTGATAAATAAGAAGTGTAATGTAGGCTATTTAGATACATTTTACTATATCCAAGAGGCAAAGAGGCAACGATTATATAATTCTATTTACTTTTCAGTAATGATATTGATTTGTGCAATTTTAAAATATTCATGCAAAATGTTCAATATCTTTAAAATGTTTCCGTCTAAAGGGGTAAGGGGGTCAAATTACATGTAACTTTATTTTAGAGCATCACTGTAGTACTTGATGAGGTATTTTTAATTAGTCGAATAATTAGTCTGAGAAGCCAGCTTTATTTAGATGCTTATGATAGATAAGACGTATAGATAATGAAATGAAATTTATTTTGATAAGACAAATTATATTGGCGAGCAAAAATAAATAATCTTTGACAAAATATTTAACATAAGTATAAATCAGGAAGCAAGTATATCAATTCTTATTTTATTTTTTGGGTGTACAAAACCTTGGGGAAAACAATATCAATTCTTATTTTATCATGTTAAATATTTTGTAAAATGCTATATGAATTTAGCATGAACTGTGTATTTCATTAGTTAAATGATCTCTTTATAGAAGATTTTCTTGAAAGCATCCATGTACTCAGCTTGGAAACACACTGCAACAATCAGAGATCCATCTTCATCACGCCCTGGAAGAATCAAACAATCTCCATCACTTTCATGGTGTCCAGGAGCCATACAAACTTCATTCCCAAATCCAAAATTCATTCCACTTAATGGTAAACTTGTCCAGCTAGTGACTGTAACATTTGGGTTGAAATAACGAGGCCTCTCATTATTCATCATAGCATGAAGATCTTGAAACAAAGACAAATTCTCTTGATGTTTCAAGAAATCAATACAAGAATGGACATAGTTAGTATTCACACTCAGTATCGCTTCTCTTACTCGACTTGCAGCGAATCCAATCGGCCTAGAAAGTAGCTCCCCGGAGCATCCATCTGCGATCACATTAATAACCCCATTGCCGAAAAACTTTTCGGATAGTGGCGGATTCATGCGCTTTCTTGCGTCTACTGTAACACCTAAGACGGTCGATTGTGTCGGTAAATGCCCTCTAGCTTTGCAGGCAGTCCTCCATATGTGTGCTGTTACAGCCTCGTACCTAGTGTACAAACGTTGATTGATGATGCAATAAGGAAAATCTTCATTAGCTCGGTCTTTCAACAACGAAATTTCGAATTTAGATAAATTCAACAAGGCTACCCTTGTATGCCCCCCTCTCTTCTCAGCTTCATTTTTCGATTGATCAATCAATGCAGGCAAATGACTAAACTGATTGTGTTTCTCATTAAGATTAGTAGATGATGATAAACTTGGTTCTCCAAATAGGAGAATTCTTCGATCGAAACAAGGCTCCGAGGCTAGTTTTAGGCCACGAGCAAGTCTAGTCCATTCGGAAAGAAAATGCACGGCACTCTGCCCATCAGCAACAGCATGGTTGATCAATATGGCGAGACAAATTCCGCCACATCGAAATTTCGTGAGCTGCACAAGGGCTATAGGGAGTTCTTGAATTGATGTTTCAGAATAATTCAGTCGCGGTGAGAGGTTGACAAACAGAGGAGATGGGGCGAAATCTCCTAATCTATCGAGTCTTTCTTCAGTTTCGGCTTCAAGAAACTGAACCCCCTTAGCATTACAATCGAGCTCAAAACGCCATCCGTTGATTCTGCTCAAACGGCCTGCTAATGGATAGAAATGTACAAGAACTTTACTTAATGAAGTCTTGAAGGTTTTGGTTATTGGATCTTCAGGGGTGAGCCAAGCTTGTGGAGGTCTATAGAAGTAGAACGTAGGAACATGAGTAATAATGCCAGTTTGATCCAATTCTGACAAAGAGAGAATTCCACTCCATGTTGGCTTTGCAGGCTTGATCAACTCAAAGTTCTTTATGTTGACATTCATTTTGGGACAGAGGAAAAAAAATGTTTTATTGTTCCTCTCAAAATGATTTCTCTGATTTATCTGACGCATCTCCTGAAGCTTGAATTTAAAGTCTTGCAATTTGTGTGTATGTTGTTGCCTAATTTTATGCAAACATGAAGTGCATGAAGTGATGCAGATCATTAGAAATTACGTCTGATGTTCATATTGCAGATCCATGAGATTATAATGAGGTGTTACAGTGTTAGTATGCATGAAAACTATTGGTATAGTATGATTAATCAATGTACCTAATTTACAATAATGTAATTATCTAGGACTAAACTGCAACTTGATCTTATTATTTATCTTGTACCAAATTGGAAATTAACTCCCTAATATATAACCTATTTATTTAAACCCAATAGATTCTTCGAATAGCTTATAATATGGTCTTCAAGTATAACGTAGTATCTAGTTTGAGTATTTATACTCCTAATATGATTTTGTAATCAATATTACATGAATTACTACCTAAAATAATTATAGGTAGTCTTTTAAACGATCCAATGTGAATAATTATAGGTAGTCATTCAAGTGATACAACGATTATATGCTTAATCAATATTCTTAAATCATCCAACACAAATAATCATCGACGACACTTGATAATAATACAAATTTAATTACCAGGGAGAAATTAATATTTGAAGGGTTCTTTTCATTAGATCGATCAGTCAATACTGACATGTGAAGGATGTGAAAAATGAATGGAAGTTCAAAGTTGGATCAATAATGTATGTGTTCCATTAAGGTTTCCCAAGAACTTTTCCAGCTGCTATTGCTGCAGCCATAACATCTTCAATAATTTTGACAACATCTTTAACATCACATGTGTTCCCTCTAAATGTTGGTGCTCTTGATTTCTGGAAAGAATGTACGCAGTTGAGGAAGTTCTGGTTGCATGATTCACTCAAATAATCATCTGCAACATTTCAGTTTATCAAACTCATTAATACTGTACTTACCAAGTACTTCGTTCCCTTATTAAATTACTCGATTAAATCACCATTCTCGCAGGTGGTATTGTTCAGTTTATCATCAAACTCATAAAATACATACCAAGTACTTCGTTTCCCTTATTAAATTACTAGATTAAATCACCATTCTCGCATGTGGTATTGTTCACGTTTATGAGATTGTCACTGCACGATTTTGTATACTTTAAAATTAATAACCCCTATCGAATAGGGAGTTTAGCTCTTTATCAAGAGGTGGTCTATTATCATTGATATATTTTAATGCGACAGACGAATAATTTTCATTGTACTATATCAAATTCCAAATATAATACTACATATAACTTGTTCAATTAGGTGATACATCAATTAAGGTGGATGAGGATTGAGAAACTGTTTTAGCTAACACTAAATGGTAGGTGCACCTTCCTTCAATATTGAAATAGAAATAATTGATGCAACTTCTCATCACCTTTATTTGGACAAGTTCATGTATGTAAGTAATGTAACGGACCTTTATTTTAGCCTTTTATCCAAACTTATATATTAGAACGTTACGTATTTTATAATCTAACATGATTACTATTGAACTATTATGATCACAAACCAAGTTTAATTTCTCTTGTAATTTACATTCGGAAATGAATTAGTTAAAAAAAATTGATTCAACTTTAATTTGAACTAGCTAGTAGGTTTAATTATAAAAAGATTAGTAGAAAATTGAAATACCGTTTTTGTCCTTGATGCACTTATCGTGACTGAAGCAGCAAGCATCCAAACCATCGCACGGTTGCTCCCCTGGGCATCCGCTGTATAATAGCCCACAATATTTTCCATATCTCAAGAATGGAGCAACTACATATTTACACCCATTATCATTCAATAATCACGATGCGTTTGGTATGCATGAGTGAAATTAAATGAGATTTGATTCGAATTTTACTTAATTTGAGTTTGTTCAAACATAACGATAGTTTACACTCAAATTATCCTATTCTTATTGTTTGATTTAGTGTCTCCTGAATCTCTCATGTGTCCTACTCGTTTTTATCATGTCACATATGATCGAAATAAGTACATGTTTTGTGATTTCAAAACATAAGTCATTTGAATTGAGTCTTGATACAAGTAAAAGTATGTGTATGATTGTATAAGGTGACATGAAATGAGGCACATCGAAATAAAATAAGAAATACGTCGTATATAATTGTGTATACCTTTACAAAACTTGGATTCACATGTTCCACTACATCTCTTCCCCTGCAAACATTTGAGAAAAACAAAAGAACTTCACATTTATTTGATCCAAATCAAGATAAAATGAAACTAAAGAATAAAGTATGGGACAGTGTGTTGGGAATGATATGAAATTTGTTGAACAAACTTACCAAGTCTAGGCCTCCATTTAGACTAATTCCTACGTTGAGGGCAGTACTAGGACTAATATAAAATTGAAGGGTGAAAATAGAAATTACAAAAACTAGACCTAGCTTCGATGACCTTATTGAAGCCATCAAAGAAGAAGAAGAATATAGAGAATTGATACTGAAATTAAAGCTGAGTTGAGATGAAAAGCACAAAGTTGTAGGGAGATATGGTTGGAGAAAGTGAGAGGTGCATATGAAGCCAAGATTCTCATTTACCATGTAACTCGTCCCGTGACTTGTATCTTTTGTAATTTGTCAAAACTTCATATTTATTGCCAATGTCTATTTGTATAATTATGTAAACTTTGTTTGAAGGGACCCATATAGCCATATGCAAATTTAGAGACTAAAATATAAAGATGGTTAGACAGATCTACCAATGTATTTAAAGGTTACCAAACATGAATTATACTCAATATTTATTCGATAATTTAATAATGTGACAATTATAAGTTACATAAGATTATGTGCATTTGAATGACAAGTAGATAACATTTACATGTTCCATATACATAATACTCTCAAAGTATATCTTTTGAATGCAATATAGTTTTCAAATAAACGAATTAAAGTTGAACAATAGTTTTTTTTTTTTCAAATTAAAATGGAAAGGCAATAACAATGATCTATAAGATTAGTATACCATAAAATGTATGGTGTGTAAATTTTATTGATATCTAAAACTAAACATCAACTAAAATATATCGAAGAGAGTATAAAAAGCATTGCATAAATGTTAAAAAGAAAATGGGACTTTTTAATAATAATGTACATGTTGAAGCAAGAAAATTCATCAAATAATATGATAAATCTAGAGAGAACATAATGAACAATCTATCACAATAAGTCATTATGTCAAACGATTCAATCCATACAAGCCCTTTAATTTGGCACAATCACTCATTAAAATAAATTACTCCAATTAACTTTGTATATACTACTTCCTAATATATATGTCTTCTAAATTTTCAAGAGCTTTGCAACTTGCTTGCAAGACGTCAACAATTTTGTTGATATAGAAGGCTCCTCCATATCTCATTTTGTCATTTATGATAGCTTCCATGCTTGACCTCCATTCATATTCATTTTCTTTAGTCTTCCAAATATCATGACGAGTATAAGTACTATTTTACCCCCATCCGTCCATTTTCCAGCGAAACCATACCATTTTGGAGAACAAGTTGGATCTGCTTTTAGTTGACGATCACAACTATATCCTGTAGTGAATCCCACGCCTCCATATGCACTATGATTCAACATAAAGAATTCGATAATTAAAAACGATAAAATTATCACTAGTCATAATAATAAAACCATGCCCATCCATCTTCATAAATTTTGTATTTTTGTAAACTACATGTATAATGTAGGCTTTGCATAAGAAAATTGTGCATGTTCTGTTTTTATTTGAATGATATGGTTGATTTAGTTGAATGGACTTGTACTGATTACATGAGATGAATCTATAACAATAATGAAGAGGTATAATAATAGGGTCGATAAAAGTTAATATTATTGCCTTTTTATTTATTAATTGCTCATTAACGCTTAAAATACAAATTATACCATTATATAATATTTCTTTTACATTTGGTGAATACGTACTATTTTCTAAAAATTATTTATTAATATCAATTATATAAGCTTGCTTTAATTATTACGTAACTGTACTTTCAACTTCGTTTTAACGGGCTTGATATACATTCTAAGTGGATAAAATAATTTCGTATACTTTTTTCGAATTTTTTCAATTGTTCATCTGTGAATCGCACATTTTAATGGGATGTGGTATCATTTTTGTGATTGAAATTGAGTATCTATATTGATTAATGAACATTACTGAACCGTAACCGTTCTCGATGATATGGACCCTAATTTACTATTCGCTACATTCCTTTTTCTAATGAATGTTTTGTGGACAGGAAGTTTTAGAAAATTCAATTTTGTATCTTATACATAATTTTCATTTATTTAGTATATAAGTCAAAATAAGAATCAATTAAAAGATTTTTTAAAATGGAGAATATCACTCATCACTAATATATAAATAAAGTTTTGAATAATCTGGGCTTTCTTCTATTTTTTTCTATTTTCACACTATTAATTACTAAATTACTACTTCAGTAAGTAAATTGAGGCAAAATATTATCTTTTAATTTTAATACTTCACTCTCTTAATTGATAACTCATGAAGTTATGATAGAATTAACTATTATTAAATAATAATATATTTTATGTAGACCTATTTTTATTATTATTATAACAGCGTTAGTTAAATAATCATATTTTATGTAGAATTATTATTATTATTATTATGATTATAATATGTATTAGTTAAACAATTATATGGTTGGTGTAGAATTATTATTATATTATTATTATTTAATTTCCTACATATATGAATTTATATATTGACACCCACAAAATTTTAAATTATACCAATTTAACCAACATAAAAGCAAATAATTTGATGGTATTATATTGATGATCAATTCGTCAATATATTTAGTCAGAGTACATCAAATTGTTAAAGTAATATGTGTATCTCTATCGACATCTCAATTTGGTATAGTTGATATATATCTTTCTTCCAATCCTGATTACAAATGTCACATTCATGGATATTTGATACAATTTGTAGCTAACAAATTAATATGTAGCATATTTTATATGCTTTTGGTAGAATTATTGTTATTATTATTATTATTATTATTATTATTATTATTATTATTATTATTATTATTATTTATCCATTTGAATCATAATAGATGTTAACTACTAATAATTTTAGTTTCAGTTAACAAATAATGATAAAGTCATATACGAGCATTAGGATTCCCAATAAATTATTTTCACCGGCTCCATGTACGAAATTCAAGCACACTGAATATCCCAAACTATTTGACATAGCCATGTCATAATAAATTTTCTTCATTCTCTTCCAACTTTATACAGAATAAAATCATAAAGAAACATATGTGCTCTTAATACCAAATTATTTTCTTAATATTGTCATTATAGATAAATGTGTCTCAAGTTAGTTGATGAATTAATCGGTAGGTCTAGAACATGCTAATATGACACGTCATGTAAAAAAATCTTTTCTTTTCTTAGTCGAGGAAAAGAGACGTAGATGCTTAAATCAAGATTTTTCATCTAAACCACTCACTATTCGTCGCTTAATAATCATATTTGATTGATTATTATTCTAATAATGTAATTTTGGATGTTAATATTATATTACTGTTTTACTAAAAAATATTATTATACAATTGATTGACATATATTTAAGATTATAAAACTATTATTTTTGTTGAATATGTATTAATAATAATATATTATTAATAATTTAAGTAATATTACTAATAAAAATATACTTGAAATAAAATGTACTAGAAAATAAATAAATATTATCCACAAAGAGTAACTCGGTCGCGTTATAAATTATACTTACTCATCTAAAATATTTAATAATCAGAGTTTTATCATAATTTTTCTATTTTATATTTAAAGAGTTATTCACGATCAAAGATTCCTTCAAAAAATAAAATATTACTCAAAAATCATATAAGTTATTTTACACAAATTTTATAATACTTCTAATTAAACATAAAAATGATCAAATAATCAAAAATCGATCGTGTGACGCCGCAGAGATCGACTTCTCCTTTGCTAGTATCTTAAAAAATATGATAGAGGAAGTAATTAATACTAGCTATTTGGACACAGTCATTGCCTGTGCGATTATTGAATAAATATTTAAAGAAAAGTATTCATAATCTCTTTAATTGACATGTTATTGAAGGATGGTGATGGAGAACGTGAAAAGGTGGGATTAGTTTGTAATGGTAATCAACCATGGGAAGTTAAACAAATTCATGATAGTTATTCTCTACTTCCGCTATAGCTTATTCTCTAAAGTAGCAGATATTTGGTAATTCACAAAATATGATACGGTTTCAATCGAGCACGCTAAACTTTAGTCAGAAAGATTATATATGTAGAGTGTCCATAGAAAGAAGGAATAGAGAATACCTTATTACTTCAAATGTGATATTAAGGATACTAAAATTAACAGGATCTTCTTTCAATTTTTGTCTTTCTGTGATGCAAATGAGGATGATAAAGATGACTAGATAAGAAAGTTGAGAAAATATCATATTATGGATCATCTTGCGTTGCCTACTATCACCCTCTTGCGAGCTATCATCATCTGTAACCGGTAAAAATGATGTATATGGTGGAAGGTACCTGTAACAAAAATTGGATCACATTCAAAATTTTATTATTACTTGATATATATAATGTCTATATATTAGTATATATATAATTGTTAAAGTTTATGCAAATGAAATAGAAAATAATTAAAAATAGGAAATAATAATTAGCTTGATAGATGAGAACTAAAAGAAATAAAAATGAAATCCATGAATCATATAACAATGGTAAATTACATATGAAAATTAATTTACTAAATGTCGCCTCAAAATTTAAGAATCAGGTCATGAGGATATAAAAAAGTTAAATTAATTTGATTGGATCACTTTGAAAAGTGAATTTTAATAAAGTATAATGTCATCGACCCTTCTGTTTAATCCTCACGAATCTGTCATTGGGAATAACGAATTAATACTTATAATTTTGGGAATAAATACCACCACATGCTTACATTTGGGCGCCAGCCCAGAGACTAGTTGAATCATACAAGTATGTGCTTAATTTCTTTTTTCTTTTTTGTGATTTAGAAGGAGGTTTAATCTTTCTTGACAGTAGCATGCCAACAGAATGAATTTGTGATTCTAAGAGGTCGACATGCCCCCAACCCTGGGCCCGAAGTTCTGGGTATTCAGCCTTCGTTTCACCAGGCTGGTTTTTGAGCAAATGCCAATAAATTGGCAATCGTCAAACCGAACCCACCCGACTAACCTCCGCAAGTGATACCTACCACTATCGAACTTAACCTGACCACGCCCAGTTGTACGCGCTAATTTCAATCATACTATATTAGTGTTTTGAGGCAACTACTATATACGTGCATGTGCTTCGACTTATATATAAAAATAATAGCAGTATAAAATACTCAATTATTGATTTCATAATTCTCGTTGAGGGTTTAATAAGACAAACCACTCATACTAATGGCTCTCGGCGCCTTTATCCCTAATTTTACTAAAAGCCGAATCATGGACGCCTCTTAACCTGACAAGTGGCTTAAAAGTCATTAAACCACTAATACCCAAGTGAGGGTTTAATGGATTATGAGATGATGCCTTACGCTTAAAACGACTAAGTAGTTAGCGACGCAAGGTTACAAGTACTAGCTTAATTATACGCGATTTTATCGTTATAATTATAAATGTAACATAAAATTGATAGTTTTTGTCACACGTGGTTTCATTTATTATATTATAAAAGCTGAATATAAAATCAGAAGTAGAAAAACAAAATTATCAAATATACTTTTATATATTTTAAAGATCAATTTTTTTCAGAAAGATCGCTTCAATTTCTATGTCTTCTTTCGCATCCATAAGAGACAGATTCATGTATTATGTGATACAGATCTACGTAGTTATACTCATTATTCCTACGATGCATAATATTATAAAGGAGATGATCTTCGCCAAATTACTAAACTGCAGAAATCAGAAATCAAAAATATACTCTATATATTTTAAACTTCATTATCTAAAACCTAATTGGTTAATTTAAATGTCAAAATTTCTCCATCTTTTGTCTTTTTATTTGTTAATTAACTTTATATCTTTAATGATCATCTTTATCGCTA